>OX421970.1:55238486-56438486 GCA_949128135.1 Parasteatoda lunata | reverse complement strand
ATTCATCTACTTAACATTATTTTTCATTGGTCAATTTTCACGATTGAAATTTTCGTATACAATAATTACTGTTATATATTCTACAATACTCGATATATATATATAGAATGATTATAATTGTTGACAATGATGCTACTTTCTCTATTTCTAAAATAAAAAATAAATAAATCCTAAAAATACAATACGAAATACATTCATACATTTTAAAAATTACCATCACATTTTTTAAAGAAAATATCAGTTTTCCACGATACATCTGCTCTACTCGTCAATTATTTCTCTATTGTATGTTTGTATCAAAAAGTTAAAAAATAAATAAATTCAAAATTTGGCCTATGTTTTGAAATATAAATTGTTTGAAGTTTGACTTCTAAATAATATTAAAGTTTCAATCACTATAAATCTCCTTAAATGTATGATATAGTATACAAATTCTCGGGATAGAATTCGTTTAGCAAGTAGTAGCGCTATCTTATTTTCTAATTAATCATATATTACATTCTATGAGTTATTTTAATAGAAATAAGAGTCAGTTAAGGGATCCTTCGCAACCTTTTCATTGCTAAAAATAGACCTTTCCAAAAATATTTAGTCGTTAAAACGGACCATTAACGAAATATTTACTCGTAAAACTGAACCCTTCAAAAAATATATTATCTTTAAAAATGGGCAAAACGTAATATTTGTCATTTAAAAAGCGGAACCAATGGCGTCATTAATTCATAATTTTTAAACTACAATTCGTTAAAGAGCATGGTTTTTTCCCTCAAAAAAACAGGATTTTTTTTTTCAAATACTCGCAAAACCAGAACCTTGGTGGAAACAGGATTCAACGCTAAAATTAGATTTTGAGACTTTTAAGTAAATTTTTCAAAAATTTATAAAAACTGGATCTTTTTTTTTTCCTTCACCAATTCACAATGTTACGAGTCATTTTTTTGCAATTCACCCAAAATATAACCTTCCAAAGAAAAAAAAAGTCTGGAACTATCTCTGCACTCAGCTTACACGTATGGTTAAATAGATGGTAACACCTACAATAAAGCTTTTTTTTAAAATGTCCCGCAAGATGACATCAAAAATATTTTAATCAAATTTGAACAGTGAGAAAGAGACACAGTTAATAAGTCTTTTTAAGTTCAACATCCTCTATTCATACCCAGACACCCTAAAAAATATTCAGCCACGTGCCAAAAGAGATTCCAAGCGCATGAAATCAATTAGTCTAGTGAACTCTTTTTCTTTTCTTCTTTAGTCAAGTCGTCTCCCCGAGGGTACAAGACAAACAGAGGACTCACACTATTCCCAAAGACCTAACAGTAATCAGTTTATAAAATTATATAGAGTTAAATTATTTGTTAAGGTTTGGAAAAAAATATCAACATGGATAGTTCATTTTCTACATATTCGTTAAACAAGAGTTCATCAAATGCCTACTCAATCAATCCTACAAAAAGTACATAAAAACAAGCTATGACAAGAATATTAAATAAAGAGAAATATAATGAATGCAATTAATTATCACAAGAAGTAAAAATGAATTTTTCTTTAAATCTCCTAAATTTTTGAAATTTTATTTTAAATAGTTATAGCCATGAATGGTGTAATATGGTGTAATGCAATATATCATAACTTTTATCATTCAAGAAAAATTTGGACTATAAAATAAGAATATTAAGGAAATTCATTTAAATAAATAAAATAAACTTAATGAGCTATTTAAAAAAAAATTAAAAAAACTTATACAAATAAACTGCTCAGCACTTTAAAAAAAAAAAAGAGAGAGAGAATAGTAATTAATTTTTAAGATGCATATTGAAGTTAAAAGGAAAACAGAAGGTTCAAAATAAACTTAGACGAATACCCTCTAACATGGGTTCTATACACATAACATGGTACCGACAAACATTAGACAAACATTACACCATTCTCCACTACACTACATTCTTTTTTTCCGAAGTAAAAAATTAAGTAAACAAACAAATTCGTATTCCTAAAAATCAAAATATCGATTTTATTATTACATAAAAATTATTTTTAATGAAAACTAACTTTTCTCAATTAATTAATATACAAATTTGAATTTAACACAAAAAAATAAAGAAGTTACAAGTACATAGGGTAAAGTTAAGTGAGATTGCGTACAACCAGGAAAGATGGAAAGATCTTGTAGTAGACATGCTGTATTTCCAGGTATTTGTACAAGAGCAGTAGTGCAGTGAGTGCTTGAATGAGCAATTGAATGAGCGTCAAAGATAAAACAGGCTATTTTGCTTTTTTTTTCCCCACAAAGCAAGTGCCTTTATTTCCATTAATTTCCTTTTTTCTATAAAATGGCAGTAGTATAAAATGTTTTGTAAAAAAATTCTTAATCAAATTACAGTATAAAGTACCAGCACTTTGGGGGCGTCATCCATAAAATCCATTTTTACCATAAAATATTATACCGCAATTTTAACAGTAATATTTATTTAATTAGAGTGATTCATTAATTTTGCTGTAAAAATTACTGTATACAGTGAAACCTGCCAAGTTGACCACCCTTGTAAGTTGGGCACCTGCGTAAGTTGACCTCAATTATCAAGTACGGAATTTTTCCTATATAATGTAAAGAGGCAAAACCTTTTTAACTTGACCACCTGTCTATCTCATATGTTGACCACTGAAATAAGTCAATTTTGTCTAGGAGTATTACGAAATTCTATTCTAAAACCCTCATAAGTTGACCAGAAAAAAAAATTCAGAAAATGTTCTGTCATTTTGCAACGTATGTTAAAATTTCACTTGTTTGGTGAAATAGTGTAAAAAGCTAATCTAAACCCTTTTGTGAGTTGACCATCTGGGGAAACTGTAGGGGGGCAGCTTTTGACCATTTCATTCATTCATTCATTAAAAACAGGTGTGTTAGTTGAAAAGTTGCTCTTCCAGTTGCAGTAGTGAGCAGATAGGTATGTAAGTGTAGTAATAACAGAATAAATTTTAAAGTGTTCAAATAATTTTGTTTTGTTAAATTTTTCAAATTACATGTCTACGTGTTTTGATATTTTAAGAAATTATTTTTATTAAACACTTTACATTCATAACTAACGAAATAATTTTTTAAAAAAGTTTGTTAAATATTAGAATTATGTATATGTAACAAATTGAAATTCATACAGGTTTAAACACGTTTCTTAAGATATACATTTGGTTATTTGCTAAATAAAATTTTTAAGTCAAGTAAAAAAAAATTTTAACATGATATAGGAAATGAATAAGTAAACAATGACCCACCCCCTCTATAAGTTGACCACTTGTCTAAGTTGACCACTAAAACAATGCACCACAAGTGGTCAACTTACACAAGTTTTACTGAATAAAATTTTTTGTTTTGTAACATATTCCGGTAGAAATAGATTTTACGGTAAAAAGTACAGTAATTTAAATCGAAATGTTTTACAGTGTAAGTACAGTAATGGTTCTTTCTAGAAGCGGTCGGATTTAAATAAAAAGCCGCTCAATCGCCTCTACCAAAATGAGTGTGTTAATGCATTTGCTACTTGGGAAAAATGGAGTATTATCCTATGCTGAGAGAAATTAACGTAGTGCTCAGAGTAGCCAAAGTATGACAATTATTTGTGAGTACCCAAAAATTACTTTAACTGATTCTTTAAATGTCTGTTTTAATTGAAATTCTTTCTTTTTCTGGTTCTTTAATAACAAAGTTGAAATTTAAAATATTCATTTCTAATATTAGTTTTTTTTTGTTATAAAAATTTTTAATTAATTTCATTAAATGCACTTTTTAATTGTAATCGATTTAATTGTAGCTGTTATTAATAACAATTTTTCCTACCCACGTACGCAATGTTTCTGTTCCCGTGATCCCCAAATCACGGAAGAGATACTTGCTTGATTTTATTACTTATGCTGTTAAGGCAGTCAATATTATTAATGGTTTTTCAAAAAATTAATATTACGTACAATTTTTTTTTTTTAATTGCGCTTGAACTCTTTTAACTTTACCCTGTATACTATTTATAAAGAATGTATTAATAAATTAAATTAATTCAAATGGCTATTTGTTTTCCTAGTACAAACGGAGTTAAATGCTTTTCTTTTAATCTCATTTGAAATGAAAAGAATTCGCGTCAATGAATTCCTTCCTAGATGTAATGAGGGGAAAAAAAGAAATAAGAATGTATCATATAACTCAGAGGAGTAAAATAAAAAGTGTTTAGGTACGGATTGTTTTGATAAGAGGTGAATTACTTCAAAGCATATCTTTTAAGTTATGTATGAAAACAGATTTCTTTCCTGGAAGAGAAAGAATAACATTTTTTTAGAGAAAGAATTATTAGTAAAACGGATTTTTAATTCAGTTTATACTTCATCTAAAATAATCATAACAATTTATAATCATTAAGAATATTTTTCTAAAATAAAGCATATTATGTTCAAATTTTAATTGTATATTTCAGGGTTTTTTTTCAGATTTTTTGTGAAAGTCTTGTTTTTGAGAAATAGAAAAAAGATTAGAAAAAATCATGATCCGTTTCTATTATGTTGTAAAAAATCACACAAAAAAAAAATAATAAATGGATTGTTCAGACATTTTTGTAAAAGGTCCTGTTCTTGTGAATTTGTGAAATTAATTAAGACTTAATTTCTGAATTTAAAATAATCGTAAGGTTATATATCTTATGTTTTGGTGAATATGTGAAAATAAGATTCCATTTTTATGAGGAAAAAAAACACGCAACAATAATCTCTTTCTATGAGTTGTATACTGCAAAAAATTCCAGATCAAATTACGGTATAAAGTATCGGCACTTTAGGCGCATCATCCGTAAAATCCATTTTACCGTAAAATATTATTCTATAAATTTTACAGTAATATTCCAGAACAAATTATTTATTTAGGGTTATTCAGTAGTTTTGCGGTAATTACAGTTTATCGGATTTGTTTGTACCGTAAAAGGTTCCGGTAAAAAGGAATTTACCAGGAAAAAAAGTACCGACACCTTGAGTGCCGGTACCTTTTTTGCCGTAATTTGATCCAGAATTTTTTACAGTGTAATTTTTAAATTATGAATTAAAGACGCCATTGTCTCAAATTTTAAAGAAAATATGAATGCTCCCAATTTTAGGATAAAATAATTTTGTAAAAGATTCTGTTCTTGAAATTATGTTAAAAATTTTTGACAGTTGACGAACCCAATTTTTACTTTAAACGACCACCGATAAAGGCTGGAAAATACATAATTTATGCTGATTATAATACCTGAATATTAACTTAATGACTGTTGTTTAACTAAATCTTAACATTAAAAAAATAATTATGCCAGTTTAATGCTTCAATTCATATATTTCTTTCAGATACAATTCAGGTACATACTTTTTATTTAATCAAAAAATGAGCAATTATTAATAATAGAAAGGAAAGCTATTATTTTTTACTTATTCAAAAATTTTGATGTAAGATATGTTCTATAATTTTCACCGTTAACATTGTGGAAAAAAAGTTAAAACCTGCAAATCTGGGCGGAGAGACACAATTGTTTAACTAAATGATTCGACAGCTGAAAAAAAATTAAAATCTGTAAACTTTCATATGAAGCACAATAGTTTAGCTAAATGTTTTGATCACTAAAAAAAATCTAAACAAGTTATCTTTCTTAAAAATCAACTGTTTTACTAAAGATTTCAATAACTGGAAAGGCATTGAAATCTACAATATATCCCTAATAAAATAATTAATTAAAGGCTACAACTGAAGAAAAAAAAACAATAAGTATTTCATAAGCTAGACAAAAAGTTTAAATAGAAATAATAAATGTCGAAGAGTACTAAGGAAACTTGCTTGATCATAAGTAAATCGCTTTAGACAATTTATAGAACTTTTTTAATAAAAAATCTCTGACCGAAATCAAGACAACTAGTTATCAGCTATTATTTATGTATTTTTTATGTTTTATCAACACACTTGACAAATTCTTATTCCTATCTTCATGGCAAAATGGAAAAGATAAATAATCCACTCTACAAAGACAATCGTTTCGTTTACACTAAGAGTTCCTTATCAGTCATATGAATCATTGAAAGGATAATACATCTAAGATGCAGTGAAAAAACACACTCTTTACAGGGCATGGCTCACAAACTTAAGTACAGAAAAGTGCCAAATAGCTGTTGATCACACCATGGGCGAAATAGATAGGAATAAATGTGAGTGCTAAACTCATACAAAAACATTACAATTGTTAGTAAATTGAATTAATAAAATTTAATTTATTTCATTTTAAAGAGTGAAGACTACTAGGAGAATGATAACTTCGTAGCTTCTATGTTAAAAAAAAATTAAAACAAATTTTTTAGCATTTTATGCACTCTTGTAAGGTACTCACATATATTTTCAAATATTTTTTCCGCACAAAAAAAAAACATATTTTTAAAAAAATAAAATACACTTAATTACAGTAAAAGAAATTATTTTTTCTTCTAAATTTAGGCAGCAAAAATCAAACAAATTATAAAAAAATTTAATTTAAGAGTTTTTGTTTCATAAAAAATTCCTCATGACTCTATTTACATCTTTTTATAATTAATTTTTTTCTTTGCGATTCATTTTTTGATTACTATTATTTCAAAAATAAACGTATTTTTCTATATTGTTTAAATTATTTTAATCTAAAAAAAATATTTTTTCTATTTTGGAATCTAATTAACAAATTATTTTATAGGTTTATTTGATTTGAAAAATTCAACAATTTTATTTATTTTTTTTTTCTTCTGGTTTTTAAGAGATTATTTGAAAATGCTCGCTCTGCTTGACAAATCATCGGGCCATATGTTGCTAAACCAGACTTTTATTTAAATAAATCTTCTGAGAGGTTCTATGTCCACCCACAGGGTGGCCAGGAACAATCAGAAAAACAATCCCCTGACTTTCCCCTGATTTTTGTAACCGATAGCTTAAATTTTACCTTCAATTTGCTCAGTTGAAATTTATTGTTATACATAAAATATATTACAAACCACTTATTGATGTAAATGTTAAAAATAAACAGTTTATTTTTTAAAAAAATAATATTTATTACAAAACCAAAATTTTTTGGAAAAAAACACTGAACTTTCAAGTATTGATAACTTAAAATTTCATTCTCTTCTTATGTATCTTAACTTTAAATTTTCCAGATAAATTTGCTTTAACTTTCTCTGTTCTTTAGAAGCCCTGTTCCAACTTTAGATCGATGAGTATCATTTTGTCAGAGAAATAAAGACGGTCAATGCGCAATGCTGTTCACATTGGTACCGTCACGTCATTGGTCACGAAATTGTTGAGCCTCAAACTCCATGACCTCACTCCCTGGCCCACAAAGTGCTAATGCGGAAATACTTTATTTTTAAATAATCATATTCTTTCGTTTAGTTTTAGAATCTCTTATTTCAGGGATATATTTTACAATTTTTATGATAAAATAATTAAAGAAATAAGCTTTATCCAGCAAAATATCAACTAAAAAATTTTTTTTGTTTGAAATTAATTAGTAACAAATAAAATTAGTGCAAAATAAAAATCACTGCCTGCGCCATTTGAAAACAACAACCATTTCAAATATTGAACACATAGCACTGAATTAAACCTAGCAGAAACAAACGGACAGTGTGTAGGGCGCCAAGCGCACGTTTTCGAAACATCTGAGGGGAAAATAATTTTCATTTAGGTTTTTGTTTTAAAACTTCATAACAAACTTTTTAAGTTAATGATAAAAGTTCGGTAGTCAAAAATATTATAAAATAAAGTTTTGATAGTTTAATATAGTTATTTTAATTTTATGCATTTCAAAATAAATTTGTATTTACTCAAAGTAAATAAATTATGGTAAAATTACTGTACTGTATGGTAATTACATTTCTAGTGAAAAAAAAAATATATATAATTCTGGTAATAAAACCAAAACATAGCGTGTTTAAACCATTAGTTATGGAATTTATTTCCATTTATATGATAACGGTTTACTAAAAATACCGTTTTCAAAAGTTCTGAAAAACACACATTTGGTAAGCTAAACAAAATCGAAAAGCAAAATTAACTGAATAAATAATTTTTATGCCATGCTATAATGCATCATGATAAATTTTAAGACAATAACTTAATTTTATCATATATTATAACACTATTTATTGTTAATTTTATCAAAATCATCATCAAAGCACTTCAGTAAAAAATACCAAATTTCATGGTATTGCCATGGAGCCAGAAACACGATAAATTTTTTAATATTCTGGTAGTTTTCACCATATTTTTTTTCTCAGTGCAGCAAAACAGGAGAGTAAAGGATTAAAGAGGCGCCAATTAACGAGATTCACACAGACGAAAGCACGCCGTTAACGTGCTCAAACTTCATAATTAAAGCTAAATGCTTTCTATGAATTACAATACCAGTATTTCATAAAAGTCTTGCAAAGACGTTACTGTGGAAAAAATTCCGAAGACAATTTTTTAAAATTATTTTTCACAAGAAATTAAATATTTGTTAAAAAAAATTTATATTTTTAACTCACAAAATCTCGATCTCGTAAAAAAAAAATTTTTAACAAGCTTATTTAATCCAAAAAATTACTTCCAAATCAAAATTTAAGCATTAGCCTTTTAAAAATGGTAATTTTCTTTATCCTTTGAAATCGGAGTTATAATTTGTTTGAATTAAGATCTGATGGATCATAAATTAGAAATGCAATTATTCACATTCTCAAAGTTTCAAAAAATAGAATTTACTTATGATACATTTGATTAAATTATAACCGTGAAATTTTACTGTCAACTTATAAATAGCAATTTTATCCAAATGTGAAACATATATTTATAAGTATGAGTAAAATAAAATATTGTAAATTATGGAGAAAAATGAATAATTTAAATCCGTTGACCTTACATTAAAACTACTTTTTCAAATTTTTTTTTGTCGTGATAAGTTTTTTATTCTTTAACTAAACAAGAATATTTATTGAACATTATAAATTATTCAACAAAACAAACGAAACAATAAACTACTCTTTGTTTCAATATGTTAAATTTCATAGAAATTAATCTTCCAAATCTTATAATATTTCTTTAATATCCTTACTAGCATATAATTATTAAAGTGATTTGTTTATTCAGGAGCATGGAAAAAACAAAGTAAAAAAAGTAAATATGGGAATTTGAAAACTTAATAGCAAAAAATTTAATTTCTAATATATATATATATAAAAATTTTACTGCAAATATTATTTTATATCAAAAACTATCGAAAATGCTCAATCATAATATTCATTTAAATTTCAGTTTCAGTTTCATTTAAAAGAATAAGAAAAAAATAAACGATTAAGAAAAACAAAAATTGACCAAAAAAACATTAAAATTAAATGAACAATTTTGAAGAGTTAATAATGTAAACTTTCTAAAATATATGAAACATTTAATCTTTATTTCCAACTATTTCACAGATATTTTAAACAATCTATATACAGTCAAAATAATTTTAATTAACATGATAAGTATTGGAATCAAAAATAATTTTAGCATGAACAGCTTAAGAATTTAATAATACTCACGAGTTTGTTTTTCCAATTTTCTCCTACCCACTTCTTCGACAAGAGGTGGTCTCACTTTTTTTGTAACAGCAGATGACACCATTACACAAGAACAGCATAATATAAATGTAAACAATCCACACATACTTTGTTTCCTT
The DNA here is from genome assembly GCA_949128135.1 of Parasteatoda lunata. Classification (NCBI taxonomy): domain Eukaryota; kingdom Metazoa; phylum Arthropoda; class Arachnida; order Araneae; family Theridiidae; genus Parasteatoda; species Parasteatoda lunata. Next base: position 56,428,770 of record OX421970.1, on the reverse strand, counting down.
ACATTCATTTTTGAATAGAGTTGCTTCACAATTACAGATGATAATTCAAGTAGCATAAATTATGTGGCAACACAAATACGTAAATCTATTTTACGATGCCTTTCCCTAGATTTTCTTTCGCAATTCTAACAAGTAAAAACATACGGCACATTCCGGTTCATTAAAGAAAGAAAAAAAAAGAAAAACACATAATCAAAGTGTATCCCTTTCGTTGATGATATTCTTAAGTCCCCATTTTTATCATTAACTCATAAATATGCAATATTAAAAAAAGAAGAATTTTACGCGACTTAAATTCGCGGGTAAGTGAAAAAAAAATATATAGTAACCAATGTACTTTTATGAATGAAAATTAAAATCGAAACCAAACAGATGAGAAAAAGTAAGGAGTAAGACACTACAGCTCGCGGCAAAACACGGAGTAAGCTTTTATCAACAGCTAAGTATCGTTTGAGTCTTCACCATGACGTCACTGAATGTATGCGCGCCACCAAGTGCCATCAAAGGCTTTCGAGCTTTTATCGCATTTTTGGCGACATACATAAGTTTTACTGCCAACAGATGATGACAGTTATATTGCTGGCTTCTTGTGTTTTAATTTATTTCTATCAAAATTATTCTAGACATGATAGGAATTTTGTTTTTATTCAATTAAAAATTTCAACACACATTTTTGAGTTAAAAATATTTCAAGTTTAGAGAAATTTAGAAAAAAACTTATTTAACAATTATACTATCATAAATGAGTTTTTCTATGTTTATTTTTTTCTCGTAAAAATATAGTACATATATATATATCTTTATTAATTTTTTAGATTTCACCGTTTAGAAGAAATTTTATTTTTATCACAATTATCCTGCCGCAGGCGGAATCGTGTGATATTCTACAAAAAATTAATAGATTGTTGCGATATTTTTTTTGTTTTTAAAATTACTTTAATATCATTTTATTATTATTTATTTAAAAGAGAACTTCCGAAAAGTAATTATCTGCTTACTTCTAATATCTACGACACATTTTATTATTTTGAAATTTAAATAAAGAAAAAAATAAAAATTCACTGTTCCTTCATATTTATCTATAAAATTGAAGAGTTTTTATTTTCTTTTAAAATTTATACAAACTGATTGAGAAGACGATTCCTGAGATAAAATATCCGATAACACAGGAATGTAGCAATGCAACTTTGTTGAAATGTAACAAAAAACAATTTTTGAGATTTTATTCGATACTTAAATAAAGAAATATATTATTTTTCGTAATTTTCCCCCCTGATTTTAAAAAGCAAATTAAAATAGTGACTCCATTATTATTAAGTAATTATTACTTAGCATAATATTTAAATTCGAGAAACAAAAAAAAGATATAAATTTAACTCTAACTTTTCAATCCTCAAAATTCATTGCCTAAATTAAGTATAATATTCTTTTCAGTGAATTTAAAGGTACTAACGGTTTATGTTGTTAAAATTAAAGAAATATTTTTTTTATCATATTTTTATAGTTGAAGTTATTATACCAAAACGCAACCAGTTTACCGTTTACCATTAACAAGCATAAAACGCCGTCGATCCAATAAAATCTCAAAACCTTAAATCACAAACATTATGCGCATTTTTTTTTTTTTTTTTTATTTACTATTCCTTTGCTGTGTTTTTTTTTTTTTTCAGTTTCTCTAACTTTAATTAGAAATTTTTAAACAATTCGTAATGGGATTACAAGAAAGTGGAAGATGTGGAATTTGTAACATTTCACACAACAGTTTCAATCGCATAAAGTAGCAAGGAAAAATCGCCAAGCAAGCTATAGTGTTGTCTCCACCCTTTATTCTTTTTATTGAAATTATGGGCATGCCAGCCCACGTTTTAAACTGAACAATTGTAGTATCGGACACACCTGCATATGACAGCTCTCACTTTTACGATCTTATCCCTCAGAAGCGTGATAGAGGGGAAAACAATTCCCGTCTCAGCATGGGGGTGGTGTAAAAGGTAGCAGGAACATCGATTTACTGCCTCCCACTTTTGACACCCTATTGGTAAACCTATGCTTCCACAAGTTCTTTTTTCTTTCTCTTTCACCATTAAGAAGAAAGCATATAATACTTTTATATGTTACTTCCATTTCAAGTCAGAGCTAAGATAAAAGTAACTATGAAAAAATAGTCCCAAACCACAGAAATATTTACAAATCATATTTCTCCTTTGTCTTTTATCCATTTTCTATTTATCTATTTTGAAAATTTTTGGAATACATGCACCCAAGTAAAGAAAATTGTATTTTTAAAAATAAAATAAAATTTACGAGGTATTAGTTGCTAAAATTTAAAAGGTACAGTTTGAGTAATTTTTTATAGTTTTGGCAAGTAGGATAATATCATGAAATATTTAAATATTACAATTTTATAGACACTCTCACAATCTTATTGGTTTTATTTGATAAAAACTTTATTCTGTTCAAAAATATACAAATCGGGAACAACAGTCGACATATTTCAAGCTCTCAAAAATAGGCAATCATTTTCAAGAGTTACCAGTCGTGAAGGAGAAGAAACAAAAATGATTTTTTGAGATTTAAAACACTAAGTTGACAACGAGAAAGAGGAAAATAAAAGTGAGAAGCAAAAGTAGAAAAACCACAGTAGCCGAGGGAGAAAAAAGGAATGAGATAAAGTAGGTGCTTTATTTACGTCGTACTAGAGCCACACAATGGGTTTTTGCATACGGTCTAGGAAACATCCCTGAGGATGATCCGAAAACATGTAATAACAATTTTGATCCTCTGCAGAGGGGATTCCATTTTGGGGAACACTTCCTTTATTTTGAAATAAATCTGAAGGAGGGGGGGAATTATTTTCCAGATCTCTGTACCCATGGTACTCCTCAGCGATCGACCACAGCACTTTCGATTCCTCAGATTTAATGAGCACGTATATCGTAGGTATTCGGTAGGTCTTCGTGCAGTCGAGGATCAAACCCCGATCCCTCCGCACCGCAGTACGATTCTCTAACTATAGGACTACCACGTCCCAGAAAAAAAGATTAAAAACAGGGCAAGAAGAACCACAGTGGCTGAGGGGGACGAATTAAGGAAAAGTGCATTTCCACACACTATAGAGAGGTGATGAGAAACTTATGTCGTTAACAAGGGAATCAACATTCACAGGAATAAAATAAGATTCCAGAGCATCAAGATGAATTGATGTGACTGGGGGGAGGGAGGAGGAAATAATTTTGGCATTGTCGAATTTGAATTTATGTCCAAGATTCAAACAATGTGCCACGTTTGATAATTTCCTGTATTCTTGATAAAGGACATATCTATTATGTTGCTTAAGTCTACGCGTTAAAGCACATCTAGTTTATCCTATGTTCTAGTTACGTTCGGAAAAAAGTTATCCTTGGTGAAATTGAAAAATAAGCACTATATAAAGATTGCTACTATTAATATACTTTATTTTTTATTTAAAGGTTATACATTGGTTTTTAATTTTAATTTATTTAATCATAGTGATTGCTAAATCGTCAATCTATAGTGCCCGCGCTTCTTCTTGCAGTTTGGTTGGAAAGCCGGTCCTCTGAAGTAGGTTATTATTTATTTCGTAACAATTATTTCAATGAAAAAAAATTAACATTTATGGCGAAATGTAACTAATTATAGACAATTTAAAAATGAATAATAATTATATCAATAATAGTTGTTGGCGCACTATCTGAGAGCAATTCCATCTCGGCGACTGTCACGAATTATGCTTATTTTGTAAGCAGTAGATTTGTAAAACTGTAAAGGAGTGATTGTTCATCATGATGCAAAAAACATCAATATGTTTTTTTACCTCTAAACATTAAAAAAAATCTCCTTTTTTTTGTATTTTTTAGTTAACTACACCAATTTTCCAAATGATTTCAAACGTTATTTATTAAAAACTAGCCGCTTAAGGCGGCCAGCTGTCCGCCAGAGTTTTCCTTGTCTTGCCACAAATGCAATCGAGCTTGGGATGTTGAAGCATGATTTTCTTCTAGCCTTCTTCGACGTTCCTGGGATGTTTCTCGGGTCCTTGCATTTCTGGTTGAGACACGATTATTTTCTAATCTTCTTCCGCGTTCTTCAGATATTTCTCGGACCCTAGCACTGCTAATTGAGACACGAACCTCTTCTAATCTTCTTTGATCTTCCTCAGGTGTTTCTCGGGCCCTAACACTGCTAGTTGAGACACGATCCTCTTCCAATCTTCTTTGACGTTCCTCAGGTGTTTCTCGGGCCCTAGCGCTGCTAGTTGAGACACGATCCTCTTCCTATCTTCTTTGGCGTTTCTCTGATACTTCTTGGGCTCTAGAATTGCTTGTCGAAATTCGGTCATGTTCCATCCTTCTTTGACGTTCCACAGACGTTTCTTGGGCCCTTCTTCTTCTTTGAGAATCTTTTAATATCTTTTTCTTTGACAAAATACAAAGTTTTTTGGAAGGCGGTTCTGCCATGTCAGTAATCGGGTTTTTAAGATGTCAACGAATACTTTAGAACAACAATTACTATGAAAGCAAATTATGAAACTTCAATATTAAAATCTAAGTGCTTACCTGCAAACTGAAACTTTCTGAAAATAACTAATTACATTTAATAAAAACTGTTAAAATAAAGAATAGAAAAACCAAAGAGATCCAAGGTAAGTGTGATCGTTCCTTCAAAAACAATTAAAGTCCTATTTTATATATTATATAGCTACAACGCTTAAGAAAAAAAAACTAAAATGCTAAATACATGAAAAGAACACGAAAACGAATTAATTTTTTATGGTATCAATTTCTATTTCTATGTAATTTTTTATGGTATCAATTTCTATTTCTATATCGCTACAAAAATTATCGTCTTCGCTTAAGAAAAAAAAAAATAGAGCGTGGAAAGAAGAAGAAAAACTTATTATAACAATTATGAACAGCGACAAATATATCAAAGCGAAGCGTTCTATTTACATATCGAATATGTTGCTACATTTTTAATACAAAAGTTAAGCTTTTCTCCACTTTGATAAATGTAAACTAATGCGAACCTTACAATTAAATTATTAATTCCTTCGTATATTATTGGTTTAAGTTGTCGAAAATTAATATTTCAATTGTAAGGTTCGCATTAGCATACATTTATAAGAGTGGAGAAAAGTATATGCATTTTTTAATAGTTTTTTGAATATGGCTCTTTGAAGACGAAAAAGCATAGATTTTCTTACAAAATGACTGATAACTAAAAAACTAATTCACATTTTTTAAAAAGAAAAAAAATACTTCTTCATTATGTCAAAACACAATTATGTGCCGAGTTTCATGCCTGGGCGAGGCTTCTGGGGCGATATATTGTGATTACAGACACACACACAGCCGCGTTTATTATTATGTATAGATAAAAATCCATTCATTTATGTGTTAAAATGAATATTGTTAAGAAATAAATAATGAGCAATGTGCCATAAAAATGCATAAATTAAATGCTCAGAATAATTGGCCAAACAACAAATTAAAAAGTTTAGATGAGGCAATTTATTCAAAAACTGATACCTCGATGAGCGATTAGGTTTGTCACATTGTCACAATCAATTATTGATTTGCTTCAAATATATTGGTCTGGGTAATGTTCAGTGACTTAAAAAAAAAGAAAGAAAAACATTTAGCCATATTTATTATTTTATTTTATCACGAGTAAAGTATGGCTTCCTTCTCCGCAGTGGGGCTTTCCCTATAACCATCTACAGTAAATCCTACTACCTAAAGCTGGTCAAAAATATTCTAGACTTAACCTGTTTGCCCATGAAAAGTAAGGTATTTTTTTAAACGAACTTCAAAAAATGAAAAACTATAGAGGTTCATTATTAAGGACTAATAAAATTTTAAAGTACACCATATAATTTGATTGGCATTTTCAATTTTAAAAGAAGAAAAAAAAAAAGAAAACATTTCCGACAATTTTAATTGTCAGTTTAATCATTAAAAACATAGGGTCCTCATTTATACAAAACTGGTTATTTTATTTAAAATAGTGATGACAGTGAATTGTTTGACCTCTAATGAAATGATACAACATTTATTTTTGATCTTTCGCTTTAAAAATGCTGTTGTGTATTTAAAATAGTAGATTCAAATTTACAGAACGTTAACTCTACAGAATAAACTGTTTTTTATAGGATTATTTAAAAAGATTTTAAAAATTATTCTGGCCTATCAAGAAATAGAAGAAATTGATTACATACGCAAATGAAAAAAATTAAAAATTAAAGATTTAATTTTAACAAAAGACGACGGAAAACAAACTGGCGCTAATATGCATTAACATGAATATGTATTTTAAGTTAAAAATTCTGTTTTTCGCAAGTCATATGAAAATATATTTGTATAATTTTCATTAAAATTCTATTTTTTATTTTTTTATTATCTATTTATTTATTTGAAATCGACATAATGACTAACCACTGATTGGTGACTTTTAATTAACACTTATTTAATTCCTTTTTCCCACAGGTATATCATAAACGAGAGTTTATCAGAAAATCAGACCCTTCTAATACAAGTTGTACAATACAAATACAAATAAATAATAATCTAAATACGCATTATAGGTTACAAATATACTTCTCTCGTTATTTAGAGGGGGGGGGGAATGAATTCATGTTTACGAAACTTGATTTTTAAAACTAAAAAGATTTTAAGCTCAAAATTAATTATTCCTTAAATATTTTAAACTTTTGAAAAAATAGTTAAACTTTTTCACTCAGGGTGCCGGTACTTTTTATACCGTATAATCCATTTTACCGGAACATATTACTGAACAAAAAATCTGATATACCGTATTTTTTACAATAATAATTATCGTAAAGTCACTGAATCACTTTAGTTAAATACATGTTACCGTAATAATTATGGTATAAAATTTTGCGGTAAAACTGGATTTTATTGTAAAACAGATTTTACGGATGATGCACTTGACGCATCATCCGTAAGACTTTATGCCATGAATACTTTAAACCTAATTTGAGATTTACTTTTATTTAGAGATTTACTTTATACCATGATTTGATTCAGAACTTTTTACTATGTAGTTATTACAAAGTAGTTACAAGACGAAACCTAAAATTGCTAAATTGCAAAAAAAGGGGAAAAAATCTAGATTTTTTATGGTGGAAAAGAAATTTCTTAATGTTTACTTTTGTTGCAATTTCAAACTTTTTATTCAGTGTTTTTAAACAAAAGGACAGGATGAATGGATATACTTATTCGAACTAAATAATCGAACTTTGTCTTAGTTTCGTAACCACTATTTGAGTTTTCTAAGAACTATAATAAGGCAAATATGATGTTTACGAATTTACCGAGGCGGAAGCTGAAGACTCCTACAATATTTAAAGTGTTATTCAACGGCCCAAAAATATTTAGAAACGCAGGCATAAAATCATTATAACGTTGCAAGCGTGTTTGTGCTTGCTTTTCACAATTTTTTTTTTTTCTATGGATAGTGAATTTTCAAAATAAATAAAGTAGCAAATAAATGATAAATTAATTCCTTTTTATTGACAGTATTTAAATTGGGCACATTTCAGACCTGGATTTAAACGTAACTATATATAATTTTTACTCAGCAAAAAAAAAAATCTTGCAAAAAAAATTTCGACCATTTTTTGACTAGTTAAAGTGCGCAAATTTTTAGCTGGTTTTCCAGTATAAGCAGAATTTGTCGCCAATCAAAATTATGATTGGCGACAAATTCTGCTTATACTGGAAAACCAGCTAAAAATTTGCGCACTTTAACTAGTCAAAAAGTGGTCGGCCTGAATAAGCCATGAGACTCAAAACTTAAATGTAGAAAAAAATTTAAATAATAAAAATTAATTCATATTAAAAATTCATCTTAGAAATAAATGTGTTAAATATGACTCGAAAAAAATTTTGTAAAATACAACTTATATGTGTAAAACACAATTGGAATACCAAATGTAAAAAAGATTTCGTTTTTGCAACGTGATGTGAATAAAAGGAGTATGCAGTTTTCAAATAAAATGTTTCTCTTCTGTTAAATTCAACGCACTATAAAAATTTTGCATCAGGCTAGGTTTAAAAAATTTCAACACAAATATACTAAATTACGAAGAAGTACAAGGGGCATAACGCATAATCAAGCAAATCATTAAAAAAAAATAGTTTCAAAGTTACGTACGACTTTGCCTACGAAATAACCTAATCTATAAATTGTCGACGCAAATAATTCTGTCGATGAAACGACCCAGTCGATGAAACGATCCTGTCAATGAAATGATCCTGTCGACGAAATAGCCTATCGATGAAATAAACCTGTTGACGAAATAGCCTGTCGATGAAATAAACCTGTCGATGAAATGGCCTGTTGACCAAATGACCTAGTCGATGAAATGATCCATAGATAAAGTGTTGCCAATGAAAGGGACTGTCGATGAAGTGATTGTCGCTGAAATAAACGCGACCCTTTTATTTTAATGTGTCAAAGAAACGCCCTTCTTCACTGTTGAGTTTGTTCATTGTTATACAATACGAAATATTAATGCAATTTTTCATAAATATATATACTTTTTCCTTCAATGCATTCAATCAATATAATGTTCTTTATTTTCCCCCCTTTTTAAATATTGCTTTTCTTTTTACTCAAGCATAAAATCAAATAATTTCATATAATTAATTGGAACAAAATAACGGATTATTAATTCAATGGTAAATAATGGATAAGGTTTCGAAAATCGCTACTTGTTAAAAGAATTTCCTTACTTTCGCAATCCCCCGGAGCCCTAGGGTTCCGCGAACACCATTTGGGAGCAGCTGCTCCAGAAATTGCAACCCTTATAAGTTCTCAACATCAACGTCGAGAACCTATGGTTTAATTCAAGTGAATGAAACGTATCTTTGAAGCATTTGAAATTCCGAAATATTTCATAAAAATTAAATACCAAAACAAAATAGTTATTTTTTTTCTCACGATAAAGCATTGTCAAAACTGTTTACTCATTCCTCCATCTGTCATTCAGCCATTTGTCACTTTACTCTTATGTTTGAATAGATATTAAATTTTTAAACTATTTCATAATATTTGCCACGCATTTATAGAAATATTTTTATAAGGAGTACGGTGCTTTATTAATTAAGTATGCATATATTCATAAGCTGAACAACAATTTGTCATAATTGAAATGTCAGATAAATTTAAATTCAAAGGCGTTCACCGGAGACAAAGATGAATGTTCTATGAGGAAATGTTTTCTATGAGGAAATATCATAGCAAAAATGAATTTATTAAATAACTATTTCGGATTAAATTTCAAATACTTGTTTTGTTGATGCTTAATATGAATATCCAACAACATTTTATTTGCTTAATACACTGCAAAAAAGGATTGCTCGGAATTGAGCAAGAACGTGTCAAAATAGCCCCGAAACAAATATAGTCGAATTTGTTAACCCCCTTTTCTTCAAAATTGAAACAGCATATACTCATTTTTGAGCAAAATGCATAGTCTCAAAAGTGATGTGAAAGATGGAGAAATGTGTGGAAGAGATGTTCTTTGACTGTTGGCAAGATTCGAACCAAGGACCTCCGAGATCGTAGAAGAATGTTCTAATTACCATAATTGTACAGTGCGTAAAATAAAAATAGACCATTATGAATTTGATCTAATAGTTGGATCTTCACGCTCTAGGACTCAATCTTCATGCTTCGAGGGGATGACCTCAAGTATGCTAATTAATGACCTCAGACGATATTTGAAACTATGAGATCAGACAAAAAAAGGAACTTTCTCTGAATAACCATACCATTTTTTCGATAGATTCGGATTTCTGACCCCCAAAATATAGGAGGTAGCCGCAATCTGGGAAGTATGGTCGTCATAGTTTGATCAGGAGAGCTTCAAGAGCTGATCAAGAGTAAAATTTGGACATTTTAATGTTAATCTTACTTTTTGCGCATTTCGAGAACTTCTTAAGCAAATTGAAAAATTTTAGAGCACAGTTATGAAATTTATATATTCAAAGATAATTCCATGCAAAAAAATAATTTTTAGTAAAAATTTACCATTCTTTATTATTTTATTTAATATCAGTCAAAAAAAAATTTGAATTGTAAGGTATAGATTTTCTCGCAGCCTTTTAAAGAATATAATTTTACATGGCGAAATAAAAAATTTGAGCGAAATCGGTCGGATAATTCCGGAGAAATCTAATTTTTGAAAAAGTCGTATATTTAAAATTCGATTTCTCAGGAACTATTCGACCGATTTTGCTCAAATTTTGTATTTTGCCATGCGAAATTATTTAAAAATTGCATACCCCAATATTCAAAAAGTTTAAGACTAATAATAAATAAAATAATGAAAAATGATAAATCTTTATTAAAATTTATTTTTTGCATGGAATTTTCTTTAGATAAAAGAGTTTTATAATTATGTGTAAAAAAGTTTCATTTTGCTTAAAAATTTCTCGAGATATGGCGAAAAATGCAAAAAGTGAAATTATTATTAAGGGGTCCAAACTTTGGACCGCTCTCCTAACTAAACTATTGGTGCCATAATTCCGAGATGGCGGCTACTCCTATGTTTTAGGGATCAGAAATTAAAATGCGTCAAAAAATAGGTATGTTTACTCAGAGAAAGTACGTTTTTGTGTCTGATTTCGTAACTTAAAATATCGTCTGAATTAATTAATTAGCATATTTGAAGTCACCCCCTCGAATCATTAAGAATGAGTCCTAACGTGAAGATCCTGTTATTAGATCAAAAGTTATTAAGGGTGGTCCGTTTTTCATTTTACACATTGTACATCCCAGGGACAGCTAGAAAGTTTTTTATAGTGATCACTGCACTGACACATCATGACACACATTCCATTCGCTTAAAAGCTTTTAAGATATAGTGAAATGAACTAAAAGCGAAATTAAAATTACCGATCTCTGGATTAAGCTATTGGGACCATATTTTCCAAATTGCAGCCCTTTGTATCATTGAAATTAGAAATAAGTATACCATGATGTGTAACAGCGGCCTCTATATAAAGCTCTTTAATTCTGCCTGGACTGGACCCTGTAGGGTCCGATCCGGGCAAGCTGTAGGTCTATTAAATCTAGTACGATGAGCAACCCGGCACGAGCGGTCGATCACCGGGACGACCGGGTCATAGTTATAACAGAGGATCACTCTAAATAATACAAACATCATGTCATCAAATAAAATCATAATACCATTCATTACTTGAATAAAAAATTGAGCTTCAAACTAATTTCAATTATTTCGTTAATAAAAATATTTTAACAATAAAATTCCGAAATTCGAAGATTTGACTATAAAAATAATGAAATCTTTTGCCTTCTTAATTTTTTTTCTTTCTGAATAGTCTTTCCTTCATACAAAACAATTTCAAATCTCATCTAGAAAAATTATTTATTTAAAAATTTAAGATGAAAATAATTTAAGAAAAATAAAAAATAATATAAGTTTACAGAAAAAAGTTAAAAACTTAGTAAAATAAAAAGTTAAAGACTAAAGTTAAGAAATGATGACTGACTTTTTATTTTAATATCCGTAAAGAAGACAAGTCATTTCTTTTACTACAAAAACTTAGTATTCTTATGTAGTACTTAGTTAACATAAATAATTCTCAGAACTTTTTCTTTTAATTTTTAAAACAAAATTATATTGCTTTTTTTTATTAAAATGAGGAATAATCAAGCAATCATTAACTAATATTCAAAATAGAATTCAACAGCGTTACACAAAGGCTAAATGCTTGTTTTTTATTTTTATTTTTTTTTAATTTTTATTTATTTATTTATTTTTATTACTGTGGGCCTAGTCTAAAGAAAATTGAGCATCCCTAGTATATAATGACAGTTTTCCATTTCGTCAACCACCATATTGCCAGCTAGAAAAAGATGAATACGTTAGGTGGTCCAATTTAGATAATGACCAAAGAAAGGTAAAAAGGGAAGGTGAGAAAAATTGACCTACCTGTCATACCATCCCTTGCCTGAAGAAAGAATTGAAGACATTTCTAGGGGGAGGACTCCTTTCTTCTTTTCCCAGTTAATGACTCTTGAATGAAGGAAAGCGAATTATTTATGTGTTTGAGCAAGAGTAAATCTGTCTTGTCTGAATTACTCTCCGTGACAGGTGATTTTTCCCAATTGTCATTCTGAAATGAGAAAATTGTGGTTCTGTCACTGATTTGTTGATTCTGGTACTGAACATGAATGTGAAGATTTACGAATTTCGCCTTGTCAAAAAATGCTGATTATAATAAATCGAGACTGTAATTGTTTACCAATTATGGGAAACTCTTGATTTAATTTATTAGATAGATATAAATGAAAAGATGAATAATTATTATGAATAATATAAGAATGAATGAGCTGTATAAGATGTAAATTAAGAAAAGGATCGAAACTAAAGATTATAAATGATTAAGGCCCGGATTTTGATGACATTTGCATTTTTTTGCATTTTTTGCATTTTTGGACATTTTTTGTCCTTTAGAGCATTTTTTTAGATTTATAGGGCATTTTTCTTTAAATTTTGGGGCATATTTTGCATTTTAAAGCATTTTTTAAATTTTTTGTTAATTTTTTTTCAAATTTTTATTACTTTTTATCATTTTTCATTATTACACTGGCTTCCAAACAATGAAGAAAATCTCTAGGACATTAGCAGTGAAGCAACATCTTTTCAAATTGAAGGAGAATTGTCAGTAAGTGAGACCGTCTTTTTCAAGTACGCACCAATAACATCAGTAGACGTTGAAAGAAGCTTCTTCAGGTATAAAAATTAACTTTCAGACAAGAAACGCTCGTTTACATTTAAAAATATTAAAAACAAATTAATAATCCAATGTAATTCTGATATTTAGTAATATTATGAGATGGAAGTTGTTATATTCATTAAAGTTTCTATACAAAATGAAAATGTTTTGGAGTCAATATATTTTCCTTTTTTTTGTTACTTTAGGATATAAAACATATTTTTCAAACTTTAATGAACGTAGGACAAGTATTGCATTGCTTTATATTTTTTGAAATGACTCATAATAATTTTAAAGAGTAACAAATTGTTTTAGTTCAATATTTTTACTTTATTTAAGCCATGTCATAAGGCGTTTTTAGCGCAATTTTCGCATTTTAAGGGCATTTTTGCATTTTTTAAGGGCATTTTTTGCACTTTTAAAGGGCATTTTTCGCACTTTTTAAGGGCATTAATTGAGATTTTTTAGGTCATCGAAATCCGGGCTCCATAAATGATCAATAGGAAAAAAAAATGCATGTTATTTATTTTATTGAATTTTATTTGAATAATGTTGAACAATGAATCAGTAACTTGAATAATGTTGAACAATGGCTTGATATTATAATATAAAAGCATGCCATTCAGAAAGTAATCATACATACTGTTCATTTTGATATGTAATCATGCATGCTGATTCAAAATTAACAGTATGCATATGAACATTTGATTATGTGATTTCAAAAGTGAACATTTGTTCAGAAAAATATGACACACTTTATTTTGTCGGAAATGAATTACCTCGTCACTCTAATTAATATGAATTGAGAAAAAGTTATAAAATTAAAAGTGGGGGGCATATAATAGTTACATAAAATGAAATGTGCTGAAAATGTGATAGTCTGTAGTTTCTTAAGTAAGTGTGTAGTCTCTTAAGTAGTGAGGGGCTTCGGTCATTTAGTAATAAGCCTAGTAGCAAAATTTACGAATTCTTACAGATTTCGAGCAGCAAAGTAAAATGTAACGGAAAACAAAAATAATTGGAAAAAAATTGCATAAAAGCATTTAAAATTGTAATAACATTCAAACAAATTAAAATTTTAAAAAATAAACTTTATGATATGGTGCTACTAAAGCCCGCATATCATTTTTCCAACAAATTTATCAGTAATAACTCTCAAACTTAATAATCATTCATATGTTCGCTTTTCATTTTATCTTGATCCCTATGCTCTTCTCTATATACATTCGTTATTTCAAGTTTCTAAATCTTATAGTTTCTGCGAAATAAAACAAAATGCAACGTGATGGTGGGCGATGGCGTCCCTTTAAAATTACTTAATTAATTTGAGAGAAACAAGAATGAGATGTTTTGAAAAGGAATCTCAGCAATCCCCCCATTTTTATGTTTGCTTTTTCTGAAATTAAAATAAAACGAAAATGTAAAACAATCTGCAGCACCCCCTCCGGTGATTAGCAATACGTTTTCAAATAGTGTCATTTTTACATCGAACTGATCTTTAGTATCGTTTCCAGATAGGTACTAATGAATAATTAAAAAATAATAATAAAATAAAATTACAAACTAAATAAAATGAAATGTGAAGTAAAATTTGGTTCGAATAGCCTGTGGGCAAATTGATTGGACATATGGAGTACTTCAGGCACTTTAGTGATAAGAAATACTTTTTCGAATCGTGGTATTCAACTTCGAACTAAATCTTTAGTATTGTTTCTAGATAGCTGTTTAACAAAAAGACGAAATTCTCACTTCATGACAACTCAATTCACAAAAGCATCTGAAAGTATGGCTTATCACTTTAGCGCACCCAAGTCCTTAACACAGCGCGCTAATGAATTTTTTAAATTTCATAATATTATCCATTTTGTAGACTGTCCTTAAAATTTAGCACATTTAAAACAAATTTTTCAAGTTATCTCTGATTATAAACAACAACAAAATATTCGATTCAATACAAATTGGTGTCATAATATTTATAGTTATTTTTATGAAAGAATATTTTTGTTAATTCGAAATGTTTTGCTATCCCTTTAAATTCAAATTACTAAGAGTCCACTGTAGAATGTTTCGTTTTCACCTTTTAGAGGAGGGATGCTTTCCTCCTCGAATGAAATGGAAGATAAAAATCTTCCCTCATCCAATCCTTGGCTTATTCTAATTGATTAAGTTTGGCGCGAAATGGGTGAACAGGTTTCCGGATTACACTACAGCAACCCTAACACGTGTAGCAAAAAGCTTTCTTTCTTTTTTTTTTTTTTTAACTATTACACAGTTTGTTCTCATCAAACGTATTTTTAAGGTGTGAATGAAAATTTAATGTTGCATTTATTTACTTACCAGAAATTCTTTATCGATGCTTTGTATCATTTATATTTTATGTTTGTCCAACATTAATTTACTTTTAACCGTTTTGCTCAACATTTTTGACTCCCATCCTTTGTTACTTATTCCCGTGCGAAATAAAAACTCACAACTAATGTTTACTTATGTGTCATTTCTTCCTATTATTTTAGTCACAAACGCTTAATGAATAGTGAGACTTCGACTTCGTAGTCTATATATCAACAAACATTGGCGTCAACTTCATGGTGATGAATAAATATGTTGCTTATATTATTTCTTAAATTATTTATTCTATTAATCACGCTTTTACGAAGAAAATCTCGGACTTTCTTAGACAGATAGCAAATTTCTGGCACAAGGAAGAAAAAATGGCGCCAACTACACCGCAATCTTAATACCGCGTCGGCGCCTTGCAGTTTTTTCTTCTTTTAATGAAACACCATCGCATGCTTACGAAAGTGCGTATAATCCTGTTTTTACAAGGTTAATAATGACTATCTTAGGATATTTTCTCACGAAGTTATTCTTTCAGCACGAAGCATTATTATTTTTCTTTCGCTTCGATTAAAAATTTCTCATCACGTATTTATGCGTGCATAAAACTACCTACATACACTCAGCGCAACCCACACTTACTTGGAAGCAGATAGCACAGAGAATTTACAAGTTGAGACTTTCAAAATGCTGTCTTAAAACACATCCAATAAATGATTCCCGCAAATACAACCATTTTTACACAACTGCTCATTTCTATCAACACACCCACAGTTTTTCCAAGAAATACACGAATTTTCGCATGGATACTTGCGTAAAGTAACGTCGATCAGAAAAAATTCAGCATAAATCGACACCAAATCTATTCATATTGTAACCAGAGCATATTTAATCATAATTGAAATAAAAAGTAAATTTTTTCTTTCTTCGAGAAATGTAGAAATTAATGTTAGAACGTATGATGTAGCAATGTGTGGCGCAGGAGTTTTACAAGGTGGCTTCCATTTCACAAGTGCCAATGCTGTTTACACAAGTGCCAACATGGGCGCCCATAGGGGAGGGCCGAAGGGGCCCGGGCCCCTCCTAGTAAATATATGCGTAATGAAACATATGCGTATTTGATTAATCATATATAATTAAAAGTTAAATTAATTTAAATTAATTAGTTATTCAGCTAATTAAGTTAAAAATATTTAAATAGATAAAATTTCCTTTCATTAATTTTTTAATTCATTAAGCTATTTGTCGTTTTTTTTTTCATGAGCCCACCACCCCCCCTAAATTCAAACATATGGACGCCCCTGAGTGCCAATATAATTTATTACTGAAGTAGAGAAACATATTTCATTGTATAATTCAGCATACACAACAGAATTGTTGCTTTAATCAACATAAAGCTCTTTTCCTTTAAAAATTATCGCCGCTTACACTCGAGATATTTTATTGGTTAGTTTATCCAAAATCTTGGATCCAAAGCTATTCCGATTGCATTGAATATCTCCCCCCCCCCCCCCAAGAATATTTTAACTTGTAAAAATTGCATATCTGGAGTGCTTTATGCATACTTTTCGTCGTGTGTATTTTTCCTAACATGACATGGTGATAAAAATCTTGCTATAAAATCTCCATCTTTGGATAACGTGCTAAAAAGATATTTGTAACCTTTTTTACGACCAATGTTAGATATAAAAATGCATAGGAACAGTTTTAGAAGAAACAGCTACGTGAATATTTTTACCTTATTTTATCACCGACGTTGAACAGCAGACCTATTTCTGAGTTTGCGACTATCTACGTTCAACTCGGTAGCCTTGTAATTTTGAACCCAACCGAGAAGACAAAGGAGCTCCTGAATTAAGTATTGGGTCAAACTAGCCTTCCTGGAGGACTTTTTGATGGAACTAACCAGCATTTGCATTACATTTAGGGAAAAACCATGAAAGCTTGCCCGACGGCAAAGGGGTTTTAACTCATGATTCATCTCCCACTGAGTCATCACTGAGGTTGGTGCGTGTTAGTAGCAGAATTCGTATCAACCAGCCACCGCTGGAATTCGAAGACACCTTATTGGGAAGCAAATGATCTATCCCCCGAGCCGCAGCTGCTGTGTTACGTGAATATTGGATTGAAGTAAAATATGAGTCAATTGAAATAAATGAACTATAGTGTTTAATGACTTCTAAGACTGTTTAACGTAAAATTCTACGCGTAAGCACTACAAAATAAAGATTGAAAAAATTAACGAAATGCTTTAACTACCGTTAAAATTTTGTTAAATTACTTTAAATCTAAAACAATATAAGGAACCACTTCATTTCTCCATCATAACACCTCTTTAACCTCACTTTTAAACTCCTTTTCCAAAACCCGAAGGAATTTTTTTTCTTATGTTATTTTATTTATTTATTTCATATTCGTTCACATCTTCATTAAGGTGTGAGCGAAGTGAGATCACATACGAATCGCTTACATCACGATCGTTGTTATACGCAATTGTATCTTATAGAGATAAAAAGCGTATTATCAAGTAGGTGCCCTAAAAAATAATTTCGATGAATGTTTAATTTATTAATATTTATAAAAGTTATTTTATTTTTCTTCTCCCTCCACCGTTCCTTATGAGTTGATGCAAACTTCGCTGTTTCAGACCAATTTTTTTATATAGAAAACTGACCATAAATTCATAATATTATTTAAGCTAGGTTTACGGAATGAAAGTACAAGTTACAAGCTTACTGCTTGATTTTTTGGCATATAGTTTTCAAAAATGCTTGTTTTCTTTCGTAATTTATATACGGTCTTTTATACTATGAAAGCTTTAATTTAAAGCTATGAAAGCTTTAAACCTTTTTCAATACTAAGTATGAAAAATCGCATGAACTAAACATCTCTTAAGAAAGTGCCTTTTCTATTTATAGGATAGTGTATATTGTTTATTTAATTGCAATACATTGTATATGAAATCTTTTTCTGGTCAGACGTTGGAAAGAACAGGCGTTAATATTTAAATGATTATTGAGTTTTAAAATTTTTTTTTAACAACTATAAATTTTTACACTTTACACGTTTTTTCCCCTTTCTTGAAATAGAAAAAAAAAACTTACCTGGGCACACATTTTTTATGCTGAAATCGTAAATGTTATCTCCAGATCTAAAAACAAAAACAAAAAAAAAATCATTACCAATTTATGTATTAAAGCATATAAATATTATAAAATATGTATAAAAGCATACTCCTTTCACTCTATTTGACTCTATAAATGATAAGATTTCCACTTGCATTTATATCATTTTGTATAGACAAAAAAAATATAAGACAATTAACAATGTCTTTTACAGCATCGTTTTGCAGATGACTCAATATTTAGTGTAAAATTGACATTGCGAAATTGTACTTGTGAGGAAACTAAAATAGTGTGATAAGACTGAAGTCTTAGATCCTTATGTAAGATTATTCAGGAAAACATTCGACACACTATTCATTTTTAATTCGAGGAATACCTTGAAGTTCAGAATTCAGAAGGATATTCAGAAGTGGAAATGGCCCCACCATATCTCCGAGCTTGTATCCCATCGAGCTTAGACTCTCTTGTCCGGGAAGGGGTGGAGAGAGACTACAACTCCCTACCTTTTCCCGATATCATCCAGGTGCTTTAGATTTATCGCCCCATAACATTTGTTAATCTCGTAAACAGCATGCTAGTGTGCCGTCAGAGGCGTTCATGCCCCGCATTAAAACTCGTACATGTGCAATTTTGTTTCATCATTTTTGGGCTATCTGGCTGTGATGCCCATTAGCTCTCAATCTTCAGATTATGTCTTTACCTTAGTGTTTTCGTATGAAATTTTACTCGATTCGGTGTTCATTTCTTTACTTTTAGACATGAGTGTATAATCTTCTTTTCTTGTAAAATAATTATTGGCAAAAAAATGTTGTTGAAGCATAAAAAAAATTTTTTTTTTTTTTTTTCGTCTTCAACGTCAATGACATATTTGGGTATCTTAAAATAATTTAAAATCTTGAAATGTTTAGAAAATCTTAACTTGTAAGTTAATAAACATTATTATTTACAACGACTCCTTGTTGCACAATTATGAATTGAATGAAATTATAATTCAAGTGACGTTTTTCTCACGAAACAAAGGATGTTGTGCGTGTGAAGTGATTTAGAGACGCAAACAATTGTCGGTATAGAGTTACACTTTTTACGTCGAACAAGCGGTCATCTGAGACGTTTTGTCTCGTAAACTCCACTTCGCGGTATACGCTTCTTGTTACGTAAACACACTGGCCCAATTTTACAGAGGTCTCATTCATGTTTGCGGAAAGATGAAGTCGACTCGGGAAGAACAATTTTCACTTTCAGACTCGGAGAACAATTTTACGACTCAGGAACAATTTACTCTTTGAAGAAGGCATTGCTTAACAAGGGTTGAGCTACTGTCTATTTCTTGCTAATAATTAAGTATTAAGTTTTTTTTTTTTTTTTTTTTTTTTTTTTGCAAGTTCACTTTGTCTGCATTATAAAAACGCCTCTGGATAAAACTTAATTCGAATAGTAAATTTTACTATATGCAGACAGGAAAAGTACCTCCTTACAAAGTGAAAAGCACCATAAAAAATGGAACCATAAGAAAGAGAGAGAAAGGACCATAAAAAGTGAACTCGGAAAAAATAATAGCAGAAAAAAATCATTAGGTAAAAATATAAAAGTATAAGTGTACGTTAACATTCACATAGTTGTTTTGTTGAATTTCCGAAATATTTATTGAATTTCATTTATCACTTACATTTCACATTTTATTTTATAACAGTCGTTGAACAGTTTTCTTTTGAGTTTACGAATGTTCAAATCCATAGCCTTGAAATGTGGAACCCAATACGGAAGGCAAGGGAACTCCTGGATCAAGTATTGGGAGAAATTTGCTTTCGTGGAGGTCTTTCTGCTGGAACTAACCCGCATTTGCGTTACATGGTGAGGAAAATCACGAAAACATTCCATGGTTTGACTGACGGCAAGGGGACTCTAACTCATGATCCACCTAGCACTGAGGATATATTACGTCAGCACTGTGGTCGGTGCGATCCGGGTGCGGAATTCGTATCGACCTGCCATCTCTGGGAATTGAACCTGCTATACGTTTGGATACAAAGGATGTTTTGTAGACTGATGCATTGAGAATGAAAAGCATTATTTAATAACAAACTTTATAATTGTGAAAAATAAAAAACAACAATTTGATAGTGTGATATTTGTTAGGCTTCCCTATAAGCCTTCATTACTAAAGACCAATATGTTGCCAGCCACACAAGTGATATATGATCAGAATTGTAAATGATTACAGCGCCTTCTGTTGGTGAGACGAAATTCGTAGCAGATGCTATTTGACGACATATCTAATAAATATTGATGTTTGTAGATTATATGTACCAAACCATTTAGAATATTAATGACGACTTATATTTAATTTAATTCAGTGATAGCTCATATTATTCAGGAAGCTTTTATTTTACCCACCTTCTATATCTACAATGAAAACGATGCTTTGAAGAAAATCATAAGATCGTTCGAGTACTCTTGAATTTGTGAATTACACATTAATTAAGATGCATTTTATAAATACTTTTAAAAATTCTATTTTTTTAAATTTTTTTTTTTAAATAACAGTGTATTATAAAAAAAGAAGTATTTTCATAAGAAGTATAGAAGTTAAGCAGTATTTTCATAAATTAAAACATGATTTGTAACATTTTCTGTTTATTACTATACTGTAACACTGAATATTCACACATCAAATATTTTGTTTTATTCTATAAACTTTAGATATTTATAATTTTTAAATGCCAAAATAAACCTTTTTTTTTCTTTCTCGTTAATGTATTTTACGAATGCTGTTTTATTCGATATTTTTTTTTTCTGAATAAATTTCTTCAGGTTTCAGAATGTGTGTCCTTTCTTTTGTTTTGCTAGCAAACATAACTAAAATAAAAAATAAATTCTCTGCCTTTTCAATTGCAATTATACAGCAACGTAAAACTCAAATTTAATAACAAAAAAAATTAGTATTTTGAATGTAAATTAAGAAGAAAAAAAGCTTGGATCATATTTCAACAATAGGAACTTTGTTGAAACATTTGTCACTTACACCCTAAAAATATTTTAAAATATTTCCTCTCAAAATCTAGTTTTTTAATTAAAAAAATTATCAAAATCGGTACACTGAAGAAAAGTATGATCAAAATTACCAGAATATGATAAAATTTAGCAGTAATTTTTTGCGAAACGCTTTGGCAAAGATTTTGGTAAAATTAACAATAAAATATGTTTTTTTAATGTGTGATTTGTTTTTTTAATGTGAAATTTGAAAAATATGATTCTTTTTAGTCTTAGTTTGATGTTGCAATTTTATCATGACTCTTTAGAGGGTGCCATGGAACCATTTATTCGGTTAAATTTATTTTTCAGTTATGTATTTTTTACTAAATGCGTGGTAATAAGAGCTATAATTTTGAAAACCAGAATTTGCACGAAACCGTTACCATGTGTACGGAAAAAATTCCAAATGAATGGTTTGAATACCGTATAATTTGTCATTGCCATACAGTACTATAATTCTACCAGAATATTTTCTCCGTGTACTATGTCATAATTTGTTCACATTTTACTCTAAAACCGAAAACAAAAATTTACTTTTTCTGTTTTAAACCTCTCTCAAATGCCAACTGACATTGTTACTCGACATAAGATAAGACAAATAACGGTGAAAAGAGCTTATCTGATATGAAAACTTGAAGTACGTGGCTTAATGGAAAGCGACTAATAAGCAACTTGCTATTCTGCTAGTCATGATATTAACATGAAAAACCGCCAACAGGTTATTCACCCTTTTTTTTTTTTTTTTAGAAAACAAAATATAAAAAAATACGGATAACATTAAGGGCAATATTAAAGGAAGCACCCATACTACATTTTTTTATTACCTTCTTCACAGTTGTATACATAGGAATTTGTATTTATTCTTATTGTTGTCAAGAACAGGTTGGGATTGATGCTTGATATACAAATGGGTTACAGCTCAAATATAGGACAGTGTTGAGAGAGATTTGAGGAAAATAAAAATGAAAACATAAACAAGGAAAGAAAGAAATGACGAATTGATTCCGGTGAAAAGATTTCATGGCGCCAATCGTCTTTCCCTCGTAAGGTCATAGTGCAGAAAATCTGGAGAAAAAAAAAAAAAAAATTTCTCAGACTCAAATGATAGAATTTTTAAAAAAATATTTCAATTCTCGAAAAAGAAGAAGGTTGCATTTATCAACGCTTAAGAAATATTCATCTTAGTTACCTTGCATCCACATCAATTGTTATTTTAAGGTCAGATGGAACAATAAGTTCGTGGAGAATATACAATAATTGAATCATTTATTGTACGATCTTCTATCACCTCATTTGAAGAAAAAAAAGAATAAGAGCACGAAATGTCTTTCTTTCTTTTTAAATACAATTTTTTTTTATTATTTATTTATTTTTTTTTTAAAACTTATTACTTATTTGTAAAATCACTTTACATCCGAAAAAATTGTCTCGATTGTTCTGTATTTTATTCAATTATCATCATTATTGCTTTATTTTATTCAAATTTCTAATGCTTTTTCAGAAATGTGGTAGTTCTCTTTTTATTTTTACTTTATTAGTTAAGTAAATTTATCTTACATGTGTGAATTGATTCTTGACAAAACTAATATTTGAAATCTTTTACATGATTTTCGAGATTTAATTTTTAAAATTAATGAAAGACAAATTTCCTTAAAATTTTTTGACAAAAGAAATGATTTCAACTTCTCACTTAAAAATATTATCGATTTTAATTCGAATATAGCCAATAATTTTTTTAAATACAATTACCAATTAGATTTTTACATTTCACAGAAATAATTCCGATTTGTGAAAGACTTTTTCAATTTTTAAAGAATTTATAAAGAATTTTTAAAAGAGACTGATTTTAAAACGGCTCTAATTGTTATCCAATTTTCTTATTCATTATTTCAATTCAATTTTAACGAAATTATAAACAATATAAGGCCTCAGTTTTTTTTTTTTTTTTTTTTTTTTTTTATTTTATTCCTTATAATATTATCTTTGATTTAATTTTTAAGGTGAAAACTAAAGACACTGGACGGAATAATTCGAATGTATGACCATTTATACTGGATTAATTATTTTTTTAATATTTTTTTTAATTATTTATTAATTTATTAAATAAATTTTTATTAAATAATTTGTTAATTAATTTATTAATTTGTAGCCTTTATTCGTTTGAGTTTTAATTTTAATTGTCCAGTGTAATCAACATTTTTTTTTAGCAAGCTTGGAGAAGGGCTCTGACCAATTAACGGACAATCCCGATGAATGAAAGATATACGTGTAAACTTTACTGTTTCGAAAGAATGTATTAATGAAGGGTGAAACATCTTTATATCCATATATGTAGACTCAGACTTAAAACAGTCACCCTTAGGGAAAGAAGGAAAGCCATTAAAATGGTTTATTCCCAGTTTACGTTCGTATGTAAAGTCCCTAAAATATTATGAATGGTAATATGAATAGTTTTATTCATTCATATTTTTTTCCTTTATCGTTTTAAATAAAAAATAAAGTTTTCGAATAATTTAAAAAAATTAATTTTTTTAAATGGTTTAAACAAAATACTATTTTATTTATTTATATACAATTTAAATAATTTAAAATACTGTTTTTTTTTGTAATTTTTTTTCCTATTTTGGTTTAATATTTCTAACGTTTTTACAAATATTCTTAAAGTGTTTTTTTTTTCATAGATAGCAGCACTAAATTTTATATGCTATATTTTTAACAATCATATTATATAATGCCAGCTAAAAGCTGGCTCTTTATCATTTTTCTTCCCAACAATTTTTCTAACTGTGGGATTAATCAATCTATGTTTGACGTACTTTTATTTTATTTTATACCGATACGCAATTTTTTCTTTTCTTTTCTTCTTTTATTTAAACTTATTTACAATACCGTTATTATTTCGATTCTTTTGTGACATAGGTGCATTATAATTTTTATGTCACTATAATTATTCTTTATTTCGAAATGAAAAAACCGTAGCTTAAAATTTATAGGATATAGGATGGATTTCAGAATTCGCTGATAATATTACTAAATTGAAAAAGAAAATTAAATTTACCAAGTTATTAAAAAATGATACAGAATTTGCTAAAATCCTATTAAATACCGCCGTCGAGGAAAGGTTACAGACTTTGGATCGGCAACTTAAACAAAACGAAATTCTGGCACAGTTAGAAAAACTAGAAGTAGGAAGACTCGGAAAAAATGCTCTTGAATAAGGCAAAAACAAAACGTGAGCGTGAAATAATGCATGTATGAAAAATGAAATATTTTCATTTAAAGGAAAATACTTCTGTGAAAATCTCGAAACTTAGATTTTTTTTTCAGTGAATTTCATGTACTTTAACAATTTACATATTTGGTAACATTTTATCCTAAAAGTATATTAACTAAAAAATGAGTAGAATATAAAAGGCAATGTTTAAAATCTAACTAATCAATCAAACTACTTTATGATCAACACAAACTACACTACTTGTAAGTATTTTACGACTATCATATTAAATAAAATAGGAAAATTTGAGTTGTTTTGAGAAAACGCCTTTAAAAATTTGCAAACGTTTATTTTATTAGAAAGCGCATTTGTGCAAAAATTGTTACATGTATGTTATTTATAAATGAACTCGACTAAATCGACTTAATATCGACTTAAATTTTTAAGGAAATGCTCAAAAATATCTAAACTCTAGAAATTTGTAAAAATCAAAATTTCAATTTTCTCTAAACAAAACCCTTTAAACAGATGTACTTTAAAAGCTTCTGAAATTACAATTGACTTCAAGAGTATTGTAACGTTAAAAATGTAAGACTGATGTGGAAATATCAGATTTGCATAATTTTTCTCAATTTTTGGCAAACGTCTATAAGAGAAAATTAGCATTGCTAAAGGGCTTTACAGGAGCATTATAGGGAAGAAAGAAAAGAAAATGACAGTTAAGTGCATAATTTCTGGTGCAGTGCCAAATCTTGAAGATGAACCCTCGCTATTTTCAAAATGTCTTAGTTTCGACATAACCTCTAAAGATCAACCTAAGTATAGAATATATGATAAAAAAAATTTAAAAAATAGATTTTTACTAGTTGACTTTGTGAAGTTTTATAGATTATTATGAATTAAATATTAGAAAAATTATTCTTAATGTAGTTGGCAAAATTTTTGTATAGTTATTTATTTAATAGTTAGTTTTACTACACGAAGTAAATAGTTAATTTTACTATACAAAGTAGTTTCAAAATCAAAAACAGTAAATTTTGTGAAATTGTTTTACTTAACTAGGTGTTATTTATTCGTAAATAATATTAGATTTTCTTAATTAATGTCTCGAATGTTTAATTTCAATGCACTCTAATTTTAAAAAAAATCTCATGTATTTTAAATAAAATTTTGAAATTAATTAAAAATGGTTATGACAAATATTTAAAGAAATATGGTGATAAATTATTCACCCAAATTAAAAAAAAAGAGAAAAAAAACATATACTAAAATAACACCTATTTCTTTAAATAAATTCACTTCATAAAGGAGCAATAATAAGTTTGTAGTACTTTCAAAAATGTTTTCTCAGAAATCTAAATAAGTAGAGCAGAAGGTATTAATATGGGTACCCTTCCTTTGTTTTTAACTTAAAATTGCTTATACTTAGAAAAATTCAAGATTTTTTTAACCTCCTTAAACAACTAGAATAAGTTTACTAAATTTTAGGAGGCAAAACATTTATTTCTATCACATATTTGAATTCAAAAACGAGTGTATGCAAAAGTCTTAAAAAGAGAGAGAGAGAGAATGTTGAATGCAAATCTGATCATTTTCATAAAATTCATAAAAATAATTTTAATTATTTTAAAACAGGATAAAACAATACAAAATTATCAAAAAAAAATATTTACGGGAAACGCAAGCAAAACTGGCTCTTACAATGCTGGTACATCAGAATGAGCCTCTATTAGGCCCATCTAAAAGTGGCACATTTGACACATAATGTAAGGAACATACAGTTCTATGCGAGTGTTTTCTGAAAGAGGCTTTTAAATGAAGTGCTCCACTGTCCGAATCTGCTTCAGTGTTCCCATCCAGGTTGACATACTATCGCTGTCCACAAGAGGGGGATCTCAGTAGCCTCACCAGTCCCATGATAAACCGTTTATCTCATCCATTAAAATTTCCTTTCTTTAGGACTTTTATTTTAAATTAAAAATCCTGGGGATGAGGACTTGCAAAGCAAAATTTAGGGAAAGAGTTTTTTTTTTTTTTTTAAAGTGATAAAATAATAGATCAAACTGCAAAGCTGATTCAAAAAAATGAATATCAAGGAAATGAAATGACATTGAAATTTAAAAAAGAGTAATATTTTGTCTGTTAGAAAAAACCGTTCATAGTGCAAGTGCTTTTTTATGATAATTTAATTTTTATTACCGTCAGAATAATTTTTACGAGATGTAAAATGAAAATAATCATGACGTTAAAATTATTTTCCTATAATACTCAAAATTTATGCTCAAATTTTGCATGGGTCTTTTTAGACCCGGGGGACCGATTCGTAGATTAAACTCGAAGAATTTTTTGAAGGTTTAATATTTTTCCCGTCCCTACCCTCTGGTTTGTCTTTAACCGAAAAACCGGGAAAACTCGTCGGATTCTTCTTGCAAATGCTTGTGTACTTTGCCAGATGATTAGGGTGGAGTGTGAAAAAATTAAAACATGTAAAGAGGAAACATGTAAAAAGCTTTCTACTAAGCTTGTTTATTAAATAAAGCAATTATTTAGAAAAGTAAAACTATACTTTTACGTTTCAAGAATTTCGTTTAATTTTTTTAAAACGGACAAAAATTGATTGATAAAATATAAAAACTCTCATTTTCATTAAAAGATTGCTGAAATTAAACTGAAAATAAACCATTCTCGCAACAGCACGCTACGAGTCTTGCGGATAAAGAATCCATTATAATCATAAAGAACCTATTAAAGGAATGCATAAGAGAAAATAGACGAAAGTTTTTTGAAATAATACAATTGAGAAATACTTCTTAGTCAAAGTTCGTCTTAGTTAGTTACGACAATGCTGCTCTTTCTTATTTCAAATCCTCATCGATAATGACGAGTAATAATAAAATAATAATAAAAAATTACAATAATAGCCTACTATAAAAATAATTTAAATTAAAACTTTTTAGTAGAAATAATTTACTAATACTGCAACAAAGACTATAAGTTTGAAGTATGAAAAACTAATTAAAGGTTCAAATAGTTTTTAATTACATAATAATGATTGAAAAACTTATTAAAATGACAATATTAAATAATGAACTAAATACAATAATGTTAAGGCACAACATTCAATAAGCAGATCAGCTTTTAATATTTTCTTAAGATTAATTATAAATTAATCATAATACTGTTTCTATCAAATACTATCAGAAACTTGTTTACATTTCATTCGGTAGTTTCTTTTTTTTATTTTAAGGAGTTCATAATCTAGGGCTTTACATTTATCTAGAGATGTTTCTTTTACGGAGGGTATTTATTTAAGCTTTTGTTATTATACATCAAAGAACTTGTGTTTGCTTTTCTTTCAAACCATAAGAGCGAGTTCGAAAAAACATCGATAAGAATACACAATACACTAATTATTTTTAGAAGATCTTATGGTATTTTTTTTTCTCTCCTCAAAGGCAGTGTGATTAGGATTCAGTGTTGTTAAGCATTTTGCTGTATTTTAGCTTTATCACATAAGAAAAGTGTTGATTAAAAAAGTAATCTTTTCAGATGAAACTAAGATTTCATTCAAACACTTCTCTCTCATTATTTTGTGATTTACTTTAAAGAATTTTGCTTTGTTTTGTTTCAGTTTTTTGAGAGACGAATAACTTTTGAAAATATACCGTTTAAAATTTTACTGGTACAAGGGGTTGTAACCATGATAGAAAATTAATTGATTTCTTCCTATTCCCGGAATTTTGGCAGAGAAATGGCTTGGTATTACCAAAATTTTACAACATGTAAATGTTTATCACTAATCGATAATATATATATAATATTTGAATTTATGGAAATGAAAAATGCTTCGGAAGGTCGAAAAAAGTCGAATTATCGAACTTTGACAAATAAAAAATATTCAATATTGTAGCTAATAGATTCAGCCGAGTTTAAAATAATTGTTTGAAAGTTCTCAGAAAATCACGTTAATGATGTTTGAGTCATTGAAGCTTAATATCTTTTATAATTTTTTTATAATCTCGAATTCTACTGTCAGGACTAAACATCACGTCTCGAAAGCTACTATACATTTATTTTTCTTTCCGAATACTACAAAAAATGTTTAAAAGAGTAATTTTAGCTTATTGTTGTTTTGTTTCTTAATCTCCTTGTGTTAATAACATAGCATATAAACAAAGTTTTATGAATTTATTGAAAGAAAAAATAACTTTTTCTAAACAGCTATTTATATTCTTTTTTAAAAAATTTTTCATTTCCATTAAGTTTAATTTCGGTTGGTTTGCCAATAAAAGTTTGAACCTTCATTATCAGAACACATGGCATTTTGTTGAAATTTAATAAATATTGCTAAACATAAATCAATTGCTCTTGCATGAAGCCTTCGTGGGGAATATTTTAACTTTGTTAAACTCAATTAATCAATGACGTCACTATCATATTTTGAAATTAGCAATATTTACCTTCATCCTCACGATTAAAAACAAGAAGCAATTTTTAAAACATAACGAAAATTGCCAATTTTGAAACCTTTAACTAAGTTGATATTTCTTCTTCAGTTTTTTTTTTACATGGGTGCATTAAACAGATGTTTTGCGAGTGAAAAATCTATTATTAACTTAAGCCTTTCCATTACTGTTTAGCAAAATGAAGGTACTATAGCTAATCGTTTAATCGCACTATGACTACAGACGAAATTCAGAAATCAAAAGCTAAAACTTTAAAAAAATATTAATATATTATCGTTATTAAAAATATTAATATATTATAGTTTAATAGATTTATATCACTCTACCTTGAGTCAATTTCATATACTGGTAGAAAAAAAACTATTTTGATAAGATCAAAAATATTTCACAAGATAATCATATTGCATAAAAAAAAATTTCAAATTATTTTACACTCTAAAGATTGATTTAAATATGACTTCTATACTCAGTATCAGGTGCGTGAATACCCTTTGCTTCTTCAACAATAATATGCAATCTGGATGCCTCTATTATTAATGGAGACAAATCTGAAGTTGTCGAATACCATCCTCAGACGACTGATATTATAGTAAAGACAAAACGTCAGCTAGGGAAATATGTTTGGAAAAAAAATATTTGCATTCAACAGATTGCAAAAGTCACAACGTGACAAATTAAGAGAAGGTTAAAAAATAACAGCCATAGGTTGGTAAGTGAGATGCAGTGCTATTTTTGGAACTAGCTAAGTATTCCTAAGTATAATGCTATGGTAGTTTGAATGATTCCTTCTTGATTTTCGAGGGGCAAACTAGTGACAAATTGAACGCGAAATGGTACACGCAGCGTGGTAATGGTGCCATCAGATGGGAGATAGGTAATCATGCCCAGTGTTCAAGTAGTCAATAAGCTTTGCACGTATTTCTAATACTAATTAGAACAATAGTTATAAGAAACGAGACGCAATGCTCCCATTAGGAGCTCAAGTCAAAGCCCTTATCTCTCCCAATGATCTTTACAATGTTATAATGAAAAGCCTTTATCTTTCAATGGAAGCATTCAAATTCATTTCTACCTATAAAATCAAAAGAAAGACTCACCAATGATTAAAAAAAGTAGCGTCATCATCGTTTTTCAATCGGAAGGAACACTTGCGTTCGATTTATATAGCATATGCTTCTTCATTACAGTTCCTGATTTCACTCGATTAATGCGACCGAAATCGTTCTCCAAAAGTTGAAGTGAAAGGACCTTAATCCTTTACCTCACGACTCGGATCGTCCTCACGTGGCGTTGGTTCTGAAGCAGTTTCCTAAATAAATAAAAATATAAAAAAATCTCAAGATGTCAAAGCTTTCATTAGGGCAACGATTTCAATTTAGTGGTTCAGAATAAATTCTTAGAACAACCTTTGACCTTTTAGGATTCTTTTGACCGTTTGACAAGTGCGCTGCTCATTTCTTATAGAACACAAAACTGAGACCTAGGTGTGAAACCATCTGTTTCTAATAATATCTGTTTGAATCCCCTTGCCGTTAGGCTAACTGGAGGAGGTTCTCGAGGTTTTCCTCTCCATGTAAAGCAAATGTGGGTCAGTTCCATCAAAGAGTCCACCACGGAGGCTAGTTTGTACCAATGCTTGATCCAGGAGTTCCGTTATCTTCTAGGTTGAATTCAAAATTGCAAGGTTATGGAGTCGAACATTGATAGTCGTAAACTCAGAATCGAGTCGGCTGTTTAACGCCAGTTATAAAATAAATTAATTACCTCTGCTATCAAGCGGAAAATTATATCATTGAACCTTTATAAAAATTTCTGTATGTATCTTCCTCTAAAGAATTATTGGATTTTACGTTTTCATATTGTCTCGCTCTAACCTTGTTTTAAAATTAGTCTCCAAATTAGTAAAAATAAAGATAAAAATTCCACCTGATTAAAAACTTAAACATTGTAACTCACAGCACCTGCTTCTTTCAGCCTTGTGTTTCAGATCATAATTTTTCATGAACTGGTTACGGTGTGCGTACTTTTTTTTTTCTGTCTTTCTTTGAACTCGAAACAAAATAATAACCATAAGATGCCGGAAGAGTGAGAACAAAGAAAAATGAGAATGAAGAATAACAACAAAACAAAAAAAAGCAAGTATATAAAATAAAGTAGACATAAAAGAAAACATTTTCTAAGAATGCTATTTATGTCCGCGACTGTCAGGGCGGAGACAAAATTTCATTTTGCACCCTCCGTTCCTCTTCTCTTCCTTCATCAAGCAGGCAAGAGAAGAGTTCACTGAAGACACGCTCGTGGACTGAGCCCAACAATCATTAATCCCTGCAAGTCGGCTTGCAAATCCATAAATCGAGCGGGAGCGGAAAGCAAGCCAGTTCTTAGAAAAATAGGCTAAAATGAGAGGGTTAGAAAAACTTGACGATGAATCGGAGCAGAAGGTGGGAAGGGGGGAGAAGATGTTCTAAAAATGAAAATAAATAAACATAAATGAAGAAATGAGCGACTGGCGAGGGAAGAAAAAAAAAGTTCAGTTGGAGAGAACAAAAATGAAGATGTACTTCTTCTCTAGGGTAAAGACATGTTGAGTCAGTGAGAATATTATTACCCAATGTGACAACCAACCGAGACGAAAAGATGTTATGTTAAAGATAAAACGGTCTAATTGAGATATTTTTTGTAATAGAAGGCTTTGCTGGAGGGGAATCTAAACAACGCATTAACTTTGACTAGGTTCATCTGTAAAACTAGACCTGAAAATAACCACTCGCCAAGCAGCAAATCAATAAAAAAAAGTGACCGACTTAAATTAGGTAATGATTCCCATCGTTTTTTTCTGAAAATCGTTTTATAATAAAAGAAATGCAGAAGGACTCTGCAAAAACAGAATTTTCATTAAAACGTCCAATGTCTCGTTTCAAAATTTTGATCCTTCAGAATCCATCAATCTCTGATGGAAAGATTCATATGGAAGGAGAGTTCTCTAACAATTCATGTATTTTAAAGTTATAATGTATATACAAAATGTATTTTGAATCCTCAAATATTTTTAAATTCAGTTCTTTAAAGTCAGTATGTTTAACTAAATTTTGTCACCTATTCAAATTATTTTTATTGATGAACTAACTTTTTATAGCCGTTGATTATTTCTAACATTATTTTTTTGAAAAAACAAAAAAACTCAATTTAATCCGAGCAAAAAAATATTGCAAAGAGTGGCTTTTAAATTAAAAGGACCAATCGATATCAGTCACAGACTCATTAGGTTTCATGAAAACGTGGCTAAGTTATTCGGCCACTGGCTACTAATTGAAAATTTAAATTTTCAGGTCTACGTAAAACTACTCTTAAGTTTAAAAGAAAAA
Source organism: Parasteatoda lunata (assembly GCA_949128135.1). Taxonomy (NCBI): domain Eukaryota; kingdom Metazoa; phylum Arthropoda; class Arachnida; order Araneae; family Theridiidae; genus Parasteatoda; species Parasteatoda lunata. The sequence continues at coordinate 56,396,439 of OX421970.1, read as the reverse complement.
TTATTTTATGTATATACAGAAATTATTACTTAAGGTCTTTTTATGGCAAATGGTGCATCTCGAATGTTCTTCCATATGTTATCTCCTTATTGTAAACTTTTAGTTGCAACATTTCTTGGCTGTATGAATCGAATCAATCTTAACTTGTAAAAGGTGATGTTCATTTCAAACAAGGAAAAATTTAAATTTCATACAAAGAATTTTTCGAGAAAAAAATAAAAAATTTTTAATATTACCCTAATAAATGAATTGTTATTTATTGTAATTTATTATTTATCGGGTCTATATGCTATGGATCTTAGCCAGATCCCGTCTTTTCTATTAGTTTTTTAATGCTTTTATTCATTTCGAAATAGTCTCTTAATCAAAAAAAGCATTGTGGCAAAAAGAAAATTTAATAAGCAAAAGAGGAAATAACATATTGTGCAATTATATTAATTATTTTCTTAATGTCATAAATAATTTTGATCTAATTGCTTTGAAAAAGTTAACATATTTTTAATCACAATTCGTTCATACAGTGCAAATTATTTTAAAACTTCACAATAGCTTCAATTTCCGTAGTTTTCAATCATTTCAGTGTTCACACAGGTAGCAAACACATTTCAGTGCGATCTAAAATGTACATTTGTTATAAATTTGATAAGAGCTTCATCAAAATAAGATCAAATGAAGGTTAACCTACAAACATTAATTAGCGAAACTTTCCACGTTCCATACTACTTCTAAAGGACACCTGAGAGGGGGAAAAAACTAACAAAATTCAAATACGTGACCACAAATATCAATCATCTTATAAGAAAAGAGATGGATTCGGCAGCAAGACGAATAACTTATTAAGCACGTAAGAGAGAAATAAATAACATGCATATCACAGAAGGAAGAAATTATCTATTGATAATTTCTGAAGGCCTTGAGCTCGTAACTGCGTACATTAACAATAACTTGACGCATTGTAGCGCTCTTAACTTGTAATTATTAACTTGTAACAACATATTTCCATTATTTGGTGCCATTAATTATTTTAACTTACGATCAAATAAATCGACGAGTAGTTGCTTCCGATAACAAATGATCATTTTATTAAATAACATGATATTTTTATTTTCAAAAGTGAAAAAAAATAGTTCTATGATTAATAATACAGGAAATATATTATAATTTTCTATAGGCGATAAAATTTATATTTCTAAAAATAAGAGAGGATGAAATTTATGGAATGGTTTGAATGTAAAAAAGCATTTCATTCAAAGCTGTTATTAATCTTTGCGATGAACGCACATCAACATTAAGTTCTGAAAATTTTATCATATATATATATATATATATATCCTAAGAGGTAACATTTGTAAAATTAATTAGATCTCTTCGTCAGAGATCAAAAACACAGAGATCAAAATATTTCTAGAAAATAAGCAAAGGAACTAAATTGTAGATGCAGGAAACATGAATGCTAGATTTATTCATACACTTTCTTTGCCTAAAGTTAATTAATTTATTCAATTGATCAAAAACCAAATGTGGCCAAAGGTCATTAAAAGAGTAACTATTGGTTACAATTTGTTTTTGTTATAAAAACCGTTAAAAATTCTATCATTTTTTATAAATTATTATCTAGTACTTTGCAAAGCAAATTACTATGGCATCGTTCAATAAATACTACTATATCCTTATTTTAAAAAAAAATTAATTTCGAGAAGAAATGGGTGTGCCTAAATATTGTAAAATGGGTGACTAAAGCCATAATAAAATTTTTATTTTTCATTATGGCTTAAATATTAATTTTTTACTCCCTATTGTGCACAGCTTTTGTCTTTACTTTTGTCAAGAATTTTAAAAAATATACATGAAAGATATTCAATTCGAGATACCTTGTATTTCTAACCAAAGTGTGCAAGTTTTTCTCCATGGAAATGCATCTATTTTTATGAAAAAAAAAATTAGAAAAAAAAAAAACTTCTAAATTTCTAAACAATATCACAAATGGAAAATTTCCTATAAAGTAGAACTACTCCAGTAACGAAAAAGAAATTTCTAAAATTTAGTTCTTTTATATTTTTAAATTTTTGTTGCTCATGCATAAGGGTAAGTGCAGATAAATGAACTTCGTATTGTGAAAAGTGAACTTAACGCATTACATGTATATCGAATCTATTTTCAATTCGAATGAAATGGGTTCCAGGTTTTTAAAGTGATTCTTATAACGCTTCAAATGACTGGGAAAATCCCGTTATCAGTTCATGAGTAATTTTTTGATAATATTGACGAACGATCAACAAGTAAATTGTTATGACGATCAATTATCAACTTATACTTTTTGAAAATTTAATGCCTTTTGTTGATTGATTTTTCTCAACGAGAGCGATAAGAAAAATCGTGTTAAGTTCACGTGAAGTTTATAATATTTTTGAGAGCGAAGTAAATTCTACTTCTGTAAAAAAAAAGAAGAAAAAAAAAAGGGGGGGACAAAAATTGTGTAATGTTTTTCATCAGTCAACGTATATACAAAGGTGCAGTTTCTATTTTAAAGGGTTGAGGAACTTCAACATCAAACTCGTTCACAGTTGTTGATTGCTGTTTTGATGGATATTTCTCCACGGATTCATTGAGGTCATTTGCACCCTACTGTTTTTATTTACACAATTACTCATAATTTTTTTTTTTTAAATTTCCTCTCAAGGACTAGAGTTTTTAATGATCTTGTCGATAAAGAAAAATAAGAGATAACCTACACAAGGAAAACCTCTATAGCTGTATTTACAACTAAACGCTTGTGAAATTATCATATTTATAACTGTAGGAAGAAAATTTCAACCAAATAAATACTATGATAAATTATTCATAAGCGTTTATTAATGGAGTCATCATATGTTAGTCATCATCAAAACTGAAAACTTTTTGAAGGGTTACAATGTGACTTTGATTTTGATAATCACTTAAATTTCGCATTATTTTTCCATTCAATTTAGATTAAAAGCTTCTGTTTATTTAAATTTGAAATTTGGTTGTTGACGTGTTTAAAGAGATATCATCATAGCAATTTTAGCTTTCTTACTATCTTCCGAACAATCTTAGTTAATCAAAAATCTATCCAAAGGTAATTTCATTCGAAAAATAACTTATACACAATCATAGATGTCATGATATTCCTCAGTACTGAAATAGATTCTGTCCACGTTGTCATTAGGTTTTAACTTTTGATCTTTACATTTTAGAACTTCATGTTTATATTTTATTATAACTTCATAATTTATTTATAACTTAACAATTAATTTATTTTTTATTAATTATTATTTTAGTTAGATTATATTACGCATTAAAAAATTTTATACTGCTTTTAAAACCAAGATTATGTTGATAATGAGTTTTTCCAAGACTTTATCACAATTATTAGCATATTATAATTTATCGTCATAATCATGCATAAATTTATTCATAATGAAATACTGTTATAAAAAGTTAATGTTATTACTCTTCGGAACATTTAGTTCAAACATGGAACTGCCTTCCTTATTTTATGATGAAATGAAAAGATATGCATTTAGCATCTTAGTAATTTTTGGATCTACTTACTAAATTGAACTATTATTTTCAGTCACAATCACTATTAAAAGCAAATTACGAAATACGCTTAATGACTAAAAAAAAGAGATTTTTGAAAATTTGGATCATTTTTGAAAATTTGGATCAGTTGGATCATTTTTATGTCTCGAAGCAATACCAAAAATCTCCAAAATATTACATATTGGAGTTTCTGTTTTTTTTTTTTTTTTTTTCATTTTATTTATTTATTTATTTTTTTACATTAAATTTGTATTTCAGGTAAAGCTATATGATATACTGAAATTAGGTTTTAATATAAGATTTATTTTAATATCAGGTTTTAATATTAGGTTCTTATTAATTCAGATTGATTCGGATGGCAGGAATACAAATTTTCAAAAAAATTTTTATATTTATGAATTTTTAACAAAAATATAAGAAACATTCTCCCTTATTGTTTTTTGTCCCACCATAAAATAAAGATTCTATATTTAAATTGATGTTTCTTTGATGAAAAATACTAGTTTTTACCATGCTAAAATAAACTGTTGAATTTAGGCTAAATATTTATCTATAATATATTATAACGATCTTACTATTTATCTTCATGTGTCAAATTTATAATGCTCATAAATAAAAAAATAAGTTCTTGTTAATGTTTTCAATAACATATTTAGGAATTCCATGTACTGAATAACATAAATGTTTTGGTATGATAATTTTATGCCGGATAATGTTTTGAAATTAAGTTAAAAGAGGTGAATGAACTTAAGCATGAATTTTTAGTCATATGTGCGAAGCATATTTATAAGTATCGTTAGTAAAACAACATATTTTAGATTGAAAATTAAAAAAAAACCTTGTTGTGATGACACGTCCATCATATATTTAAAATTTTGGCGCTTTCTTTTGAGTTGGGGCCAAGCCTTCTTCAATAAATTTTCGGTAAGGCATATTTGATGCTAAAGTACTCTTCCATGTAGACATAACATGATTTTGTAGCCCATTTATCAAGACTATTGGTATCCAGGAAAAAATAAAGCATAAACTGCAATAATTTCTGAACACGGCACATATTTTCGTTTAAAATAAAAATAACTAGACTATAACTACATATATACTATAACTAAATTTAGAGGAAGATTTCTTCATTTGTTCTTCGATTGGTTTTAATTTTCGAAAGGTATGAATATTTAGAACAAAGCTGATTAATACATATAATATTGATTGATAATTTTTAAACGTCGTAATTTTACAAGTACAAGAAGTATATTTTAAATTATTAGAATATCTGTCTTTTTCGTTAGCATTGAATATAAACACAATATACAAATATTTTTCGCAGGAAAAAAAAAACTCAAGCAGCAATTGACTTTTTAGTTTTTACCGTGCTTTGCTTGTTATTTAATAAAATGCTTAGAAAACTTTATTATAATACATGCATTTATTACACACTGAATTATCCATTGTCACTGTAAAATATTAGACGTATTTGATCACATTAGACATTTTATTTTTAACTTATTCACTTTAGAAATTAAATTAGTTTATTTACAAATTGATTTCATCCTATTCAAATAAATTAACCCATTTATTTATTTATTAATTCTTTTTTAGCATACATTCCATTTAGTGAAATGGCTTACTATTTAAAAAAATTATATATTTGTCCAAAACCTACGCTGAAATGGAAAGTTTAGTTAGAAAGTTTAGTTAAAATGCATATTTTTTACAGTAACATTTTTACTAATTTGTTTTCTTTCTGATTAAATGCACAAAAAAAAATGATCATCTCCGAAACAAAGTAAAAATAACAAATTAAAGTACGTAAAATTCTAAAAGTTGTTTTAAGATTAGAACTTTACTGTGGTTGATTTTTTTTAATGCTTAAAACCAGAATCACAAATATTTCTTTAAAAACAGTTTACTTCAAAGTCTTAATACATTTAAGATCTTTTTTTTTATATGAATTTGATATTAAGCTGTAAAACTATTTAGGTAAAACTATTTATCTTTAATTAAATTCTAAATTTAAAGTTGCAAGTAAATTGTTTAATATTTTTATATAGTTTATTTCTGTAAAAAATTTCGAATCCTTTGTGTCAAAAGAAATACATTACCTTAGTTAGAAAACTTCTGGTTGTAAAGTATAAATTCGAATGGAATCTTATTACTTTAGTCAATGAACTGGAAATATAGTATTTAAATAACTCATCAATACTTCAAACGGGGGAAAAATTTTTAAGAGATTAAATTTTGCTTTACTTAGCTAAATGATTTATTTACTAAATAAATCAAACAATATTCCCAGTTATACGAATAATTACAAAAAAGTTCAGTATTTAATTGTCTCTTATTATAACGACGATTCCGCCGAAAAAATTTGAACCTCAACATAGTATTCAAACACTGCGCTTTCGAAAAACTATTAGTATTTTATTATCAGTTCACATCATGTATTAATTCAAAAACTTATAGTTATAGAAATACTTTAATACCAGTGATATATATCATTTTAAACTTATTCATTTCTTATGAGCATCATATTATTAAAATCAAATGAATTCTTAGTTTACGGTAAATTTTTAATTTTATCTCTAATTAGAAAATTGAAAAAAAGTGGGTGAGCAATGCAATGTTAGTTGTTTTTCATTTTTGTGAAAATTATGTTACCTTGTTCCATTGCTAAGTGCTATTCTACAAAGTTTATAAAAATAAAACACTATTTGCCTTTTTTAAAAAAGAAAAAAAAAAAAAAAAAAAAGAATTGTAAACATAAAATATAACTTACCTCTTTATTTTTATAAACTTTTTTGTTATAAATATTAAGAACATTCTAAACTTAAATCAATATAGTCCCCCGCTGAAAGAACTATATCATTATTTAGATAAACGTTTTGCGAACTTTTGTTTTTTAGTTTATCGTCTGAATCATTAACTTTATTTAGCTAGCAAAAATATCGTTTGCAAACGAATGAATGCAAAAAAATGAAAGTTATCGTTTTTTATTTTAATTTCATGCAATAATATTTATAATGTGTAGTAGTATTTGATTTAGCGAAAAAAAAAAAAAGGAAATAATACTGAAACTTTTATTCGCGATCGCAACGAACTATAGGGGGCGTTGTTGTATGTGCCGAATCCCTGCGATTTCCATATGAACAGTCATTCAGTTACACTGGAGACGTCTTTAATGTAGCATTGTAACGTTCCATCTTTATTAAGCTTTTTGTTTTCTTTCTTATGCAAACGAAAACAAAATGGTATCTCTTTTTTTTTAGAGAAGGAACATCCAGAACACATCGGAAAAATATTTGTAAATAAAGAGAAAAAAATAGGTATATTCTTATAAGAGTTCAAACCTAATGCCTGAGAAATAGTTTTACTAAATTTAATGGTATAACATGAAAGGCCCATTTAAATTTTAACGTAAAATAAAGAATGCTTACGAAACAAAAAAAGAACCATTATTTTTTTTGTCGCCATTTTTTAGTGTTACGAAAATGCGTCTTTGGGACTTGCCAAAAACAAAACAAGATGCAACTTTATTTTTTTAGAAGAGAAATATTTTATGGAGTGAAATATAACGAAAATGTACCAATGTCCATAACATGAAACTTTATCTTAGTAAACGTCCGTTTTGGAAATGTTATTTCATTTTGAATCTTATTTATTAGAGTTCATAATGGCTATAGAAAACAGGTGAGAGAAAAGTTTGTTTTAAATCTATGCTAATCTCTATATCGGCCCATTTTCCACCGAAATCCGATTGACTACTTTGATTTTAAACAAAGTGTTTCATTTTAAGATTTTTTCCAAAAAGTTTAAGTGTAGATTGGCGGCACTTAAAAATCTGCCAAATCTGTAGCTGTGGTTAATACGTAAGTACCGAATTTTTCTTCCATACTTTTCTGAATAATATTACTTCAAATATTAGAATATGCAAGGAGTATACATAAACACATAATTTAATACCATTTAATTTTTCAAAAAAGGTGTTTTGACAACAATTTTATCAAAAAATTATAAACTAAAAAACGTAATTCTTAGGATAAAAACGATTTTAAAAATTCCTCATTTTTCATTAAAAACTTTCGTATTGTTTCTTTTTTTTAATTCTTATAGTATTTAACCAGACGTAAAAAAAACCATTCTGTAGAGAACTATCATCAATTAAGAAAAAAAATTATTTACAAGCAAATTTTTTATTATAAAATTCATAACACTTACCTGATTTATAAGTCCGGAGAATTCCAAAATGATATGTTCATTGTTTGAAAACTTTATTCTCAAATAATATACACATAGTTTATCCCTTCATTACTTTTAGGTAACATACCACACATCAAAATTTTATAATTGTAAGATATCGATATGAATTTTAATATGTAGCTTAAAAACAGAATAGCTGAATTCTAGTTGAAATTCTTTCAAAACTAAAAAACACTTACCAAGAAAACGATAAAAAATTTATTTATAATCAGCACAAAAGATACTTTTTCAAGTAATTCGGATTATTCTTTATTGTTGTTTTCTGAATTATGTAGATACAGAAATATATACTATTCTATGAAGAAGAAGAATATTCTATAACTATTACAGTTCTGTATGGAATTCATTGGAACACATTTATTCATTGGAATGACGAAAGCAATGTTGACTTCATTTTAACTTGTAATGAATTGAAGACAGAAAAATTATTTTACCGCAATACACACATCTGCAACAGCAAGTGATCATGAAATCATTTTATGTTATTGGTAATAGAAAGGTAAAAATTATTGAGAAGTTGTTCTTCAAATGCTTGGCATGTTCTGCTTCAATGTTTGGCATGTTCTGGTTAGTTTTTTCCAAGTTCTTCTACCTTTTCCTTAGGGAAATTTTGCTTCTAAGAAAATGGCGTCCGTCATTGCCAAAAGTTATGAGGGAACTAATGGTTACAGGCTCTCGCTAGAGGGCGTATCGACCGTTGCGATCGCGAATTTGTTAAATCAAACTACTCACTATTATTTCATCGATATTTTTCTTTTTATGTAGATACGTTTTATTTGAGTTTATTTTTTCCTAATTAATAAAAAGCATTTTTTAAAAGCGCCCCTCTGTGGTAAGAAACTTAAATATTAATTAAACAATGATATTATCGTGTTCTGTTTGGATTTGTAATTGAATTTTTAATTTTTTAAGATGTTTTGTTATTTGGATCATTTTAATTCCGCAAAATGTTTCCGTGTTTCTTTTTTCAGAATGCTGAGTTTTGATGAAGTATAAAGCATGTTATGTAGAGCTTTTTTCAGCCCCTACAGAATATTTCAATTTGATTTTAATATCTTAAATTCTCTATATTTTTGTAATCCTTGAATTTATTTTATGTTAAATATTATGTGTAATATAGGCTTGCTATGCAAGATAATTGCTTTTAAGCTAATAGAAAAATTTATAAGGATGCGTGTTATTGTTTAGAGTTCAAACTGTAACGATAGATGATATAAGAAGCATGTTTTTTTCAATGTGTAAATTGCGTAGAATGGCAACACTCCCGCTTAACAGTTTCAGCGCCACGCTACAATGTAAGGCTTAACTACTTGTTAGATAGATGAGTTTATCGTTTTCTTTTATTACGTTTAATTAAATTTATAAACTTCGCTTTAATCGTTTGGTTATTTGTTCCATTTTAGTTTCACAAGATGTTTATATGCTAATTCTCTAATCTTGTGTTATAAATTGCTTTGATGCTAGTTCTTCAAAGATATCTTGCGTTAATGAAAACAAAAGTATGTTTTGCAAAGTAAATTACAATTCATTTTAACTTCTCACCCTTTTTTTAAAAAAATTCATTTTAATGTTCAATTAAATGCATATTTAGATGGATTTTATGCAACATTAATCAAGGTTAAAATTAACGGGTCGCCAGCTACCACAAGGAGACTAGATATGACAAGTGGTGATTAAAAACCAATCATTATCTGATCGTCCCTAAAGATAGAACTGAAATATAAGAAATATTTTTAAATTGATTTGAAAGTTTGATATTTGTATTAAAATTGCACAATCTAAACAAAATTCAAAACACTAACATAAATTCGTACAAAATTTTATCTTTATTCAATAATTTTTATTCAAATTAAGCAAAAACTCAACTTTCAAATATAATGGTACAAAAGTAAATAAATATTTTGCCGATTAAGCTAGTTGCTTAAAATAAATGTTTGAACCATTTTTAAGCTTTTAATTGTAAATAGCGTACTGTTATAATGTCATGAACGTATAATGTAATACGGAAATAATGTTATAAATATAAGTGTCAACGCGATATGATTTTATCGATCTTTCACATCGCAACCAAATTCATTTAAAGTATTACTTTGTTTTTAAAGTATTACTTTGTATCTAAAGTATTACTACATAAACCGCTCTCAGTATAAAACTACATAACTGGGTTTCAAGCATCACAAATGTTTGCTTCAATCATCGGGAAAAAAGAATCAGAAATAAAAACTGAATTTTATCTGAAAAATTAGAAAGCATACACTATTTTTTGAAAAGCTTAGTTATTTTTAAGATTATTTTTATTAACTATAACTAAAAAAAAAAAAAAAATACTGAGTAAATATTTTTTACTTGTACTTTTAAATGAAATTTTTTAAATTACGGAGATGAATTCTTATACAATAATTCACGAGAATCTGATACAATATTTTAGAATTCATAGATTATTTTTCACTATTAAAAGTCATTGGGTACGTTCCCGGATACGGAGTTTTAGGAGTTCAGTTCGAATTCATTCAAGATTTGGAAAGTTAGCAATCGTTTGAGGGTCAACTTTTCGAACGATCCACTTCATAGTTTTCACGTGATGTCATTAATTTTTATTTAATAATAATTTTTTATCAATATTTTAAATAATTTTATCAGAGAAACAAAAAATAAAAGTAAGAATAATAAAATACTATAACTCACTATTTTTAAAAAATTGGGGAACATTCTTACTGAATTTGATTGTTCTGCTTAAAATGTACCAATCAAATTTTCTGTTTCTAAATGTATATTTAATAAGGAATTTTATTTTGATGAAAAAGTTACAATAAAAAATACTGTCGGAACAGCATTGGAAAATATTTAGCATTAAAATAAAAAACTTTTCTTCAAAACCTGTTAATTCAAGTCAAAATCGTTCGTTTATAACAAAAAGAGAAAGATAGAAGATCTCCACTCATCTCTTCAGATTAACATTGATTAAACTTTTTTAACAGTTTTCCAACGGTATCGTCTTAACATCTTGGTTAGAGCTCCATAAACTCCAAGCCAGGGAAGTGATCCTTTGTCTGCTCCCTATCAGTTAAAAAATTCTTATTTTGGATACACCAAACATCATAAATTCTTATTTCAATCTTTGGAACAAAATAATGAAGAATTAAAATTTATTTGAGAAACAAAACTAAATATTACAAAGTATGTGCTATTTTTATGAAAAACATTTCAGGATTTTCCAAAATAACTTAAATCAAATAAATTATTTTTAGTTAAAAAAAAAACTGATGTGATGATTCATTTCACTTGTACTATTTAGTGAAAATTATTGTAACTAATTCTGATATCGTGAGCGCCATGACACGAACAAGACAAAATTTTTTACTGAATTTTGGATCTAATAATTTTCAGTACAATATTCCAGAAAAATTTATTTTATGCCTTTATGTAATATATAATTATGTCATAATGTAATTTTATTGTAACACGTGGTTAAACACGTTAAATACTGCATGGTTGTAGTCGCAAAATACATTACACTTTTCAACCAGACAAAAATAATGTTTTCTATTGTAATATAACTCAATTCCAAAATATAAATATTTTATTTAAAAGAACGTTTTCTTAAAGTTCTCGAACTGATTATTGAAAAAAATAACAGAAAAATTATTCTAAATGATAGTTATTATCTGTTAATAAATTTTTATTTTTATTCCATTAGCGTCTATTTTGCAGTGTGTTAGAAAGACCAAAAAAGAATATCATTCAAGAATTTTTTTTTTTTTTAAGTAATAACTCGTGGCGGAAATATTTGTAATTATATAAAAACTAGACAGGAACCAAACGATGACAAATGTTAGTAAAATGAAAGAAAATTTTTACACTGATAAACTGTTCACTTAACGGAAAAACTTCTGCCTGAATCTGACAACATTGCCGTTATTAGCCTTGATTTTTTTATAGCTCCTAGCGAAGAATTTGTAGCTGTTCTTTTCCGTCAAAACATTTTTCTGAGATTAACTAAAGCTGGGTAATGTAGCCCCATTTCCCGCTGTAAAATACTTAGTAATATGTTTTGAATATTATTTAAAAAAAACTTTAACTTTCTGTATCAGTTTGAAATTAAGTATCTGTTCTGTTAATAAATAACTAATCCCAAAACGTCCTCTCCACAACATTAAAAAAGTTTTTTTGTGCTATTTCAGCTTCTGTGAAAAAAAACTGTATTAATGCTTGAATATCAGTAAAAAAAAAAATTTCTTTTCAGTTTAAGTGTAAAAATCTTTGTATTATTGTTTGAATATTAGTAGAAAAATTTCAGGGTCGGGATAGCCTGATTGGTAGGACGTTGGGCTCATGTCTAAGAGGTCATGAGTTCCATCTCAACCGACCGAAATCTCTCCGTGTAGTAAATGGTGACTGGTGCACGTTAAATCTGTTGGGTCACAAATGTTCCCATAACAAATTATATCTCTGGGAGTACTGAATTAGTGATTGATCGTTCTCTGCTTCAGGTCAAAATTACGATCTGTGGCTGAATGAATGGACGTATGAATGAGTCCGCCCTATAAACGGGCTATGTGTGTCTTAATTCGTATTCTTCGCCGTAGATGGCGCCACTGAAAAACAAGAAACGCACCCTCTTCCTTAAATTCGCTTGGTTTCACCAAGCAAGCTTGCTGATATAGGCAAGTGGCATTAGAAACAACAACAGAAAATTTTCAACTTAGAAAAATATTAACAATTTTAAGTATGTATTTGAAGTAACTGTTTCGTTACTTAAGAGACCATTTCTCTTCCGATCAAACTCAACTGTCCAAGGGGTGAAGACAGGGTAGGAAAATTCTAAATTTGCTTTTAATCCTCATTATTTACTTTTACTAATATTCTGATGATGGATATTTACTCTATTCAGCAGTATATTTTGATACGTGTAAAATAAAGAGTCATTGTCATTACCCAAGCACAACTAGAGATATAAAGTGAGCTGTATTTTAGATTTTCCATCAATTTTTTCTGCCAAAATTAAGTCAATGTAATTCTGAAATCAACAGTTTTTGATAGGGATATTTAAATAATATACTGTTGTCAATTTTTAGAATTTGATAAGTATCTATGTTTTTATACATTTAACTTTAAAAGAATTTTTTAGCATCATCCTAATCGGTTTTCATCAGTTTAAACTGTAATAAAATTACATTTTAAAAATCTAAAAACTGGCAAACGTGTAGTTTTAAAATGACTTCCTCAAAACCGAAAACCACATCATTTTATTGCTTTTAAGTTCTGAAGAAAAATTCCTAGAAGTTCTAAAAATTATCAAGCGCTATTTCTACTAATCTAATAAAGCAACAGTTTTATTCAGTACCTTATTTGAAAGGCATTGTGCAGTCTAAAAATACTTTATCATCAAAAAATATTAAGAAAACACAAGTTAAAAACTTAACCTAAGCTCCAAAATGGCGAAGGTAGAAGCCTCTTAAAGGATGTTTGTAGACTTGACTGAGATTTTGTCTAATTCCTTCCCAATTTAGTATATTGCTTGGAATTTTAATTCCAATAAATGAAATGTTATCAATATTTCTATTAACTATACGATAATTCTATAAGCGAAAAAAAAAAAATTCTCTTGAAAACGATTCTTTTTAAGTACAGTCACGTGTTAAACATGAAATCCACTATAATTTTCATATCCTGCGGCCTTTATTTACATCGGAAATCGAAATTCGCCGTAATAATAACTTGCAGCATAAATACACTGCAAATATTTAAATAGAATATTTATTCCTTTTTTAGATGGATAAAAATAGTAAAGATGATGGTTATGATGAAAATTATAATCTTGAAAATTTTCGTAGCGGATACGTTGGTCACGATATACCATTTACTGAGCAAAATAATATTTTTCAAACAAAAAACTGAATTTGACATTGTTCGCCCATTCAATATTTTTTCGCCTTTCTCTAAGTTCAAATCCGTTTTCTCTGGTTTGAGCTATATTTATGGCCACACAGTTTGTCAAAAAGGTGAAGAAAAATCTTCAATTACACATTTAGTTAATTTATTTATTTCGTTCTTGTTGAATTTTATTTTTAATTTTATTCTTAGTAGATAACCTTTACAAAGTAAAAAAAAAAAAAAATAGAGAAATTATCAAAACAAAAAAATTGATGCTGAAATTATATCATTAAATGATTTATTGTTCTATTTTATTCCTGGCGTTGTACAATCAATACATAAATCAAATGTGCAGCTCTAAATGTTGAACTCTATAAATGTAAAAAATTGATGACGAATTATATAATAAAGTGATTCATTATTCTAATTTATTTCTGGTGTTGTTCGTGCGGAAAATAAAAAATGAACTTTCTGGGTAACTTTTGATCTAGTGATCGGATCTTTACGTTCTAGAACTTAACCTTAATGGTAAAAGGGTGTCAATATGCTAATTAGAGCAAATGATATTTTAAATTAAGAAAACAAACACAAAAACGTACTTTCTCTGTATAAACATACCGTTTATTTTTCCTTTTTTATTTATTTATTTACTTTTTGACAGATTCGGATTTCTGACCCCTACAATATAGGGGCTGTCGAAATCTGGGGAATATGGTTCCCATGGTTTGATCAGGAGAGCGATCCAAACTTCAAACCCCTCAATGCTAATAATTGATTGAATTTGATTTCTTAGGAACCATTCGACCGATTTCGCTCAAATTTTGTATTTTGCCATGTAAAATTACATGCTTTAAAATGATGTAAAAATTGTATATCTTACAATTGAAAAAGTTTTCGACTATTGCTAAATGAAATATAAAAAAATAAATACTTATCAAAAGTTCTTTTTTGTATGGAATTAATTATCTCTGAACAAATGAACTTTATAATTGTGTGCAAAAATTTTCCTATTCGCCTAAAAAATACTTGAGATATGGCGAAATACATAAAAAGTTAAATTTGCATTAAGGGGTTCAAACTTTGGATCACTCTCCTGACCAAATTATGGGGACCATATTTCCTAGATTACGGTTACTCCCCTAACAGCAAAATAACTTGGGCCCCCATTGGACCAATATTCACGAATCTTGGTTCAATAAGGGTTCAAAAGGCCATTATTTTGTCGATATTGGTCCTAGAATTGTTCTATTCACCCGATATTTTACAGCCACTTTACAACGTTGTATAGCTTTATAGAGTTGTCAGATTCACTCGATATTTTATAGTCATTATTCAGCCAACATAAGCCCGATATTGGTTGTATATAGGCCGATATTCTCTCCATATAGGACCAATATTAAAAAATCTATCCATCCCAATATTGGTTCCTTGGTGCATGTTCATATAGGACCGGTATCGAGGAGCCAATTTTGAGGCAAACTGGGTCCAAAATAAAATTGTTGCTAGGGCCATATTTTGGATCTCAGAAATCCGAATCTATTAAAAAAATACGATATGTTTATTCAGATAAAGTACGCTTTTGTATCTGATTGTGTTACTTAAAATATCGTCTGCACTTAATAATTAGCATATTTTAAGTAACCCTCTCAAACAATTAAGATTGAATCGTACAACGCAAAGATCCGATCATTGAATCAAAAGTCATTCAGGGTGGACCATTTATATTTTTGCACTCTGTACAAGCAATCCATAAAACAAATGTGTAACTCTAAATGTTCAACTCTGTATCCTTACCATATATGGTAGTACTTTTACTTTCGTTACTTGTACCGCCGATACAAGTAAAAAGTACGTACTTTTACTTGTACTTCGTTACTTTTTAAATTTAGTGCTTTTACTTGTACTTTCGTTACTTTTTTAGGGGAAAAGTACAAGTATTTGTAACGGAAATGTCGAATGAAATCGTTACTTTTTTCTAAAACTCGGTAAGCTTTCGAAAATAAAAAAATAAAAAATAATTAAATTTTAAAAAAATGCTTATGTTTTTTTTAATTTATAAAATTAATGTGCAAAATATATGCATTCACAGCTAACTTCGTGTTTAAATACCTTGACCTTTTAAAATTTTCATTCTTGAAAGGGAAAAGACGGCTCTTTTGATCTTTTTTCGACTGCAAGTTATTTTCATTCATTTTCGAGTTTTATGCATTTATTTAATACATTTTAAATAAAAAATGTTGGATTTTGTTATTACGTTTTTCAATTTTCTTTTTGAACTCACTAATAAATAATACATTTTTGCCTTAATACAGTTTTTACTAAATGCATTTTTACCTAGTGCATTTTTTACTAAAATTATGTTTATGCCCGACCTTGTCAAACAACCCCCAGTCAAATCTCTTAGAACTTCAGAACTATTTGTGCTATTGAAAACTTTTCGGAAAATGATTTTCTCGCATGACTTCAGCATTAGCCATTGTTACAAATATAACTGTAGACTGTTCTGTTTCAACTTATACTGCACATTCAATTATTTTTTACTAGCTCAAAGATCACAAAGCTATCTGAACCCCGTGTTTACTTTGTTTATGTTTGTGCTTTTAAAACGCGTTTCTATAGAGTAAAACAATTTTAAATCAATGGTATTTTAAATAAATAAAAATAATAAACTAAAAATTAAAATCAATAGATAAAATTTCTTTTTCGTGCAAATCCATAAAAAGTTTGATATTAAAATTATATTTGATTTTAAAATTATATTATACGGTTATATTATAAAATTATATTATAATATTCTTCCGAATTTAAAAATAAATTTATGTCCATAACTATCAAAATTAAAAATAATTAAATAAATAACAACAATTTTGCAAAAACATTAAAGAACATAAGAATATTATTCAATAAAATTTTAGGTTACTTTGAATTTTCGATTTCCTAGAAATGTACTTTTAAATCGTTACTTTTTTTGTTTAGTGCTTGTACTTTTACTTGGAGTTTTTACTCGTTACTTTTTAAAATAAGAACTTTTTACTTTTTACTCGTAACTTTTTTTAAAAATACTTGTACTTTTACTCGTTACTTTTTAAAAGTAACGTTGCCATATATGATCCTTACAATGGTGAAAAGACTCAGAAGATAAAAATTTCTTGTTAATTACGATCCCGTATTTAGGTGAGCACTCCCCTTCAAAAGAAGTGACACAGGTTCGGATCCAGGTACTGCTAACGGCTGGCACTAATCACGGATTAAAATCTCCCTCTTGTTGGGCAAACCGAGAGAGGATTCCATGCTACACAAATATAGATTAATTCTAACTCAAATTCCACCTCGACTCCTAAAACTTGATCCAGGATTTGATTTTTCGCTTTGGTTTGCTACAAAATTCTAAGAACCTTGAGTTAAAAATTAATGGCCGCAAATCTTAAATGAATCAGTCATCCTACTCCAGTGTTTAAAAAAAGAGAGAAATTTCCGAGATCTCCACATCTGCTATGTGGTTCAAATATTCAATAATGGTAAAAAAAAATTTACAAAAAAGAAGTAAATAAATAAATAAACTAAAGGAATGTATCTGGAATAAAACATGGTGGAAGTTGCTATCGTGATCTTCATTGGAACATTCTCACTGCATGCGATTCGCAAGCGATTGCACATAAATGCGATTCGCGTCTACACGATTAGTGAGTGTTACATTAAGTTTCCAAATATTCGTAAGCGCGTCTAGGCCAGTCAGAAGAAGTGTAATGTGAATGCTCCCTGGTTAATTTTGTATTCTATGGAAAGGAATACCACGTAAAACTTTCTATCATAACAATTAAACTCTTAACTAAGAAATGTACATATTTTATGTCAGCACTGTTTACGATGTTAGGCGGCAACGGAATTTGAATGAGATTTGAACCTGGATCTACATTTTTGGAAGTTACATTACTGAACATTCCTGGGACCATACGCATTATTCGCCAGTTAGCAATTAATAAAATATTCGTGTACACTTTAAAATTGGTTCATAGGTAAAAAAAAATTGGTGCAGAGAATTAAAAAAAATGAAGAAGTTGAATAGAAAAAAAGGAAAGCATGAAGAGATGGTACACAACAGCAATAAACAATAAAAAGGAGTCATTGTTTTCTTTCAAATCAATAAGAGAAATGAAAAGTTACAGCAAAGAAAGGCTTTTTGATTCTTCTCTACTCTATTCGTTAAAATAATTTTTAAATCAGGGATGGAGAACATTTTTTGAAAGAATGCATCAAAAAACAAGTAACTAATGAAATAAATAATGCGTTCTCTTTTCAATTTTTTCAACGTACTAGAAAATATGAACGTCATACAATTGTTAATGAACATGTTTTATTATGTTCTACTAGTTTCTTTGCTAGCTAAATATTGATTAAGATTTGGAAAATGATTTGCATTTGCCTAAATTGAACCTCATGTGGGGTACTAAATCATACCGGCGGGATTAGGATCAACGGCCATGGTTGAAGTTGATTTGTATCAACCTCAGATAATTTTTTAAGCTTTTTGATTTTTTTTCATTAAAAAAGTTATACATTACATTAAAAATGATTTGGACAAATAAAAATTTAGGTGTGAAAAGTTACGAGGTCATAGTAGATTATAGGGTTTTCGCTAACTTAGAAGAAGGGTTTGTTGGAACTATATTACGTTTATTTTAAGTATAATCTAATGTAAGAAAATAAATTCTAACCAATAAATGCATTAAAGAAGTTTTTATTTGCTCTATTTATATAACTAATTTAGATGTTTCGTGCAATTCTAAACAATTGGTAGAGGTTTAACAAAGGCAACCATAGTAGACCAAATATTTATTCTTTCAAAGCCAGAAAACAGTGAAGCTGGCATAGAAAATTTTCAGCGTCCGGTCAATCGTTCAAGATTTTATAAACACAACAAAAGTTTGATGAATTCCTATGTAATCCAACTTGTTTTTAAACGACACTAGCTTCAAACGAAAACTATAGACACTGCGTCATCCAAAGCAGATATGCTTAATGTCGCTGGGTAACATAATCGTCTTCCTATCCTTTGCTATGTGATTATAATTCATATAACTCTGCGTGGAGCCTTTGTATTAAGAAGATCATCGCATTGATTCCAGCGAATTCGCATAGGCCAAACATCTGTGACTCTTCATTGATAGTTTTAGTAACGTCGTGAGAACCGCATGGACTTGAAATTGATTTATTTTTGCCCAACTGCCCGGCATCGATAGAACAGATTTAGAACTACAGAGTGGAAAAATTATAATGCTTCATTATCTTTATTAATCAATTCTTTAACAAACTCCCTGATAACAATGTGTTCGAATCAATCGTCACATTAATTTCAGAGAATTCGCATAAGAATTCAAAATATTCATGGATAATGTTCTTGACATCGCGCAAGAACGACTGGATAGGCCTGAAACTGACTTCTTTCTTTCTGGATTTGATGTAGCATATTTTCATACAACTATAACTGGAAAAACCATAATCATCAATATTTATTATGATCATGATATCGTCATTGAATGACTATGCTTACTACATGAGTTTGTTTGACTCCAGTTTCGAGAGAATAAATGATGGTGCAACTATTAAAACAACAAAGGGGAAAATTTGGAATGCATCATGTTCTTAGTGATGTTTCTAATTTTTCCGTGTAACCTACTTGGAAACATATTTTATTATTATTTAACTCCGCGTGCAGTACAGATAACAATGATTTATATTAATCGTCACAATATGAACCTTTGATTCATATTAATCGTCACATTAATTTCATTAATCGTCATATTAATTTCAGTGAATTGGTATGGGAACTGAACATTTTCACGGAGAGTGTTCGTGAATCGTGATAGCGTGCATAAACTACTGAAAGACTTTTGTTACTGATTTTTTCTACCCCGTCAATAATCTAACAAACTCTTATACATCTAAGAGGAAAAATTTTAATTATCAAAGGTTATGTTTTAAAACATACTTACAGGAAACAAAAGTAATCCATAAAAGTATCCATTGTTAAAGGAAGGCAAAATTAAAATACATACCGCAGTTCTCAAAATTTCTCGTTCAAAAAAAAGTTCTTCCATCTGCAGAATGATTAATATTTTTATTAAAAGTTTCTTAGCCTGTTTTTAAGTTTGCTGAATTTAGATCGAGGATTATATATATTTTTTTATTTGTCTGACACTTTAAGGGACTTTTGCAGATTTGAAACTATTAAGGGGGACAAATACTCAGCGTCCCGTCCTAACCAACGACGCATATGCTTACATCGTATCATGCATGCATATTCAAAAGGTTGTACTCATCAAAGATAAACAACGCTTTTGTTCATACTTTAGTACGGATAACCACATCCACTTTAAAGCAAAATAGAAGGAAAAGACTCAATTTATAACGCGTCATTTATGTCTTCAAATCATTATTCCAGCTCTTTTATGGTCCTACTTATCCAAATTTAACCGATTTGCTCAATGGATAGTGGAGAAACGACCTCAAGAATCGATTTACTTGCAAGAACGCCAGAAATCCATGTTCGAACTATGGTCTACGTTTGAATGATGGCTATGGGAACATAGTTTACATAAGAAGTCATTTTTAGGTCAATGGGTTCATTTAATGTCAAATTAGACCAACGAACTACGAAGTAAACTGAGCATAGAACAGTATGTGGACATACTACAGAATTATAACCATGTAGTTACGTAAAAATGGATAAAGATGGAATATGCCTTTTAAAATTGGAATTGACGTCTTGACATACTAACTGTTGGGCGGTGCGACTGGATGGGCAGGAAACTTTATCGAATTTGAGCTAGATTCAAAGACATGAATCCAGATGAAAGCCCTTTCTTTTTAAGCTTACAATTACAATTTAATAAATGATTAAAAAAAGATCTGTTTCAAAAAAATTTCCCCGGTGGTAAAGTAGTTTCTTTAAACGCTAGCTCATTAAATCGGTAATAACCTTTTTTTTTTTCAAAATCAAACTTCTTTCCCAGAGCAATTACTTGCGTGTATTATTTCATCATTTTTTTTTCGAGAAGACAGGAGGTTGCTTTATTTACATATGGTAGCTTCTCGCTTCTTAAGGCATCCATTATAGAAAACTAGCGACCATTATTCGCTATTAGCCAAGATGCGTGATGACACAAGCGCGTGTAAATAGGAAAAACATAAATCGCCCCATAATTCGTAATTTGCTCCAAAAGAATTGCTGCTTCACCCTGTTATTTACGCTTCCGTCGCTCATTACGAACAGCTTGTGCGTTCCATCATTTTTGATGACTTATCAGTCACGTTATTTTTTTGTTTCCTTTTTTCTACTTTGCAAAAGTGGTTTGAGAAGCGGACGATAGAAGGCGCTGATAGCTGAATGCCTGATATGTTTCCGACTCTAATGATGCCTCCTTCAAAAAGAAATTAAATTACATTAACTAGATAAACTAATAAACGACACGAACATTAAGACGTCAGCTTTGTACGTGACTTGAAGGTGGATCTTAAATGATCGTTTTTCTTACTTCCATTTACTTATTTTTTAATTTATAATAAGTAAAAGTTCTTTGCAACAATGCAGTCTGATGAAAGGGAAAAAAACGGAAAACACTAGGAAGGACCAGCATTAATTCCCAGAAATTGGTAATTTTTGTTTTAGAAGTATTTTTCTTATTCTCAGCTGCGGCTAACTGAATTAAATTTTTGGACAATAACAACACGTGAAAATTAAAGAACAGAAGTAATTTTGCAGTTTTTGTTGAAAGAAATACATTCTCAAAATATACAAAGAATTACAAGCAGTCAAATGCAGTTTTACATTCTTTTTTTTAATAGAATTAGAAGTAAACATTTTAAACTCAACGAGGCTAACACGGGAAAAAGATTTCAAGAAAAAAATTAGAATGAATAAATTAGAATTGACTAAAAAAATAAGTTGAAAAAAGAAATGAAAGCAATCGTAAGCAAAAATAAAGTATTGGATAGTAAAATTCATCAAAATATATCGTCTCCGGCTGTGTAAAGTGAAATGTTTGTTAGGGACATAATGGAATTAAGAATGGAATTTCCTTTTGGAGCAAATCATTTTAAAGATAAAAAAAAAATTGATTGGGTTAGTATAACATTCTTTTTAAATGAACAAAAAATTTATTGTAGCCCTCGTCCTGCATGTATACCCTAATACGACGTCGTTTATATGTCGTTATTCCAAACTCTTCTGAATCAAGCGCGCGAACCATATTCGAATTTAGCTACTCGAAACTATTGCATTTATGCAATTCAAAAAAATATATATAAACGTAAAAACGTATACGTAAAATACAAACGTATCATCAAGTATTTAACGAAACAATAGTTGACACCACTGAAACTGAGGAGCTAAAAAGAGATCATCATAAAATTCAACTTTATTTCCTCAGGAAGTAATCACTAACGTTGCCAACATACAAACTCAGTTTAAATGTATTTACTTCTTCTATCTGCCTGGCCCGAGATAAGAACATGTTGGCGGACTAGACATGTTGGCGGCAGTTTTTATAGTAACAGACTGGGCTATTTATTTTCAGTTGAAGATACACTGCATGGCAAAATGTATCCGAAGACCTAGTTGTACAGTCTCGGGAAGTCATGAGGAATATTAAAGGACAAGTCCAGTTTTTGCGCACTCATTTAATCAAATGAAGCATGGCTGCGCAAGTATCGACGTGTGAATAGAGCAGGATGAGAAATGAGGTTGCCTCGAAACCAAAGAATATAGAAAGGAGAAGTCCTGCTCTTAGAATACGTAAACTAACGCGGGCAACTCGGTTCGGTATACTATGCCAAAAAAAATTACAAGGGTGAGCAACATACGCAGATTTAACAGAGCATCATATGTACTAAGTTTCAGCGCATGCGCATAAGAAGCAAAGTGACTGTCAGGAGGCACGTCACATGCGATCCGGTTGTTGGGCAATTCTACAAGTATGGTTGGGTATGATATCACTCGCACCGTCATTTCATTCTTTCTTTCTTTGTCAAAATGTGTCAGGAGATTTAATCAACATGGATGATATTAATGTATTCTCAAAGCAATATCTTTATTAACAATACAGTAACGTTTATGAATAGTGTAAAAATGCAGAACAAACTAATAATAAATAAAAAGAGAAAACTTTAATTCGCCCCAACCCCAGAAGTGGTTGAGAGGAGGGAAGGATGAAAACCCGTTTCAAAAACTTTTGCTTTTGTGCCTATATATATACGGGGACCACACCAAACCTTGGAGGACTGATTTACGTTATGAATACAGATGCTAGCCTTCTTCCCCTATGCATATGCTTTGCTCGAAATATTGCCATGGAATTGGGAAAGCAGTATTGTCCACACACACACCTTAGACTTTATGTTTAAAACCACAGGAACTAAGAGACCTAGACAAAACCATGAAAACTACCTCCTTACTTTAGCCCGTACATCGCGATACTTTTAGCCTAATAGTATAGTGCCTTGGTTTGAAGCTTTGGTTAAACTGAAAACTAGTTTCCGCTTGGCGGCTACCATCCCAACTGCTTCGCGAAATAAGCCAGTCTTTCAACCTCACTTAAATCCTCTCTCGTGCTAGCTTGACACTAGCTAATACGTTTTCGCAAATGAATTAATTGATTAAAATTAAACGTCAAAATATCAAGAGTCCAAAAAACCGAAAATTCAAACCACTAAAAAGAGACTCACATACAAACCCTACTCGAATATAGGTAGTTAGTTACCATCATGTTTACGAAATGAAAAAAAAAAACAATAATAATAAACGTCAAAAAATTATTCGAAACACTGAAGTTGACATCTCTAAGAATGGCGAAGAGGAAAGAGATTTCAAGAACTCATCACAAACACTGCTAAAGCTAATTTTATGATAACCGACATCTTCCTACGATAATCATCATCTAATAGCCGAGTCAACACATGTTTTCTATAATATTTTTTTCTAAGTTTATGTTTGAATTTTGTTTTTAAATTTTCGACTCTTGACGGTTGCAGTTTTAAAAATTCTACTCATTGTTTTTCCCCAAAAAATGAATAAAATATCGTTGCTGTTCTTTTTAGCAATACGAATTTAATCAGTAATTTCAAAAGATATTCACCGCCGACATACCTACTTCTATCCCACGTCCTCTTACAATCACGTTGGTGGAAATCAAATAAAAAAAAATAAACGTAAAAAAAAAAAAAAATAATTCGTGTGTCCGAAAATCGATAGTTGACGCCACTGTCACCAGTGACTAACGAGGTGGAAAGAGACTTCGTATAAAATTCCAATTTCTTTCTCTCACGAAGTTGTCACAAACGCTGCTAATGCCAATTTTATGGGGTCACAATAGAACGGAAAAGAAAATGGCTACTCCATCTCATATATCTGTCTGAATGCGATTTTTTTCACATCTCATCTTTTTTATTTATTTCCTTTTTTTTTATTATTATTATTCCTTCTCCTTTACTCTTTGATAAACCTGGCGCCGGCTGGTGCTCATAGCCAGCCTTTTCTGAAAGACAGCTCTTTTCGAATGTTTCCCCTAAAATAAATATCGTGTACACATTATCCTCGGAACTAGTGCTAGTGCCATTGTCCCTTAGAACGCATCAACTTTTGGGAAGATACAGATTACCACATCTCCAGTTATTAATAAAGTCGAGACGAAAAGATAACACTTTTTAGTTTATGGATCGTGTTTATCTCTCGCAATGGAACTTTTTAGATCATGTCTCCTGAGATTTGCTTTCTTCTTTAGCCGGTTATGACTGTCACTTCATATTTATAGATTTCGGATGAAAATTATTTTAACCCACCATCACTTTACACAATGTCACATACAAATAGATTTTTTATGACTAAAAATGGAAAATGGTCAGAAAGGTGTGCAATAAGATGAAAACGATCAGAGAAGTGTGCAATAAGATAAAAATGATCAGAAAGGTGTGCAATAAGATGAAAATTATCAGAAAAGTGTGCATCAAGATGAAAATGATCATAAAATTGTGCAATAAGATAAAAATGATCAGAAAAGTGTGCAATAAGATAAAAATGATCAAAAAAGTGTGCAATAAGATGAAAATGATCAGAAAAGTGTGCAATAAGATAAAAATGATTAGAGAAGTGTAAAATTATCTAAAAACCACTGTTTGTATTGCAAGTCTATTTTAAAGCAACGGAATTGTTCGATAATTTCATAACACATATTATTATACCATCAATTATTGGCAAAGGTCAGACAAAGCGACAACAAATTTTAGTTCATGAATCATGTTTTAAAAATTTTGATTGTTAACTTTCAAAATTTACATTTTTATCTTCAGTATTTATAGACAGATATTATACTGTCAGTTCATGTTTATTGATCTCACATGAGAATAATTTTAATGCGTTCTTCACGTTGTCATGAACAGATTTTTGGAGGAAAATTTTATGACTAAAAGTAGAAAATGTGCCATTAGCTGAAAATAGAAAATGACTTAAAGAAATGATCTGAAACTTAAGAAATTTATTGCCTGTTAAGTCTATTTTAAAGCAGCAAAATTGTTTGAAAATTTTAAAAAACGTACCACAACACCATCAGTTACTGACAAAGTCGAGACGAAGAAAAAATAACATAATTAATGGATCCTGTTTTAAAAAATTTCTAAACTTCCGAGACATTTTTAAACACTCTTTTTTAGAACGTATAGAAGGTGTCGACGTCTAATGCTAACTCGAGGAATAGATGCCCCCGAACAAAATTGTGTTATCAATAAAGGCGGCATAAAACAATTTAATTATGTTTTAAAAAAATGTGAGAAGATTATTAAAAAAAAAACAAATTTATATTTCAAACTCATTTTTATGTAAATGTACACGGAAATGCTTCGATTATAAAAATATTATTTCTTACAAATAATTCTTAGATTTTTCCTAAAGAATATTTAAATTTTATTGTACTAAAATTTTCCTAATAAATTTATTTTAAATTCTGGATTTATTCTTAATAAAATATTTTAATTGAGTCAAATAGTTGTCTTTCAAAAAATTTAATTCATAATAAAATAATAGTAATAAGTGTTAAACTCTGCTGTACTTAGCGGACAACTTAGATCGATAGCCCTGAGAGTCGTTGCCCTTTCTTAAGTGTGCATATGTATTATAACTGAGCAGAAATTTGTTTTACGGTATAAATTTTCCACAAATTATTTTTTAAACATTTATTTTTTTAAATGACAACATTTTATTAAACGTTCGGGTGATAACGTGGTATTGTTACTTTCAAATTTGACTCGAAAGTTGGTTTTTGTAATGTCGAGAAGTTTTTTGGTTGAATTATTTAATAATTAATTTACTGACATTCAACAAATATTTTAATGGATTGCAATACTTTATTTTTTCTAATTGTAAAGAAATTTTAAATTTTGATACCTTTGTGAATTTTTGCATTATGTTTCTAAATTTAACGGGTTATTCAACTTTTTCAAATACTCAGATGATTTTATGCATTTCAATAATGTCGCTTAAAATAATATTTTACTTAAAAATCCGACTTGTAATAAATGAAAATTACAAGTCAGAAAATGAAAATTACAATAAAATTAAATTAACTTCTGAAAAGATTTCAATAGAAATTATAGATTCAGCGACATTTTATATTTTCGGTGCTTTTGCAATATTACATTATGTTTAAACTTTTATGGACCTTTTAACTTTTCAAATAAAAAAAATTTCTGTTATGATTTTTTTCGTAATTTTTATAGTAACTTTAAGATTTTTAATAATAATCTGCAAAATATTGTAAAAAATGCTACTGCTACTTAGACATTATCCCTCTGGATAACCTAATAGATGGGACACCGGTGTTCCTTTTATTTGTTTTTTTCTGACGCTCTTATTACAAGCAAAAAAATATTTGTATCTTTTAAATATAAAAACGGTCTAATAACTATAAGAATCTGTTAAGTTACCGGAATTATATTTGTCCAAAAATGTAAAATCCAAAAAAGATAATTTAATTTTTTTTACATTCATATTCAAAAATTTGTCAATAATTTATTTTGTAAATTAAAGATTTAAAAATGTTTTGTAAATTTTGATTTTCTTTTTCAAATTAAAGATATTTTATAAATTATTTCTCTTAGATCTAATAAGTACAAGTTTGAAAAATTATTGCTTGGAAGTGAGCCGTATTTGGAAGACTGTGTTTGATAATGTACTTCATAATCATAATTTATTGAAATGCTAAATTTAACATTTTCAACTTATTTTGACCTAATTGAATACAAAATAATAAAAAAATTATAAAAAAATGTGTCTAATAAAATTTCTGCGTCAAAAGGATTAATGGGTAAATTGCATATGTAATTTCGCAGAATTATAAATTTTTTTAATTTTTTTTTTATTACTTTTCGTAATTTGTTTCTTAATTTTATAGACTTTTCAACATTTTTTAAAAGAAAATAGAAGAAAAATTTTCAGACTGGATTTTTCTTGTAATTTCCCAGATAATTTCGCGATATTTAATACTAATATGTAAAATAGCAGTGAAACCTGCCAAGTTGACCACCCTTGTAAGTTGGGCACCTGCATAAGTTGACCTCAATTATCAAGAACGGAATTTTTCCTATATAATATAAAGAAGCAAAACCTTTGTAACTTGACCACATGTCTATCTTGTATGTTGACCACTGAAATAAGTCAATTTTGTCTAGGAATATTATGAAATTCTATTCTAAAACTCTCAAAAGTTGACCAGAAAAAAAAATTCAGAAAATGTTCTGTCATTTTGCAATGTATGTTAAAATTTCACTTGTTTTTTGAAATAGTGTAAAAAGCTAATCTAAACCCTTTTGTGAGTTGACCATCTGGGGAAACTGTAGGAGGGCAGCTTTTGACCATTTCTTTCATTCATTCATTGAAAACATGTGTGTTAGTTGAAAAGTTGCTCTTCCAGTTGCAATAGTGAGCAGATAGGTATGTAAGTGTAGTAATAACAGAATAAATTTTAAAGTGTTCAAATAATTTTGTTTTGTTAAAGTTTTCAAATTACATGTCTTAGTGTTCTGATATTTTAAGAAATTATTTTTATTAAACACTTCCCATGCATAACTAACGAAATAACTTTTAAAAAAAGTTAGTTAAATATTAGAATTATGTATATGTAACAAATTGAAGTTCATTCAGGTTTAAACACACCTCTTAAGATATTCATTTGGTAATTTGCTAAATAAAATTTTTAAGTCAAGTAAAAAAAAAATATATATATATATAGCAACATGATATAGGAAATGAAAAAGTGAAAAATGATCCGCCCCCTCTATAAGTTGACCACTAAAACAATGCACCACAAGTGGTCAGCTTACACAAGTTTTACTGTATTTAGATTATGTTACTTAGGTTATTGATTAGGTTTGCTTAGGTAATTGATTAATTGTATATTTTCTGTCCTCGTGCTACATCGTGCAATAACATCGATTTCTGATTTCTAAGAAAAATATTTTTTTAAGATTTCAGATTAGTCTGACTTTTTTAAGCATTTCACTACAAGTTTCTTTTTACTGTGATGACTATTTATTTTCTCTGGATTTCAAAACAACATCTTGTCCTAATTTTCTCTACATTTATGCGAACATTGACTAGTCCCTATATAAGTTATTGTCGCTTTATTTATTCATTAGAACATTCTAAACAAATGAAAGAACTTATAACTTATTATGAATGAAGTTATGAATATTAGGAAGAGCTATAAAACTTTCGACGTTCGTCATTAAAAGAGAATTTATTAACATGTGAATTTTCTCCTACTGATCAACCATGACTTTTCTGGGTTAGAAATTCAGAAGTGCGAAAATATCATAACGGTGGATAAACTAAATTAGTTGTTATCGTTTTCACTAATGGCAATAAATCGTTTGGAATTCAGATCAAATGAAACGTAATTCGAAAAGTGTTTATGTAATTACCAAGCAACCAACGTATTTAAAATAATAAAATAAAAAGAAGTTAAAACTGATTAAAAATGAAGATATAAATATAATTAATGCTTATAAAACTTACGAGTTGATTCATTAAAGATAATTTATTAACATGTGAGTTTAAGACTTATCTGTGTTAAAATTTAGAAGCGTGAAAGTATCGCAGCGAGAGAATTGGAGAAGTTAATTGTTACCGTTTTCCCTAATGGCAATAAAATGACGGAATTCAGATCAAATAAATTGTTATTAAAATAGTGTTTACGTAATTACCAAATTAACTACGTCAGAAATATAATAGTATGACGTTGATCATTTTTGAATAACGCTGCTTTACTGCAGAAAACACTAACATAAATATTTTAGAAGGCATGGAAGGAGATTTTTATCACAACTTTTGAATATTTATGAAGCACGCTGAATAAAAAAATTTTCTTACACTTCGAACTTTTTTAGGGGTTGAAATGAATTCGCGTTCTTGAAAATAGTTTATAGTTTCTACATTTGAGAGCAAAGGATAAATAGCCAATAAAAATAATGGAATAAAATAAGAATCGCTTTTTGTCATTTTTTGATGAAAGAATAGTTTTTACAACTTCCTCGTTATTAAAGAAGAGAGTTATATGTCGAAGACGAACACGAATCGTAAATTTATCGAGCAGAAGTTTTAAATATTATGCCATTTATACTTTTAATTGGCATAATTGGTTTGCTCTCATGAAAATCGTCATTTTATGTCAAGTTCATAAAATTTAAATAATTTGAACTGAATTGTAATTTTTCATTATATTAAGACAAGGAAGAAACCAAAAATATATATATAATTTGCTATTGAGATTTATCTTAAGTTGGTGAGTTTATTTTTGAGATATGGAACCGGAGAGATCCTATAAATACTTCTTGAGTTGTGAATAAAAGAGAATTTCATCATTTGAAGGATATTATTGTTTTAATTAAGAATCAGAAATTCTAACCTACAGTTCAAACTGGATCTTTTTTAATGCTAATTCAGGTGAATATCACAAATAAAGAGGGACCCAAACTGATTGACACTGTCCCATAAGTTAAAGTTGAAGCATAAAAAAAAAAAAAATCATGCCAAGGTCTAAACTTACCGAGACTGAAAAAGCCAAAACCAAAGAACGTAGACTGGAATACCTTAACAGTTACACACAAACGAAAAAACGAAAGGATTCCGTTCGCAAACGCAAGCATAAAGCCCGTTCCTCACCAAAGTACAAAAGTGGTTGACAGAATTGAACCCTACCGAAGAGCAAATGGTGTTTCATGCAAATACGAGAACTGTGTGTTGATCTCTAGGTTAGTGGTAAAAGGATCCATTGTCAACGTACCCAATGACTTGCACAAGACCGTAGATTTTCTTCGACGCAATAAAAATGATTCACCCACTATTCATGTAAAATTTAAAAAAAAAGCCTAGCTTTCAAATCCCATTTCATGTATGAACTTGTGAATCCGAAATGGGTGTATGATGCAGTTTAAAATCTCCTTCAAACATTATTGTACCTATCCGAAAATGTTAATATTGATATCGATTGGCTGTTCAATCATCAAAAGAATTCATCTGAGCTGCATTCAAATATGTCTGAGAAATTATGTACCGAACAGTTCAGGATTAACAGTTTAAGATGTCCAAGATGAAAACACAATACAGCTGCTTTTCCACAAAAAAATTCGACAACAACCATTTTGGCAATGGGTAACCTGAAATCGCCTTGCGGCGATCACAAATTTTTTTAAAGTTTTTTAATTTCTTTTTTTTATTTTAGTTTTAAAAAAGGGGGGAATAATAAATGTTAAAAATATTACCTAATTTGACGCATTCCTATAGTGCAGTGTTTCCCAAACTTATGACTTCTGTGTACCCTTTCTAAATTTTTTGTAACGCTGTGTACCACTAATAAAAAAAAGT
This sequence comes from Parasteatoda lunata, assembly GCA_949128135.1. Taxonomy (NCBI): domain Eukaryota; kingdom Metazoa; phylum Arthropoda; class Arachnida; order Araneae; family Theridiidae; genus Parasteatoda; species Parasteatoda lunata. The sequence continues at coordinate 56,365,841 of OX421970.1, read as the reverse complement.
AATGTATTTTTTATTATAAAAAAATTGCACAAAAGTTAAAAATCACAAATGGCTGTTGACACCACTAATTATTAGCTGTCAACTCTGCAAAAAATAGCCAATAGAAAAAAAAAGTAATCGTAATTTTCATGGCTAGCTTTGTTTTCAAATAAAATTTTTTGAAATTTTCGTTTGTTGCAAGATATTTCACATAGGAACGTGTACCCCCACTAAACTGTTCCCGTATCTCTGGGAGTACGCGTACCACACTTTTGGAAACACTGCTATGGTGCAATAGATACATAAAGAGACTATTTTTGTCAGAATGATCCGATTATGATTTATTAGTAACGTTTTAAGCGATTTCTTGGTGTAACAAAAAAGTTCATATTTTTGATTAATAAGAAAGGCATTGCATTTTGCAATCAGCTTGGATTATAATTAAAAACCAGATTAGACAAGATAACAAAGTAGGGTTGTGTTGGTTTATTGTCCGTTATTCCCTACACTGATATATTTTTGAAGAAAATAACTATTTCCCTGTATTCTCTACACTGATTCTTTAAAATATAGTGCCATTGTGCGATAACTTTTTGCACGGTATTCCCTACACTGATACTTATTTTTAAAAATAAAAGGGCATCGCCTTGTATTCCATACTCTAATGTTTTTTAAAGGTAATGAGAGAGCCGCACTGGCTCAGGAGATAGAGCCTTCCAATGAGGTGAAACGGGGTCGAATCGCAGTGATGGCTAGTCGATCCAAACCCACATCCGGTTCGCACCGACCTCAGTGCTGACGTGAAATATCCTCAATGGTAGACGGATCATGGAGTCCATTTGCCGTCAGGCTACCCGTGAGAGGTTCTCGTGGCCTTCCTCTCCATGTTACGCAAATGCGGGTTAGTTCCATCAAAAAGTCCTCCACGAAGGCAATTTCTCCCAATACTTGATCCAGGAGTTCCCTTGTCTTTTGTATAGGGTTCCAAATTACAAGGCTACTGATTTGAACATTCGTATTCGTAAACTCAAATAAAAATTTGGTAGACTGTTCAACGACGGTTATGAAATAAAATATGAAATGTAAGTGATAGATGGAATTTAATAAATATTAGGGAAATTCGACAAAACAACTATGTGAATGTTAACGTACACTTATACTTCTATATTTTTGCTTAATGATTTTTTTTTCTGCTACTATTTTTACCGAATTAATTTTTTATTAAAAAAAAACTTTTATTTTCTTTTGTGTTAGATGCATAAAGCTTATTTTAATTTGGTATCCGAATGATTAAAATATTTTTCATAATTGGATGGAATTAATAAAAGCTAAATATTCTGGTTAAAATGAAATGTGTGTTTCATCAAAAATTTATTTTCCAAATAAAACAAAAATGTTTTTCTCTCTCTCTTCTCTTCTTTCTCTCACCCTCTCTCTCTCTCTCTCTCTTTTTTTTTTTTTTTTTTTAAATTATCAACACAAAAATATTTTATCTAAAAAAGACAACAAAGAAAAAAATACTGTTACCTTTTTTTTAATTTAAACATCCGTGATTGCTATATTTTATGTTAAGAGCTTTTAGCATTACATACAATATACCTGATAATTATATACAATATACCTGATAATTATATACAATATACCTGAGAAATACATGGTATACCTAGGAGAGGATATATAACTACAAATTAAGATAATGAAATAAAAGTGATATGAGCAAAATAATGTAATGAACAGTGTTAATAAATAAATAAAATCAATCAAATAAAATAATTGTATGCATCTAACACGAATAAAAAACATTAAAATTTCCAAGATTTCCAACTATTTTTGTTTGTTTTTATTGTACCGTCATGTACTTTGTGCAAATTCGAATTTGGCAATTTTCAAGTGCTGCTATTCAGTATTATTTTTTTTCACGTTAAAAATGTGTTGAATTTGAAGATAGAAAATTTGAAGATAGATGTTGTCTCCTCTATTATTAAAAACATTTTTTCGAATTTTAAAACAATCTCAGAGTGTGTTTTGTTTATCCAATGTCAACAACTTTCTGAGAACGTCGGACGTCGAAGAGTGTACGTGGAAACTTTAGCTGTGAAATGCAAAGACGTTGATAAAACAATTGTCGTAAGTGCAAAATTTTTTATTTATATATTAATAAACAATTATATCATCTTAGCGTTAAAAAAATTTGAAAATTAATAACAAATAAACGGATAATGAAAAAAAAATACACACAAGTTTCATTCGTTTTTTTTTCCGACAGAAAATTGGTCAGACGTTATAAAAAAATACCTGGAACGAGAAACTACCGTGATTACAATTTAGAAAAGCTGCAACAATGTTTGCAAGCAGTTGCTGGTGGTATGTCGATTTCAGAAGCTTCTCGGAAGTACAAAATCCACAGAAATACTATTTCTAATAAAATTCACAAGAAACACGTGAAACGTCCTGGTAAACTATTATTTTTCTTCTACAAAGATTTTTCTAATGAATTAATCAAACGATTTAACACATAAAAATATATTTTATAGGACATCAGGTGATTTTGACAGAAACTGAAGAGCAAGTTCTGTCTAAGTATTGTGCACTTCTGGTCGAATGGGGTGTACCTTTGCAACTTTTAGATCTAAGGCTCATCACCAAACGATACCTTGACTGCACAAACAGGAACGATTTCGAGGATAAATCGAGGATTTCAAATGTTTTGAAATAAACATTCTTTTAAAGAAAAAATTCTTTATAAAAAGTGATTTTTTTAACGCTGAAAATTATTTTCAAACTAATACCTTTACATATCTTGATGTTTTTGTTATAAGAAATGTCACCAATTAACTTTTTTAACAATTTTATATCAATATTTTACTAAAAACATGATTATTAAACTGAATTCTTATCGCTGCACAAAGTAGCCCCACTTGGGGGGTTCTTTGTGCAAGGTATGTTTTGACTTATTATTTGAAAATATTGCATTCAAATAATGCCAATATTGATTAAATTCACTCGTCTGAGTTCAGTTATGAATATAATATCGATAAATTTTACTAAAGTTTGAATTAACGTAATTTTTTTACATGTCAAAGTTCAAAAACTGCGAAATCCTGCACAAAGTAGCCCCACATGACGGTATGTGAAATAAACGAAAGAAGTATGATATTTTAAACTTCCTTTAAAAACAACTAAATTCTTTAATTTAAAATTATAACTTTATATTTGCTATAATTATTTAAAATGTAAAATGCAATTTTTTTTATTATTTATGTACTTTTTTATTTTATCATTGTTATTATTAAACAAAAATTGTTCCAACGAGAGAAAAAAACAATTCAAATCACATATATTTTTCATTTGTATTTAATATGCTACCTAATCTCAATTTTAAAAAAAAAAAAAAAATCCAGATTAGGGTAGAAAAAAAAGCAGATCTCCTTTTTTTAAAAAAAAATATATCTGCGATTTAAAGCGGCAAAAATGATTTTACACTACAGTATTAATGATTTTACATTAAAGTTTTTTATTTTTGAATTGGAATCGGCAGAATTAGTTTACCGAAATGAATCAAACAAATGAGAATAACGTCTGTTATATGCTGGCTTCGTATCATATCCATCAGATACCAACACAACACCTGGTGCAATCCTTTTAACTCTGTAATGAATAATTTTCGTTCTTTAAATAATTTTTTTTTTTTTTTTTGTTGCTGCGAATGGAACAGCCGTAGTATATGTAATTATTCCTCCAAATAAAAAACCCTTTTATTTCAATTTCTGTTTCTTCGCCGCGTAAATTTCGAATCTTAAAAATAGAATAAAAGAACACTTAACAGAGACTTAAGAAACACGTTAGTCGCTATTGCACTAATACATAATTTCAGGATGAAAATTATTGAGCTATAAGAAAATAAAATTATAAGTGTTGAACCGTTGACGAGATTCAGATAAAAATTGTCTTCCAAATGCAGGGTATGCTGCGTTATTTTTATATATTTTTTATTTTTATCATGTGCTCTCATTGCTGTTATGATATAAGGCCACCAGCTCAAGGGATAGAGCGCTCGCCTCCAATGAGTTAACCCAGGTTCGAATCCTAAGGTCGAACAAATTCTGCTCCCGGCTCGCACCGACTACAGAGCTAAAATAAAATAGCCTCAGTGGTAGAATGGATTAGAATCCACTTACCGTTGAGCTAACCGTGGAGATCTTCGTGTTTTTCCGATCCATGCAACACAAATACGGGTTTGTTCTAAGTCTTCCACGAAGATTAGTTTGCCCCAATGCTTGATTCAGGAGTTCCTTTGTCTTCAGAATTGGGTTCAAAATTGCAAAGCTACATGGTTAAACATTGATAGTAGTAAACTCAGAATCGGGTCTGCAATACATCGCCGGTTGTAACATAAAATAAAATCTCCCTATCTTGGCCCTCGTAACTCATTTTGCTCCTGGAGCAATATCGAAAAAGAAAGCTTTTGAAATACTCGCAAAACTCAAAATATACTCAATTGTATACTCAAAATTGACAGTTTAGGAGATCATCCAAAACATCGACGCTTCTGTGAGTTTTCCGAAATTTATAATTCATCTATATAGGCATTGAAAAAGAGCTGATCGAACTTTTCATGCATTGAATTCAGGTTAAATAGTTTTAAAATTTGCATACTGAGTCTGAAAACTCTAAAGTAACCACTTCTTCAGTATAAATGAGAGTTCAACCCCACTAATAAGCTCTTAGTAGGAATGACGTAGCATGGCTCTTTGCGTAGCATGGTTTGAACTAAATAAATACTTCTTAAAAAATTTGAGTATTTATTTCTTCTTATCTAAGGGAATTTCGAAAAAAATTGACACTTACTTTGTAACCTGAAACAAGTTTCAAATGAATTCCTCATTGTAAAAAATTATATAAAAAAAAATATTCTCAATTTATCCTTCATTATGTTAAATATATTATTGCTCTGAAAGTAGCATGATTTGGACTTAACAAATGTTTCTTAAAGATTTTGCGTATTAAGAAACGAAGAAAATGAAATGACAGAACTTATTATGAAGCATAATGACAGATTTTTTATTTTATTGAAGTATTCTTTTATAAAAGTGGAATATAATATAGACCGAACCCAAAAAATTGGGAAACTGAAAAAAGGGTGTATTCAATTAAAAGCTATAGAAGAATTCTCATATTGAGACCATGCCTACGCTTCGATGGGTGGATACAATAGAAGGGGAATGTTTTGTCTTTAAAATTAAGAAGTGCTGAATAAAACTTGCAAAATATCAAACTAGCACAAAAGTTTTTATTGCCAGCAACAAAAAAATCTTAATAAGAGACTTTCTTTCCTTCTTCTTCTTTTTTTTTTTTTTTTTTTTTGCTGGCATTGTAATGAAGTATTGTATCAGTTAGATATGCCCATACAGCACAAACAAATAAAAATACCCTTTAAAAGAATTAAAATCTTGAAGAAAATATCATGTAGTCTCAAAAAAAAAATTTCTTTTTAATGAAATATTGTTAAACTTTTATTCGTTTCAATATTTCAGTTTCCAACGTTTTGAAAATGTTTAAGCGTCAGATGTTATTTCGGACATATCAAAAACGGTTAAGAAAATTTATAACAGTGGTTGCATAAAAGCTGATCTTAATCTCATTCGGTAAGTAAATAAAATCACCTCTGGTACCTAAAACATAGTTTCATTGCTCTGCGCTGTAAGCGTAATTTGCAAGAGAAATTCCGAAAATCACGTTAAGATGCTAACGATGAATAGCATCTTAAAAGTATTGATAATTCTATAACGAGGATTGAGTAAAAAATTTTAGAATTTGGTACATGAAACTCGAAAAGAAAACTGATCACAGACAAATGACCTATGACCTCAGAGCTAGCAGATATATAAACAAGATGGCGCATTAAAGTCGAGCTAAGTTTCTCCACATAGTTAGAATGTTAAATAACTTGAAGTTAATTAAGTACAACGCCGTATCGCACATCGAATCTGTTTAAATATAATTCTTTCTCGTCTACACCTTTACTTAACTTAGACTTATTATTTGTTTATGCATTTTATTGACCGGGATATATTTTTGTTTCGTGTACCTGGCAACGTCGTTACATATTTAGTTTGTTTATATTCTATGTGGCTTCGTGTCTGTCTTTAATTAAGAAATTTATAGTGAAAGATTTCACTAAAGAATTTTTGTAAAAGAATATAGAATGTGTCGATTAAGAGAATTGATATGCTTGGCGTGATTGGCTTACTCGAAGCAGAAAGGTAAGAACAGTTGCTAACGTAAACAAATGCCATGTTTTAACAACTAATCAGAATCGAGATACAAACACTACGTCACTTGCAAGCGTCCCATTAACATTCTGCTTTGAGTTGAAGATGCAGTCAATCCTTTCAAAATTTCTAAATTTTATTTGATTGTTGCACATCAAAATAATATTTGATTTTCCATGCCTTTTCCTTCGTGAAAGGTTTCATATATTGATTTTGTTTTGTTTCTCGTATTTTAAAAAAAAATATCATTAAATTTTAAAATCACATGAGCAGTTTGTTGAGTAATATAAAAAGAAAGAGCTTTTTTTCAAATCTCATATCTTAACAGGAAAAGGAAAGATTTAACTGATTAATTTGGATTTATGATGCTATTAAATGGTGATTTATCTATATTATAGATATTCCATTGTTGCTTTAAAGTAGTAAAATTTTAGATATAGAGAAAAATAAATGACATTGTATTCAACTATCATTACGCTAAGTCTTCAACCGAAAAGTTAAAGGAATAAAATGTTTTTGTAAATTAGTGTGAGCGATTCTAAAAATAAATAACATTCTAAATAATTTTGCTGATAAAAAAAAATAATAATTCTAATTTTGTAGTTAAAAATTTTTTTCTTCCAATTTTTAAAAAAAAATAAATAATTTAACCGATTTTTTTTAAATTATTAAGTTAATAAAAATAAGTGGTATTTAAAAGCATTCACAACACATAAAATATGACCTGTTAATTTTTACTATATTTACAAAAACTATTCTTATGCTTATAATTAGTAGGAAAAGTAGCAAATTCTTTTTTGCGAGTGTATTAATTTTTATATTTTTTACCAGATAAATTTTAGCTCAGCAACAAGTGTTTTCGTTCTTAAGACTTATATGATTTTACGAAATTATGATTTTTTATTTTTTATTTTAAATTGCATAATTAAAAGATTTGATTTAAGAATTTTTATTTATTCTTTTATTCTTATAATTTCTTAATTTAATTATTTGTTTATTTTTTATTTATTTATTTATTAATGTTTCTATTTTATTTACTCTTTATGCTATTCATTTTTAATTTTACTTTATTCATTTAATTATTTTTGGAATTAAAATTTTTTAGGGAAAAAAAACATTTCTTTGCGAGACCAAAAACCGATAAGGCATTCAATTAAGTGTAGTAAAATTAATAACAAATAATCTCTCAGATATTGGTTTAACACATTAACAATCTTTTGCTACTTTAAAAAAAAAAAAAAAAAAATTATAATTAAATGGCCAGTTTATTTCTTTTGTTTATTAAAGTGTTCATTATTGATAATATAATTTATTAAAAATTAATTTGCTGTATTTTTTCAATATCTTAAACGTTTATTTAAAATAGATATAAGTAGATATAAGTGTGTACCGGTATTTTTTGGGATTTAGAAGTTATTATTATTATTTATTTTCGCTAATTTGCTATATTTTTTTCAGTTAGTATTTTTTCAGGTTTTTCTACATGCATTTTTTCAGGTAGATTAAAGTTTAAAATTTTCTGAAGAAAAAAAAAAAAAAAGAAAAACTCAGAAACAAACCACATTTTCTTCTCTGCAGAATCAGAATGATATCAGTTAAGCATGATAATATGGCCTTAATCCACATTTCCTGTCAGAGGCCTGTCGTTCGTTTGCATCCTCATAAAAAAAAAATTATTCCGGAAAGAATTAATTCGGTAAAATTAGAAATGTGATTAATTAAAAATTAGTTAATTAATCACATTTCTTTTTAGGAAAATCTTATCACAATCAGTGAAAAAGAATTTTATTTCTTCGACAAACTTTTTAAATTCGATATGGACGCGCAGGCCGTATGAAAAACGGATATTGCTCAAAATACATGACTAACATAGATTTTCGGAACTATCGCTAAGAGAAATAAATAAAAATAAAAAACTACAGCTTAAGTGCCTTACACTTGAAACAAAACGATGATTTTAAACTGTATACGTCATCTTGCTGTGAAGAATTATCTGGGCCTTAGAACGGACTAATAACATGAATATTTTAAAAGTTATTAAACTTTTTTTTAAAAAATTCGCCAATTTAGCGAAATTTTTCCACTCCATTGAAAATTATCGAAATCAATACCTTGTTCTCTGTTTTTGCAAGTTTTTATGTGCCCGGATAATTGCAGCATTGGAGGAAGTTTTTAAATATTAAAAAATTAGATCACAAATGCTTTCCATGTCCACATCTGGTTTTTCTCCATATTTACGTTTTGAACAATTTTCAAAATAAGCAAAGATAGGCTATATCCATGTTCATTATATTACTTAAATAAGAAAATTTTGTAAAATAAAATATTTAATGTTAAGCTAGAAAAAATAAATACTTTTTCTTATCTTATAGCAGAATATTACTCCTCTCTAAGTAATCTAATATTTCCCACTCGTGTAAAGGAAGTTATTAAAATAGAAAGCTTTTAATTTCATTTTCACTCGATTAAGTACTTTCTTTTCTAAGGAAAAGAACTTTTATTGCAATAGTAAAGGCAACATTCTTCTGTGTGATTATTTCATTTACTCTATTTCATTATCTTGTTTCCTTATTGCATCTTCTATTCAGTTTCATATTTGAAGAGCTTAGTAAAATAAGAATCTTTTTTTGAAGGATATTCTGAATTTTTCGGGGGAGGGGAGAGCTTGCTTTAGTCTTAATTAACTTTGCAACACTAAATTTATTTCGCCAAAATCTTAGAATTTCGCAGATCTTAGTGGATGAAGGTACTAGATGAAGGTAAATGGTAAAAAAAAATAAACCGGTTAAAAAGTTCGAAATGAAAAGTATCGTTAAAAAAGCCACTGGAAAAAAAAAGTCAGGTAAGGAGGGTCACTAGATGAAAGATTACCGGGAAAAAAATGTACCTTTTACAGGTAAAATCAGTAAGGAAATTTAATGTGAGGCTTATTTATTTCATCGTGAATGCTTTTATAACTAATTTGAAAGAGATTCACAAAACAAAGACTTTTGAGTGCGAAGTATTTCTTATTTAATTTTTAAAGGGTGTTTCAAATATTTTTTTTAAAGAATAATTTGTAATTTTTTGTTTTAAGTATCTTCCATAGAGTAATTCTCAATGGAAGATATTGATTGACTATTTTATTTAATTTTTTTTTCTGAAATATTTATTACCTATTTTAATAATTAAGCTTCAGATGAATGGATGGTGAATGGAGAAAATTTTCCCTTTTTTTTTTTAAGAATAAGGGATTGTTTTACATATTCTTATGAAGCAATATATTATGATTTTCCTTGGCGTATAAAATATTTTAATAATTTCTTCTGCACAGTTATCCATACAGCTGTACATTTTTTAACCGGTACCTTTTTACCAGGGACCTTTTTTACCGGTACCTTTTCTCCCTACATTCTTAAATGACAAATATAGATTCTTTATGAAGTAGAAAAATAGTTCCAGCTATGGTGTCCATTCGACCGTGGACTGAGAATCTGATTCCAACTATAATTTATATTCTATTAATATTAAAAGAGATTCATAGAGAAATCAACAGCATGATTATAAAAGGAATGTTATTTCAAATTATATGTTTCAGTTTCACTTTTTATGTAAGAATATAATTAAATATATTTATTTAAAATTACAATTTATATTATAGCATAATAGTTAAAGAAATAAATTTCAATGAAGAAATAATTTTTAACCCAACCCAAAAGACAGGGGAAATCCTGGATCAAGCATTGAGACAAACTAGCTTTCGGGGAGTACTTTAGTCTGAACTAACCCGCATTTACATTATGAAGAGAGGACAACCACGAAAACTCCTCATTGTAAGCCCGACTGTAAGGGGGTTCTAATCCATGATCCGTCAACCACTGATGATATTTCACGTCGGTACTGCGGTTTGCGTAAGCTGGGATCAAAATTAGTATCAGTCAGCCACCACTAGGATTCGAATCCGGTTACCTCACTAGGGAGGCGAACGCTCTATCTGCTGAGCCACTACTGCTCCCCATACCATGCTTCCGCCCCACCCCCGGAGTTTTAAATAAATTATTTCAGTAACTAGATACATTATACGGTGCTGTGTTTTGAAACAAGGAGAGGGACTAAAAGAATATTAAAGTATTCAAATGTGTAATCAAATCTGGGTATTTTGCCTAATTTTGGTAGTGCTACCAGTGCTAAATTATTTCGTAGAGCTAAAATTATTTGCTAATAAATTTCCCTGTTAATTTATACAATTTTTCCATGTCTCCATTTCGGGCAAATCCGTGGTTAAAATTATTTACTAAAAAGATTTCTTTGTTAATTTATATAATTTTTCCATGTGCAAATCCATTTCGGGCAAATCCGTGGCTAAAATTATATGAAAAACAGGCAATTCATGCTTCTTTCTCTTTTCTATTTTTTTTTAAATAAATATTTATTTTCTAAAATTATTTATAGTCAACTTCTTTAAATTATCCAGTATAATATTACCTTGCGCACATCCATTTTCGGACCCATCCTTGGTAACTAACAAATCAAACGCACTTCAATAATGCAGTAAGAACGCACTTTAAAACAAAACTCCTCCAGTTACGCTATCTCAATTTGCGCTTTTGTTTTCATACTTTGCAATCTGGCAATCTTGTTACGAAAATATTTTAAATCATTCTTGAAAAATTTCCCGTTCATGTAAGTTCATTTGATTTCGCTACTCGCTTTATAGATTATGTTTTATGTTCTATTCTGTTTTTTCTTTATATTTTATTTTCTGTTTTTACGTGTTATTTTTACTAATTGTGTTCTATTTTATTTGTTGTAATTTTTGTAAAAAATTTTTTAGTGCTCCTCACACTATTGTATTGATATATTTTACTTTGGCTATATTAATACAATATTAGAAAGCACTTTTTTTTTGCAGATATAATCGTGTGGACTGAAAAGATTATATTTAATGCTTTATTTTCCGGATTTTTTTAAAAGAATTTTATTCTTTTTCTGTTTTTCTTCCAGTTTTTGTTGTTTTTATTTTTATTAGTTTTCTTTTTTCCCCTTTTTTCATTAGTCTGTAATTTTCCTTTGTTTTATCTTCATTTTGAACTATAAATATATATATATATATATAGGAGAAAAACCGCAACACTGAAAAAACATGGGAAAAATCGCTGTAAAAGCCACTTTAAAAACATGAATTCACTAGATGTATTATTATTCTACGTGCGATGCTTAAATCAAGGAGAATCACTTTTTCAATAAAAATAATAATTATTGTTATTTAGGTATTCAAATTTGTTATCTTGGTTGTATATGTAGTAGTCGGCGAAACTAAAAAATATATAATCCTAATCTTACTATTTTTTGCCTAAATAAAAAGTAAATAGCAGTCAATAACTCTTTTCCGGCTCAACGGTTAGTTTTATTTACACGCTACTGTCACTTGAAAGGCATTCTTAGTATTGAAGTCTATGATAAGTATTTGGCAGAACCGATAGTAGTTTTGGCGAACACCTGTTTCAGTAAAAAGAATGATATTTGTTCATAACCCAGTAAAGAATCTGAATTCCAAAACTTCTTCAGATTGCAGCTTCTGTATTCGGCATTTCCTGGCGATCCCACCACTATTTCCCAAGCCCAAAGAATATAAACAAAAATTCTTTTTTTTTTCTTCCCCTGGCTCTTTTGCAGTTGACATTGTTACAATTGTATGATAGTCACCCCTTGATGGCTAAGGAATCTAAGCCCCACCAAAGAGAAACAATTTTTGGTGAAAGGCCGAAATAAAATTTGGCAGTCATCTCACCTGCTATTGAACCACATAATCCCCGCACGTGGGACCAGCAATACCTAGAAGGCCTATTCTAGGTTCAGTAACTACTAATATGCAGGTGTCAATTTTCACAGGTGAAACTGGCTTGAATGTGCAAGCGACTTTCAACAATAGGCCTGCCTCTCACCAAGGGTACTTTAAGAATAGAGAACAATTTTTCAAACGATTTACTGCTGTGCCTGTTGGCTTTAATTAGGGTTGGGGAAAGTCTATACCACCCACATACAATTCTTAACTCCCTGACAGGATTTGTTTTTTTTTTTTTCTTTCTGTCCTCCAACTTGAGGGTTTTGGTGAAAGTTATGCCTGATAGGAATAGCTCAGGTAGTTTGAATGGAAAATTTATGAGGTACCTTAAAGCCTTTTAAAAAGGGAAGACAACTATCGTAGCTGTTTAACATCTGTAATAATACATTGAGGAATGTGGACAGTAGCTGTAAGTGATTGTGTTGAGTTCATTGAAAATAACTTTAGATTTTAGGATGTACTTACTTGAAACGAAGCTTATATTAAAGATAAAATGTTTCTTCTTAGCATCAAAATGAGGAACTACATAAATTTTATTTATAATTTATTTTCTTACATAATTTATGGTTTGTGGTAAAATCTGTGCGTGAATATGACAAAGCAATGAAGCGTTATGAATTTAAAATGTTTATATCAAAAAATATCTAGCAATAAAACAGTCTTTGGATTGTTATTACTTTATATGTAATAATTCTTGCTTAAATCTATATTTTTTAAAAAATAAAAGTTTTAAAAAAGTAAAAAAAAAAAAATAATAATAATATTAAAAAAGATGAATTAGATAGATGTATTTTTTTCACGATTTAAATTGTGTGAAAGGGGATAAACACATAAATAACGTTAGCATGTTTTTTTGTTTTGTGTGTGGGCGTGTTTTGCGTTTTTTTTTTTTTTTAGTTCAAAATTTCTGTGTTAAAATTTTTACGTCTTATGAATTTAAGGCAATTTTCATCTCAAAATCATAACTTTTTAAGAGAGTAATTCAGTGAATTTCTTATTAAAAAAAAATAAGCCATAACTTTTAATAAAAAAAAAGATAAAAAAATTTTAAAAAAAATTAAAAAAAACATTAACTTTACGATGAACATTTCAATCAGTCCCGAAAACTCGAAAACTGCGCATTATGGAAGTGCAGTTATCATAAAGAGAACATTGGAATTAGGTTTGTTTGCATTAATAATAAAAAAAAAAAAAAATTAAAAAAATTAAAAAAAAGGAAAAGAAAATCATAAATATAAAAATAGCAAATTTTTAAAAATAATAAGATGTGTTGGTCTACTGTCATACCACAGATTAGAAATTTTAAGAATTTTTTTTAATTTATCTATACTGATTCGACGACTCGCTGATTAACCCATTCACTAATATGCCGTTTCACGGTTGTATTTCTTCATTCTTTTGTTCCAATATTCACTCACTAATAAATATTTTTAAAAATAAAAAAACAGCAAAATCTCGATTAATTAGAACATGGGAAAATCTAAAAATGACTTCGTGCAGTGACAAAAAACGAACTGTCGTCATAGTGACACAATTTCTCGTACGACTAATTTATGCTGCTTTAAAAAGTCTTTCTAAACTAAACTAACATGGATAACCTGTAAAAAGTAACTTCTATTTGTTCAACAATTGTTAAGTAAATATTCCAAATACTGTTTTTCTTTTTCTCCTTTAATATATAGATATATTTTAAAGGAGAAGATGAAAAACTACTAAAAATAACAAATTTATTTTAAAAATTAGTAGGAAAAAAAAAAAAAAAAAGACCAGAAAAAAAAAATAACGAAAAGATATCGTCAGCTTTCACGATTATATCTGCAAATTAGAATGCTTTCTAATATCGTATTATTACAGCTAAAGCAAAGTATATTAATACACTAGTGTGAGCATTAGTTCTTTTATATAAATATATTTTGATTTGGCTGTAATAATACAATATTAGAAAGCACACTAATTTGCTGATATAATCGTGTGAGCTGACATCGAGATCATGTCTTTTTGTTATTATTTTTTCTGACTTTATAATTTTTTTTGAAAATAAATTTTTTATTTTTGGTAGTTGTTTCTTCTTCTTTCCTTGTTTTCTTTGTATTTTTCCATCTTTCCTCATTTTTTATGTATGTTTATTCCATATAATAAAAAGGAGCAAACCCCTTTTTTACCTCATTACCTGTCCATCTTTTAATTTGCGCGTGACTGGTAAAATATATCAAATGTGTCTCATAGTATTATTGAACACTATTCTCAACTCTTAATAATGTTTTTAGGCGATTAAATGCATTAGAATTTCACTGAATTCGTGAAAAGGTTTAAAAAACTATTTTAAATCAAAAGTTTAATTTAATCTCTTTTGTGATTTAATCGTAAAGTGGAAAATATTAAAAAATTTTATTTACTTTTCAAAAGGCAAGAATTTGATTTTGTTCGAAGCAACAATTTTTTTTTTCTTTCTAGAATAGCAAAATAAATTTTAAAATATTGAAATGAATATGATATCCTGGTCTATCGATATTTGGAGAATTTCTTTATAATTAAAGCATGCTAAATTAAACAATTAAGTACATTCCTTTTTAGCAAATCAATTGAATATCGAGTTTGTATAACGAATTTTAATTCATTCTGATAATCTGGTTATTAATTTCATTTTAACGATAAAGAAAATTTTAAAGCCATGTTTGAAAAATGCAATTACATTTATTTACATTTTGACTGAAAATATAAAAGCAATGATATAAAAATGGTTTTAAAAAAAATCATGATTTATCCCTCTATAAATTGACCACCTAAGTCTGTCACAAAAACAATGTCCCGTAAATGGTACAAAGGCTTTAGTGTACCAACTACTTTAAAATAAAATAGTTATCTTGTAACAAAAAGTAAAAGTAGCTATTTTCATTAAAAAAAAAAAAATTCCCTAGGCATTTTTGCGAGCTGATTTATTCTCTCTCTCTTTTTATTCCCTGAAGTGGTTTACTTGTAGAAGAGCATGAACAGAGCACCCATCACAACTTCTATGGAAACCGAGAGTTCGTGACATTGATTCTAAGTTCAAATGAAGGTTAAAAATTTAAAGTTTCTGTGATTAAAGAAAGGTTCCTTAAAAAAGACTGAATGTATTTGCCTCACTTACTACTAAAATTGTTTTAGTAATAAAAATCTCATTTTTCCTAATCAAATGCTGTTTATGTTCTTAACTAAACTTTAAATATGCATCTAACAATCAAAAGGTGCTCTAACAAATCGTGTTGATGAAACAATTTTATTTCTGCATCTAAGAATTAAATATTCGGTTTTGATGAAGAAAAAAAAAAGTGGAAGATTTTCAGAATAAAATAAATACGTTTTTATAGAACGCAAATTTGTTTGAAATCGATTAAAAGAATTAAAAACAGTACACCTAGTACGGTGTATGCATTAATAATTATGAACACGTTTAACTGAATTAATATTTTGAAAAGATTGTAATTGTCTTTTAAAGCCCGATCGATTAAAGATTTATCGAGCGAAGCCCTAGTATCATATTTAATTATAATGCAAAACCATGAAATTTTACATATTCTGTGCAGCATTTTCTATTTAATATAACTGTCCAGCCTAAGTATAGAAAAAAGTTGAAATTTCTAGATTTTAAAAACATTGTTTGGTCTATCGTAAGTAATAAAATATTACTTTATTCGGCCAACTTAAGAAGTTTTTTTGGTGAAAATTATTTGTAAATTGCTTCTTGATGTTTCTAAAACAGATTTTCATAAATTAATTAAAATGTTCTTCCTTTCTCCCGCCATTATAGAATATTAACCGCTATAATTGTGTTTTCAATATTTTTTTACCCAATACCCTCGCCATCTTTTTCTTGCACATTCTTTATTTGTATACAGATTTTTCCCATTTAAAATCCTCCATACTACATGCATTTAATTCTAAAAAATGCAGTTTCAAAAAAGAAATTTAAAAAAATTAATAAAATAAAAAAATAAGAAGGAATAATACTGAGATTAAATTCCGATTTTCTGGGGCGCTGTTCTGTTTCTAAATGAAAGTGCCGGGACGTCAGAATGGCGGTTCCAGCTTTAGCTCTACAATGCCCCGATATGTATGTAATGTACGAATATCTGATATGACTTTCCATAAAATAGCGGGGAATTAAATATTCGCATTTAACGTGCATTATATTTTCTAAAACTTCAATTTTCTATAAAAATGCTTGAGACTTAACTCATCCAATCTAGCGATTTTCTATTGTTTCTACATCTTTGTTTTATTTTTTATTTTGATTTCTTGCAACTCGTTTAAATTATAAATTCATGAAAATATGTACCAAAAAAGGAAAAAAATAAACATGAGTATTCCATAAATATTTTTATTAAAAGTTACTTTTTTCAGCAAGTTATTTGTTTTACTCATCCTCTGCCATAATTCGCTTGGTTTCAAGCAGGCTTGCTGGTATTGACAGTTGGCATAAATAACAACATATTGTTTACAGTATCAATAGTAGCATCAGCTTTTACTTATAATTATGCTTCATAGATGGCAGCTTTATATTTTATATAAAGTTTATTTTAATTCTAAACAAACTTTTATTTTTGCCAGTAGCTTTCTAATTTTTTCAATATTTCTGCTTTTTGCGTAAGACATTTCTTCTTTTTGTTCTGTATAAATTCAGACCATTAGAATTACAACAGCACTATAAATTAATTATATTTTTATTTTCATGCTACAGGTTTTACATAATATATATTTAGTAAGCAATTTTTCCACAAATAAACTCAATTCATTTCTTCATTCAAGAATTTTTATCATTAGTTTACCTTCAATATAAGATTTTAAGAATGCATTTTTAAAAAGAATTCCAACCGATATTGCATTAACCAACGAGTATAACTGAATATTGCTGTCGGATTTTTGCTTTTCAGTACGACTTACTCGTAATAGATGGAGCCATGATCCGGTTTTTTGCAGCTTTTTTATTCTAAAAAATTTTAGCGCTAAGTTTATCTATTCATCTCGTCGGAATTCGATAATTGGTTAGTTTTGTTTTAAATTGTTTGTTTATATTGGCGATATTATGACCACGATGGTGATGACGGTTTACAGTGAAATCAGATCAAGATTAAACGTCTTGATTTTTAATGCTCAAGTGTTTTCTTCACCATCTTTCATAAACTATAGATTATAAATCGAAATCATTTATTTTTTGCATCAAATTTAACTTGAGTTTCAAGAAAAAAAGAAATATGGATGATGAAACATTTTATGTTGTTTTACAGTTTTGTGACAGCGGTAATAATCACAATAGCTTCTAGTAATTATATATTGTAATAAAAATGAAGCAAAAAGTTAAGATAAAGTAATAATGCATTGCCAATAAATCATTTGTATAGACATCTAACTATTGTTTAACTTGTTATATGCTAAATTTTTTTTACTAAAATTTTAATTATTTTTTCAGCATTTCCTACTGGCGGATTTTCACACAGTATGGGAATAGAGGCTGCTATACAAAATTTCTACATAGATAATCAAAGTAACCATTGCTTAATTAAATCCTAATCTTATATCAATAATTTCCTTTATTTTATATATTTTTTAAAAAAAAGGTACTTTTCAGTCAACTTTTTTTTATTGTTTTTAATTTCTATGTATTTAAAAAATAAGTGAAAAAAATTTGCAAAGGTCTACATTCTTTGTGGGCCTTTTGCTAACTGAAAAGTACCAATCATAATTTGCATTGTATACTTACAATTAAAAGGGTATAACTTTTCTACTTTCACTAAACTTGGAGAGCCCTAGGTATAGTTAGCCTGTATGACAATTAATTCCTGAAAGTGTAATTTAATAAAGCTAACCTTAAAATTTCATAACTTTTTTCTTACTTTAATCAGTCAACTTAATTTTCTACTTTATTAATCATACTTTAAAATCAAAAATAAAACTTAAAAAACTGATTTATAAAGATTTTTTACTTTTGATTTTATTATATTTGGTATTTTTCAATTAACCAGGGGCAAGCGAAAAATCGCCAAAAAATGTATGCCTCCACCACTTTTTTATTTTAGTTATTTTTTTAAAAGGATAAAAATTAAATAAAATGAAGAAAAAAAATTTAAGAAAAATAGTGAATTTCCTTGCACTAGGCTAACAGAAAAAGTGCTGAATTTTTACTCACTTAAAGTCTTATAATTCTATATAATTATAATTCAAGTTTCATTGAATGCCTTTAGGCTTCTCACAAGAAAGTTTTTTCCTACAATTTTAGGTGTGATTAGTTGTGGTTTGTAAGTAAAAATCCATCAAGTGGGAGAGTGCTGACCCTTAACTTTTACATAGTGGAAACTAGAATATGGTGTTTTAAGGTCGCCGATAAAATAAAAAGATGGTTCTACGAGTTTACCTATTTATGGGGAGTTTGCATGTACAAAGACTTAACTTTAAGTTGCTTTAATATCATTTTAGTGTGATATATCATCGCTTCATACGTTACAAAAGGAGTGAAAAGCTGCTTGACAAAGTAACTTTGATTTCTATTTTACTTGTATTTTATGATACATTTTAATGTTGATAAGTTTTTCTAGTTATTGTTTTCTTTCATGATATTCTGGATCCTTAAATACTATGGCCCTTTAATGTAATCATTTCCTGATAATGTTGTTTATAAAAGTGCCTACATCAGTCTAAAAGTGCCATTACATTTTGTACATTAATATAATTTTTTAAGAAATTGTTGTACAACCTTGATAAATTTGTTACTATTTTTGCTATGCAGTTTGTTTTTATAATTCTTTGTATGTTTCTTTTCTTATTTAGGTAGTTTGAAAAATTATATTCTATGTTCTCTAGAAAATACAGGTATTCATAACTATTATTTCTTTGTTAAAATGTTTTAATTACTTTATTAGAATAATCTGTGAATTGGCTGAAAATGAATTAAAAAATCATTAATAACCTCAAAATTTCTATCATACAGCTTGTAATATTACCTTGATAAATTTTCATATAGAATGCTGTTTGCTCATATTTAATATTAGATGCCTTTTATTTCTTTATATAAAATTTGTCTTAAATGTTTGGGAAGAATAATTTAATATTTTAGCTAGTAATTTTTAATTTAATTATGTATGGCAAATTTCTGTAAAAAAACCAAAAACCACAGTATTGGTTCATAAAATTTTCCAAGCTAGTATGGCGGTCACAAAAATGGGAGATAGAGCTTGCACTGATCACAAACACCAAAGAATTTGTCAGTGAACAAATCATATTCTAATGTGTCTTATAATAAGTTTCATGTTTATTTTATGTTATGTATTCAGTAAATAATGTTTTTCTAACATTATAACATTGTGGTATCATTAAACATGGTGTTAGGTTACTGAGCTTTCTCAGGATTGAGATGTAATATACTTATTTATTAATTTTTTTTAAAAAACATCAAATCCTTTTTTTCCCCTTGTATATGGGATGCCTATAAAAGTTGCAAAACATTTGAAAAATCAATTAGAAAAACATAAGATGATAGAAATGTGTGGAAAGAGTAGATATCGACAACATCAACCTTCATCTATGTAAAGGTACCCCGCCATAGAATAGAGTTAACATGTCTTAATATACTAGTGAATTGGAATTCTATTTTTGTAGTGGTAGATACACTACAGTGCACCCCCACCAGAATCATATCTGTGATAGAATTTGATGAATGGATACCACTAGTTGAGTCATTGCTGTTTTGTGAGAAGCCGGGAGAGCTGTATTAAGATCACAGCACTTTTTGAGTGCTAATTATGAGAACTATAATAATAAGTACACAGTCGTGGTCGCTCCTGTGTCACCTTTAGCAGTCGAGTGTATACGTTGCGTGTGATCGAGACTGAGAAGCAACAACATGAGGAGGACAGTGCCGCAGTCACAAGTAGCTAGTCAACTGTTCAATGTGGACATTCTATTGAAGTAGGCGTGTTCAAATCGAAGTGGGAGTTACTGCCAAGGTAGGCACATTCATATCACTTCCGAAAATCACCTATGTGGGAATGGTAGATATCGACAATGTCAACCTTCATCTATGCAAAGGTACCCGCCATAGAATCAAGTTAACATGTCTTATATACTAGTGAATTGGAATTCTATTTTTGTAGTGGTAGATACATTACAAAATGTATGATTTGTTAGGCTATGAGTAAACAGCTTTGATTCGAGCGATGAAATTTAACCTCACCACAAAATTTGTAAGTTACAAATCGTTTATGTTTGCCCCCTTTTACACAGTAAATGCTACAGGATGGGGGCTCGGATGTTGTAAGGAGCAGCAAAACAGCAGATAAGGATTGATATAATTATGAAGAATTGGAATGCAGGAAGCCTCATCTTAACAATTTGTTCTTGAAGAATATAACATTTCTTTCAATTTGTTTTTCTTTTAGGGTATGTATTTCATTGAGGAATGAAAAAGCTGCTTTCGCATAGCCTTATGTTCTGCTTAAGAAATCCTATTTGATCTCATTAAGTTTCAAACTGCATTAACAAATGGTATTGCTAACATGCAACAAAAACGTTTTATGGTTTTTCTAATTTGCAGCATCATCTATTGAAAAAATTATTTACTAATTTTGAAATTAGCAGAGATTTTTTTTATCAGTTAGTATCAACTCGAGGTATATTCAGACAGTCACCGCTGACCTTCTACTTCAGAATCACTTTGGCAGTTATCCGTTTTGGACAATTAAGTTTACTAGATATACTCTTAGCGGTTAGTGTGTCTGACTGCAAACTCAATGGCTGCGGGTTTGAATCTCGCACAGGGCATGGATGTCTCCTTCTGTGTGTTTTCTTGTGATACGTGAATGTGGCCCACCCTATGAACGGATATCTGTGGCCAGTGGCGGATCTGGCAGGGGGGGGGGGGTCTTAGGGGTCATGAACCCCCCAAATTAAAAAAAAATATATAAATAATAATTTTTTTAATAGTTTACAGAAGAAATAAAATATTTTAAAAATTATTTGAGGGGGCATATATATCTAGGTAGGTCGGAAAAAGCGATTTTTTTTCCATCTAATTATGTTCTTCACTGTTTCAAGAATCATAATCCAAAAGATTAAAACGAAATTCGTCATAGTTTCATTGTAAACATTTAGTGCAGCAACAGCAGAACGTTCCTTTTCAACTCTTCGACATCTCAAAACTTGACTTAGCTTAGAGCAACTCAAAATCAAGAACCATTAAATGGACTCGCATTATTAAACATTCATCGAGAAATTGATTTGGATGTTGAAAAAATCACTGACAGATTTGTCAAAGTTTCTAAAAAACACATTACATCTATTAGTTAAAGATTTTAAATACTTGAATTATTTATGTATTGTTCATTATGAAAAAAATAAATGAGAAGATTAGCATTAAAAACCCGTTTTTTTTTCTTTTCAAAAAAATATTAAGAAAAAAATTTTTTTTATAAAAAATTACTTGTGTGTGTGTGGGGGGGGGGGGATCTGAGTCTATGACCCCCCCCCCCCAGCACCTTCCATGGTAGAGAACGATAAATTCAGTGCCGGTGTTAAAAAAAAAAAAACTTTTCCCAAAATATAACTCCATATATCGTAGCATCTAGCTCATGACTAATTTGTTGTTTTCTACATATTTAAAGATGAAAGATATTTTGTATCTCAAAACCACAGATTTTGGTATTTAACTGGGTATCCAATTATTAATTAGTTCAATAATGTATCATTAAACTGCATCATTAGAAATAAAAGTCTCAATTTATTTAATTTTTAGTTTATAGTATTTGCTGCCACTAATTGTGAGTGCTACATTTCTGTTCTTTTTGACGTTTATTATCAAATTGTAAAGCAAATTATTATCTGAAAGCAAAAAATCTGAATGTATTTATCACTGTAATGATCTTACCATTTGATAAAGCAAAATGGTTTATGGTTTTTAATTTAAGTTATCTTTTACTTTTTCTAAAACATTCTAAATACTTTTGAATTAATTATAATATCCATTAAAATGTATTTTGGGGGATATTTCTGCATTGAAACATGCACCAAAATAATTGCCAAGTTTTGGAAAATCTTAGGCAACGGCCTGAAAGAAAAAAATAACATCATAAAAGGTGTCCAACTTGAAGGATATAACTCGTAGTCATCCCCGGGTAAGCCTCTACCTATTTTTAAAAAACTTTTTTCAAGTTTAAAATCCCAATGGCATTTTGGCGATTGTAATTGGCACAGAAAAGTACCAATATGGAAATATACCCTTATTTTGTAACAATTATACAATATTTCCTTTTTATAATTAGGTTCATTTTGCATTCCTTATGTGAGAGCCTCTTATGAATCAGCTTTTGATTTGAAACAAATTACTAAATTAGACTCAGCTCACAATGCTACTCTTTTGAATCATGTTGCTCATAGGGCTAGCAAGCAGCAGGTAATCATTTTAAAGAATTTTATAATTTAAGGCTGAAATATATTTATTTACAAGTTCTTATATATTTCACCCTGATTTCATTATATTGCTACTTATTTGCTGGTATGTGGTAGTATTGATTTCCATTAAACAATATTATGTATAAAGACACAAATAAGTTTTCTATCTCACTATACTAAATAATGATATTGCAATTTGATTTATTTAATATAATTACAAATACAGTCAAACTTAAGCATTGCGTGCCCTGATTATTTCTGTTGAAATCATCTGATATGCAGCAACAACAACAGCAACAAAAAATTTAACGTTTTTTTTTTTGTTTCCTATGTAATTGAAAACAAAACAACAAAAAAACGTTAAATTTTTTGTTGCTAGCAAAAACTTAAAGGTTTATAAGTTAATAGCACATCTTTTGATGAGCTTTCTGGTTTCCTTAAGTTTTCAGGTTTTCCTTGTATGTTTCGACCTCCTTCCGTACCTATGTAATTGATTTTTTTTATCGCAAGTCTTTTCTGGGACACACAGTAGTTGTATAATAAATACCCTATTATCACAATTCATTACGTTTTGATGCTAAATATAGTGTCAATTGGAATTGGCTCCAAAATGGAATAATCTGCAGTACATAGAGTTGATTTACTCCATTAAGATTTGTTTCAATTTTGTTGATTGTAACAGTATGTTATAGCTACACACACTCTGCAACAAATTTACTTAACACATTGTTGACTGGTTACAAGTTAACTCATCTTTTTATGCACAAACGTTGTTCACCAATGCTAAGTTAACTAGTTATTGCATGTGTAATGTCCAGTTAACTCATTATCAGTCAACAACATTTCGGCATGAAATAAATATTTAGATTGTTTTATCTGACTTCCATATTCAATTACAAAATAATAGCTGACAGTTTCTGTGTAAAACTGCCAGTCAACAAAGTGTTAAGAGTTATTTTTTTTATTTCACTCAATAGTTCCACTAATATTTTTAGGGAAAAGCTCTCCTGACTACCTCATGTGAAGTATTCAAGTTTTCTCAACTACAAGACTTAAAAGAACTTGTAGATGAACAGAAAACACATTGCCATTTTGTGAGCTACAAATTTTGATATTTTTCTTTCAAATAATTATGTATGTAATGAAAAATTGTTAAATACTTCTGTGTTCAGAAACAACCAATGTTAATGTTTTGTGAAGTCTATATAATCAGCTAATTATCACCAGGAAAAAAACCCACAAAGTTAAACTTTAAAGAAATAAACAGAAAATTGCTTGTATATTGTCTTAAACAATCATTTTTCAAGAATTTTTGAAATTTAGCCTTTGACATTGTTTGTTTTTTTATTAAGCGCCAAAGTGTCCATAACTTTAAGTCTGCTACTTAACTTTTAATAGCAAACAGAAAAAGCTTCATGGCAGTATTGATTGAGTTTAGTATCTAAAAGATATTTTATTTGTAAATTTTTTTTTCCCCTCAAAGTTTGTTTCAGACCTTTTACTTATGGTCGGAAGACCTGCTTGGGTAGCCCTGACTTAAATTATTTAACATATAAATAAAATTCAAGGTTAATGTGCTTATAAAATAAGTTATTCAAAATCTTTTGTTTGCATTTATTAAATCTAACCAAAAGAAAATTGTGATGTCAAACTTGGTTGTTTCAAAATATATATTGGAGCCGCGATGGCTCAGGCGATAGAGCGTTCGCCTTCCAATAAGGCGAACCGGGTTCGAATCCCAGTCGATACGAATTCCGCATCCGGCGTGCACTGACCACAGTGCTGACGTGAAATATCCTCAGTGGTAGACGGATCATGGGTTAGAGTCCCCTTGCCGTCAGTCTAACCGTGGGAGGTTCTCGTGGTCTTCCTCTCCATGTAACGCAAATGCGGGTTAGCTCCATCAAAAAGTCCTCCACGAAGGCAAAATTTCTCCCAATACTCGATCCAGGAGCTCCCTTGTCTTCTGGATTGGGTTCAAAATTACAAGGCTACGGAGTTGAACATTAGTAGCCGTAAACCCATTAAGTTGGGTCGGCTGTTCAACGACGGTTATAAAATAAAATAAAATATATATTGAGATTTATTAATGCTGCACTCCAGAATTTTCCATTATTGCAAGGGTGAAAATTGAGTAGGTGGTTTTCTGATTTCTTTAGCTTAATGTATTAAAATTTTATTGTGTGTTAGTTAAAATAATCTATTTTACACATTTATTTTTAATAATTTTCATTTATTTATTTTTTCATAATTTCTTCTCACTTCGTATCATTTTGTTTTAAAAAAATATTATGATTATTCAAAAATTTGTTTTATTCCCTCGAATTGCAAAAAAAATAACTTTAAAATAAAATGAATGATTCATTTAAATTTTTTTCAGCCAATTGTATTTGGAGTTTTATGTGCTACACTAAATATTCCAATAAAAAAAGTCGGGAGAATGTTTTTGTTCAATTCATTGCGAACATTAATTGCAAGTATTGTTAGACTTGGAAAGATTGGAACTGTACAAGTAAGTTTTATTCACACTGTCCTACAAAATTAAGTATTTTACGAAAACTGTATATTTGTTAAAATAAAACTTAAAAAATGTATAAAGTTTCAAATATTTTATGTATCAGTATTTCTCATATTTGGCTGAATGAAAAGTAAGCAGGTGTGTACACAAAACAGCAGTGCTTGTGTATTCATACTTATTAATAAAGATGAGATATTGCCAATTAATGATTAACCAACTCACGGTAGATTCCTCAAAGTGAATATAAATTTATATTAAGCCAAGACAGTAAAATGTGTAGTAGTAAGATTTTAAGTGCCAGAAATTAAATGTAATGTGCACTATCACATTGTTCTGTTCTGGAAGTATACATCTCTCTCTAGTATAACTTCATATTTATACTTTAAATTCTCTCATGCAAACTGGTGAATCAGTTATATGCTATCTGTGGTATACTCTTCCACCCTGAATGGTGGCATTGCTATAGCTACCATGTTTGGGCAACCTTTTAAAAATATGTAACTGTAACATGTAAGTTGGAATTCAATAAAAAAGTTTAGATAATATTGTTAAGATAGTTAGAAATTAAATATAAGTTGTAATTTTATGAAAAAAAACTTTTTTTACTTAGCAAAAATTTTGCACTTTTAAAATTACATTTATAACATTCAAAATTTTGTATGTTAAAAAACTGCTCTACACTTAGGTCTAACGTGATAGGTCAATGTTCCTTTTTTGTATTTTTTTTTCTTTTTTTAATAAATTCTATTCACAAGCTTTTAATATCTGTTTAAAAATATTTGCCTTAAATCTTATATTTTTCTTGAATATGTAATTTATTTTATTGAATAAAAAAATAATTATTATGTATTATCATAGGCACAAAATTGGCAGCATTGTATAATGAACAGCTTAGATGACATTCTTTCAAGGTATTTAAGACTTTTTGAAAATTTTCGTACAGTGTGCAGATTAAAAAAAATGAATCACTTTCGTAACTTTCGATCTAATAATCAGATTGTCGTGTACTACAATATAATCGTATGGTTTGTGGGGATTAATTTGTGCTTACCTTATTTTGATTTACATAATCAGACATAAAAATTATTAAACTAAATAATTATAAAAAATATTGCGTTGAATTATTTTTGTGCATTTAAATTTTATAATTGTGTGTGAATTGTTTTTGATAAATAATTTCAGAGATAAGAAAGCAAAATTAAAAATAAGTTGTTCAAGCTATTAGGACCATATTTTTCAGATTACAGCTACCTTTGTATTTTTAGGGCTAATAATATAAATCTAAAAAAAAAAAAAAAAAAAAAAAACGGTGTAGAGAAAATACTTTTGTATTGCAATAATATCTTACACAGAAATTCTGCTTTCTTATATATATTCTCCGCCAGATGTTGTCATGGGGTTATAATGACGTTTCTTTCGACGAATGTTTGACATTTATTCTCTCTTTTTTTGTGAGGTATGAGAAATTGTGCACAGAGCTCTGGATATTAATAGATTATAAGTAACCTTTGACCATAAGCAGTTGTGACATTCTAACAAGTAATTTGTTGGAGAATTCTATTGTCTTTAGTTGTTTTGTTTGCTGGTCTTTTGAGCTGTGGTGTAATTTTAGCACTGATTTATAACTTTACTAAAGCTTAAAAACGTGGATGACCAGAACAATTTTTGAACAATGGTTATTAAAACTTGACAGCAATGTCCAGAGGGAAAAAAATGTTTTATTATTCATTAACAGTTGTCCAGCCCATCTAAAATGACTCAAAATTTCCAACCCATCTAGCTTGTCTTCTTTGCACTCAAGACATCGAAACCTCATCCTATAAACCAAAATGTGATTAAAAAAAAAAAACTCAAGATAACCTTTTATCCAACCTTCTTTCTTTTCTTAACTTTCTTTCTTATTAGTCCAATTTTTGATAACTCAAAGTATTTTTTGCTTCAGATGACACTTCAAGTTATCAAAGTTTCACTACAACTAGCATATTTAAAGTTAGTTATATACTTTAATATTATATGTTAAAGTTAGTATATAAGTTAGTCCCTTAAACCATTAAGAATTGCTTTTTAGCATATGAAAACATGATCAGTAGATTAAAATTTAAGATGATCTCTTTTCTTCTTCTTTTGTTTTCTTCATTTATGTAATCTTTAAATGTTCAAATTATTTCTCGAGAATTCTAAATATTCTTGCTTATATATTTTTGTTACCATCAAATATGACTAACTTGTTATACGTATACGTTCTTTTACGTTCCCATAGATTTTTTGTTACATGCAATTTTGTGTATTGTTTTATTTTGCATAACATTTTTGATAAAAATCCAGCTTTAAAAGTCAAATCTTAGGTATGAAACAGATTAAAATAATAATGAAATTTATTAAAGTAAGCTATATACCTTGAATTTTTATTTAATTATGGATTTTTATATTAGTATTGTCATTTATATCTATAATAATCACTGTAATTAAAGGGACTTTTAAATGTAATTGAAATTTCTATAATATATATACATCATATAATTGCTATTTTTTCATAATAAGCTCTTTATTGTAAAGAATCACCACTTTTGTTCTCCCAATTACTTATTATTATTTTTTTCAAATGTAGGTATTGGCAGTTGCCATTGGATGAAGCTTGCATTATATATCCTATTGTAGAAGTTTTACAAAATTCTCATGATAAAATGTTTTCGAAATTATTTTTTTCTTAACTTTAAGTTTGCATTTTGTAATCTTTTTATTATCAATTACTTATTATAATAAAGAGAAAAAAAATATTTTTGAAAAATGTTATTTAACAAAATCATTTGAAATATACTGAAATGAAAAGAAAAATAAATCTTTGTTAGAAAACATATAAAGGTGCTATTTGAATGGTCTGATAATTCATATATTAAAAAAAAAAGATGGGAATTAGCCTCACATTTACATGTTTACAGGTAATTTTAAAACAAGTACACCTCCAGCTTATTTCTACTACCTAACAAAATTTACCGCAAATCAGATAAGATAGAAAAAAAAAGAAAAAGAACAACAACAACATAGACTCATTAAACTGTGTGCCTAAAAATAAACTAGAGTTGGATCACTATTAAAATAAGGCCCTCATATAAGGTAATTTATTGTTACTATCACAGAAAATTAGTAAAACAATCATAACAAAACTTTTTTTTAACTTAATATACACAGTATAAAATTAAATTTTTCTATAAGCATTGTAATTCTTTCTTAAGTATTGATAGTCAGTAAATAATTGTCAAACGCATCCCTTAAAATTATGTAATTTTTCATGTCTTTTTTTTCTACGGGGCAACTTTTGCTTCAGTTTTTAGAATTCCTAATTTATAATGTAATATGAAGATAAAGAGAATAATCTTCCTGCCAGATTAAAAAATCTAAGCAACTGTAAGTGTGCATCTCTTTTTGATATTATTTATGTTAACAATTCGGATAGATGGTTTATACAATTATTTTACAATAATAAAAATTTCACACATAGATTTTTTTAATTTTGGCTTGTAAAGCAGTATAATAAATTGATAATTTTAAATAAAACAATCTCATGTACAATCTCTTTTCCAAATAACTAAACATTTACGAATTATGTGCTCATGTACTAAAGAAATGAGAATCTGTTGTCAGAGTAAAAAGAATACAAACTAAAGTGCTTAGGAGAACAACCAGTGATTTATAAAAAATATAGTAATTCTTAAGAGGAAAAGATGTACAATAATGTTTTTATGATTTATAAATGAATAGCAATACTGTGTTTGGTTATCTTACAACTAAAAAAAAAAAAAAATTATATTTTTGTTCCTAGTGAGGTTAAAACACAATGACTTAAACTAGAATTTATAATTTGCATTATTCTCTCATAAAAATGCATCAACTTATAAATATTGCATGGTGATTTTCCAACAGTTTAGGCATTATTTCCATTTGTACACAAAAACCTTTTGGTCTAAATAAGTATACACAACAGTGCTAAGCTATCCAGCAAAGATGCTATGTAATTTTTTTTTCTACAAAATCCTCAGATACTGAGAAACCTATTTTTTTAAAATAAATATTATAATATTAAAATTTATTAATTTATATAAAAATTTTAACAAGATTAATTAAAGTTAATACTTATGTCATTTTAGCAATTTGTGTTTTTTGGTGGGGGTTAAACTTCAATACTAAATCAGGAACTTAATTATCTCTGAATAACTTTATCAATCTTATAAGACAAACTTGCAAAACTTTTAAACAAGTACTTTAATGCTTAAGCCAATAAATACATAATATTTATATTTTCAATTCTATAGAAGTACAAAAATAAAAAATATAATGAAATCTTTCTCATTGTGAATTACACATTTTATCTGACATACTTATATTTATAAAAGGCTTACAACAGACTTTATAAATGGATATTATTTACTTAGTTTTATATACAGTAAAATCTCCAGAAAAGACCACCTCTATTTACGACCACTTTTGGGAGGCAAAGAATTGCTTACGTAAACTTTGCGTTGAAGAAAATCTTTAGGAGAGACCATGAAAACCTCTCCCAGCGACAGGGCAAACCTTTGCACCAAATATGGCAAAGGTTGAATTAGGAAACAAAAAAAAAATATTAACAAAACAAATAAGTAGATTAAAATCTATTTATCTAATTTTGACGATCTCTAAGAGATCGACAAACGCGTGTTGTAGTCAGAGGGCACTAAAGACGGTGCTATCAATGATTTTAGAATTGAAGGTGCTTAGAAGCACAAAGTTAACTAATTGTTATGATACAAAAATAAATGCGATCAAAATAGTTCTATCATTCACAATTGGTAAATTTGTTTTTACACATAATTATATTTGTACGGATAATTTTTTTTATTGACGCTAAATTTTATTCATGGATCCAGTTTTCATGACGCCAACAAAAGTGGCATTTCCACACCTAGAAAAGGACACTGGGTAAAATTAAAATATCTTGCAAAAAAGCATGTACCTTCAATAACATTTTGAAGTCAATGGAGGTTACCCCTAAGAACCACCAACCTCCATTAATGACCATTTTACTGTGGAACAGAGAGGGGTCGCTTCGGAGAGGTTTCACTGTATATTTATAACAAGAAATAATTTACAATTTCAAAAGGACTATCAAAAGGTTGTTTGCTGATCTCTAACAATTATTGAATCATATTACTTTTTATAAATTTATAATCCTAATCTGACTAATGTTGGCTTTCTGTTAGTGAAGTTGAGTAAAGGGAAAATATTACACAACTGATCTTTGCAAATTAATGTTTTCTCATATATCAAAGATATAATGAATACTTCAAAAAAAATTTTTTTTCCATCTGATTCGCCTTAATGCAAGAATTCGTTTTATTTTACTTTTCCCTGAAATGTTATTTGAATAACAAAAATAAACCCCATTGAGGAAGTGGCCTCACGAATGAGTGATGTTGCCATCAATCGTTAGGGTTCTGAGCTAAGATGTACTTTCACCCTGGTGTCGCTCTCTTGTCAAAAGAAAGGCGCACCTTCCTGACTATCAATGGCTGGCTAGCTTGGCTTGTCCAAGTGACATTAGAAACAGAAACAACAAGAAACCTCTTTGTTCAACCCTTTTAAATATTGAAATCCAAATACTCTTAGGGAATAATTACCGTTGACCATAATGTTTTTCTGTCTTTTTTAATCTTTTTTTTCAGAGATAATTTTATAATAAATTAATATTCATTACTCACTAACATATAAGACTGAAAAACATTAAAACAAATCAAAAACCAATTACCCACTATTTATACCATGTCGCCTTAACACCAAAAATGCTTTTTTTTTTTTAGTAGGTAAATATACCTAAATATATATTAAATACGAAGATCATTTTTTTTCACAGTAGTAAACTCATCTTTTTAAAAATATCAGATCATAGTATCGTATTAAGCCATTGTAAAACACACACACACAAAAACAAAAAAAAACATTGCTCTTTTTATTGGAAAAATTTCATGGAGCAAGAAAAGGTATATATAGTCAAAGTCCTTTTTTTTTTTTTTTTTTTTTTTTTTTTGAGAGAGAGGCCTAATTTAGCTGCATTTGGATTATTTCCCTTAAATAGAAATTATTAATAAATTGTTAATTTAACTGTAAATAAATTATATAAATAACTTAAATTTATGAAGAATTTTTCACAAGCTTTTGGGAAAATAATCTTTTCAAAGCTGTCAGGGAAAAAAAAAGCATTTGAATGTGTGAAGGAATTTCATTTCTTTCAATAGCATTAAAAAAAAAAAACTTTAGTTCAAAAATTACAAGCATATAAGTAATAAAGAATAACAATATGGGATCCTTTTTTTATTTTATTAACATACATCTCTAAAAGCTCTCCTTGCAAAAGAAAAAAAAAAAATCAAAATTGCAGATAGAATAATTGAGTTTCTTCTACAGTTCTAAGGCTATTAAAACACAAAAAATAAACTTTAGAAAACATTTAATGATCATAAATATGATCAAAAATGTTTTGAAAAGTGTTTAAGACAAGAGGTAGACAAGGCTTTTGTCATCAATAAGTCTGCAAGTTAGCGATATATAGTAGCAGTTCCAGACTTTTAAGTCCATTTTTTATATAAATTATGAAAATCTGCTCAATGTTTGAAAAATTTGTGAACATGAGAAAATAAGGTTCCCCCATATTGTACACACATTTATGCCTTTCAAAGAGTTTTAGTTTTAAAATAGTGAATTAAAAATGCAATAGCATGGTTTTTTTTAAAAGAAAAGTTTTGTGAACTATCGGTTTCTGGATAATTATGCATTTTAAAAAACTATTTTTAATGATCATAAATGCGTGAAAATGTTTTGAAAAGAGATTGAGAAAAAAAGCTGGATAAGGCTTTTGTTATTAATGAGTCATCAAGTTAGTGATATATTGCAGTTATTCTAGATTTTTAGAAAAAAAGCAAGTTTTTATATAAATTGTTGAAAATCTGCTCATTGTTTGTAAAATTTGCGAACTAGTAAAAATACGGTTGGGAAAAAAAACACACATAGCTATGCCTGTCAAGGAGTTATACTTCAAAAATTATAAATGTCATAACATGTTTTTTTTTTTTTTTTTTTTTAAGAAAGTTTTGTGAAGGGTCAGTTTTTACAATAAAATAATTTGTGAAGGGATAAATAAAGAAAATATATTAATTGTAATAAAGAAAAAGATAAGGGATCGCTTTATTGATAAAAATAATCATGAAGGCTCAGCTTATAAACCCAAATTTTTTATCTGAGTGACACATATATTTTATTTAGCTTCAAAATTATTGTACATCTTACAACTTTCAAAGAAATGCCTCAAGTTTAATAATTAAAACTCACACAAAATACTCTAAGTTAAATAATAAATAAAGTTCACTCGTCTTTATTTCCGTGTAAATAAGAAACTTTAAAAAGTAATTCTTTTAAAAAAAATTTTATTCCATATTTGTGCATTATAGCTTCCAGTTCTGATAACTTTGAGTTACTCGAGTTTAAAACTAACTCTGATTAAATAAGTGAATTGTCTAGGTCTATTGGCTCTTGTTGTAAAGGTTCAACCACATCCACCTTTTTGATGATTTTAAAATATCTGGTTTTACAAAAAAAAAAACCTAACAGAATACAGCAAAAATGCTTTCAGTCTAAATATATGAACATATGTTTGAAATCGCTTCAAATGTTAATGATATTGAAAATAATATTAAAAAAATAAAAATTGTACAAAAATATATGTAACTTTAACAGAAAATATTTACACTACAATTAATATCTAAAAATTATTAACATCAAGGCAGATTTAAAAGGCCATTAGCTTCATATAATTTGTGTGTTTCTTCGTAAACTTTTTTAGATACAGCTGCTATGTCACCCATTAACTTTCCATAGAAAAATATTATCTCTTCTTCACATGGGCCACCATAAACTTTTTCTATAAATTGCTGTCTTGCTGGCAAAGTATACATAGCTATGCTGGCACCTTTTTGTATAAGCCAAGGATGATGCTTAGACAATGTTTCTTTATAACACTTTTGGGCAATGGCTGAGCTCTTTTCGTCATTTTTTGCAACACTAAATTCATACATAAAAGACATTATGAATTCAAGAGATCTATGAAGACGCAACAGGGTTCTGGATCCAGAAGGCTTACTGTTATCAGCAGTTATACCTGTAGAACTTTCATATTCAATCATAGATTGAATTGTAGTGTATTGACTTTTATTTTCTGAATTTCTGTACTGTTCCAAGATGTCTACTTTACTTATGATATCTGATGCTACAAAACCAAAAACCGAACCAAGGAGCATGAAAAACCTAACACAAAGAAAGAGATAAAATTAGATTAATATTAAAGTATATAACAGGGGTGGCCAACCTGCGGCTCTTTGATGGATTATTTGTGGCTCTCGATAAATGTACCAGAGTTCAGAGTTAGATGATGACGAGTGGTTACAAGACTTAAATGTTTTTAACTGATATCATGGAACATTTGCAAACACTGAATTTACAATTGCAGGGGAAAGATAAAATAATATCTGACGTCTCACAGTGTATATTCAGTTTTCAAACTAAATTAAAACTTTTTCAAAACGACATTAAAAAAAAAAAAAAAAAACATTTTATTATTTTCCTCGAATTAAAAAAATTTGTTCCAATAATAAATAAGAAAAACCCAACGAGTATATAAAAAATCTAGAAGGAATATTGACGGAATTCCAAAATAGATTTCAAGATTTGAAATATTTTAAATTGTGTCTTGATTTTTTTTCTGAATCCATTTGAAATTACCATAATTCAAGATAAGTTTTTCATTTCCAATATAATTATGACCCAAAAAGCATCAGGAGAATTAAATTTAATAGAGATGCAAGAAGATCATGTTCTACAATTAAAATATAAGTCTATTACTGAATTTTGGAAATTTGCACCAGAATCGAAGTATCCTGAATTAAAAAATGCTGCTTGTCGAATTATTTCAATATTCGGAACAATATACTTATGTGAATCATTTTATTCCATTTTAAAATTCGTGAAATCCAAACACCGATCAGTATTAACTAACCAGCATCTCAAAGATTTAATGAGAAGTGCTGTCACCAATTCATCAGATTTTAAAGAATTATCAAGAGAATTAAAATAAATGTGTGTAATTTTTAATAGTTAAATTAAATACACATATTTTGTACTTCTATTTGTATGTTTTCAATAAATATAATTTCTGTAAAAAAAAATTTTTTTAACAACTTATTTGCCTACCTTTTAATTACGTATTTAATTGTGGCTCGCGAAAAATTTCAAATTTTGAAAAATGGCTAGACTATGAAGGAGCTTGGCCATCCCTGATATATAACATAGATTTTTGAATGAAAATAAATCAATAGTTGGCTAATAATACAGAATTTAATAGTACTATCTTGCAAGACTAGCAAGATTTAAATTATGTTAATAATACAGAATTAAAAAACTACTTTGCAGGACTAGCAAGATTTAAATTACTTGTTTTTTTAAAAAAAAAATCATGGATTTAAATCAAATGATTTTTTCCAAACAAAAATATTGTCAAAAAATTCAAATTTAAGTCAAAAATATTTTTCATTTAGGATAATCTATAAATATAGTACGAAGGTCTTGATTTTTTAAAAGTCAGATTTCATTGATATTGAAAGCTTTAGGTAGAGAAATAATGATACAACGTAATGCTAAACTATTATTTAACGTTCAAAATAGGCTAAAAAAAAGACTGACAGTGAAGTGGAACATTTAAATTATACCTTTCCATTCTCTGTAAAATAATTTGTTATTTAGCAAACATGTTTCAGTTGTACCATTTAAATTTTGTTTATTTAAATAAAAATATTTTTAAAACTTATTAAAATGTAGTTAGCACATATAAATAATGAAGAAAAACTTGTTTTATAATGTAGAATAACCTCATCTGACAAATTGTGTTTTTGCCTTTACTAACTCATAAAGTTTTGAGCTTCAATTAAAGCAACTTTCAATTGATTTTATTTTTTTTTCCATGATTAGTTGGTACTAATTATGAGATTATTTTAACCACTTTAATTAGACAGCGGTTCCCAGAATTTTTTCAGCTCTATAACCCTATTTGATAAACCTTTGACAAAACCCCAACTTTTATAAAGACAATTGTGAGCAAATCATATTAAACAATAAAAGACTTATTTTATTTTGAAAATATTTAACAAGAATTGAATTTTTTCATTATTAATAAACCATAATTAGGTATTATATACAGCTGTTGATTTTGCAGTTATGGAGTTGTATCCTGTTCTGTATTTTTTTTTTTTTTTGTGTGTATATAAATAAACTGAAAATGAATAAAATAAGCTGAATTATGATTTCCATTGAAAACGGTTACTAGGGAAACACATTTCTTTATTAAGGAATTTTCATTATTTTATTTTGATTTTAAAATCAGGATGGAATATAGGAATGCAATTTTCTATAAATGACTGTTTATATTCATAATTTATATAACATATTATGTTTAGCAAAATTATAATTGAAAAAAATGCCATTTCTTCTTTATTGGCATTTTACTTAAAACTCCATTAAATAATTCCATAAAAACAACCGAAATATTGAATAAATTATGGATATCGAACAAATTAACATTAAGAATTCATAAGGGAAATTAACATTAATAATAACATAAGGGAAATTAACATTAAGAATTCAAGCTTTTGGACATTCTGCTTAAATTAATAGGACCCTATATTCCAAATTACAGTCACCTCCAACATTCTGATTATTAGCCTGGTAAAATAAATCATGTTTATTCTGTTTTTATAAATGATTCTATAACTTATTTAGATTTTAAAAAAAAGCATTTATTAATGTGTAAGCATTAATTAATTTAGCATATTTGAGAATAACTCCTATGAAACATTAAGATTTGCAATTAGTTTGGGAAAATCCTATCAATAAAACATTATTTATACATTATTGTTAAAATATGCTATATCATGCCATCACTCTCTTCTGTGATTAGCTAAAATGATAATCGCCTGGTAAATTCACTTTGTAGAGGTTTGATCCACTGTTTGAAATGAAAGAAGCTCCATCCACTAACCCTAATGAATTTTCAATTTATTTGAATTGAAGATATGCCAAGCGGAGATCATTTCAGCTGCTCACAGAAGCAAGAGAAGAGATTGCTTTCCATGCACCTCTCCCACCCTGGAACGAAACTTTCACTTCGTTTCAAATAAATTTATGCTAATCACTTTCTATAAATTTACTAATGTTTATTATTTAGTTTAATAGCCTTGGCTATTTAGTTAATAAATAGAATTGTTATAAATTATTTCAAAAACTTTTGCTCAATTTAGTATATGAAGCTGATTTGCTACAAATATCTCTATTGGGAATGTTATTTATTTTAGACGTGCAGAGAAATTTAGGAAATAACTTTTTCACCTATCTGTATATTTATAATTCAAAATATTGATCATAAGCAGAGAAAAAAAAATTAAATCTTAATAATTTTTTTTTGCATTTAGAACTTGAGTTAACCTCAAAACTAATTAAAGTATACAGAATGCAGTTTAGTATTAAATGCGCTAGAATCTAATTTATACTAATTAAAAATAACATAAATTTTATACATATATACTTCAGTTTCTCTTGCATCTTTAATTGCTAAACAAATAACCTCATAAAACTTAGTGCAAATGAAATTATTATCCATAAGAAAAGTTGCGAAATTCTGATTTAATAAATGCTAATTGTGTTCTGGTTAAAAATTAAATTTCTTTTCATCAATTAAAAATGGTAAATATTCCTTCTACAATTTACTTTTATTAAATCTGAAAAAATAAAATTGTGATTCTGTTGAAAATGTTGCTTATCATCAATAATTTATTGCGAATTATATTTTTAGTACATACAAGTTGAAAAACCTACTTTTAATATTCAATTAAATCTTTATCCAATATATTGTTCTTCAATAATATAAAGTTTTGAACCAATTTAGTTGTAATACTTCCAGTTAGGAAACCCCTGTGGCAGAATTTTTTCGGCCTTTCTGTGACATACCTCTCTAGTAATAATAATATCTTTCTGCAAGATACTTTTAATAATAACAAATATACATGTTACTAATTTATAGTAACTAAACCACATTAAAAAAAAAAAGAAAAATCTTGAAATCCATAGCAGTGGCTAAAGAAAAAAATTGACCACGAGATCGTGTGAATGGGACTCTTTAAAAAGAGTTTACTAAATGCGTTTTTTTGAGATTCAGTTGTTGTAATAAATAATATCGTATTAAAAATATAGGATGTTAGCAACTATGTGGAAATTAAAAGTAATAACTGCAAAAAAGAATGAAATAAAAAGGAATTCTATAGAAGAGAAAACTGAATTTTTTACTTCAATATTCTTTATTTTTCATTGTTCTCAAATGAGAATAGAAAAATCATAAGCATTTTTTTCAACTCAGATGAGCAAGAAAGACATCTTTTGAATATAGTTTTGAAGAAAAGATAAAATCTTTCAAAAATTTCTGCAAAAAAGAAAACCAAAATTTTTTACTTCCTAAAGGAAAAATCTTCCTGCAAGAACTTGATATCGTTCTGCGACAATGTCGCCACGATTCTGCCACAGGGTAGGAAACTAGTCATAGAAAAAATTTATTTTAGCTCTTTTCAATTGAATGTGAATTAATTTTTATAACTTATTGATATTGTAACAATATTTTATGTTGTGCATTTAACAAAACAAGACTATTGCTTATCAATAGTGCTTAAAAGACATAACCTCGCCAAAAATTTACAAATTATTTGTGGCATCATTAATTATTTATGTATCCTTGCATTTTATACATAAAATGTGTCTCATTTGTTACGATTTAAGTTAAACCAACTGGAACAAAATATAATATCTTTTTCATAACCAGGCATAAAGTAAAACACATTTTAAACACGTTTCAGAAAAAATAGCTTAGCATTTTTATGAAAATTTTCAAAATTCTAAAACTAGAATTCTTTATCCTGATTGCTCAAGATAATGCATCAAATCCGCCATTGTTTTACTTTTCAAAATTTTTTTTTTCAAATCAACAAAGAATATATGAATGGTAATTATTTAAAACAAGGATGTGCAATCTGTATTGCCCAGGTCATGAAGTGACTTTTGATGATTTTTAATACACACTAAAATAAACACAGCATATAGCTAACTTAAACCAGCTGTAACATGTATTTTGACGCGTGGGGAATTGAAGAGCATTGTCAGTACCGAGGCCCCCTCTACAACTATGAAGCCTCCTTTCAAGGCAGCCTTAATTGAATTTAGAAACTTCTTATGATATGAAACTCTCATTGCTACCAATGAACTCTTACATTCTGCTGAGTTGAATGGAGAATTTGAATATGACATGGAGCTTATTTTACAGAATTTGATTGGTCAGTAAGAAGTATGATTATTTATTCTTCGAGAATAATTTTCAGATTCATTATTAAAAAGTAAATTAAGCATTAATTATGTAATAACAGAAATCATAATCAAGTACATATAAATAAACACTTATATAAATTTATGCACAAGAAGAATTTAAAGAATGATTACCTGTATAATTCTCTAAATGCAATGATGTACTGTTCCATATTTAATGCATTAACATTTTCGCAACATTTGGAAAATGAGTCAAATACTAATTGAATGTCAAATTGGTTTGGTGATACAGGTGAAGACTTTTTGATTTCATTAGAATCAACGTTTGCATCCATTTTTAGTCTTGCAAAATATTTTGAAAGCTAAAATGTCTCGTACAGTGCAACTAAATATTGCAAAAAATAATTTATACAGAGTTAACAGAGCAAATTAAAGTTATAAATCTACTTCTACATTTTTCTACTCTTCGCGACAGAGCACTTTGTTTATTGATTTTCAGCATTTCAGCTTGTTCATTTCAGTTCTAAATTTGTCTTTCCTTAGCATTGGTATTATCTCTTGATTAAGTTTTTTATATTAACTTACTGTAATTTATAAAAAAGTAACCTATGTCAGAAATTCCCTTAACACTTTAAAAATTAAATTTTGCTCAATTACATAATTCATTATCATAACTACAACTTCAACTTTTAATTGACGTCGTGTTTGCGAAATGAAAGTAGGTAAAGGTGGCTATTACGTCATTGTATTTGCTATTTATTATTTTGTATAACTTAATTATTATATGTTAACAGGTAGGTCTTTAAACTCTAAAAAAATAATTTACATTTAAAAATATGTGAACAATAATCTTTTCGTTACTCTACTAATGTACACTGGGGTTTCATGTTTTCCATGATCGATTCCTTATATACGTGTTTATATCTTGTTTATTTATTTGTCTAATATTAACCTTTGCCCTAATGTTATTTACGAGATTTATTAGATAGTTGCTTGAGTATATTTTTAATGCTTGAATTATATTCTGTTTGAATAGATGTATAATTTCTTGTGAAATATGTGAGCAGTAAGAAACTTGTTTATTTCATTTTTCATTCTCTCTAATATTCTGCGATTTAACTCACTTGTGACGTATTTCAAGATAAATCGTAAAGAAAATAACATTATCAATTAAGTATAAACCATTTCTTTTCTGCGTGATATGTTTTTGTCTGGGTGTATTAATTGCATCATAACAAAGTGTTGACAAAATTAACTTACTACGTTTTAACAAAAATAAACTTGATCCAAGTACCTAACTATTAACTACCTTTGTTCATGTGAAATTTTATTTGAGTCGTCTTTATTATAAAAACATTAATGATAACTAAATTAATTGTTAAAACTTGAATTTTGAAAATTCTGTGTACGCGTTAAGATTTTTAGTATTTCATAAAATGTTGTGCTTTCCATATCTCTGTGCTTTCTTTAAAATTAAAGCAACTGTCTTGTCTTTTCCATTGGATTTTCGCCACATAAATTCCACAAGATAAAACTCCAAAATAGAGGTGCACAACCTGTTTTTAATCACATATTAAAAACTTTTAATGAAATTTTATATAATCATATTTTGATACAATTTTCTGTGGTTTTTCATCGTCAATCCAAATTATTCTTCCACCGTTTTTTCGGCAGTTAGAGCCATGTAATCCAATATTACAATGTAATGCAGTATTCTGATATTTTAATACAGTGCAATTGCAACATGAAGA
Source organism: Parasteatoda lunata (assembly GCA_949128135.1). Lineage (NCBI taxonomy): Eukaryota > Metazoa > Arthropoda > Arachnida > Araneae > Theridiidae > Parasteatoda > Parasteatoda lunata. The sequence continues at coordinate 56,325,641 of OX421970.1, read as the reverse complement.
ATTCGAAATGTATCATAAAACGTAAATTTTTAAGGTGCTTAATGTTCTGTAATTTTTTTAAGTTGGAATGGTTTTTCATATTAAGTGTTATGACAAAAAGCCCATTTCTTTTATCCACTTTTTATATTTTTTTTAATGTATAATTTTTTATAAAGGAAATTTTAAAAAAAAAAATCAGTTTTTTTCATTTTTGAATTAAATTTACTATAACAGTTTAAATGTCCAATGGGGGGGGGGGGTGTTTTTATGCTTTTTTTTACCTATGAAAGTGTAATTTAAAATTACATCTGCATGATTTAAAATCACACATCGTAATTCGTGCTCATGTGATTTAAAATCATGCATCATAATTTAAGGTTGTGCAATGTGTTTAATATTTTCGTTTTTTTTTTATTATCAAATATTATACCTGCCGAGTCTCCTGTTTTTAATGGAGATTCCTGTATTTTACGACTATCTACTGTTTACACGTATATTCTCAAATTTCTCCGTATTTGTTGAAGAAATTTTTTAAAAAAAATGACAATAAAATATCTGTGGATGGCAAAAATACTTCTCTTATCCTCAACAGATAGTGCTATTGCCAGTACTGCAGTATGTTGAGTATTTATAGTTTAAGTAATTATAAATAATAGTTTAAAAAAAGTCTTTAGATTAAGTTTTATATATATATATTTTTTACTTCACTAAATATAAGTGATTATATTATTTCCATTTTGACATTCTTTTTTTGTCTCTTTGCTAGTAAAGTTTCCGTTATTTTATTTCTCCGATATTGGCAGGCGAGAAATATGTTTCTGATTCACAGCAATTTAAAAGCCACTATTATGATACATCTTCAAGAGACTTGAAAATTATACTTTGGAATTCATATTCATGTGATTTAAAATCAAATACAGAGATTCACATTCACACGATTTTCAAATCAAACATTTATATTTTATGAACGCAATTTTTAACAAACACAATTTAAATAAAATCTCTCATTTGTATTTATATATTATACACATTTTTTTCAATTATTTAAAAAGTGTTTTGGCTCAAACTTTTTGGATTTCTAATTTCAGCTTTTTTAGTTTTTTACCAAACTGATCCCTGTTTTATGAATCAATTTGAGTTTTATTAAAAATAAAATATTTTTTAAAAATTTTTATTTTCAAACAAATCCCAATAAAAAGGTTAAAAGCAGTTACAAGTGTGATTCAGTTGCATGCAGCAAGTTTTTTAAGATTTTGTGTTTACATAAAGTTTTTAATTTTATCTAAGTCTACTCATATGTATTAGTAAGATCAAATCAAAATAAATTAACATACCATCTTATATAATACTCATGTGAGCTTAAAAGAGTAGGGTTAGGTGGGGGAAAGTGGTGGGATGGGGGAAAGTGGTGGTATATTAAAAAACTCCTCTTTTCATTTATTATTAATACATTTTTATTTAAAAAAAGTATTGTAAACAATTTTTGAGATTGTGAGTCATTTTTATTTTAGTTTAAAAAGTTGGCAACAGTATTGATGCTTTCAAATTACACTGTTTAATGTTCTCTGCCATGTGATTGCTTACATGTGATGCTCACAAACTTCCATACAGTACGTAATTGTATTTATTTAACGCTGATATTTTTATATAGACTTCTAGAGGAACATCAGAGGAACACATTCACATAAAAAGGTAAGGAAAATATTAATATTTAAATTATTTATAGTTGATTTTCTAAGGTGGGGTAAAGTGGTGGTATGAGGCTTAATTATTAGGCTTAATTATGAACTGTATGATATTGTTGTTTTTCTCTCTACAATTATATTTTTTAAATATATTTCTTCAAAGAATTTAGTAATAAAACTATTAAATTCTTTTACATCAAGTATAAACATAGTTTTTAAGTTTTAATTATTTTTATTTGTTATTTTTTTTTATCTGTAAGTTAGGAAAATATTATTAATCTGTTTAGATGGTAATGTTTTATTGCATATAATACATTTTATCTTTTTTTATTACAGTTTGGCAATGCCTAGGCATTATGTGAAAAAAACTGATGGTTCAAAGTACACTCAAGATGACCTGCAAAATGCTTTGCTAGAGGTTAAAAAAGGATCTTCAGTGTATGCTGCTGCAAAAAAACACTGTGTTCCACAGCAAACTGTAAGAAGATGGGTGATTAAAAAACCCTCGCATGCAGGACCAGGAAGGAAATCTTTCTTGACTACTGAAGAAGAAAAATGCATAGTTGTAACTTTGCAATTTTTGGGCAAGTGTGGTTTTCCTTTCGACAGAAGGGATGTTTTAAATTTAGTTAAAAGTTACTTAACTGAAAACAAAAATGCTCAAAAGCTATTTCCAAATGGAAAGCCTGGTATTGAATGGGTTCGAGGGTTTGAAAAAAGATGGAAACAGGAGCTTGGTAAAAGAAAAGCAGAGATTTTGACAAAGTCTAGAGCAAAAGATTTGAATGAAGAAACAACAGCATTTTTTTTTAATCTGTATGAAAAATTACTGATAGAAAACGATTTGATAAATGAGCCTGATCGAATTTTTAATCTGGATGAAGCAGGTTTGTCAACTGATTCCAGGTCATCCAAAGTATTTTTGAAAAAAAACCAACGCACAGCATATTTAAAATCTGCTGATTGTGGAAAAGCAACATACACAGTTCTATTTTGTGTTTCCGCAACAGGAGTATACTGCCCACCATTTGTTGTGTACAAAGGTCAACATCTTTATGAATCTTGGACAGTTGGTGGGCCTCCTGGAACCTTGTATGGAGTCAGCGAATCAGGCTGGATGCAAGATTCCTTATTCGAATCATGGATGGCATTCTTTGTAAATTATGTTAAAAAAATGAAGAAACCTGTGCTCCTCACATATGATGGCCATGGGAGCCATTTAACATATAACACTGCAAAGCTCACTATGGATAATGAAATTATTATTTTCTGCCTTCCACCAAACTGTAGTCATGCTCTGCAACCACTTGATGTCGGTGTATTTTCACCAATGAAAAAAGTGTGGAGAGACATCCTTAAGAACTGGTATCGGGAAAGCAGACTACAAAATGTTACCAAAGCGTCCTTTCCATTTTTGATGAAGAAAATGTTTGAGAAGATGAAGCCGCAAAATGCAGTAAGTGGTTTTAAAGGAACTGGCTTGTATCCTTTAAATAAGAATGCAATTAGTCACCGTATCATAATCACTGAAAAAAATGACCCAGAACAAATCCCAGGAAGCAGTAAAGAAAACATACAAGAAAGTGAATATTTCCTTAACTCGCCCCTAAAAGATTTGAAAAAAGCTATATTGCATACACTTTCACACCCTCCATCAGCAAATACTGTTCTAGCAATGGCAAACTCAACAAAAAAAAGGAAAAGAGTTCAAAATAAGTGTGGTGAAGTTTTGACAACTGAATCAGTTTTAGAAAGACTGGCTGCAGAAGAATCAGATCGTAAATTTAAATCTGAAAAACGAAAGGTACTAAAAAAGCCTATTGATAAAATGAAGATTAATGAAAAAGAAAAGCCTCTAGACATGAAAGAAATAAAGCAAGGTTCATGGGTAGAAGTTGAGTATAAATGCAAACGCCAAAATTCGAAATTCATAGGTCAAGTCATTGATATTGATGAATTTTACCATGTAAAATATCTTACTAAATCTAAAATAGGTAATTATTACACATTCCCTGAAATTGATGATGACGATTATGTCGAACACAGCAGCATTTGTCGTCAACTGAACGAACCAAACTTTGACAATCGAGGACATTATTTTTTTAGTTGAATTATGTACACTTTTTTAATAAATATATTCAATAATAAGTAAAATAAGTATATTATTTCATACAGAGTAATAACAATTAATTTATTACTTGAATTTGTCATTTTTTAGCTCTACCACCACTTTTCCCCACCATGGGGGAAAGTGGTGGTGTATATACTAGCCTAATTAAATATATTACTGTAAACATATCACACAGTTAAAAATAAAAATACTGCAATAATTTTATTCTAAAATGTTCAAATGTAAGTATTTTCAATAAAAATATTTTAGACAAAAACTTTAATATCTTTAATTTTAAGCTTTGTTTCAAAAGTGCCTGATTTTACCACCACTTTCCCCCACCTGACCCTACTAAGTTAGTGATACTATTAAAAGATAAATAGAACTGTTCATTTGTTGTTAACTAATTGCTTATAAAGAAGTTTTAGTTGCCATATTGTCCCCCCCCCCCTGTCTCTTTGATCAGTTTCATTTAAACCCATTTTATATTCTATTCTAGAAAATTTATCACTTCTGAAACACTGACTCTTGAAATATGAAATTCTGATGAAAATGATTCTGATTCTGAGAAGTTTTTTGGTTTAATAAGGGTAGAAATTCACAAGCAAAAGTAGCCATTAATCTGAAGGACTAAATAATAAAAGATATTATAGTCTGCTGGTAGTAAAAGATATTACTGTAAAAACAGCGTTCCATCCCTTTACCTTAAAATGTAAGGAGTAGTGATTTGACCGAGTAGCCAAATACTGAATAATGGGCACAAAAAAACATCTGCCAAATACCAAATATTAGGCAACATTTAAAAAAAAAATCATTTCTAAACATCATTCTTTATATGTAAATAAATGTAGCATTACTTATATATGTTTGAAAAATAATCATAACTTAGCTATAATATTGATGTGAAGTAAAGGGAAGAAAACTATGATAGAAATGTTTAAGATTATATGGATAATTAGAAGATAATTCGATATTAAGATAATTAGAAATATTTGAGATAAATAGAAACTAACTAATAGCTTTTTAAAAAAATTAATGTAGAAAGAAGAGAAATAGAAAAAAAATATCTTCTTAATTCCTAAAACTAAACTTTAATGCTAAAAACGATATTTCCTGGAAATAAAAGAAGAAAATAAAGCATTAAAAGAGATATTGTCTAACAGAAACACTATTAAATATGCTGCGCAATCATAAAATGGCCATAAAAAATTATGTGTAAAAGTAAAACAAAAAATAAATAAATAAAAATCTATCTTAATTTTTGAAATAAAATTTTTGAGCTAAACATATCAGTTTTCCAATTTCTGTATTTTCAAGAAAAAGCACAGAATAAAGTTCAGTAGGAACCCTTTAAATTGCCACGTCATGATAAAGACGTCTATTAAAACAAAAAGAGAAAGCTAGATAGGAATCAAAATGAAAATAGTTCTTAATTTTTAAATGAAAAAATTAATGCTAAAAATCTCAAATAAACTTTTTTCACATTGCTGTATTTTTAGAGGGGGGGAAAAAAGTCCATCAGTGAATAACATGCGCTAATTGGAAACGCTTTTTAAAAAAATGCTGTGTCATAATAAAAAAAATTAAAATTATAAAAAAAGCATAAGAGAAACAGTAATTTTTTTTCAGAATTAATGTTACTTTAAGAATCACTGTTTTCTATGTTATCGCTTATCTGTCTTATCGTATAGAATAAAAGTGAGAAAAGAATAAAGTATATTAGAAACGCCTCATTAAAATGCTGAGCTAAATTTAAGACAAAAGCAATCATCAAAATCAAGACAAGAAGCAAAAAAAAAAAATTCTCAATTCTAAAAATAAAAGGTGTTGAAAAAGCGATGAAATTGTTTTTCCTGAATATAATTTTTAAAAAAATTTATCAGCAGTGCAAAACTCATGGTTTAGTATAAAGTGATCTAGTTTTAATTCTTCAAATTTCACTTTTTCATTGTCTTTCACTTTCAGAACATAAATCACCAAATATGTGTAAAAACTATTTCTATTGCATTGCGATTTTAGATTTTTCTTCATTAAATCTATTCAAATGTCCCAAAAAGAAAAAAAAAACTAAGTTACTAAATATTCTTCCAAAAAATACTTTGACAAACATTCCGCCTACCGAATACTCATTTCCTACCTACTTAACATCAATTGATGATCCAGGGGACCACTGATAACTATTTTATTCCAATATTCATTTCCGTTATTTCAACCGAATATTAATTTCATACCTACTTTACATCAATTGATGATCCAGGAGATCACTGATGACTAGAGCCCGGATTTTGATGACCTAAAAAATCTCAATTAATGCCCTTAAAAAGTGCAAAAAATGCCCTTAAAATGCTAAAAATGCCTTATGACATGACTTAAATAAAGTAAAAATATTGAACTAAAACAATTTTTTATTCTTTAAAATTATTATGAGTCATTTCAAAAAATATAAAGCAATGCAATACTTGTTCTACGTTCATTAAAGTTTAAAAAATATGTTTTATATCCTAAAGTAACAAAAAAAAAAATAATAATAATAATAAAAAAATTAAAAAAAGAGGAAAATATATTGACTCCAAAACATTTTCATTTTGTATAGAAACTTTAATGAATATAACAACTTCCATCTCATAATATTACTAAATATCAGAATTACATTGGATTATAAATTTTTTTTTTAATATTTTGAAATGTAATCGAGCGTCTCTTGTCTGAAAGTTAATTTTTATACCTGAAGAAGCTTCTTTCAACGTCTACTGATGTTATTGGTGCATATTTGAAAAAGACGGTCTCACTTACTGACAATTCTTCTTCAATTTGAAAAGATGTTGCTTCACCTGTTAATATCCTAGAGATTTTCTTCATTGTTTGGAAGCCAGTGTAATAATGAAAAATGATAAAAAATAATAAAAATTGGAAAAAATTAACAAAAAATTTAAAAAATGCTTTAAAATGCAAAATATGCCCCAAAATTTTAAGAAAAGTGCCCTATAAATCTAAAAAAATGCTCTAAAGGACAAAAAATGTCCAAAAATGCAAATGTCATCAAAATCCGGGCCTTACTGAAGACTATTTATGGTGATCCGAGTAAAAATTTTAGTGGTCTTAGGCTCATATATTTTATAGGGTTAGTTTTTTTTTTTTTTTTTTTCATTTTGATTTTTTGCCTGCATTTTATGTCAAGTAAAGCTCATTCAAAAAAAAATCTTTGTTAAATATTAAGTTAATGCTAGAAAAAAGATTTTTATAAATGTTTAATTTTGCATTTATGTATATATTTATCCCTCTTGTATTTCTTTGCAGATTTTCAATCGCTCTGCTGAAAAATTGTAACTCCTTTTAGTGACACTGTTCGCTACCTCCTTCCTTGGACTGTGGTGATAAAAACATTATGGGTATGTCAACTGACATGGCCCCGAGATTTTTATCTGTAAATCCATCAGGACAAATGACCTATGTTTTGGATGCCAATAATATAGGCCTAACTCAGGTTCAGTTAGCTGTTCCTGCTTCAGAAATAGTTTTGATCCAAGATGACAATAAATCTATTAATTTATGTGACAACTCTGTTCTTGTTGCTGATGTTCCTTCTGATAGTGTAAATTGGTTGGGGAATAATGTGATAGTATTAGTTTCTCAACCGCAAGAATATGTTGTTGTTGAGCAGGAAGTGGTTGTTGATTCTAATGTAGCACAATCTTGGCAAGTAAATGGAGCCTCGATTTGTACAACCTCAACCTCACAATATGCCATAAAAGAAAGTCAGGAAGAAGAGGCTGGAGAATGTTTGGAAGAAGAAGTTTCAACATCAACAGTTGAAGATGCCAAATGCTGGTTTCGAGATTCCCTTATTACTACAGCAGCACTTTCAACTCTCACAACGTATGTCCAATCAAACGCAGGATCAAAAGTAGGCTGATTTATACCGAATTAAATACTTGGTGCATTGGTTGGAGCCCCATTTTGCATTTGTATTTAACCCTTTCTTTCTCTTCTCTATTAGCTTGATATGATATTTTATTTGTTTGGTTTTTTGATTAATCTCCAGTTAAAGTTCGTCTGGTCTCCAGTTTAATTAACTCTCATGATCATAAAATGTTAATAACATTATTAGGTACTTTTCCATTTTAGAGAAGTGTTATAAAAAGTTGCCAAATGTTTAATTGTGGTAAGGTATTTAATAGCTTACTGCTCCTGTAAGTCTAAACATCACTGGCACCAATAAAAGTTTATCTTTTTTATGATCCTCCAATAGATTTGTGCCCATTATTAATTAGAAGTGTTTTTATTTTTGAAATGTTTTAGAATATTATTAATTTTAAGCTAATAAGTTATGCTTAATATTTTGATTGAAATTTTTGATATAATATTTGTGAATATTATTTTTACTGTCAACTCTAGTCTTATATTTTCTTTATTTAAGTATGTAAAATTTCAAAAGTATGATTTTAGAATGTATGAATTAATGTATGTAGGTTTTGTTGAAAATTTACTTATATTAGTTTTACAATTTAAACATCCCAAGCAATTTAATTTTTAGTGTTACTTTTGTTTTAACTTTCAGCTCTAAAATTAATTTTTGACAATTTAAAAAAAATAAAAAAAAGTGTTATAGATTGCTTTGGTTTTTCTTTTCTTTCTTGGTTAAACTGCTAGGGATATATGGTTAAGTTGCAGAAATAAGTTACGTGCAGAATAATGGATAATTTATCTAAGACTAGCAGCATCCTTTATTTATTTATTTTTTTTTTTTAGATTTAAAACTGGTTAAATTATGTTTTTTATAGCTTTTATGAGTAAAACTTAAGTGAGTGTTTTTTTTTTTTTTTTTCTATCTGAGGTTAACAGAGTTAACCCTTTCATAGTGAGGTTAAATGAGTAACATTTACTAATTTCGTTTAAAATTATTGTATGTGTGTATATAACTCATATGTATAAAATTGTATAGTCATTTTATAATTAAAAATTTATCTCCCCATAATCGAGTCTTAAATTATATTGCAGTATTGTTGAATCTCGCTTTGACAAAATTCATAAAGTGCTAAAAAAAAGTTACTTGCTTGAAATTCATTATGTTAGTAACCATGATCTGTTTCAAATGTTTAAGCATCTGTGTATTCTGTTACGTCGAGAATCAGTTTTAAATTGTTAAAATATTTTCCCATGTGATATTGTATTTGTAACTAATGCTTCTACATTTGATAAGAATCAATTTATATTTACATCTGTTAAAAACAAGCAAAAACTTGTAGGCTTGATGTTTATTACTATTATTTTTTCTTAACTTCGGGGCTCCTGTTAACACTGTGTGCCTTTGGTGCTAGTCTAAGCAAGATTTGCAAATTGTGTAAAGAAAAAAAAAAACAGTGATTTCCTGTGATATGTTATATTCACTGAAATTGTATATTTTAAAGACAATTTTTCTGGCAAGTATATTTTTGTAAAGGTGCTGAAGATGACAGAAAATTGCCATTTATACTCATATAATTATTAGTACACTGTGACTTGTAAATTTAAGTATATTTTTTTTTTGTTCCGCTTTGTTGTCTTTGCACTTTAGCTTCAGAATATGAATTTTTTAAGTTTGAATTACAGTATATTTCTGAGCATAAGTCAAAAGTTTTTTTTTTTCAATTTTGGACGATTAGATAACAGCAATTATTAGATAATTTTGGACGATTAGATAACTGTTTAGATAACAGCAATAAAGATATAGGTCATAAATTCAGCTAAAAAAAATATTGGAAATGCATCCAGGTGCACAGATATTGTAATTGCCCCCTAAAACTGAATGAGTTTTTTTTTTTCTCCTATAGGCTTAACACTGTACCAACCAATTATTTCTGATATCTTCAGTTAAAAAATTATTCCTACTCATTGCTATTTTCATGGGCCAAATTATACGATATTCTGTTAATATTTATGGTGTACAGTGCGCTCAATATCTCAAGAACTTTTAAAGCAAATTGGAAAATTTTTGAACACGTTTATAAAATTGAATTTTTAAATTCAGTTTCGCTCAAATTAAGTATTTTGACTTGAAAGAATTAGATACTTTTCTTTTCGATTTTTTTTCTTTTCGCGCTGTAGATATTACTTTTCTATGGGTCAAAAAGAAAATGTCCTTAGTTTATCTTTTGAAAAAGTTCTAAAAATTTCTTGACTTGGGCACAGAAATATATGCTACTTCAGAAATTATGAAAATATCATTTCAATTATTTTGTATGAATTACATTTTCTTGAATTGATAATTTATTCATTTTATAAAATAAGTTTTATCTTTGCATTATAGTTTTTATGGTTTTAAAATTTGTGCATCATTATAAAATATATTTACCTTTTTTTTAATCTTAAAACTAAAGTATTTCATGTTATAGCTTATAAACTGCAAGCTAACCTATGCACCATGGTTATGTGTAGAGAATTTAAAAAAAAAATAAGATTATAAGATATAGATTGAGTTGTGTTAATGAGTGAATGTTCATATGTCAGAGAAAATGTTTTTGATTGTTTGATGTAAAATCTTTTGTGTTTTTGGCATAAATGATACAAGTAAAACTGTTAATTACTGTTTTTTTGTTCTCTTTTATGTGTTTAGATTACTGATTTAATCTAAAACTGTGAAACCAAATCTTAACTTTTTTTTTTAATGTGTGGCATATCACTAAAAATTTCAGTTGCTGTAATATATTATGGCCTCTATTATCCTAACTAAGACCGAACCTAGTTTGTATAATTGAAATATTCAAATTACAGAGGGAACATAATTTTTTTAATTCCTTAAAATAAAGGAAAATGATATATGTAGAAAAAAAGATTCTTGTAAGTTGGAATCATAGTATTGACAATATTTATAGAAAAAGTAGGAAAAATAAAGCTGGGTGCAAAAAGGAAAAAAAAAATCTGATTTGTATTCACTAATTAGAGTTTTGCTGTATTTTTTAAGAAATTAGGTTAATGACATTTTCACATAATTTAATATCTAATGTCTCATAATTCGAGATTTTATTAACGCTGTTCAAAATTATATAACATATATTTGTACAATGTAATTCTTTTAAGAAAATTTGCTTAGATTTTAAAGTAATCTTTCAAACAAATATACTGATATTGAATTGAGACTTTAGTTCAGTTTCTAGAAACTTTCATTAAATTTATTTGCTGATTTTTTATTCATTTTTTTATGTTAGAATAATTTAAAAACACATAGATAAGTAATTGTATTTCTTTTGATTTATAATTCTATGATCTTAGATTCTAGATACTAAAGGGTATAGTTAAATTGAATTTTAGCTTTTTATCCTGATTTTTGCAAGTGTTCAAAACATCTTAATAATTGAATGTTTTAAAATAATAAATTGTAAGAATTTTTTGTTTTATGATATTTCAAGTTATTAATTGTGTTTTAGATTTTAGGTCATCCTATGAAAAAGAAATTCAGCATTTTTGTTGTTGAATTCTTTTTTAGCCGGTCAAATTGCTAATTGAGGGTTTAAGATAAAACTTTAAAAATTTTGGGTTGAAATTTTTTTCCTCTTATACGACAAATTGCAGTAAAAACATTTTCATTCCTTATTCTTTTTTTCATTGTGAAACTAAAATTATTTTTAAGTATCCTTTTTCAAGTAATGTTTTTTATATTTTATTATTTTGTTGATCTTTGTTTCCAAATTACTATGTATTACGTTTTCTTATCATTTGTTTCTTTTTGTATACATTTTTACTTTGGTATGTTTATTATATACGATTTAGTGTTAAGGTAATTTATTTTTACTTGAAAATATCTAGAATTATCAATTTTCTTTTAAATATATTTAGATCTTATAATGAAGAATCTATTTCTAAAGTCAAGAAACTTCATACTGCATGCGCGAAATTACACCATTTTTTGAAATTCCTTTCAGATCAACTTATTCCTATCTTAATGTTTGAAAATGTTGAGTGTTACATTATTTTTTTTTTTTTCTTTAAAAATGCAGATAATTAAAGAAATATTTTTAAGCTCATTATTTCCTCTTCTTTAAAAAAAAAATAGTTTAGTGTGTGTATTGTATCAAAAAATATACAGATATATATATTTTTTTTTTGTAAAATGTTGTCCTGGTTTTTAATTTGAACTATTACGAATCTGTAACTGTCCCTGTGAGAGCATCATAAACTACTGGAAGCAATCTGAAAGTAATTCCTTGGAAGTGGTTTATTGTTAACTAATAGTTCAGTATTATTAATAGCCCCAATTCTTTTCAATATTATTAATAGCTAATAATTAATTGACATTATTGTATAACATCACCTTGCAAATTCAACAACTGAAACTCAGTTATCAAAATATTATGCGTATTAAAATACATACACATTGACTTTACTTGGCCTGTTAAGGTTAAGTGCCGAGTCCATAGATTAAGTTGTGGTTGCTAATTACCTGTGATGGTGCTAGATACTGTTATTTCTCGAACTCAATTTTATGTTTTAAAACTTTGAACGAAGTTTCTTCCTTAATATATAAATTATGTTAGTAAAAGCATACCAAACATAAATGTTTGACAAGTTTATATTGTAAAATAACATAGGTCTCTGTTTAAAGGAAATCCAAATAGATGATCTCAAATAAAGTCAACAGTAGAATTGTTAATATATAAAATCTGCTAGTATGTTTAAATCTGTGCAACTTGTAAATAGCTTAAGAGTCATGAAACTTAAAATTTTCAAAATGCTACTATCTTGTTGCAATTGTTCTAACATTTTTGTACGGCAAAACTAGTATTTTTTTTTTTTTTTTTCTTTCTTAGAAGAGTGCGATTGAAGCTTTTGTATCCATGCAAAATTCTTACAATTTATAGTGCAGTAAGGAATTATATATTTTTAACGTTAGCAATTTTGAAAGTGTTTTCTCAAGAGATTACATATCTCCTAGTGAAAAAAAAAGTAAAATAAACAGAAAATAATGTGCTTAATTAACCTACAAAAATGGTTTTAATCTGAAATATTTTCAATATCAGCGTTTTTCGAAGAGGAATCTAGTTATAAACTTTTATCCTACAAATAGCAGCAGTTCATGATCTTTCATAATAATTATTAAAAAAAATCATTAAATCAATCATTTGGAATCATTAAATTTGTAGCTTTATGGTCTGTTTTAGAAAGTTTTCATTGTGTTACCGTTTTTGAAATTGGAATTATATATAACTTTTCTTATCTTTTAATGTAATTTAAAGTATTTTTTCCAAAAAAGACTTTATAGGTGAAGAAAATACGATGAGAGAAAAATTCAGAATTAAGAAATAAAAAGTATGAAAAAGTTTTTGAAAGGGATAATTTGTAAAGGTAAATTGATGCAGTTATTAGGATCTATCTCATTGTTTGTAATGCACCAATGTTCGACACAATATTATCGGTGTATAAGTCAACCCCTCTTGTTTTCTAAAAATTTTGAGAGTTAGATAAGTTTACTTATACACCAGTATATATTTTTTTATACTTTTGATAATTGATTACTTCTTGTAGGATAGAAATAAGCCAACTTTTGAGTTATAAATATTTTATTGTACAATGACTAAAATTGATCACATATAATTCTTTACACAAAAACTTAGTTCCAAGTATTTATGTATACATAAAAGTAAGTATATATGCAATAATAATGCTAAGTTATGAGCAGCCACTGGTTACAGTTTACTCCTTTCATATATTATTATTTATATTAGTATATTAAGTACCACATGACCAGCATATGGTAAAATTGTTTATATTCAAAAACTTTTTTTTTTATAAACTATATCATGTATAACATGAATAATTCAATCTGATACAGACTAAATCATAATGTCCCAAAATGGGAGTAAGTCGTACATTTCTCTACACAATGTGACACATCAGTAAATTAGTACAATATTAATATATATAGTTTTAAAGCCTATTTTTAAGTATAAATTATAAATACTTCCCAAAGCTGAAATATCATTAATTGAGGTATCTGAAATTAATTTTGGAATACGAAAACTATTCTACAAAGAGCTATCTATAAAATTATTACTTCAACCATACTTAAAATTGCACTGCAACAAGTCTAAATACGGTCACATACTGGTAGAAGTGTTTCATGCAATAAGTATTTATGTTGTCAGAAACAGCTGATTAACTTATTATACTATCACAGATTTTTATGATAATTTATTCAGTAGACTGATTTAAAATTATAAAGTGAAGAATTTTAACAGCAATATTGATTCAGAGAAAATAATTTTTAAAAGAATTTACCAATTAATCACCTGAAAAGAAAAAAAAATCTGTTAATAGAAATAATATTTATACTTCTATTTATGGCTGGTATCAATTTAAGTAAATATTTTTGTAAAAACGTACAAAAAAAATTACAATTAATATTTATAGATCTGAAAACAAAGAGCACAAATTAAAATATTAGAAAATTGATATTTGTATCATAACTAAGAACAGTGGACAAGTACTAATATCCGTGCTGACGCAAAATATTAAGGGAAATGCAGAGATATTACACAGAATCAATAGGATAAAACTGGAAATGTTATTCTATAAAGTTGAGGAGAGAGACAAGACTAATCGGTGATAATTTTCCAAATCAATTCAAAAGTCCTGGGACTGGTAATGAAACTTGTGAATGCTATTGGAATAGATATAATAGACTTCAATATTTATTTCTGTTTTGTTAACATTGTTTTGTGTTTTATATTACAACACAATTTTTTTTTCTTTCTTCATGGTATAGGTCCGTAATACTGATGGTGTTTTCAACACAATGTAAGCAAAAACAAATCTCGACCTCGTTTACCTTCGCGACTTCCGGTTAGAATGTTTTCTGCTTAATGAATGAGGATATTTTCAAACAGATGACTTAGTTTTTAATCAAAGATATTCATAATATAATTTCTGAACTCAAGTCTGCTACATTTTATAAGATATTTATATTAAGTAATTCTCATAAATTTCAAGAGAAAATTTGTTTTAGTTATTTAAATATATTGTTAAAAAAGGTGACATGGTTGCTATACTTAAAAAAAAAAACTCTCTTATTTGTTCTGCTGTGGCTTCTTTTGACACGTTTATTACTACTTATTCTTGCAGCAAGCAGTGCACGGTTAGCATTTAGTTAGTATAAGACGTAAGTTTATTTTGCAAATTACTATTTAGATTGGAATTTCTAAATTATTGTATAGTTGACAAAATAATAAGTATTTTATAACGATTCTTATTATAATATTAATTTTAAGTGCCTCTCTAACCACATGTTTACTATCTTTTCATCATTTATATTATTATATATGGTTTGTCTACAGTAAGAACTCCCCACGCCATTCGTCTGGACCCGTGGCGGTGACTATGGTAACGAGATTAACTATTTCAAGTAGGAGTATGGGGTCATTAACTAGAACAGGTTTTAGCTAGGTCGGCGAGAGAAAGGGAATCTTTTTCTTCAATCAATTGTGTTAGCCCTAGATTGAAGAGAAACTACCCTCCCTGAAATGTGCTGTTCTTGTTTCTATAGCAGCAGATGGCCTCGGGCTTTGTGGTGGGGGGGGGGGGGTACCATAGACAAACTATAACTGCATGTACTTTATACACTGTTATTTACTGTACACACAGCCTGTTCATTGTTAGCAAAAGCCTCAAAATACATGGATACAGAAACCTGGAAATATAGGCAATGAAGAGCCTGCTGTGTTACCTAGTGTCAACAACATGCATACATTCAATTAGTAGATAAGTTTAACAGTAACCATTTCAAGATAAAGTATATAACAAAAGAGGTCCTAAAATTGTTTTCCTCTTTATTTTCATAAATAAATGCCTTATTTTACTAAAAATACTTTACTGTTAACTTTAGTTTTGTCTAAAGAAACATTAACTTAAACAGTTCATAAGTATAATGGAAAAAATAGCTGTCTGGCAGTTGTTAATCTTTTACTACCTTTATTACAGCTTTACCTTATAGTCATTGTTGGCTGCAGTTCTTCTGACAACATATAATGACTCATAAACTGTATGTATTATCTTAAATTCCTACCCAAAACTAACTTGGAGATAGATAATAAAAAGAGAGAAATCTTCTAAGGGTAACAGTACAAAGAGTATGGTAAACAAAACTTTTGACCTCCTGTGCTATTTAAGTATAACTAAAATTCTGAGTTTAACCAAAATTCTCTACGAAAAAAAATTTATATTGAAATCAATTTGTAAAAAATGCATGCAACATGGCAAAACTAATATAGTTTCATTATGATGCATATAGTTTATATAAATTTCATTTGTGAAGGGAAAAAATGCTGAAGGCTAAAATCCAGTTGTAATCTTATTTAGGTAAGTCAGCCTTTTAAGTATGCAATTTAAATATTTTGCTGCTAAAGATCAGGATATAGTGTTTATGAAATCTAATTGGATTTGATCATTTTAAGAACTAAATGTTATATTATAAGATGCAAGTTCCATTGCATTAACTTGGACATAAGTACTATTTCTAGTAGATTCTACTGGTCCCGATCCTGTCAGAGTTGTTTTGTATACTGAGGAGAGTTGTACATTTTTTAAATCAATTTTCAGTACGCTTTCTGATGTGTATGAACAGGACTGATTGATTAAAGTCTTGATCCGACAACTGATCCCCTTATTGTGTAAAATCAAGAGACTGTTATTGGAAGGAATTTCGAATTCATCATATGCTGGAAGTGTTCTCAAATTGAAGAGTTCTATGTTGCATGGGAAAGGAGATTGAAAAAATTCAACTTTAGATTTTAAAATCCTTTGCTCAAAACTGTGAGTAGCTATGACAACTGGTGGATATGCCATATATGAAAAAATTAAATGAGAATTAAGTGACAAAGAAGGTACTTCATCAGCTGGCTTCATTCCTTCTAAAAGCAGCCAGAATTGGGAAAGAGTGGGCTTATTATCCATTACGCCTTCACCAAGTCCCCTATTATCATCACCCCGCAATCTGCGATCTAGCATTACTTCCAAAAGCCCAGGATTCACACTGGCTACACCATGAGCATGTGACAAAAGCATAGTCAATCGAGATTGTTCATCTTCGATATACATAGCTGATGTTGCTGGATAATAGTTAGCCTCAAGTGGGAGGTAGCCTAAAGTCTTACGCTTCAACATTTGAAAACCATTAACATCTGTATAGAAAATGTTCCCACTTTTGATGTCAGAAGTCACGCGAAAAACTAATTCTAAATTTACATCAAAGAGTTGAGCAATATCAGACAAGACATCAAGTTCAACACCATTATTTAACAAGCTTGAAGTGTGGTAAACTCGTTGTGTAATTGTGACAACATTAGAATAAATTGCACTGATTTCTGAACAGATAGGGCCTTTAACAATGCGTATAATTGGAAATCTACCAGAGATATTTTGCACTGGTTCATTCGTCAAGGGATGAAATAAGTAAGCACCACTTCTGAATTCTTCAGATTTATATGCCATCAAATTCAAGGCAACTTTGTTTATAATATTATGTTCTTTCAATTCAATACTCTGAAGCAAACCACTTTGCTTTGAAAACCTTGCTATGATGAATGGATTTGTAAGCTCAATGTCAACATCTGTGGGACTTTGAAATGAAAATATGGAGTTATGTGGTTGTTTTGCAAATGCATCATTCAAGTTTATAGACACCTGAGATCTTGGCCGAGGAGACTTTTCAGTTGGAAGTATTGTGAATGTTGTGAGTGACAACGGTGTCAATTGTGACAAAAAGAGCAGTTCATAAACATCTCCTAGCACTAAAACAGAACCATTCCATGCCGGATTTATTTGAATGGGCACTTCTTCATCATCTGGTCCCAGTACTTTCACAAAAGGATTTCTAATCCTTAGCCTAATAGGCTCCGTTACTGACTGAGCTTTTGAGTTAAAGATTGCCACTTTCCTGCCTTGAGGTGGTATGCTAAGAGGAACTTTCTCTGGTAACTTGTCAAATTGTGTTTGATCTAGATCAGGATAGAGATACGATGTAAGAGGATGGGCTGGACGAAGGTCCACCGACCGTTTCACAGCTTCTTCAGAGA
This sequence comes from Parasteatoda lunata, assembly GCA_949128135.1. Classification (NCBI taxonomy): domain Eukaryota; kingdom Metazoa; phylum Arthropoda; class Arachnida; order Araneae; family Theridiidae; genus Parasteatoda; species Parasteatoda lunata. Next base: position 56,307,825 of record OX421970.1, on the reverse strand, counting down.
GTACATACAAAGCCGCATGTGCAATTATGCCTTTTGATTCTCTAATAGCCCGAAAGAGTCGAACGCCATAATCTGCCATCACTGCCTCTTTTGATGTTCCAGTTATAGCGTCATGATGTTGAAATAAACCAAGACTATCTCTTGCTTGAGTTAAATAAGCATAATCTTGATCTAATCTTTTCAATAAATGTAATAATTTATTTTGAGTAACATAGGCTCGAGCTAATGAATAAAGAATTTCAGCACTTCTCAACCAATGTTGAAGATCTCGGCACATATGTTTCCAATAAGGACGTGTGGTATAATAGCCACTCCAATAAGATGGATGACCTTCTCCATAAATATCTCCGTAAACATGAAAATCACCAGTTAAAGTAGGAATGCGATCGTAACCAATAAAATGCATGCGTTTATGAACAGCATTAAAAAAATCTTTCAACGTTCCAAATCTAACATGTGCATTCCAGTCACTTCTTGAATTTATATATTCAATAATTTTTGCATAGTTTTCATATTGTTGGTCCCATTCTTCGTCATGGTTGTAGCGAAAATCGTCTCCTAAAGGTACTAATGCAACATTATGAGGGAATAAAGAGCCTATTCTTCCATACTGACCCAAGAGAAGCTCAGCTTTTTCTGCTACCTTTTCTGGTGTAATTGGCGAAGCACGACTCTCGGAATATTCACCAGGAATGCGCCGAAAATCAAACTGTAAACAAACATCAGGATCAGGGCCACAGGAATGCTTAATGCTGTAGAGATCAAATGGCATCATTTGGCACAAGATATCAGCAGAATGGTTATTTGAAGACAGATTATCAAACTCTTGCCGCCACCAAAAATCTAGCTGTTGTTTTTCAGCTAAGTATGCCTTCCATGCATAATGAGTTCGCTGTATAACCATGTTATGTAGACCAGAGGCTCGTAATATGTATGGGACTGTTGCGGAATGTCCAAATGAATCGACAGACCAAGCTGTGCGAGGAACAATGCCAAGATTAGTTTTCATCCATTGATGACCTTCTATCATTTGGTCTATCATGCCATAATAATGAGCTGGGCCTTCATCAGTCATCACCCATCCACCAGTCAGAATCTCAAGTTGTCCATTTCTTAAAAATTCCCGCACTTGCTCCCGAAGTTGTGGACGATTTTTTAAGCTGTAAGTAAAATAACATAATTAATTGAAAGTTTTCAATTGCAACAAAAGAACATAGAAAACAAACATATAGATAAAGAAGCTGTGAATTATGTAAAACGGCACACCATAATATAGTAGGTTTTTCTTCTTGACTAGTTAAGTGCAATTCAGAGTTTGTTGGCTGTTAAACAGAACGAAGTTCGATACAATTGAGGTACCTAATCTTACCCCACTGCCAAATGTAACAAACAAAACTCATATATACTTGCTTTTTAAGTTGAAAATAAAAATAAAAAATTTTAGAAAAAATATTGGACTTACTGGTATTTCATTTTCCCCAACCTTATTGGGTATTTTTAATTAAAGTCTCTAACATTTAACTAATTTTTTTAGATTAATAAAATTTCCTGATCGACGGCCATCCGGCAGTTAGGTTCTCAAGTTTATCATTCATATTATTTATGCAACTTATTATTCGGATACAGTTGAGTATTTAAAAAAGAAGAAGAAAAGCGCGTATATTTTTGTTGTTGTTGTTCATTTACGTCGCACTAGAGCTGCACTTTGCATTGAGTAACCTCAAATATGCTAATGAATTTGTAAACACGATAATTTAGGTTACGAAATCGGACAGAAAAAAATGTATTTTCTCTGAATATACTAACTTTTTTTCGATAGATTTTGATTTTTGACCCTCAAAATATAGGGGGTAGCCACAATCGTTTGGACCCCTTAAAGTTAATTTTACATGTTTGCGTAGTCGCTTTATCTCAAATTCCCTTTGAAGTTTTCTCTTTTTTTCATTATCTATACATTTATACATATATGTTACGGCCGAAGTCGGCCAATTCGCGATCTGGCTGGCCAGATCGCGAATTGGCCAAGAACGCTGTAAATTAACGCTGGCCAAAGTCTGACATTTTTCTTGATTTCGGGAATTGGTCGGCCAGATCGCGAATTGGCCGAGGATGGCTGGCCAAAGTCCAAAATTGTTCTTGATTTCGGGAATTGGCCGCCCAAATCGCGAGTTGGCATGGGAAGATCAGCCAAAGTTGGAAGAAAAAATAATTATACCGGGGAACTGTATGCAGGGCAGGGGCACTTGACCTTAAAAAAACATCAGTGTAGGATATACTGGGCAGTGGCACTTAACTAGACCTAGTATGACTAGACCTTTGGTGTATGTATGACTAGACAATTAAATAATGATTATTAAATTAATGATTATTTAATAGACAATTTAAAAATTTCTATTTTTTATATTTTTAAATTAGAAGATTTATAAGAATTATTTATATAATTATAGAAGGCCGCGAAAGTAAAAGATTCACTGATCGTTTCAAATATTTCGGACTTTGGCCAGCCATCCTCGACCACTTCGCGATCTGGCCGGCCAATTCCCGAAATCAAGAAAATTTCGGGCTTTGGCCGTAACATACATACATACATACACACACACACATATATATATATATATATATATATATATATATATATATATATATATATATATATATATATATATATAAACATAATGGAATAAACAAAAGGTTCTCTTGAAAATAAATCATTTTGAAATAAATAATTATCCTACGAGTCTATGAAACTTGTTTCCATTTGTTTTAAGTCCTTATGAGTGTTTCGTTCATATAGTTCATTATTAACTGCATGGAGTATATTATATTTCACAAATATTACATTTCACAAATTATGTCAAATTTTATTCTTATACTACTATTTTAATTTTAGAGATGTTCTAAAACGAATTTGAAGTTGAGTAAAAGCGAAAATTTAAATTTTTTATATTTCTTTCCTAAGGAAAAAATATTGCTTAACATTGTATACAGTATAGTATAGCATACAGTAATAATATACAAATGAAATTCGCTGGTTATAAGAAACTGATTCAGCTCTAAGACATTCACATATAAATTAATAACCGTTTATTACCTGTTCCACCATCGGGAAAAAAATGATATTTCCGACCAAACGAAAGTCATATCTCTGTACTTAGCCAATTTGTCAGCCATATTATTTAGAATGTGAGCGGTAAAAGCCATGAAGTATCCATCAAACGTCTTAAGCCATCCAGGATCATTATGGGAATGAGGGATGATTATAACCTAAAAACGAAACTATCTTTAATAATGCAGTCTTAATTAAAAAAAAAAAAAATACATAGTTAAAGTAATACTAAGAGACCCCTTAGTAATACTAATAGATGACGCAACGAGTTCCACCTTCACAATTTTCGTAGTGATATTTCCCGCCTTAAATCAAAATCATTTTTTACTTTCTGTATGTTCACTTTCATTAGAGTTACTTTTGCATGACAAAATAGTTATGATGTATTCAGAGAGTGAGTCCAATGACAGTGAATTTATTATCTCTCAGTCGGAAGATGATAGTACTGATTTATCAAGCTATTTTAACGGTAGGGTTCGAAAATTATTTTCCAAAATATTTTTTACCTAATTTTAATAATTATTTCATGTTGATATTTATCTCAAACACCTTAAAGCAATAGAGCTAATAAATATGTTATTACAGCGTATTTTTTTAAGGTAAAACTAGGGTGCATTGCAGAGAAAAATGGAGATCAGTGAACGAGACATCACATATTTCACCACCAATAAGGTCAAGCAAAAAACTGCTTGCTGACAAAAATATTTTGAATTTAGGATAGAACATATATTAATTTTCAGCAATAAAAAAAAAATGTTTTTTTTTTGGGGGGGGGTCGAAAATTAGAAAAAAAAATCCGACAAAGAGATTAATATGTGACAAGAGTTAAACATAATGACTTTAAAGAACTAAAAATATTTGGGAAAACAAAATACATTTAATGTATATATTACAACTTTGAAATATGTGAATTGTTAAAGAACCCTTTTCCCGCCAAAAATGTATGTATTCAAAAAGGTCAACATTTTGAATGGAGATATTGGACATTTTAAAGAAAATTCTGATTTTCCAGAGTCTTTCTGCATTGATGCACTTCTATAATCAGACGATTTTCAAAATAGTAATAATAATGATAAATAAATGATGAGAGAAAGCTATTGTTTTTTAATTTAGGTCGCCAGTTTTCTATGTTGACTCGCCACCTGGCGAAAGGTTATTTTACAGGTCTGTTAAAGATTAATCTTATGTTTTTAGAGTATGTATTAATATTAAATCATACCTTAATCTATATTTTTAAGATCAAAGTCTAAAAAAATACACAAAAGAGGTCGCAAATAAATATTTCAACAAAAAGAGAAAGAAAAAAAAAATATCGAAATTTGTTAGCACTAGTGAAGCAGCGAAGAAAAAAATATAAAAACCAGTTATTCTAAAGAAACTTCGAGAGATTTCAATAATCACGCTTTAACTCCTGTTTCCTTCAGGTTTTTATGTTTTCAATCCCTCCTTCATCACTAGTGATTCCTCATCAGACAAGGCAATGACCAACACGTCCCTGATGGGCTATTTATGATTCCGCTTATTCTTAATGGATATTACTAAAAATTTATGCCTTGTTTAATGAAGAGAACGAAATGAAATATGAACTCCCTTGAAGCACCTAGAAATTACTTTCAACATTATATATATTATAAACATACTAATTAAAAGCATGAAATAATTATATTTCACCGATTTGTAATTTGGGATTACCAATGCAAAATGTGAAGTTTAGTTAATTCATTCTTTGAGGTAGATTTTCGGCAATAAATACAAAACGTGATTTCTAACTTCGCCGATAACATATCAATAAAAAACAATAATTATAAATAAATTTGAAAATATAAATGCATTGATCAGTAAATTGAGTCAAAATACTTTCTTTAAGTTAGAATATCTGTACCTTTGAAAAAAATAATAATAACAAAAATATATAACTTCATATTTTTTGGAAATGTTCCAAAAATCTTAATGCCATTTAAAAGAAGACAGAGTGCCCTCTAAATCTAAAAAGAATGAACAACACAAAGTACTCAAAGGATTGCAGAAACTGAAAATACGAATGAAAAACAAAAACAACGGCCTAATGCGAAATGTACGACTTACTACAATAGAGATCGTGCGTTTTATATCGTTAAGTCGGCAGTTACTGCATCTATTAAAAGGCTCTATAATCGTTAACATGACGCGAAGGTGCTTTTCGCTATGATCTTACACATTTGTTAGCCATTATCGAGTGTATTTCTTAGCTTTGAATTATTTATAACATAATAAACTACAGATCAAGCATAAAAGTTTTGTTATGCTACTTATTCGAGTTTATATTGCTCATTCGTTAAAATAAAAAAGAAATCAGATTAAATTAACGCAATTAATTTTCGGACACAATTTTGAGGGAAGAAGGAATTTCGCCATCATTTTAGATTTTATCAGTTAGAGTTCAATTTTTTAAAAAAAAAAAAAAAAAAAAAAAGACCTTAGCAAAAAATTTATACAGTTTAAAAAGTTTATACAATTATAATTAAATAATAAATTTAATTATTATTTTGTACGTAAAATTATATTTTCAAAAAAAACAAGTTTTATTAATGATTTCTTTCAATAAAATTTCGAAATATGCACATAAATATGGTACAGAAATATGCTAAAAGACATTGATTTTCCGCTAAAAAATCCGTCATAAGTAAAATTAAGGATCTCCTGGCTATAAATTTCCGAGCCATATCTATATATAGATTACGACTAAACATTTTGTCGTTGAACAATCAACCCAATATTGAGTTTACAACTACCAATATTCAACCCCGAAGCCTTGTAATTTTGAACCTTTGTAATTTGAAGAGTTTTGATATAAAACTCTTTTATTATATTTATAATTTTTTTAAAGTTCAATTTTTTAACAACCATTGCACAAAATACTTTTATTCAAACATACACCACATTTTACTATATTTAGTTTTATAATAGAACACAAAAAATTGTGCCCGTGAACAAAAAATTTAATTAAATAAAAATGGTCAGAATTTGTCATTAATAAAATGGCTGTGAATTTGCAAAATTTATGGCTTGAAGTTCATGTCGTCATGCTTTCTCGATCTCTACTCACATCGACGGTGATGCATATCAGCAGATAAAAATTGGTCTAAAGAGCTAACTATTGAGTTGATAAAAATTTTAAGAAAATGTTCGCGCTCTGGCTGGCAAGGAAAAAAGGTCATCGGCATTATGCCTTATCGAAACATAGCACATGAGAACCTAACTACCCACGAACGAATAGTTAAATTAATCACCAGAAAAACATAAAAATTAAAAACATTACGTTTTTCAAGTAGATTAAAAAAGAAGGAAGAGCAATTAATATTTTTTTTTTTTTCAGACTTGAATAAAAACATCACTGAATATTTAAAATCAACACCAAAAAAACTAAATAAAATAAATAAATATTCGAAAAATTACGTTTTTCTAGTTCAGTGTTTCCCAAACTTATGACTTTTGTGTATCCTTTATAAATTTTTCGTAACGCTGTGTACCACTAATAAAAAATTAATGTATTTTTTTAAAAATATGTTTATTTTTCTTTTTTGGTACAAAGTTTTGTTAATAAGTTTATTTGCATCAGTGAGAATGATGATATTGTTTTTGCTGTAATAAAAAAAAATGCACAAAAGTTAAAAATCACAAACTGACTGTTGACGCCACTAATTATTAACTGTTAACTCAGCAAAAAATAGCCAATACAAAAATACGTAATTGTAAATTTTCATGGCTAGCTTTGTTTTTAAATAAAATGTTATGAAATTTTCGTTTGTTGAAAGATATTTCGCATAAGAACGCGTACCCCTGCTAAACTGCTCCCGTACACCAGGGGGTACGCGTATCACACTTTGGGAAACACTGTTCTAGTAGATAAAAAAGGGGAAAACAATTTATTTTCGTGCTCAGGCTGAGCACGAAAATCCGCCAAATAAATTCCTCGCCAAAACATAAAATAAAGAATTAAAAAATAACCCTTTTTAAGTAGAAATAAAAATAAACTATATATTTTATTTTTTTCAGATACGAAATGAAATACCACCGAATAATTAAATCCCTCACCAGAAAAACATTAAGATTTAAAAGATTACGTTTTTCGCACTAAAATGGAGAAAATAATTCAAACTTTTTTCAGATTTAAAACCACCGAATATTTAAATTTTCATCATAAAACATAAAATAAATATGAAATTTTTTTTTTCCAAGTAGAGTAAAATTTAATTTTAGAAATTCTAGAGAAAGAAATTTTATTTTTGTCCGATCTAAAACGAAAAATTTAAGGTTAACATTCGTATTATGTAATTAACTTCTTCTATAACCATTGAAGATGAATTCAAACATTAAATTATTAATTTCATTACAAAAAAAAAAAAAAAATTGAATGTTTGCACAATTCAATTCATTCTTATTCTTTCCATCTCATAGAATTATAACTTTCTCATTAACAAACAAGTCCCACGCAAAAATAGAAACCTATTACGCATTGTGGTACTTAAATCTGCCCCAGTAAACCAGTTTAGAACACTCCTCAAATTATAAAAGATACGGTCAAGTAAAAAAAAAGAGTTCAGATGACCTCGTTAAGATGAGGACGGTGAGTGATCAACATCTGCCCTAATTAAATAGGTGAAATAGGAAAATATAGAGAGAGAGGCATATGAATGAAATAGGGTAGTTACATGCTTTTGATCAAAACAATTGATCTTCCCGACTTCAGTTCGTGACCATACATAGAATGAATCCGTTCTTCAGACCAATCCAATAGGGTTCATGGAATTAGTCACGAAATTGATTATCCTATTTTTGATGGTCATACTTAGATAACAATAGACTTATTTACATGCATTAAGAATCTCTCTAAAATAGTAGTTTCCAAAATGTTCACCCGCAGAGTCCTGGGTTTCAGCTGCTTCCAAGAGTTAAAGACCTTTTTTCTTTTTTTTTTTTAAATCAGTAACAATTTTTGAATCCTTTAATTTTATTTGGATATTAAACATTAGTTAATTTTTCGTTTGAATTCATGAAGTTAAAATGCCAGCAAAAAAAAAAAAAGAAAAAAAAAGAGCAATTTATTTTTTTAAAAAAAATAGTTCTTCTAATAACATTATATTGGATTAACTATGAAATAGGCATGCAAGTTTGAAAAACTGCTTTAGTATTTTTCTCATCACGCTTTTCATATATCCAAATAAAATTACTTAAGTCGTTAAAAAAGAAATATGTTCTTTCATTAACAACGTGACAGTTCTGTTTAGTTTTCATTTCAAAGAAAACGTTTGATTTGGCTTATTTTATTCATTGTTAGCTTATATAAATGTAAAAAAATTACATTAATAATTAGACTAGATACAGTTGCGGGTTTGCGAATTTAGTTGTTGGGCATTAAAACCCAATTAAAAATTACTTCGAATGAAATGATGAAAAAATTTCATTCCTTTTATAAAATATTTTCAAAATAAAGTCTTAGGTTAGAACTTTCGCAGTTGTCTTTATATATATATATATATATATATATATATATATATATATATATATATATATATATATATATATATATATATATATATATATATATATTTGTAAAATTGGGGTTCCGCCTAAAGAAGGTTGATTTTTTGGGGGGTTCCGCAGCCGAAAAATAATTAGAAACCGCTGCTCTAAAGGAAAGGATTAAAACGGGAAATATGTTTTCAAAGAATTTCCTTTATTAAGGAAATGTAAATTAAAAAGTCAATTATGCCATTTTTTGTTTAAACAGTGTGGTTACAAACATTCAGAAAAATAAAATTCCCAGATTATTCCAGAATAATTTGATCAAATTTCCTTGATATTAATAGCTTTAGACGTAAATTTCATTACTAATTTTTCAGTATCATTACTTATTTAATCATTACTAATTTCAGTATCATTTACAGTATTTCATTACTAATTTAAACAAAAAAGCATGCATATAAAACATTTCTATGCATACAAAACATTTTTATGATTACACGTTTTTATGATAATACACATTTTATCATAAAAATACAAAATGTATTTTTATGATAACACATTTCATATGTTTAAACAGTTTTATAAAAAAAGTATAGTTATTAAATTATTAATAGTATAAAAATTAAATAATTAAATTACAAAAAACTGTAGAGTTTGCTTTGTCGTTGCTTCAATATTAGGAAAGAATTATAAACGATAACGAACAATATTGCATAGTCATTACATAAATTTTCACAATAATACATGTTTTATCAAAAAAATACGTTACATATTTTTATGATAACAAACTTCATATGTCTTAAAAGTTTTTATGTAAAAAAAATGTACCGTTAGAAAAGTATCTTGGTACCGTTTCGTAAACAGCAATTCAAAAGTATTTGTATAGTCAAGAAATAAGTATTTGATTAGTGTTTTTTTAGAAAATCGTGAAGTCAAAGTTTTTCTGCTGCGAATACATGATATCCTGACATGATATCCTGAAAAGATAGTTTTAAACTAACGAAATATGTTATGTTAAAGAATTAAATATTAAACTTAATTCATATATAGATCTTAACTTTTTCTTTCTTTGTATGTCAAGCAAATTGTAATCCAATCTCTAATCTATGTTAATGTAAATATGTTTATAAAGTGAATATTTTATTCCAATAACTTTTTCTTTCTTTGTATGTCAAGCAAATTGTAATCCAATCTCTAAACTATGTTAATGTAAATATGTTTATAAAGTGAATACTTTATTCCAATAACTTTTTCTTTCTTTGTATGTCAAGCAAATTGTAATCCAATCTCTAAACTATGTTAATGTAAATATGTTTATAAAGTGAATACTTTATTCCAATAACTTTTTCTTTCTTTGTATGTCAAGCAAATTGTAATCCAATCTCTAAACTATGTTAATGTAAATATGTTTATAAAGTGAATACTTTATTCCAATAACTTTTTCTTTCTTTGTATGTCAAGCAAATTGTAATCCAATCTCTAAACTATGTTAATGTAAATATGTTTATAAAGTGAATACTTTATTCCAATAACTTTTTCTTTCTTTGTATGTCAAGCAAATTGTAATCCAATCTCTAAACTATGTTAATGTAAATATGTTTATAAAGTGAATACTTTATTCCAATAACTTTTTCTTTCTTTGTATGTCAAGCAAATTGTAATCCAATCTCTAAACTATGTTAATGTAAATACGTTTATAAAGTGAATACTTTATTTTAATAACTTTTTATCTCTTTGCATGTCTAGCAAATGGTACTACAATCTCTAAAACATGTTAAGGTAAATATCTATATAAAGTGAATATTTTATTCCAATACTTAAATTTTATAACATATTAAAACTATAATATATAAATATATTAACTATTTAAAAAGGATTATCATTAGGCCTAACGAGTGCGTATTATCACAGCCTCAAAAAGCACTGTTACTTAAATTTTTTTTTTCATGGCTAAACATGTTTATTAATTTGAAATTTAAAAAAAATAAATAAAAAATTGTGAAAATGTTGGAAGGACAAATATTGTTATCGTAGGAATACCATGTAAAAGCACGTTTTTGTTAGTGATTACATAAAATTATGTTTTCAAAAAAGTTAATAAAATATAAAGATTTTAAAATAGAATCGTGCAACCTTGATGTTTTTTTTTATAGTATCAGTTAGTTTAGTTTTTAAGTTTTAAAAAGCCAGCTTCAGAAGAAAAAAAAGTTTTCCTTTATTATGCAAAAATAATTCAAACTAGACATCACATTAACACTTTATGTTATATTCTATCTCAGAATGTATGTGTGAAAACAGGTGACATTAAATAAATGTTGCAAAACCTAGTTTTCTAGAACAAACAATGCAGATGTTCAGACTCCAGTCTTCGAGAACACTTTACAAACGAACAAGAGGCGAAAAGAAGCGTTTTATTTGCGTAAGCCAGTCGTAACAACCATAACGACGTTTGTGTCATTATCAGTTTAAAAAAAAATTTTTTTTTTTACAATAGAACACACGGTCTGTGCCAAAAAAGAAGAAAAAGTTCAAGAGCCGAAAACAGATCATTTTGTTCTTCAGTGACAGAGAAAACAGTCGAAGAAAAACCAGGAAATGTTTTTTTCTTTCAGGTAATCTTACAGGGAAAAAAAATTAACATGCATGGGTCACAGAATGTTTTCTCACAGCGATCATTTTCTTCACGGTGTAGAGGTAATAAATGTTCTTTAGTATATTACACATCACTGAACTAGAACTGAACTGAACTGATCGCTACGGACTTCATTACAGATACAGTTTCTTTACCTTAAAGCTTTTATATATATATATATTTTTTACTAAAAAAATACTTGATGACACTGAAGATTTTGTTATGAAGATTTCTGTAAAATGAAACACTCAATTAAAAAAGCTGTTTATTCAGCACATATATTTTCAACCGTTTTATTATGTCATACACAGAACTCTCTCACCAAAATAACAGCGTTAATATAACTAATAAAAAACGATGCTCAGAGCGCCAAATAAAAAACGGATCATCCTGAATAACTTTTGATCTTATGATCGCATCTTCACGTTTTAAAATTCAATCTTATTGGTTCGAGGGGGTGACCTCATATATGCTAATTAGTGCAAACGTTATATTAAGTTACGGAATCAGGTACAAGAGTGTGCTTTCCCAGAATAAACATACCTTTTTTTTCCATGTATACCAATTTCTAACCCTCAAAATGTAAGGGAGTAGCCACAATCTAGAAAACATGGTCCCCATAGTTTGGTCAAGACAGCTGTCCAAAGTTCTGACTCCTTTAATGTTAATTTTAATTTTTGCGTATTTATTTCACCATATCTCTAGAATTTTTTTTAAGCGAATTGAAAAAATTTTGCACACAATTATAAAATTCGCTTATTTAAAGATAATTCCAGGCAAAAAATAGCTTTTAGTAAATATTTATTATTTTAATAATAATAATCGGAAAAAGATTGACTTCTAAGGTAAAAAATTTTACATCATTTTAAAGAATGCACTTTCACTTGGCAAAATACAACATTGGAACAAAATCAACCAATTTTTAAAAATAAAGACTTTTTAAAAATCGATTCCCCAGGAACCATGAGACTGATTTCGCTCAAATTTTGTTTTTTTACCATTTAAAATTGTATTTTTAAAAACTATGGAAAAAAAAAATGCATAGCTTACATTTTAAATTGTTTCGATTATTATTAAATAAAATAATTATCAATATACTAAAAGTCCTACTTTGTACGGAATCTTTGGATAAACGAATTTTATAATTGAGTAAAAAAAAAAAAAAAAAAACTAAACTAATTTATTTCGTTGAAAAAGTTCTCGAGATATGTGAAATATGCAAAAAGTAAAAGTATCATTTAAGGATTCTAACTTTGAACCTCTCTCCTGACCAAACCACTGGGACCATATTTCCTAGATTGCCGCTACCCCTACATTTTGAGGGGAATCGAAAATACGAATTCGTTTGAAAAAGGTACGTTTGTTCAGAAAAAACACGTTTTGTGACTGATTTCGTTACTTAAATATCGTCTAAGCTAATTAGTTAGCATATTTGAGGTTCGAACCTTTTAAGATTGAATCCTAGAACGTGTAGATCCGATCAATAAATTCAAAAGTTATTTAGGGTGGTCCGTTTATTCCTTTGCGCACTGCAACTAAATGTAGTCTCGTTGTCATTTTTTTTTTTTTTTTTTTTCTTCTCATAAAATTGTTCGTTTTGTAAAGAATTAACTTAATGTTTTATATTTATTCATTTCACTGTTATCATTATTTGCAAATATCTTTAAGGTACTATATATTTTTTAATAATCCTATTCACATATTAATTATTTTGTACTATAGATTTCTAACACGTAAGAGCAAAATAAATAAATATTTAGTTTCGATATAAAAATCTTAAACTTTTCCATTCTCTGTCTACATCAAACAATATCAAGTGTATTGTTTGAAAAAAATTTTATTAGTTATAAAATAATTGTTTTTTAGTTTTCACTTATTTAAAACTGATATATTAAATAGCCTACTAAGTAAAAGGATAAGTTAAAAGTATTACAACGGGCCCTATAAATATTACGTAATCATATTTTTGGCTATTAATAATATATTTTAGGACTCCTCTCGAACTAAGTCAGCAAAAATAAGCTAATCCCAAAATCCTCCCATGCTTACGTAAAAAAGTTGCACCCCCCCCCCGGCTGCTTTTTGCTTTAACTTTGAATATTCCAGTTTTAGGATTAAATTTTAATAAAAACATGCAGCTTTGCATTTAAAAAAAGTCTGTTAAAATTCATTTTACAAAATTCTGAGTGAAATATTCGTCAAGAAACTCTCTTTTTCCTTTAGTGACCTCTAAATTATTGATCTCTAAAACTTTTCGAAGAAATTCTTTTCCTCTTTTTCTTTCCTTCCTTGAATTCAGCTTTTATTCCCCAATTATAAATTTTTCCGCACGTAATTTTTTTACTAATTGTTCTTTAATATAAAGAGATTTTAATTTCTTAAGTAAGCATTTTATTTCATAACCGTCCATTTTATTTTAAATCCGCTAAAAGTAGATCTCCTGGCGGCAATAAATTACTGGACCATATCTATATACAGATTACGACTATACATTTTATTTCATAACCGTCGTTGAACAACCAACCCGATTTTGAGTTTATGACTATCAATGTTCAACTCCGTAGTCTTGTAATTTTGATCCCAATCCAGAAGACAAGGGAACTCCTGGATCAAGTATTGGGAGAAAATTGCCTTTGGGATGGAACTAACCCGCATTTGCGTTACATGGTGAGGAAAATCAAGAAAACTTTCCACAGTTTGACTGACGGCAAGGGGACTCTGATCCCTCAACCACTAAGGATAGATTAAGTTAGCAATGTGGTCAGTGCGAGTCGGGTGCGGAATTCGTATCGTCCAGCCATTGCTGGGATTCAAACCCGGTTCATCTCATTGAAAGGCGAATGCTCCATCCCCTGAGCTATCACGGCTCCTACGTCAGCATAGCTCATACCGCTCCTCCTCCCTTGTCAACAAAATTACACAATTAACAAATCACACTCCGGTTACATGTTTATGCAATTTTTAAATGCGCCCCCCCCCTTTTATTTAAACTTCATAGAAATTATAAATTTTTTAAACATTTGTTATTTCTTTTGAAAGAGTTTTCTTCTTTCCCCTCATACCTAGGAAGAAACCGATTTTTTTGGAACGGTAATTTCCATTGTGGAAGTAACTAGCCATTCCCGATTTTTTTTTTTTTTTTACTTCTCCTTTGAATTAACAAATAATTTCCTATCACATTATGTATTTGTCATGCGCATAAAACAAAAAATAAAACTTGGAAAGACCTATCAGCGGTTAACTTAAATTTCAAATGTAGGACGGGTCACTCAACTGTCATATTTCACATTCTCGTACAAAACTTTGACACGCCAAGGCGAAAAGTTCTTCATAAAATATATGAATATCGTCGCCGCCGGCGTTCACTTTTTTTTATTTTTAGTATGAAGAAAAGAGAAATGAGATTATTGAACGAAAAGATGGTCTCGTACTAAAATGCATAAATAAAACACCATTTGTTTGTGGGACGCATGCGCATTGAAAGAAAAAGAGGGAGGACTCCGATTACGATGTGAATCATCAGATGGGGGGGTCGATCGATATGTTTCGGTGTACGGGGGTGGGGGGTTAAACTCCAGTCACGATCACATACATGTACCTAATAAATAGCCAAAAACGGGGCTTCAGAGAATATTACCGAAGGAAGAAAACATATTATCATTTTTATACAAGCATATTATAAGCTTCTAAAAAGAATTTCTTAGAAAGGATGACCTGTTAAGATCAAGTAACGCACCCAGGCTAAAGTTCAGTTAATTTATCAAAACCATAATTAACTTGAGAAGGCGGCAAATTAAATTTTTTGTTTGTTTCTTTTTGCAAGAGTTCTGATATTAATAAAGTATATATATATATATATATATAACTGTATATTATGGGAACAGCATGAAATAAAATAATGTCGAGCTTTGTCGTTATTAACTTGATAATAAGATTTTTTCTTGCAATAATTAATTACAAATTGAGAAAAATATTTAATAAAAATTTATTATTTTAATATTAATTCAATGATTTTATTTTATCTGGTCTGATTAACACCTTTTCTGAAAAAATTCAAAATAATACACTTATTATAGGGAGGAGGGGCGTAGAGTGGAAATTTTCCAAAGGAGTAGTAAAATAATTGAGTATTGCTTTGAATGTTAAACATGGTTTCTCTGTAAGCTATGAAAACCAACTTTTTCGTTTCAATTAAGTTATGAAAAAGGTTTGAAAAATGTCTTTGATTTATAGCTTTTTCCACCATTTTGAAAAACTCCTGATCGGTACCAAAGACAGTAGACATGTAAAAAAAAGTATCCAAATCTGTCAATATTTTAAGCGTTAAATGTTTTGTTGTTTAATTAAAACATCTTTTCAAATTACATGGGTGAGAATTTTTTATCTCCTTCGCTATTTAAAGTAGAGCTCGAAGCAAGGGAGATAATTTATTTGCATCTTGATTACAGTGTAACAAAGGATTTTTACTATTTTATTACTATTGCATAAAATATAAAAGCACGCTCAAAATAAAAATTCGCTAATAATTAAATATCATTAGATAAAATTTATTGAAGGTTGTTCAACACATTGCTTAACTGCATCCTGAATAACTTTTAGCCTTAAGATCATTGCGATTTGTAAATTTCAGTTATAAATAATTAATAATTATAGGTATATGTTGGTAGTAGTACATTCGTTTATTTTTAATTAAGTAATACTACAATCTATTGTCTGTATGTATGATTATATTTATGCCTCATAGCAGAATTTATAAGAACAAATCTGCAGCACTTCCTTCGTGGCTTCGAATTTGTCTGCAACCGCAATGAAGTCGGAGATTTTTGTAAAGATTCAGCATAATATAAAAATATATGTAGTAAAATACGTAAATATAAGGTAATTATATTTAAAAACATAGTAGCCTAAATTTAATTTGAATTTTATACAATGGAATAAATACTTATGCACTAAAAACCTGTAAACCAGGGTTGGGGTTCTGGACCTCCTAAACTGGTTTTGGACAAGACACATGGGTTTTACTGTCTTAAACTGGGTAAAACTGTCTTAAACAGGGTAAAACTGTCTTAAACTGGGTAAAACTGTCTTAAACTGGGAAAAACTGTCCTAAACTGGGAAAAACTGTCCTAAACTGGGAAAAACTGTCCTAAACTGGGAAAAACTGTCTCAAAGTGTCCAATACCTTGAACTTTGGTGAAAAATAAAAATTCTATAGGTGTAACCATTGTACACATAATAATTACAGGTATCAATAAATATTTGATATTTTTTATACAATTTACTTTAACTTATTAAAGGAAAATAATATAATATAACAGGAAAAGGTTTATAATTTTTGAAGCTCCACAATTCATTGAACAACAAAAGTGAATACCTAATCCTTTAAATATAAATATGCTTTTAATACTGATAAATAATGTTTTTGCATAAGGATAAATAATGCAATATTAAAAAATAATAATAGTGATTTTAAAAAAATACTAAATTTGTTTAAAAATTAACCTTTTATTTTTCACAATGTTTTTTTAATAAAAAAAAAAGCGTTATAATTTCTGCATCACAGGATGATAAAAAAGACATCTATTTAAAAAAAAAAATGTTTTTAAATATAAATATAGTTTAAATTGGAAATACAAAATAACTGAAAAATATATTAACAGTTTTGAAGGGCATAACATCAGTTTCAGTTACTGACACTGGTGATGTATCACCACTACGCTAAAAGAATTGAACACGCATGAAATAAAAGTATTCTTGAATAGTACTATAGATAAATAAACCTGTTTATGACTAACCAAACACTTAGTTCCTAATAGCTTAACCTGTATGGCAAGGTCAAACTTCAGTTATGTACTATTGAATGAGAGGATCAATTGAACTTGATTACTGATTAATCTTTCTTTGTTTAATGTTTAAATTGAAGAGTCAAACAATATCGATAAAACATTATACTTTTAAAAACAAATATTTTCTAGTAGATTTAATTATTAATAGGTTATTAGTTCTATGTTTATTTTACCTTTTAAATATTGTTCAGATAAAATTGCGACATAATTTGAGTAATTTTGGACAGGACGGTTTAAACCAGGGTTTAAACCATGGATTAATCCATTCTGTCCTAAACCTTGCCAACCCTGCTGTAAACGAGTAATATGATTATTTATTTATGTATTTTATAATATACATGATTTTTTTTAAAATTTATTATTTATTTTTTTAACTCTTTATTCTTTATGACGTTCTTTCAACTCAGTTTTATATCCTTGATTCGAAACAAGATTTAGAGGTGCTTTAATAAAGAATAACAGCAATTTTTTCTCTCTGATATTTTTTTTTTTTTTTTTAAACTGAGATGATAAAAGTCTGCAGATGTTAAGGTGATCTGTAGAGTCCGCTGCCTTGCAGGAAAGTTTCGGTTACAGAGCATGCATGAATAAATATATCGATATCTAAGAGAGTCAGTAATAAAAGTAATTTTCATGAAAAAAAAGAAGAAAGAAATAGATGCAGAGAAGTACACTCATGTTCAAAAAAAATAACAAAAACGTATAAAAATCTTACTCATATCACAAATTTTGTGAAATAAAATACAGTCGGACTTCTATTTAACGAACTTCCATTCTGCGAATTTCTCCATTTTGCGAATTTTTCGAGGAACCAAGAAGATTTTGGAAATTTCTTCGCAAAATAACTTCCGAATAGCGAAGTGAATTTTCTAGTTAACGAACTTTTCTTTCAGATCCACTCTCCTTATTTCAGAACATTTTAAACTTGTTAACGCATTTTATGGGGGAATGACCTTGAATTGATTTTCGAAGCCTCGTAACTGTTAGGGAAAGCAGTAAAATCCCTCTTTTCTTTGCATTTCAAACGAAAAAACTCAGACAAAATTAACTGATTTTATCAGTATGCAATTAAACTTAAGAATGCATATGGTAATGTATGTTTAAAATTACTTTTATAATAAATGCAGTTATAATTTTAAATTTAGCTTTTTTTAGATTAAAATGTATAAAATATGTAAATGTATGTATGTAAATGTAAATATGTAAATGTAAATGTATAATAAAAAGAAAAATTAAGATATTAATTGAACAATAGGTATTCTGGATTTTACATATTAATCTAGTATACAAAGAACTCAACTTTTTCCTATGTTTGAAAATGGGAAATAACACAAGCGAGAAGAACTAGCAGGAAAAAAAATTCTGTTTGAAAATGATATCACATAAAGACTAAGGGGTAAGAACAGTTTATGTCAATTTTTCACAAAAATGACGACTGGGTCGTCATCTATTTGCATTTTGAAAATTACTCAGTTTTGACAAATCATAATGTGGAAAATAGATCCTCCTCGAGAGTTATTACACAGTGAACCCTTTCTGCCGACGTGTAAACTCGTTTTTACTCCGCATCAGATTTCATGGACGTTATACCCTTCTTTCCCTTTGATAGTCACACGTGATTTCTCCTTGATTTCACTTGCAAATGACGTATTAACAAAAACAACATGGTAGTCTGCTTGATACCGCGCTGAAATTTGGTTCGTATCAGTTAAATAAATATTTAAATAGTAATAATAAAAGAAAAAAAGGTTTGTCGAATCATCCTTGTTTCTCCTAGGCCAGACACACACAGTGAATTTTTAATTTTTTTTTTTTCCTTCAAAAAAGACATGTGCGCAACATGTAACAAAACGAAACAAAATAATACTATAGGCAAGATTTATTTTTCAAATGCATTCATTCAAATGTTGGGAACAAAACAGAGAAGAAAAAAAAAGGTTTAAATTGAGTAGTGGAAATAATTAAATTCATGCTCACACCGTCAAGGTCTCGGATGATAAAAGAAAAAAATTACGAATGCACTTCCTCTTCTTGTTGATAAAAATACGGTACTAAATACTAAAAGAGAAAACATTTTTCTGTTCACTTTTTATGAGAGAAAAGTGCAAATATTAGCGATGGTTTATTTTCAATTTCTAGTAATTTTCTTAAAATTAAAATTCGATAGTTAAAAATTGTCTCTGATCTTCACTACAAGTATGATAGTTATTGCTTTCATCATTCGACCTTAATCTTTTCTTATGTTACACTCTATTTTTTTCTTTTTTCATTAGGTATTTAATAGCGTAATCAAGATAACTTAGTGCAATATATTTATCAAGATTACAGAAAAAAAAGCTGCTAGTTAGTACAATAAAATATTGTATATAGCTTCGAATCTAATCGAAATCTAACAGCTTGATGTAGAACAACTCTTAATAAGTTATAATGTCAAAACAAGAGTATAATGAAAATTGAAAATATTAAACATTTAGACTATCGAAAAATATAACGTTTTAGATTAAAAAGTAAAAACATTTTTTTTCCAAAACTTAAATGAAAAACGCAGTTCTAGAGAGCATCATTTATTTATGTGGGTGGAATTTTCGATGATGGTACAAGATATTAAGGGAGTGCTACGCCACGCCCTAGGTTTTTTTGTTTTGAACATGACATATAAATAATATTTTCTACTTTATAGTCAACTTGAAATATTTATCTCTTTTCGTTTTCTTCCTTTAAGTTTTTTACCTGACAATTTATGTTGTCGGAAAAGCGCCAAAACTTAGTTCTTCTATAAATTTTCCTCACACCATTAGGAAACAAGTTGTTGCAAGAGCAGGGCTGCTGTTAAAATTTAAGCACTCCAACTAGGCGGAATGCGGTCGAAATTTATTTCTAATTCTCGTAATTCCGTGGACGGTTTGAACCTCGACTAAATTCAGATCCAAGGGTCCCCATCTGCTGGAAAGTAAAGGTGGTTGACGTACTGTGCTGACTAATCTGCCACCTACATGTTGTTGGTTTTGGAAATGTACAGCTCCAATCTCCGTGACTTGGCTAACGTACTTTAACAAAAGTACTGCCAAATTCTACTAGCAGAAGTCAGGATATTATTAAAACAAGCATTTTCATTGGGCACGGAGCTTCAGTAGAGAATGAAGCACACTAGTTAGCCTAAAAGAGGTTGAAATTTTGATTGCAAAACTTCCAGACACTAAATAAGGTTAATAATTCTCTTCCATATACCATTATTTTGTCAACACCATTATGCTCCTGCATACATTTTTCATACATTCTTACTAACAGTTAGATGCGCACAGTGCAGATATATTTTGGTCGTTAAAGTACAACACATTAGTGATAATCTTAAGACTAAAAAAAATACAATAGTTATCATTACACGAACTCCGGACGGGTAATGATATAGAATCATACAACTCTTAAAAAAAACGCCATTGCTCTAGTAAAAAACACGGAGTCCGTAATCTTTCATTCAAGTACTACTCTTGAAACGGCAGTGACGCGTAGAAAATTGAGGCACTTTGAAAACGGGGCACGATTTCATTTTCAAAAATAATGGCTATAATCCGCCTCATGTCATCTTACAGCCGTCTAGTGTGAATAACATAGGCATGAACATTCTGTGTTTTTATTCTGATGCTGAAAACGAGCACGCAGACAACAAAAGGGCTATAACAGGTGGAACAAATGGAAAATTCAATTGTTAATAAATTTTGAAAAGCTGAATAGAATAATAATGAACTTCTAAGATTTTTAGGATAGCGGAAAGGATTAATATCAAAATGTAATCGAAAACCAACTTTTCGTGGTATAGTTGAATAAATATGAAATAGTTCAGTTCGTTAGGGTCGAAAATTGATCTAGTTTCACATATGTGAATGCATACCGAATTGAACCTTAAATATCTCAAAAGATTAAATTTATATTATTTTAAGATATTAGATCTAGGGAAGTACTTGCACAATTGAAGAATTATATACAATGAGGATATAAAAATTCCCAATTTTCATTTATTATAGAACAAATAATTTTTTAAACAAAGATTGGGACACAATAGGAAATGCCAAAAACTTTATTTAAGTTTTTAACATGTGGCCGATCGGCCTGTGTAGGGGGCAGGGAGCTGTCCTTGCATCAGAAAAGTTCTGGGTTCGAATCCCGGGCAAGGCATGGATGTTTCTTTCTCTCTATCTGTGTTCTACGTCCTTTCTCCTTTGTGTGTGAATGTGACCCGCCCAATAAACGGGTTGTGGTAGTGTGACGTGGGCAACGCTGCTCCACCGCCGTGGCTTCGCCACAGGTGCCCACTGGGTTCTGGCACTTTCTGTGGCCAATGGACAATAGTTCCAAGTGCCCGCCAATTAAAAAAAAAAAAAAAAATTAACACCATTTGTTTCCACTGTACTGTAATATTAGGGAGTACCCTATTATGACAAATTGTCATTACAACGGAATTCTTTTGGATATGCATTTATTCTTTCCTTTTCCCATAGATTTCTTCAAAAACAAAATCAAAGTATTTCTCAACGATCAAATATATAGAGAGATAGTTTTTTCTCAATTTTAACAAAATATTTGCTAGACATTAATAAGTAATCAATGAAATTGACTGAGTTTTCTGACCTTCTTTTTGTAGATGAATTTAATATTATATTTCATTCTTTTTAATGTTTTTCAAACATTATAACCACCGCAAAACAAAGAGTTCTGAAAGATCTTAATAAGTGTAAACAACAATTTTTCTCTCAAAAGAAGCAAAAGAAAAGCAATACGCACGCGAGGAAAAAAAAAGTATCACAATGTATAACTTTTGCTCCAAATGATTGAACTTTTACGTGCTAAGTACTTATTAACTTACGAAATCAAACACGAAAACATATTTTTTCTCTTAGTAAACACGTCTTTTTTACAACAAATTTGGATATTTAACCATCATGATACGAGGAGGTAGCCGCGACTTAGAATATATGGTTACAGTAGTTTAGTTTTTTTCACACAATTATAAAACTTGTCAATCCTAAATTAACTCAGTTCAAAAAAATATTTTTAACTATAATTTATTATCAATTATTATATAATGATCGAAAATATTTTGAATTGTGAAGTATGCCAATTTAGTTTTACATGATTTGAACGAAATTAGTCAAATAAGAGTTTTTCAGAAATAAAAATTTTAAAAATATAAGACTTTTGAAAATTTATAATTTAAAAATTATTAAACCGATATAAATCAAATTTTGTGTTTAGATATTTATAATGACTTAAAATTAGAGTGAAGTAAAAAATTTTATATTTTATTATTCAAATATTTTTTGACAACTTTTAAATAAAGTAATAAGTAACTATTAAGAAAACAATTGCTAGCAAAAAATAAACATTAAATGGCTCTCTTGTTTATAGTGGCTTGTTTATAGTGTTTATAATGGCTCTCTTGTTTGTTAAACATTAAATGGCTCTCTTGTTTCTATACTGCGGCTCAAAAATCCAATCTCCAGAGAAGGCACGTTTTTGGATCTCGTAAAGTATTATTTTTCTGTTAAAAATAGAGCTTCTGGTAAGGTAATGTAATACAACAACATATTTAAAACATTTTTAGCGTTACCTAGTATATATATTCCAAAAACGTTTATGTGCTCAAACATTTTAGCAATCATATTACATTTATATTAATAATCAATAGGCCGGGATTGGCAGGGCGCTGAACGTGAGAACGGGAGTTCGAATCCAGCTGGCCGAAGACTCCCCGTGTTTTAAATGGTGACTGGTGCACGTTAAATCTGTCTGGTTACAAAGTCCTCCATGTTCCCATAACAAATTATACCTCTGGGAGTACTGATTTGGAGATTGATCATTCTCCGGTTCAGGTCTGTGGATGCCTTATAAGCGGGTGTAATGTACGAGTGTGGCACAAATCGAATCCTTGGCCATAGATGACATCACTGGAAAACAAGAGCAATCGCACCCTTTGTTTTAATGGCCTACGACAACAACATTAATCAATAACCTTATTTTTTTTTTTTTTTTATAAGTACAACGTCAAATGAATAAAAAGTAACGATTCGGTCAGGAAATATTCATTCATTTTTTCATGAATTGTTGTAACGAAGGAAAGTTGATAAATCGTAGGTATAAAGCCAAAAGTGACCGGAATCTGTAATACTAATGTTTATAACTAGACCAGGGCACATTTAGATGAGAAAAAGATATGATTTTGATTAGAAGACTTAATAATTTTTGGCCCATTTAATTAGTCATATCGCTGGTTCAAAACTAAAACGACACATCTGCAAACGTATTATGCCTGCAGATGTGTCGTTTTAGTTTTGAACCAGCGATATGATGAGCTAAGTGTATTGACTTGTTTGCCAAATATTGACTTGGTAACTTTTACTCGTAACAGCAGTATACCAAAGTAATATATCTTTAATACTGTGCCATTAGCTACTTAATGTTTATCTGTTAGAAAGCATTTCACTCGATTTTATATTTTTTCGATTAAACGCAGTTCCTTACGCAATTATTATAAACAACTTTACAAAAATCGTTTTCAGTAATTATTTGAATTGTAAAATTAAAAAAGAAAAATATATATAATTTTTTTTTACTGTTTCTCAACTTTAATATATGGCTCACTAATTTCTTTGTGAAAATTAAGAGTGACATGCAATGTTTAAATAGAACTGTTATTTATACATAGTCATGTTATTATACATGTTATTTATACATTTTGTCAATTTTTCTCCTACATTTTGTCCCTTTATATAAATTGTATTTATCAGACAAAATACGCAAAAAAATTTAACTTAAAACAAATAAAAATAATAACAAGAATTATTAAGAGGAATTTGCAACTTAAATGTAAGTATAATTATTAGAAATTTTCACTCAATTACAAATTACAAACGAAAAGTAATCTTAAGTAACCAATTAAAAAACTAATATAAAACCTGTCGCAGTTACGATACATTTTCTCTTAATTCGAATCGGAAATGACGTAAAATTAATTAACACTCGGAAATGTGTCTAATTTCGTCATCTTTTTTAATTGATACATGGAAGAAAGAAAATAAAATTGCATTAAGGCTTGAGGAGTAATTACTATAAGATGTGGAGGAATGTTATTCTATTTATAGACAAGATTCCGAAAGATGAAGGTCATGTGGTACAGTTTAGAGGTCAGCGAGAACTTACTTCAAAAGATTGAAAAGAACAATATAGATCTATAGAAATAAAGCCAAAAATAATACTTTCGTAAGAAATGCGTTATTTTGCATTCATCTTTTTAAAGTTTATTGATAGTTTTATTAATTAGTTTAATTTTGATTCTTAATAATATATAATTATTTTTTATATGCTTAGAATTGCGCTTTTGCAATGCTTACTTTTAAATTTTTGACGCAAATTTTAAATTATTTCGTATTCTAATAATCAATACAATAGTTAGCTGTAACAAAACAACAGATATTCATGTATCCTTTTCCTGATGCAATTTCACATTAAAAATTACGAAATATGTTGGCGTGTTGAAACACGTATGTTTTTGTAATTGTATCCCAAGACAATAAAAAAGCACTTTTTTTTTCTTTGTTTAAAAAATTCGATTGCTTTATATATTTTTTTATTTCATTTATTTTGGTTTAAATAATTAATGAATATAACGTTTCAATTTTCCTTAAAATTAGAAGGTCTCCAACCATATTTTTCAAGGTAATTTTATAAAAAATAAAAACAAAAATTAAATAAAAAAAAATAAAATAAAATAAAAACAATAAAAAATAATTTCTTTTTTAAAAAATTGGAATACTTTATATTTTTTTACTTAATTTATTTTGATTTAATAAATATAACGTTTTGATTTTCTTTAAAATTAAGAGATCCTTATACCCATATTTTTCAAAGCAATTTCATAAAAAATAAATAAAAAGAAAGTCATTATAATCGAAAAGTAACACACATATGGTACTATTTGACATGGGGTTGAATGAATTTCACAAAAAATTTAAAATGTTAAAGAAACTAAAATTTTTTAATGAAGGAAGTAAATATACGCAGAAAGGCAACAAACAAATGCTGCCCTCAAGAATTCTGATTTTAATCTTATTTCATACCTATTTCGCCTATCTTTTAATAACATAAACTTAAATTCGACATGTAATTTTTAGATTAAAGTCAATTCGCGATTAGGGTTAATATCAACAATTCGAAAAACTGCTTATGAGTAGAACGCAGTTTTAAAAGAGAAAATTGAATGTGAAAACAAAAACATACTAAAAGACATTGGTGCTTTTTGAGGGTTTTAAAATGGAAACATATTCTTTAAATCAAATTTGTAGAGATTATTTATTTATTTACAATTTAGCCCGCAGTGTGATCAACAAAACATATCTGGGTTATACCCTCAAGGGGGTAAAGAGGGTGCACTTGCACTCGCATAGAAATCGAATAAACTAAAATGTAAAATTTGCTTTTAGGGATGTAACGAATATTCGGCCACTATTCGATATTCAAACCCTTTTGCCGAAAATTCGTTTTTTTTCGGGGGGGGGGGGCTGATTTAATAAAGAGTAATCTAAAATCGTATTTTTTACTACATATTATTATTAGAAACCGCGGTGGCTCAGGGGATAGAGCGTTCGCCTTCTAATGAGGTGAACCGGGTTCAAATCTCATGGCTGGTGGATACGAATTCTACATTCGGCCTTGCACCGACTACAGTGCTGACGTAAAATATCCTCAGTGGGTAGACTGAACATGTGTTAGAGTCCCCTTGCCGCCGGGCTAACCGTGGGAGGTTCTCGTGGTCTTCCTCTCCATGTAACGCAAATGCGGGTTAGTTCCATCAAAAAATTCTCCAGGAAGGCGAATTTCTCCCATTACTTGATCAAGGAGTTCCCTTGTCTTCTGGATTGGGTTCAAAATCACAAGGCTGCGGAGTTGAACATTAGTAGTCGTGAACCCAATAATTGGGTTGGCTTTTCAACAACGGTTATAAAATAAAATATACATTATTAGAAATAGTTTTTACGCATATTTGTTAAGTTCTAAAACTTGAGAATTTTTGTTCTGAAAGACAAATGAAAGGAGAAAAAAAAATAATTGAATTGAAACTAGATTACTTTATACTAAACTGCGAGTTTTTTTTTTTTTTTTTTTTGTATTGCTGATTTTTTTTTTTTTTTCCTCCAAATTATATTCAGGCAAGTCAATTTCGTCGTTTTTTCAACACTTTTGTTTTAAGAATTGAGAGTATCTTTGGTTTGCTATTTTTGCTGGTTTCTGTTTTTATTATAGCGCATTGTTTTAACGGACCGTTTCTAATAGACTTAATTCTTTGATTGTCACAGTTATAAATTTTCAAAAATAAAGCTCGATTTTTTTTTTTTTTCGCTTTTAAATATATAATTTTTTTATGGGCGTTTTTATAATAGCGAGGCATTTCTAAAAGCGACTATATAGCTTTTAACGTTTTATGGATATTTTTTTCTGAAAAATACCATTTTTAGCATTTAAGTTTTGTTTTAAGAATTAAAAGAATTTTCTATTTCTCTTTCTTTTTTTTTACATACAACTTTAGTTTTTTTTTTTTCCTTCTTTTTTTTTTATAGTCGTTAGACAGTTTTTTATTTATCTTAAATATTTCAAATGGACAAATATTATAATTTTTCCTCCTTACCAATAATATAGCTAAATTTTGATCATTTAATGAGTTTATCATTTAATGATAATGATAAATAAGTTTATTATCAATAAATAAACAAAAATTTTAACAAATGAATTTTTTTTTTTTTTTTTTTAAATGTTGCTATTCGGCCACCGAATATTCGATAATCCACCGAGTTTATTGGCCGAATATTTGGTTTTCGGCCAAATCACAATTCATTACAACCCTTCATATGTTTCTAATTTATTTAAAATAGTAACTAATGAAATAATTACTGAACAATATCTCTGATTCATTAACAAAGCATAAGCATATTAAATTTAAAAGCAAATCTTTTGATTCATTAACAAAGCATATATAACTTTAATAAAGTATTTTATTTTATTTCCGTCGTAGAACAGCATTGAAATGCCAGCAAAACAGGCATTGAATGTGTGCATTACTTTTCGATTTGATTATGTTTAAAATATAATGGGTATAAATAATTCGAAATATAGGTAGTATCGGAATTATTTTACAATTTTAACATACAATAAATCTTAAACACCATAATCAAGTGTGCTTATATATTTTTTTTTAATTGTTATAACATTCAATGATTTGTTTTTAGGAATCAATTATATCTCTTGACATATAAATATTTACCTGATTATACATATATATGTATATTTAGTATATATGAATATTTACCAGAAGTAACCATATACAATTATTAATGGTCCCCTTTATGTATTGAATGAATTATTTAATATAGTTATAATAGTTGTCTTTATTTTTCAATCAAAATAATTGTCTACTACACTTTGATTAAATTTTTAGTTTTATCTTAGACTTTTTGCAATAATAATAAACAAAAAGAAATATTCTTAAAATTTTTTAAATTATTTTTTGATATTTTTATTTTAGATGTAAGCATTATGTACAAATAACATGACTTGGCTATTTTAAAAAATCCTTATAAAACTTCCCAATGCTTTTAGGAGAATAAATTAGAAGATTAGCAGGATAGGAAATGATAGGAACTGGTTTACTTAGTAACCAATCATACAAATTCAATTACAATTTATTATAAAGTTAAGAGTAGCAGGAAGACCATCATGAAGTTAAAAAAACACTTTTTCTTTTCTCTTTTTTAAGGAGAACATAGGGGCCTTACCTAATAAGAATTTATATTATTATTTCCAGTAGATCCTTACCAGTAGGCCCATATATTAGAATTTATTATATTATTTAATTGCAGTTTAATTCTTAGTTGTTTCACACAAGTGAAAATATATATTTTAACAAAAATAAACCGATTTATGCAAAATAAATGCCCAAATTAGGATATGAAGGCAGCAATTTAGAATTTAATGATTTCTCAAAGAAATTGAAACTATTATTTTAAGAAAAAATTCATGGCATTAGTAAATGAGTGTTAATGCATTCAACACATTGCACCTTAATTTTAAATTATATATTTTATTTACAATCAACTATTTATTTACAAATTTTGCCCTATATTTTAATAAATTTAGTAGCAAAGGTTATATACATTGTATGCTCTATTATATGCCCTCTATATATTTTACATATATTATTACAGCATTTTATTTCTTTTTTAAAACAAACAATTCCAAAGTAAATTAAAAAGAAAACTAAATGCTTTCATAATTAACATCAAATAAATGTTTCACATCTATGTTAATATCAGTTTCAAACAGTAAATATAAAGACAGAAAATACGTTCCTCATAATGAATCTTCACCTAATTAATGCTGTAACTTTGACTATTTTAATGATAGCAAATAATATTATACTTACACTGAATGAATGAATGATTACTTGGTTAACTTCACTAAATAAATGTTGTAACTATCTCATTGTTATATTTCGTTTGCAAATCATGTAGAACCGTAAAGAAAAACATAGTTTTAGAAACCTATTTTTCTATAATTTATTTAAGGCACTAAATCCTTCAGGGTTTTTTTCTGAAATATATTTTATAATAAAATCCACTTAAATCTTCCAAAAATGTAACTCTTGGTTCATTTCGAAATTCTATTCATAAATAACTTAATATATTTCATAAGCAATTTTAATTTATAAAACAAAAAGGATAAATAAATAATACTTACCTCAAGGGGTAATTTATCCCAGTTTTCTTTTATTTTTAAGTACCTTCTTTCAAACGTATAGTTCCAATAGCTACGATAAGGTGGTTTAAAATTTAAAGTAGGATAAACTTCAGGGGTACTAATATCTACATTTTTTAAGGGACGAACGGTACTACATTTCAGTTCTTCCCGCGATTTTACCCTTCCGATCTCAGCTTCGGTGTTGATTTGCTCGATCAGCTGTATGGAATCTACGGGATTGAGACCGAGCTCAATCCGCGAGGAAGAAGTCGGCACCTGTTTGCTGTTTCCCATATTGTGATAAATAATTAACAAAGATAAGCATGTTAATATAATGACTAGAATAAGATATTTAGTCCTGGATTTCTGCAGGAATCGTGTGATAATCAATTTCGGCATCATGACATAAAAGTTGTAAGCAATTAAGACATTTCCTGTAAGATCTGACAGTGTTGATCACATGACGTTGTTAGTATCCACAAGTAAACAACGTATTATAAATTTAAGTGCGAAATCTGCAAAGTCTTGACAAGTTGACAACGAATATAACAAACACACTGAGAGAGAATGAAAAACATAGCTGTTTTTGCTGCTGTCCCTGCCGGCGATCGGATGGTTACCAGAATGTGGCATGATTATTTTTGTCGCCAAATAGTCGGAAGGGCGCCAAAGTACAGTAACGACTTTCCCGCACTGAAACTTTAAAGAGATTTAGTACGTACGTTATATCAATTCTGCAAATATATTCTATTTGTTCGCTTGCCTGTTTGCCCTCCTTCCTAAAACATTTTTATAATAAATTCATTTTCATAATTTATATGATGTAATACTAATAGTTATTATTTATGAAAAAACATTATATTTCTATATTTCATTAAATATTTACAATATTTGTATATTTGTTTTCTAATTACAACATTAAAATATTAAATAATTTTTTCTGTTTGTTATTTGATATAGTATCTGTAGTACTTAATTTTAGTCACATTGCTGTACAATGCAAATTAGCTGCGCAAATGTACGGTAAAGCATTTTAACGAGAACCGATACCGCACACCCTTAGCCTCTTCACAGACTGATCAAAGTGGTCACCCACCCGCACACTGACCGCAGTAGTGATACTCAATTTTGGTGTTCTACTGGGAACTGTGTCTTAGAGAACAGAAAGGAAAAATAACTGTATAAAAAACCTTAAATTTAAAAATATTAATATAATTTTTTTAAATAACTTCCTAACAAATTAGAATTTCGAAACGAAATTCGTGCTGAGTTCGCACATAAAAACGGCTTTTTCAACGCTCAAAATTTAACTGTTTTTGCATTTAAGCGGCTAAAAGTGTTTTTTTTTTCCTTACAAATTTAACAGTTAATAATTCTCAAACTAATTGTCGAATCGTAAATTTTTTTATTTCCTCTTACTCCCTGTACTTCTTTATGCATACCATTGTAAAATCTTCTAAATTTTGTACATCAATGTAAAATGAATGTAACGTTAAAAAAAAAAGTGCGTCTAAAAAAACTATCCTATCAAGTATGTGTGTTTGATAAAATCCTTTTAACTCAAATATGTTGTATTAAAACTTAAATATTGAGAATTAATGTTTCAAAAATTTTCAGAAAAGAGTATAAAAGCTGGTAACTATAAATTAGAATGACATACAGTTGACTTCATTATTAAATGTAGAAATATTGGAATTATAAGTGAAAGTTGTATCAAAATATAGATTCGAAAATGGAATAAAATTGCTTATAAAGATTAATCGCTGATTACAGCTGAGCACTGATTCCCTGCCTACAAGCAATTAGCAAATAAATTCCAAGTAGGAAAATGAAACTCATTCAAATAAAAGCAATTTGTGTAATTTCACATGAAAGACATCTTTCATGAGAAATGACACAAATTGGAAAAGAAATGACACAAATTTGAAAAGAAATGACACAATGGGGAAAAGAAATGACACAAATTGGAAAAGAAATGACACAAATTGGAAAAGAAATTACACAAATTGGAAAAGAAATGACACAAATTTTTAAAAAAGTATGCATTTCAAACTTGGGTTTTAAGTGAGAAAAATTAATTAAAAAGAATAAAATATCTAATTTACTAAACATATTTTCGTTTCATAATTTATTTTTTTGAGGAAGTGAAGCAGATAGAAAGAAATTAAATTATTAAGATTTAGTAGTCAACTCGCGTTATCAATCAGAATTTCAAGAAAAGCGTTCCTGTAGAAGTAGTTTCTCCTTTGAAACAGTTGGTTATCAGAGAAACCAACATTTAAAGCAAAGGAAGTTTTTAATCTGGTAATATCTTACAGCTTCAGTTTCTTGAGATTATTTATTTAATGTCTTCGCTAGATTTGAAAATACTAGATTTTAATATAATATTACCTGCATTTGATAATAAACCTAAATGGATACCTATATTTGAAAAATAATCGAATGTACTTGAAAAAAATATTTAAACCTAGTTAAACAGAATGTGCTACATGATAAGAAGTAATAAATGAGAAACTTCACTTGCTAACAATATATAACTACAGTTCAAATAGTAAACGGTTTTTTTTTCTCTTAAGCCTTTTATATTTTTTAAAAATTTTGATGCAAATGTTTTGATTTTTATCAGGCAACATGTAACTCTCTTACTCTTTTTTATATATATATACTATTCATTTTATTGCTACTTCTGACTTTTAAGTCAAGCGGGAGTTTATAAAAGGAAAATCTCTAGTGAGAAAATTATTTTCCATAACAATGGATTAATAGTCATTATTTTTTTTAAAAAAATAGAAAAAAAAATCCGCCGAAAAAAAAAAAACAATTAAATAGTGCAATAACTTTTTTCAAACAAATTGGAATTTCGATAAAAAAAAAAAAAAAAAAACTCGCGTTAAGTTTTGTTCTTTCAAGTTGAAAATTGTTCTTTGAAAATTGTTGTCAAGTTTTAACTCTGTAATTGGACTGCAGAGTAGTCCACGTGACATTTTTTACTGCAACTTTCACAGCACTAACTATTGAGTTCTTTTTAATTTTTTTTATTCCATCGTATTCCATGTACATTTTTTAAACATCTTCGTAATTTCAAGATTGTACGTCATAGTTTTTACTTAACAAGAACAAAATGTAAGGTCAGGGAAACACCAGCAGCGCTTATGTTCTTTAATATCAAGAGGTTTATTTACTTTATAAATAAATGTTTATTCTCAAAGGATGTGAATGCTAAAATAGAATTTCAAAAAACTGATAACTCAAAAAATAATTTAAAAAATTTTTTTTTTGAAATAAGTAGTTTTTTATACAAAAATGCCAAAAACATAAAAACCTCAATTTTGAATTTTTTGTCGTTTAGGTTGATTTTTCTTTTGAACGACAGTATAGTGGTCTAATTTTACCCTTTAAGTTTGACCAAGTTATTTTGAAACACACCGTACATTAGAGATGATGATAAAAGCAGGAAATAGATGAGCATAAGGACCACTCGGGCCTACAATTTTTAAGAAATTACTTTTTAATGATATTGATTTTATTGTTTATTTATTATTTCATATATTTATTAGTATTGAAATTGAGCAAATTCTTTTTTAAATTTAACCCAAGTCTCCTTTTAAATATAACTTTCCACGGCCCTGCTTACGGAATAAAGCAAAAATGAATAACTTCAAAGTACATTCAACAAAGAAATATGATGCCACATACTGAGTGACATTAAAATAAGGCCATTATAAATGATAGTCTTAGAAGAAGTTATCACTTACAGAAAAAAAAAAGTTAGAAGTAGGTGTTGAAGAATCTTCAAGCGATTTTGAGCCAAATGCGAAAATCCTTTTCAGTGTAATACGCATGCTCATTTTTCTACTTTCGGATTTGGCACGTTGCCATGGTTATCGGTTTATTTTCAGACGCGTATGAGACTGGACATAAGTGAAATAAGGGAATAAGTCCTCAGGGATACGGGTTATCTACGGAGTGCTCTCGGGTACTGCTTAGTTGGAATATTGGACCTTGGCCGTATATATATTCTTGGTCTATCGTTATACCAGATTAACTTTAAAAAAAGTATGACTTAATTGATAGTTTTCTGCTAATTATTATCTGAACAGACTTCTATTTTGGAAATAACGAAGTTATTGAGAAGGTTCCTTGGAGAAATATCATTTTAATCCTCATATGATAGAATATAGGAAAAAATTGTATTCTAAGTTTCTATAAAAAGTATGTTAATCCTCTCGCTGCGTATTTTTTTTTATTTTTAATCAAAATAGGTTCAAAAATTGCGTATTTTTTATTACATATTTCAATTTAGGTGATGATTCTAAAAATAGCAAGACTTAGAAATCTTTTTACAAATTTAAATTTTTAGTATATTTTTTTAAAAAAAAAAATAGGGCCTTTTCCTGATAATAAATTATACTATAATATTATTTTATGAATTGTGTTGAAGTTGAAAAATAATTTAAGCAAAAAGTAAATTTTTTTTAAATCAGCTATTTTAAAGTTAAAGGTGTAATATATAAATTTAAACGCCAAAATAAAATTGCGGTTCGAATATATTCATTTAAAAAACAAAGCAAACTGTTTTGAGTTGCACTAATATGCATTTACTTTTCATAAATCAAAGAAATAAGAAACAATAAAGTATATGAATAAATAATTTGTTCATTCTTAGAAAAAAAGGGTGCAATTATTTAGTACGATCAGTCAGATGTCTTGCACCGAGTAATTTTAATAGAGAAAATGTTCTTAAATTCTTATCATCTGACTGGCTCTAGTTCTGAGACTAAAAAAAGAAATATTGACAGCTATTTAAAACGAGTTGTAATTTAAAGAAAACTAAAGAACTAATAAAAATAAAACAAAATAGACTAGTATATTATCGGGGAAGAAACCTACGTGGTAAAATAAAGAAACAGAAAAATATATAATAAAATAAATGGTTTAATTGTTCTGTGAATCACACGCGGCTAGGAAATTAAAAATTTAATTTTAAAATTAGGATGCTCGGACGGCATACGACTTAGATATTTTGAAAAATTTGAAAATTTTGGCTACGTATTCTTTCAATCGCGTTCCTAATAAATTATGTCGACCACAATTTCAAAATTGCGGCTATCCCCTTCCCCTATTTTGAGGGTCAGATACCCAAATATGTAAAAAAATATAGGTTTATTCAGAGAAAGTCTGTTTGTGTGTCTGATTTCGTAACTTAATTCATGGTTAGCCTTAATTAATTAGCATATTTGAAATAACCACTAGAAACCATTACACTTGGCACTTAGTACGTAAAAATCAAATCATTAGAATGAAAATTATTCACGCTTATATCTTTTTTATTTTGCGCTCTGTACCCTCCTTCGAATAAGAAGAAAAAAGTTATAAGATTTGGCGCATCAAGTTTTTCGGCAGAAGGGAAAGCATAGATATTTTATATTATAACCGTCGCTGAACAGCCGACCCAATTTTCGGGTTTACGACTACGAATGTTCAACTCCGTAGCCTTGTAATTTTGAACCTAATCCAGAAGACAAGGAAACTCCTGGATCAAGCATTGGGAGAAATTTTCCTTCGTGGAGGGCTTTCTGATGGAACTAACCCGTATTTGCATTACATGGAGAGGAAGACCACGAGAAACTCCCACGGTTAGCCTGACGGCTAGGGGACTCTAACCCATGATCCGTGGATTACACATGAGTCGTGACCACTGAGGAAATTTCACGTCAGTACTGTGGTCGGTGCAAGAATTTCGCAATTCGTGTCGACCAGCCATCGCCGGGATCGAACCCGGTTCATCTCTCTGGAAGGCGAACGCTCTATCCACGAGCCATCGCGGCTCAAAGCATATGCATTTTATTTTATAACCGTCGTTGAACAGCCGACCCAATTTCATGGGTTTACGACTACTAATGTTCAACTCCGTAGCCTTGTAATTTTGAACCAATCCAGAAGACAAGGAAACTCCTGGATCAGTACCCCCAGAGGTATTGATTTGTAATGGGAACATGGAGGACGTTGAGACACGACAGATTTATGTGCATCAGTCACCATTTACTACACGGGGAGTCTTCGGCCGGCGAGGATCGAACCCACGACCTTGTGACATGGGCCCAGCGCCCTACCGACCCAGACAATACCAGGTGGCCGGATAGCCTGGTTGGTAGGGCATTGGGTCCATGTTCAAGAGGAAGTGAGTTCCATCCCTGCCGGCCAAAGACTCACTGTGTAATAAATGGTGACTGGTGCGCGTTAAATCTGCCGGGTCACTAAGTGCTTCATATTTTCATTACGAATAAATACCTCTGGGGATACTGAATTGGAGATCGCTCGTTCTCTGGTTCAGGTCATAATTACGATTTGTGAATGAATGAATGTGTGAGTGGGTCCCCCCTCTAAACAGATTGTGACGTGTGTGGGTGGATGAAGTAGTTTTCTTCATGTCACACACGTGGCCATGAATGGCGCGGCTGAAAAACAAGAAACTCACCCTCTGCCATAAATTCACTTGGTTTTACTAAGCAGGCTTGTTGGTAGTATTTGGCAAGTAGCATTAGAAACAACAGGACTCTAAGAATTTTGTTTTATATACAAGCACACTTGTACATATTTACGAATCGGACATTGCTATCTAGACTTATTGTTTCCTTTGTAATTTTGCACGCTGAAGGTAATGAGATCAAACACGAATCATTCGTACTATTAGTTCAGTGGTCTCATTAGAGCTTAAAAAACCGTTTTGAAAACAATACCATGTTTACAACAGTTAAGTTTCCCCTCTCCCTCCAAAATCCGAAGTGCATCAAGCAGCTTTTTATTACTTACTAAAAGGAGGGTATTTAATCTTTACTGTAGTAATAGTGATTTAATAGCTCTTTTATTTCCACCTTAAATATTGTACATTTGTTCGTCTTTTCATTTTTGACAAAGCTAAAAATGTATATTAATACCCAGAATAACACTTTTCTTCTACTACTTGATTTAAAAAATAAAAAAAAAATTCTAAATGAAAATTTGATTAAGTGCTACCATTGATAAAATTTAAAAGCCAGAAATAGTTTAAAAAACACATCATTATTTCTCTCTCTCTCTCTTTTTTTTTTTTTAAATATCTGGATTTGTGATTGTATATATGTGTTTCTCACTATGGGTAATTTTTGTAATCGATTCAACGTTGTATACATCCCCCAGTAGAAAATAAACTAAAATAGTTCTATCTTTCTAACAAGTGCTTTTGGTCAAGTATTCAGGTAGTGCAAAATTCCTGTTGTGGTGGTTTCGCACTAGTCCATGTGACTAGACACACTTCTTTAGTTAACATCAATGCTAAATAAATAAATAAGGAAAGAAATATTTGCATAATCAGTCTTTATTTTGCATTGATAATACTTTTTAATTTTACACCAAAGTGAAAAAACTGAAAACTATACACAGACATTAAACATTTTCACTCTATAAATAGCTTTCCGAAAGACAGGACACAGTTCAAATAACATTATGCACTATCAGTATTGAGCTTTGACAACTCTATTTGTTTTGTCTACACTCTTTGCATAATGAATGATATGATTTTGCATAGTTAAAGATTAATGCACAACTACTTCTACATATTTCAATAATCTCATTCTGCTTCTCTTTACGAAGTAGTAATACGATAAATTAACAATAAAAATGAAAGATTACAATTTCATTTTTTTTTTTTTTTTTACACTGACTAGAACCACATTTTTTAAAAATATATTTAAATATAAAAGTAGAAAAATTAACGAACAAAAAAACTGCTAAAAGCATAACATAACACAATAAAAGTGAGCAATATGACATATTATATATTGTCTTTTTAAGAATGTTAAGATTCTTCAATATATTAAAAAAAAAAAAAAAAACTATTAAAAGACAAAGTATTTTTTTACTCAAGGAATAAGAACAGACAGGTTTAAAAAGTTTATTGATTTTTTTTTTTTTTTTAAATCTTATAAACGCTATTTGTTAATGATATGAAAGAAGGCCATTAAAAATATTTGAGAATTACAAAGGAAGACTAGTTAAGGATACATTATTAAGTTAAAATTTATAAAAGGGAACACTATTATTATGCTAAGTGAAAACAGAGCTGAAGTTAGATTCAGACACTGCAATATTTGAATAAGAAAACAGTTAGAAAATAAGAAACACAGAGTCAGATTGAATCAGTAAACACAAATTTTGTATGTTAATGGGAGGAAAATTTAGAAGAAAAAAAAATTAACACTATTCTTTTAAGGATAAATTATTTTGACTGAAATTAAGAAACTAAAGAAATAAATGTTTAAGTAATTTTTAACAAGAAATAAATAACCGGTGAGAAGATCTTTTAAATTTTTAACTATAAAAATTTACTCTAAAGTCTTTAGAGGAAGATTTATTTCGTTTTAATTGCAATTACACATTTTTAAATGCATTATAAAATCTAACCACTTTTAAAATTTTTTTAAGATGCTTTTAATGCAATATTCATCAAATGGTTTAGAATTTTTTTTTTAGAACACCGATGAAGTAGTTTGAATTTTAAAAATTGAATATTTTTTGGTCATGCAATGTTAGGCCAATACACTATATTTCTTTTAGGTTATTTTAATTTAAAGTATATACACTAGCATTCTATATTCCTTCACTCAAAGACGTAGCAGTTTTTTACAACTTTTTACAAAGTCAAGACTTGGGACCATTGTCCCATCTTATGATTTTTCTCATAGCACACTAGCATATATGACAGTCTGGGTCTTGCACCATTAGTTTACATAAAAATGATTATTATTCGATACCAATATTAAAAATAAACAAATATATTTGCTTTGCTTTATAAAATAAGATGTGTCATCATTTATGTAAATCTTCAATTTATGTAATATACAAGTATTATTTTTAAAATTAATGATAACTTCGAGGACGATTTAGATAATATCTGCTGAATTTGGTATTTTTGAACTTTACCACATTTTCATGCCAAAAGGATTACATTAAGGTTAACAATTTAATATATACAATGGCAAGAGCTGTTTTCTCATGAACTCTGAATTATTGCAAATAATCAAACATTCAGATCATGAAATGTAGACATTATTAATCTTTGGAAATTCAGAGAAAAAAAAGGAACTTAATGAAGTTTTTATGAATATCTATTTACATGAATGGTGTAGATATCAGTTACTGTGCAATTACAATTTATGGAATAATTACACACAAATTATTATCATTTAAAATATATGTTACTGAAACAATAAACATTGCACAATTAACTTTTAGGAAAACCAAAGATTTACTTTGAATATTAAATGATTAAATTTATAATATAAGTATTATTAGTAAATTAAATATTGAACAAAAAAAATTATATTTTAAAGAAGAAATTAAATTTTTAAAAAAAATTCTGTTTAGAATTATTTATTTTAAAAGTTAATTATTTTTATTCAAAAACACAGGCTTTATTACATTCATGAAAATATTTATTACTTTTGGTAAAAATTATTATAATATGAAGCAATACTAAAAATTACTATCTTAGTAAAATTCAAGAATTTAAAAATATCAGTAAAACAATTTTGAAGTAGTTATATATAGATAATTTTTAAATATGTAAAGGTAATTTTTTTTTAATTATCACCAGCTGATATTTACTTTTTTAAATTCACATTTAAACATTTAATACACATGGATATCGTATATTAAAAGTATTTACACTTATGGACTGACATCTTAATAATAGCAGCACATTTACAAACACTTTAGCAATCTGATTTTTAATATTCAATTCACATAACATTTTAAATCCCATATCCAAATGTAGTAAACTAAATTAATAAACTTTAAAATTAAATTAAAATTTTTTAAAAAAATAGGCACATGCTTGTGATAATTTTTGTTTGTTGAATCACAAAACATTTTTTACTAGGTAAAAAAAAAAATTTTAGTTATTAAACCTGGTTTAATAAATTTAATCTAATTCTAGAACTTTTGATGAGAAATATGGCCACACATCAAGGATCATATTCAAATAATAAGTGACACTCATAGCATTTTCATTCACATGATAGAGTAATATATTTTATGAATACACAGTATTAATATCTATAACAAATGCATATTATCAAGTTGTTAAACTTCAAATAAGCAACACCTCACACAAAATGCAACCCAAAAAGATATTTACACTTTCTAAAAGAAAGAAAAAAAAATTATAAAATGTCCAGCATTTTTAAAAAAGTATTGAAAAAAATTTTCCATCAGTTTTTAATCAACAAAAATAAATTCTATTCTGAATGAAAATTCTAGAAAACTTAGAGAAGTTAAGATATATTTTTATTACAAATTAATTTGATTACAAATTATTAATTAAATGAAGTTAGTATTAAAGTAAGGTAAATGAAAGATAGAAACAAAAAAGATACTTTAAATTTATAGCTCAATTATTACCTAATAAAACTAATTGCCAGTACTAGCACACAAAACTAGTTAGAAAGACAATAAAACTCAATAAACTAGACGACATTATTTATTAATATTAATAATATTATTACCAAAACTTATTATTTTGGAAATTGTGATTTTGCTTTAAAGAAAAACTAAAAATTTTCAAAAATAAGCAAAGAATAAATATAAATAAAATGCGAGAACAAAATGCATAAAAAATTAAAAATTCCTAAATTAATGTTTACAAACATACTAATTTATAAAGAATTTTATGTATGTTATAAGAGGAACTTATTTTAAATTTTACATTGGTAATAAAAAACCGATACATTACAATCAGTATCAAGACAAAAAGCAAGCATGTAACACTAGTCATTAAAATGGCTCAAAAGAACATCACCTGCACTTTATTTTATTATTATTGAACAAAGAGAATATCAATACAAAAAATGCTTATTTTATAAACACACACTTATTATTAGCAATATCGATGCAATTATTCTTATTGGAAGAGCATCTAAAAGTCTGTGCCAAAGGCACTGATCTTATTTTAGAAAAATTTCAAACAGGTAAAATGGAAACTTGACTTTATGCTAAGTCAAACGTACATTAATAGATTAAAATATAAAACATTTTTCAATAGAGTACTAAAATAAACATTTTGTTAAGAAATAGCAGTCAGTTTCGTTGCTTCAAAGTATTTTAACACCAAACAACCAGCATTCATTGCTATCATTATTATTCTACAATAAAAATTTAATTATTATTAATTAGTATAACAGATTACAAAGAAGCGGCATATTGGAACATCAATCAGCATGGATAAAAATGTCAATAAAAACCTTTCTTTAAAAATTTCCTACAAATTAATTTTGCCCGTCCATATATTGTTTACCCACATTCGTTATCTAAAGCTATGATAAATTTACCACATTCGTTATTTGTATTATCTAAACTATTTGATTTAGTTAAATATTTTTAATTCTGATTTAAATAAATTTGATATTTGTTACTAAGGTCTATTTAATCAGCTAACAAATATTAATTACTTTTTAGACATTTCATATCATTTACATCCATGCTTTATTAATCATACTATAAAACGATTTGAAGAGTGGAAGAAAATGAATTTGTTTGCTATTTATTAAATTTAATGAATAAGAAGATGTTGTTAGTTTGATTTATAATTGCAGTATCACAACAGTACTAATTACTATAAGTTTTCATTTTAAATTATTTTTTTACTATTAAAAAGATCTAAACGAACCAATCTATGATATAAAATTTAACAGCACCAATAATATGTTTATTAAAAAAAATCTACTTTTAAGTTCAGTGAAAAAGATTTATTTACATGAGTGCTTTTTACCTTCGAAATATTGGAAACAAATAGAGACTACGATTTCAACATCTTACTATCAACTTTGACTTAGTATAGAATTAAGTTTCAAGCACACCATTAGCTTGTCCTCAACAAGAATGTTAAAAAAAAAATAATAGAATAACCAAAGCAAAGTTCTAAAAAACCGTTGTGTCTATAGAAAAAGTACAAACGGGAACAATTTATTCATGAAAAAAGTTCACTTAAAAGTTTTCAGAAGGCAAAAGTAGTCGCACACTTATGTACAGTATGAAACTCATTATGAAAGGCAAATATGCAAACTTCTATACACCAGTACATTCTGCAAATGCTTTGCATATAAAAGACTTCTTCTTCTCTGAGGCATTACCTACGATTTAGCTCACTCCTTATGGCTAGAATTAAAAAATAAAAAAAAAACATATTTTAGAAAAAATCAAATACATAAATTTAGTTAACAATGAATAAAATTGTAAAAACATCATATTAGAAACAAATCACCTAACCACGGCTTAGCAAATAGCCTCATTTTTAAGGGCTGTATCTTTTTCAGATTACATGAACAGCGCCTGAGATACTAGCAAAACTTCCAGACCACATCC
Organism: Parasteatoda lunata; assembly: GCA_949128135.1. Taxonomy (NCBI): domain Eukaryota; kingdom Metazoa; phylum Arthropoda; class Arachnida; order Araneae; family Theridiidae; genus Parasteatoda; species Parasteatoda lunata. The sequence goes on along the minus strand of OX421970.1, from coordinate 56,266,556 downwards.
AACAAGAAGACTTACAGTCATGACATATTTAACATGCATATTGCTGTGTATTTATGCCAGTTGTAAAGATCGAACTCATGATCCCCAGCTCTCCTCCAACAGTGTGAGTGGTGCCTTAAACAACTGCACCACAGAAGCGCTGATTTTAGAATATCTTAATTTTATATAAAAGCCTTTTAGCTGCGTTGTCTTCTCGTTTCACATAATCTTTTTGTACAGAAAAATCATATGATATGATGCTTTTATATGCATACATAGACATCTTTAGTTATCATTAGCATAAAATTATTAAAAATTATAATTGTGCTAGCCAGTAAATTATTTTATCTCTTATTTAAAGGTGTATTTAATATACCAGCAATATTGATGTATCTTTATAAATATATCCTATTTTTATAAATATCTTCTTAATATTATTCTCTGCAATAATTTTGTTTTAGATTTTGATTATTATTTAAAATTTAAGGATAAAAGATTGTGTGCTTATTTAAAGAAATTTCTCAACACTATCTAATTATGCAACATCATATGAAAAAGTTATTTAGTCACAATAAATTAATTAATTATATTTGAAACTGTGTCCAGTTTATTTATGCAATTAAAATAAGGAATAAGAAAAACTAAAATTCTAAAGCAATATCAATAAATAACTTGTGCACTTTAGTTGAACTATGTTTAGCAAAGAAAACTTAATTAACTTTTATAATTAACTAAAAATTAAAGAAGACTTTCAAACAAGAGTTTGTGGATAAAGTTGCAATTGAAATTAAACAAACATATTAGGTTTACTTTTAATCTCAATATAATTGGAAACTAAATCTATGTGATAATTTAGTTCAATAATTTTTAAATTTGATGTAAGTGTTTAAATTGATGCAATCTGTTTAAATATACAAAAATGATTAATAATCGAGCAATTATAAGCAAAATTCCTAATGTAAAATATATCTTAATTTATTCATTTATTTCAAACTTAATAAACATATAACATATTTAGAAAGCTCAATGAAACACTTATTGAATAAATATATACAAATACAAAAATGATGAAATTAAAACTAAATATCAACAAGAAAACTAAATAACAGGGTGGCACTTAATGCATTATATAAAATAAAATTCTTGAAAGTTTTATTTCTTAATTAGTTTATGCAATTATGTGTTCGATTTTCTTGCTATTAATAGCTTATAAGTGGTGCATACTAGTTACGAATCTCTGCAAAACTAGCTGAAACAACATGACACTCACACTTTGGATATATGTCCAGAAATGTGACATTTTAACATATTCACAAACAATATGGACAACAAAAGTTCACATGCTTGGAGAAAGGTGTAAAAACATGCTCCGCATTTTACCACTAATGGTTCAAAAATTATCCAAGCTTTCATTTCATATAACTGAATAAATTATCACCATAAATTATATATATGAATAAATTATATATATGAATAAATTATATATATGAATAAATTATATACATGAATAAAATATCACCATAAATAAATTATAAGCATAAACAAGAACAATTAAAGGAAAATTAGGATTACAATAAAAAAATTACACAAATCTGTTGTATTAAAGATTTTAATAGAGAAAAAAAAACAATCCAATTAATTTATCTTTACAAATTGTTTAAAAATTTTCTTTCAGAATTAATTACTAACCCTCAACATTGTACATTTTTTAAAAACAAATTAGAAATTAAAATAAATATCATACTTTCAATAATATCTTGTTTCAGTTTATTCATTTCCATTCTTATTTCCAACATTATTTCTTGCTTGATTCTTTCCATGTCATAAGGCTCAACACCATTGGCTTTTAAATTATCCATATCTCCAATAGAACCTATCCTTTGTCTAAAAATAGAAACAGCATTAGTATATATACTACAAAACAACAATAAAAGAGACGCTTTCAGTTTCTGACATTTGTTTTCAAATTTTTCAAGAAATACTTAGAGAATTATTTTATAACACGACAGGTGTTTAGATTATGCGGTTTCTTAAACTCATCAATACAGTTCAAAGCTTTCATAGGTTTGAAAGAAGGGAAATAAATTTCAAACAAAAAAAAGAGTGTTTTTGAATAATCTAGGACAGAAAATACAGCAAAAAGCGTGTAACTTATATCGATTAACTTGGTAATTGCATGAAATAACTGCAAATAAAATTTAATAAACCTATCTTAAATATTCCTGGAGATTTTTATAAAAAATTATTTGTTTTTAAAAACTATTAATTATCTGTTTATAAAAAAACTATTAGTTTTATTCAAAATATTTGATGCCATTAAACAAAATTTTTTAATTACTTTTAATTAATAACAAAAATATCATTTTAATAAGTGAAAAAAATTCAATGAAAATTGCACAAGATATGAATGTTTAAAAGAGTCCTTTTCTACTATGTAAATGCAAAAACATTTTCAATTTTTTTTTTGCATAATTTTGTTGTGAATCATCTTTGGTAATTGATGAAAAAAATGTTGAAATCTTGAAAATTTAAAAAGTTTCCAGCATAAATTTTTTTGTGTATATTTTTTAAAAAAAGCTTTGGGGTTTTTCTTAAATTTCATTTTGTATTATAAAACCAAATTTAATAACAAATGAAAATACCCTAAAATAAGTGTCTAGACTACAAAATATGGTCTTATAAGAAAAGGAAACATGCAAAATAAAACATACTTTAATAGGAGATAGACCCCCATAATGCTGCTGACATTCTTGATTAATCTTGTTAAATAATGCAAACTAAAATTTGTGGTGAAACCCTTATCAATCTGAGATATTTTTTAAAAACTACAGAAATTACTTAAAAAATTTCCAGAAAGTTTTAAAATTTCCAAGTTATTTAAATTGGAGTTTTTCATAAGTTGTTAAATATGATTCATAGCAAAATTATATCAAGTTTTTTTTAAAAAATGTTTTTCATGTGTGCACAATAAGGAAAGAATTACTTTAAAAGCTTATACCTTGTGCAATTTTTAATAATTTTCAAATTTAAAATATTTTTGTTATTAATTAAAAATTGATCCAGAAATTTTGTTTGAGTTTGTTGAATATTTTTTAGAGTTATATTAAGAAAATGTAAAGCAAAAACATTATTTTTTCATAAAAATATTTCTAAAAACATTATTTTTTCATAAAAAGAGTCCTTTTCTACTATGTAAATGCAAAAACATTTTCAATTTTTTTTTTGCATAATTTTGTTGTGAATCATCTTTGGTAATTGATGAAAAAAATGTTGAAATCTTGAAAATTTAAAAAGTTTCCAGCATAAATTTTTTTGTGTATATTTTTTAAAAAAAGCTTTGGGGTTTTTCTTAAATTTCATTTTGTATTATAAAACCAAATTTAATAACAAATGAAAATACCCTAAAATAAGTGTCTAGACTACAAAATATGGTCTTATAAGAAAAGGAAACATGCAAAATAAAACATACTTTAATAGGAGATAGACCCCCATAATGCTGCTGACATTCTTGATTAATCTTGTTAAATAATGCAAACTAAAATTTGTGGTGAAACCCTTATCAATCTGAGATATTTTTTAAAAACTACAGAAATTACTTAAAAAATTTCCAGAAAGTTTTAAAATTTCCAAGTTATTTAAATTGGAGTTTTTCATAAGTTGTTAAATATGATTCATAGCAAAATTATATCAAGTTTTTTTTAAAAAATGTTTTTCATGTGTGCACAATAAGGAAAGAATTACTTTAAAAGCTTATACCTTGTGCAATTTTTAATAATTTTCAAATTTAAAATATTTTTGTTATTAATTAAAAATTGATCCAGAAATTTTGTTTGAGTTTGTTGAATATTTTTTAGAGTTATATTAAGAAAATGTAAAGCAAAAACATTATTTTTTCATAAAAATATTTCTATCGTCATGAATATTTAAGCTAGGTTTACAACTCTTTATGCAGTTATTGCATACCATAACAAAACTAATTTATACAACTTATAAACTTATTGCTACATTTTCTGGTATCAAATGTTAAAAAGAACTTTTTTTGTTTGTAAATTATTGCCAGTCCCTCAAATCTCTGAATGCTTTAAACTTTATAGATAAGCATGAGAAAATGAATGATCTAAACACCTGTTAAATTATAAAATGATTCTCTTAAGTAATTCTTGAGAAACCTGAAAAAATATCAAAAACGTATTACAAAATATTGTAACAAATATACTGAAAAATTGTAATTGTTGTGCTTGCATTGACTTTCTCTCCTATCAATAAAAATTCATAAGTGGTTTTCACTAACAAAACTTAGGACCAATTTTAATAAATACATAACATCATATGGAATGTTATATATTGTTGTTGATCTTAAAATTTTTAAAAGGAAAAGATACACAAAACAAAATTTTTGAATGAACATGCACCAACAGATTAAAGTGAAGTACATTTTGCATTAAAACAATGTAATTTTGAAAAATGATGACAAATATTTATTATAACACAGTAAATATATAATAAATTAATATAATTTTAATTGAATTAAATATCATTACTGCCTTTCTTTAATCCTGTGGAAAAAATTCATAATCTTAGCTTTGAAGACAAGAATTGTTCCTAGCATTTTTCCATAAAGTAAATGTACGATAAATTAATGAGATTTTGATAGAATTCAATAAAATTACTGCCTATCTATAATCCTATGTGGAATAAAGAGATGTAGATACAAATTGAACCTAGCATTTTTCTCATATCATGCTTAACTTTTAAAACATTTTTACTGTATATCTTTCTAGCAATATATACTTAACAGGTATAAAATTTTTTAACAAGTGCATATATGTAATAAAGACTTCATGAATACATAATAGATTATGAAAGAATTGAACTTTTTTTTATATACATGCAGTTACCATTTTAAAGATGACTTACTTTAAATTATAATGTATATAGAGAGAGATTTATTATATTTCATATTCGTTTACTCACAGATAAGTTTCTCTTTAAAAAAAAGTAATAGAATATTTTGTATAATTATTAAATTAACTGAATTTTTAAATTTCCCTGCAACTAAATAATCAATGCAAATTTTAGGGCAACGTATCATTATACTGACTTTAAATATAAATACTCAGAAGCTTCACATATCATACATGCATAAATTAAATGATTTGCTTCCTAAGTCCTTGAGGGAGGTATTTGTATATTTTTTAACATGCCGAAAACATACGTTTTAACACATTCAATATAAATAACTTACAATATTAGATAAATTATTTATTACAGCATTGTTCATACCTTCGACTACCCTTAGGTGATTCTAATCCAGAGCTTACGCCATTGCCATTTGAATTTTTATCCCATTTTTTATCAGTGCCATCAGAATCCTAAAAATGAAATTACTAATTTATTAGAAAAATTTTCTTTTTTTATCAATACTATGAAATAATAATAATTGTTTAAATTGTAGAACTTACATTGTTTTGGTAATTTTCTGCTTGAGCTCGCCTATAAAATAAAATAAAGATATAAAAAGTGATTGACATAATGTATTAACAAAACTCAAAATTTTGTCTAGGAGTTACATTAACAACAACTCCTAAACTAAATTATTAAAAGTATCACATTGAATTTAAAGAATGCAGGCAGGAAAGAAAATTAACAGCATAATTTTAATGTACTTTGATTTGAAAAATTTAAATGCTCTCTTTCCTATATACATTACTATACTTAAATAACTATTAAAAAAATATTTAGTGATAAAATTAAAAGGAAGCAACAATAATTACCACTAAGTCTAAAGGCAAAATAATTCAAAACAGGCATTTACACTACTAAAAAAAAAATCATAATTAGAACACTGTGTTTTGTCAAATCCCTTTCACACTTTTTCGACTATTTAAGGTCCTCATATGGGATTTTAAAAATATTTTATAAATATAAAAATTGGAGCTGATGAAGACACATTGTTCTCAACAAGTGCATAATAGTTATTGAATTATCAACAATCTTATTATATATTTTTAAAATCATTGTCAAAACTGAAGAGAATAAAGATCAAGAATATAAACAATAGAAGTTGAAAAAACTAAAAAGCTATAGAAATTTAATCACTACAAATGAAGGCGAGGACTACTAGTAGTTTATTTAGTGAGTCAAATTAATTTCGATTTTGTTTCTTCTTCACTAAAATATTAACTTGAAATTCTAATGTTATTGTATCATTATCATATTTGTGAAAGAGCAGTGGTTACATAACACTGTTTATTATTCCAAATAATAATTTAGATTAAATTTAATAGATTTAATTTACCTTCGTGCCAGTGTTTTTGCCATTTCATCCATCATGCTTGCCATGCCACTAGGAGGTCCAGGGGTTTTATTTTGATCAACAATTGAATCACTCTGAAAAAGAGTTTAAAGTTAACCTTTACACCCAGTTAAGTTTTATTATAGTATCTAGAGAATGTAATGTATCTAGAATTTTAACAAATATGATAGAAATATTTGCATACATAAATTATTAAAAATTAAATTATAAGGAATTGAGTTGTACAAACAGCATTCCATTATATAGCTTTGTTATAAAAAGTTCATATAGTTTTTTGACTTTTAGTAATTATAACTGAAAATTATAGATCAAACTTAAAAGCTATAAATTTTTTAATAGGTTTTAAGTAATGCAAAGCCATTTTTTTAAAAAAAAATATTTTAAAATATTTGAAATATGATGACCCATTGTTGCTATTATTAGTGTTATTTTAAATGATTTAATCAATATTATGAATGCATATTTATGAAAAAGAAGAATCTTAATTATCTTTGGAAAAGATAATCTAATTTTGAGCTTTTAGAGATCTAATACGGCATTGTGGTTTTAATTCTTTGTAAAATTATAAATGATTTTATTAGTTGCTTTTTTTTTCTAGTAATAAAATATCTACTTTTGGTGGAAATCTTAAAAAATTAGGATTTATATCATTTTTCTAGAGTCTGATTTATTTGGGAAAAAAATATCAAGAAATTTAGAAGTCCCTGCTCCTAAGGGTCCTTTTTCTACAAAATCTAACATTGTTTTTAGATTTTATCACAGTATTTGCAGATGACTTTTGCTTCAGTAAATAAGAACAATCTATTTTGAAAGAACTGTCTTATAAATAACCATTTTCCAATTTCTACACATAAAAACTAGTTTTTTTATTTATTATTTTTTTTTACATTAACAAAAATTACCAAACAATAAATTAAAACTAAAAGTTGAAACAATTAATTGTTTTTTAAAGAAACAATAATAAACTATTAGTCAGATTGTGATATAATAATACTGTTACCAAAAAAGCACTCGGAATGATAGCATAAAACAAAAGATATCAATTATTAGACAAAACTTATTAATGTCTCAACCAACTTCAATGAATATTTGCCAACCTTTTCTTCAAACTTGCCTCTTTTTTTTTTCTTCCTTTTTAATAGATCATACAGAATTTTCCTTATATTGAATTAATGAACTTAAAACAATGACCTTAAAGAAGCAATTTCAATTGAGGAATGACAAAAAATCTCATGGTACATATATCAGAAGAACATGTAGCTTTTAAGGTAGAATTTGTCAAAAATTGCAGAACAGTTGCTAGATCAGAAAGTGTATTATTGTGGTACAAAACCCATGAGCTTTTTTTTATTACATTTCAGATAGTTTTCGACTAGTTGCCTCAAATAAACCCTATAAAACACTCAAATAATAATCTTCAATGAACTACTGTTGACAATCAGTTAAAACTGTAGGAATTCAGAATGCAAAATATACTGATAATTAACGAAAACAGTTAACATTACCTCGAATTTTGAGTAGCTTTTACAATTTTCTTTTGGTTTTCCTTCACCTTTCAAATGCTACTGGACTGTTGAGCTGTTTTTAAGTGAAATGCATAGTTCTAAGTTTAACCACAGCTAATAATGTGTTTCAAAAATGAATCACAGAGTGAAAGCATATCTCGAATCATTTAAACAAGTTGTTTTTGGAACAAATTCAAAGTTCTTGGCACAACTCCAGATGGAATGAGTCACAACCTCAAACCGTCCTTTAAAATTGGTTGACAAGAACCAAATGACACTAGAACTTGTTCACTAATTATCAAACGATGATGACTGAATATCAAATGTTCTTACTTAAGAAAATGAAAATTGATTATTAATCAAAGTGGATAGTCTACCAGACTGCTGATCCTTTTCAACAGATTCTCTACCTCACAATCTTTGAACTTTTTATAGCAATAAAAAACAATTTTTTTTATTAACAGTAAATTTTTTAAAGCCCTTTTCAACTACATTCCATTTTGCAAATTTCAATGCAAAAATAAAATTTAGTGCAAGTTCTTTGCTGAACAATATTTGCCATTTCAGAAAATTAATAAAATGAAATTTTTTTTTCCTCATTAAAAACTTATTTATTTTCAGACGATAGAATGATGCAAACAGTGTCAATAAGAAAAGCTGTTTTCTGTGTAGAATTTTAAAATTGGTAGATTTTAATATCAACAATTATCAATATAAGAGTAGTTAAACTAAAAACAATTTTTAACAATAATTACTGATTAACATCAATGAAATAATAAGTGGTATGTACAATGTTAGCAAGTTCACGGAAAAATTAAAGAGCAGTATTTTAAACATACATAGTATTTTGTTTCCTTAAGATTTAAACTTTTATCTTTGTGTTGAAGTATAAATTATTGACTAAACTGTTTTAATTGTTGGGATTTTTTATCAACTTCACACATTTTATTTCTCTTTGTACGAGGGGAAAAATTCATTTTTAATTCAGTTTGTGTATTTGCAGATGCACGGAAAAATTCATTATGTTTTTCCAGTTATCCTCTTACAATTTCTAATTGAGGAATATGTTAATACTTCAATATTTAAAAAATTAGAGCCCTGGAAGCATTTGTGATTTTCTAATTAATACTGCAAGACTGATAAGGAAAACTTTCAAGATTGTTTGCATTGTATTTATTTTTGTATTATTATTAATTTTATTTTTTTATTATGTTGGAATAGCTTCTTATGTATCAAATATCCTTTTTAAATGATTGGCAGCTATTTTAAGTTTATGAATGACTTCTAGGAGGAGTTTCAAATACTAAAATTTCTTTTTGGCTATACCATTGGTCATAAAAATGTTAGCAGATTATATCATAAACACTGGAGAAAGAAAAAAAAAATTTTTTTATTTGTTTTATGAGAATTTTTTAACAGATCTTAGTATTGCTGATTTCAAATTTGAAATCAGTTTCTCTTTTAGAGCCCCAGTTGCTTTTTAATGTCATTTTTAATCCCTTTTTTGTCAACATGTACAAGTTTAAAAATGTTATATATAATGGGGATTTACATAAGTAATACAGCAAACTTCCAGGGGAGGGAAAATATTGGTAAACTACAGGTTACATCAGGACAAAAATGGCATAGAAAACCATGACTGGAAATGTCATCATATGCCTCTAATGGCAATTTCCAATTATGAACCATTTCTTCTTGTGATTTTGAACAGGTCATCATAGAGAAGTTCCCCTAGCCACGTACAACAAAATTTCTGGGTATGAGTTTCAATCCATTTTAATTTTAGTGGTGTACTCTAACTGACTTTAAAGTAAGTCACAACATTTATGTGATTCCCTGTTATACATAACGTTTTTTAACTTGTACATTTCGATAAAAAATAGACTAATAATTTCCTTTAAAAAAATCTGTAGCTTTAAGATAAAAACTAATTTCTGGTTTGAAATCTCCACCTGAATCAGGCAAGACCAAGCATTTGTATAAATGCAACAAAAAATTTGTTTGTCAAAAAATGAATCTTACATGAAGCATTCAAGACACTTTTTGAAACAGTAATATAAGAAAATTTTCTATTTTTCTATCAATATTTACATAATAACTCATAAAGTACATAGTTAATTAAAACTAATAAAAGTTTAAAGGTAAGCAATTTCAAGTAAAAAATATGACATTGTAGCTAAACATTGTAGAAAAAGCACAAATAATGCCACATAACTGATGCAATGATATATTTCTTTATTTGCCATCTTTCCAATTTGTTTAGCTTTATTCATATATAGCACACCCTTTTTCACTCAAAAATATATGAAAGTCATATTTTGCCATTCTTAAAAGGATGTAGATAAGTTTAGAAACTTCTGGAAACTGCTAACATTTTTTAAAATACGTAAGATTGATCAGATTACAATAAAAATAAATATAAACACCTACTCTTTGTGTCTTTTTCAACTTAGCATTAGCTAATGCTGATGCCAAAGACATGTTAGCAGTGTTAGGGCGCTGCATTGAAGACCCAGGTGGGGGAGGAGGACAAGGTGGGCTAGAAAATCCCCCAGACATTGGAGGAGCTGGTGGCGGAGGTGGACCACTTGAGTTTGGCATAGGTGGAGGAGGAACTGGGGGCATTCCTAAAGTAGGAGGTGGTGGCGGAGGAGGAGGAGGTGGTGGTGCAGCATTGGACTGCATAGGAGGAGTAGGAGGCTGTGGAGGAGCAGGTGGAGCACAATTTGGAGCAGATGTTCTGTGAAGTGTATTGCTAGGAGAACCAGGCAACTGAGTACCATTCACTGCAAAAATGAAAAGAAATGATGCATCACATATTTTAGAATATTTACATGTTATAAAGAGGGCAGAGAAATTGAGAAGGATATGAATACACTGTTGACAAAGGGTTTGTTAACATATTTTTTAGATGTGTGTTGCTTTCAAAGAGTAAATAATATGTGAAGATAGTGTCAGAATACTCTACGTTTGCCATAGAAATTTTTTTTTTCTTTAACAACTAATTTTTAAAAAATATTATTAAGCCAGTTTTGTATTTTTTTAAAGCTTTTCACAAGGCACTTAATACATTTCATTATATTGATCAGTGGCATGCAGTGGTGTAAGGGATGCCCAGGACAAATTTTTCAATTAGATGCAGGTGTGTAGAATGTGAGTTAAAAGAGCAAAAAAAAAAAAAAAAAAAAAATGGTTGGAAAGATTTATATTTATAGTAATCTAAATCCATTTTTCTATAAATACAAGCAAAAATTATTCGTTCGTAAAAAGTTCATCACTACAATCAAAATATTTCTTTCTTCCTAAATTAAAAAAAAATATTCAAAATTTTAATTTATTTCCATATTTCCAAATGAAAACCATATTTCCATCCTTGATGAAATATTTTGCTTATTGAATAAAAAAATATTCTAAAAAAAAAATTTTAGTTAGATTTTTGTTGTAAAATTTGGTTGTTCGATAGCCCACTCTGGCTGGATGACTGGGGTCATAGTTCTTTTCACCCCTTTTGCATGTCACTGATATTGATATAAACCTTCTTTATACAAAATTACTATAATATAAAATATCATAAATTTAAAGCATACCCAAAAGAAAACAAAATATTAATTAATTTTAAGATAGGTTAATATTAATTAATTTTTTTTTTATAATTCAGTTTTCAAACTGAAAAAAAAAAAAAAAAATATTAAGTTCTCAAAACTAAGCAATTATGAAATATTCGATTAAAAATGTTTATAAATACGTAAAAATAAAACAAAACAAGAAAAAAAAAAAAAACCAAAATGCATTAATAATTATGATATGTGTTAAGAAGAGAAGATTTTTACTTGTAGAACTAGCATATTGTACTGGATGAGACATTCGACCAGTGTCATTATCATTCCTGAAATAAAACATGCAAAAAGGTTAATAAGATAAATGCTCTTATGTAAAATAATCAATGTGTTCAACGAGATAATTGATATTATTCATAGGTCAATTAGAATGATATCATTTAAAGCACAAAATTTTGCAAACCTGACAGAAATGACACACTTTTTTCAAAATACAACCTATTGAGTTCTATGTTGCATTTAAAATGCAACCAGATAGTTAATACATGTTGACTAGCATTGTTTTTAGAAAAATAACAAAGATATTAATATCAATATTTATTCTTTATTTAATTATTATAAAATAATAATTAATCATACAATAGCCTAATTAAGGTTCATAACATATATGTGAGTATTTTAGCCAATACAGATAAATTATAGTAAACAAAAAAAAAACATGTAAATACCAGAGGAAACAAATTTTCAAAGAAATAACCAATTTACATAAAATATACAAATTAGACAATTTAATTTATTCAATTATTTCAATATATATATATATATATATATATATATATATATACTGTGAAACCTCATGTTATGGACACTCCCACTGAAATGTAATTTTCTATCTTCTCAAACTGGACACCATATTTTTTAAATTTGAAAAAAAAAAAAAAAATAAAAAAAAAAAAAAAATATTTCTGTTTCAAGTTACAAGAAGAATAAAAATGCAACTTTTCACCATTTTTAAAGCTTGTAAATTTTTTGCTTTATCCATAACTAAAAATATTGTTAAAATGGGAACCCACCCTGAATATTTAAAAAATTTGAAAAATTTTTTATTGCATTTTTCGAATCTTTGTACCCTTCCTAATGTCTGTCTAAAACGATTTCTTGGTACCTAACTTGGTTTTGAAGTTATACCGGAAAATAGAGAGTCGACGCTAAGCAAGTAGAAAGGCCCGTTCGTCTGGATTAGGAGGGGCGACATTCTTTTTGCGTCTCATCCATTCTGTTGACTGTATATAAAAACTTATTGTGAGCATTTCATTTATCGACCATTATACATATGAAATTAAACGTTTTCCCCTACCATACGTCAAAACTTTAAGCGAGTTTTTCTCAAAACGCTGTTTTTTGACCTGGCCTAAAGTTTTTCTCATGATCTATACAACGAAATAAGCTGTTCTTTATTTTAAATTACGTAAAAAAAATATTCTTTAGAAAGTAGCATACGGTTTTCTTGATATTTTTATATTTCGATTTTATATTAGTATTTTAATGAATATTTTTTAATGAAAAATGTAACTTTTTTTTTTAAGTTGTCGCCATTTTGGCAATTTTGCGAATATCAAAAAACCACTAGGCTACTTTTTAGATAATGTCTTTATGTTTCAGAAAATCTAAACAAAATCATTTTCCTATGTTTCAGGACTTCTAAATCCATGAGGCCAGTGAGGTGCTACTTTTTGATGAACAGCCACACACGGAGCTGCCATCAACTTATTTTTTATTATTTTGTAAAGAAAATTTTTTAAAATAAGACTTAAATTGTAGCTAAAAATAAAAAAAACAAGGAGTCTCTGCATTGTCTCTATTACTTAAAAAACATTCAAGAAAAACGTTAATATTTTACCATCTCAGGGTGGGGTCCCCCCTTAAGCCATTTCACTACTAAAGAATCAATCTTATGAGAGAAAATGATAATGCTCCTGTGAAATAAGCATCTTTTTATCTTAACAGCAGCATCTTTTCATCTGGACAGCACAGGTTATGAGACCCCACAAGCAGAAATGATGTCTTAAATGCTCTCAATGTTTCTTCCCAGCTCAAAATTTCTTTCGTTTTCTTATCAATTTGAAGACAGTATTTAACTCGGTTGGGTTAAAAAAGATAGAACAGAAATGTGTAGTCTTTGAGGTGTTCTTATAAAAGAAAAGTTTATTCAGACACTGGATAGGTGATTAATTTTGAATATATCAACTCCATAGGTTCTCTTGCCTTAAAGGTATGCATTGCTTTTTTCCCTTGTGAATTACAGGAGGCTTACTTTCAAGGAGGTATTAATCATGTTTTTTATCAAGTGATGGGTAGGTGTTAGGGGAATGAAGCCTAATAATTGAAACCAACTCAGGACTAAAAGCTCCTATTGACTAACTTGAATATCTGTATTAATAGAAATATATATTCATTTATCAAATATATATGTCATTTTCCTGCCTACAAATAGGAAAATTATATTCATTTATCTGTAGCTACATCAAAAATTGTGTATTTTTATCCAACTTTTTTATATATTCTTTTTACATAGAAAAAAAATATTTTTTAAAGTTGAAATAAATATTCTTGTAGATAATATAATTATTTCTATATCATTAAAAATATTTTAAAAACAATTTACGGTGTAAAACTTTATTATAAGGGAACTATTTCCATAAGCTGACAACTCATAAGCGGAAAATTTTTTTGGTCTGAAGAGTGCCCCGGGTAATCGAGGTTTCACTGTGTATATATATACACACACATATATGTATGTAAAAAAAAAGCATTAACAAAATTCCATGTTGCTTAAGTATACAATTTATGTAAATCTGTATTGCAATTGGTTGAAATTTTTAAAGGTTTTTAATTATATTAAATATATTGCACTTTTTTAACTGTTTTACAACAGGGGTAAGACATACAACACAAAACAAGTGTTTTTTATGGGAATGTTTTTTTGTTTTGTTACATAATTTATTTATTTATTATTATTATTATTTTTTTTGTAAGAAAATCTACGGGAGAAAAACAGAAAAGTTAGAAACACTCCTGATTAATCACTTCCTTATGCATAAAAAAAATTAAAGAACTTGTTCTGTGGTTGTAATTAAATTACTTTAATAGTTAGTTGGTAAATTTCAAAATCATGTTTAACTTGCACTAGCAATTTTAGGCCAGCTCATTAGCTAGTAAGTATAAATCACAAACTGTATTTGAATTTTAACAGATTTTAGTTAAAGTAAAAAGTGACATATAATAAGAAAGTATATACATACCACTTTTGTTGATCAATATTATTGCACTCAATGTCCCCAGATATACTTTGATAAACTGGTTGTGAATTCATTGGAGGAGGAGGTGGTGGTCTTGAAGACATGTCTTTAAATTAAAAAGAATATTAATTGTAGAATTAAATTTGAAAAAATAATAAACCCATCAGTTATATAAGACATACATTACTTTTTAAAACATACATTGAGTTAAAATGAAAAAGTAGTTAATAGAATGTTACTTTTTTTTAAATAAACTAATTTTTGCCAAAATTCTTTTGCTCAATTTTAATTAAGAATGTTAAGTCAACAGTAAAATAATCTACAACTTAAAAAAAAGTTAAAGATTTTTCAAAAATTTTCTTTTATACATTTACAAATAGAACAATTTTAAAAAAATTCGTTATTCATGCTAATACCTAATAAACACAAAGATCTTACTACTGGAACTTCAGCTTGGATTTATAAATTTCCATTATACTTTTAGATTCCAAGTATTATTAAACTTACTATTTTGGTTAACAATTTCAAGAGTTCTGAGCATAGCAACAGCAAAAGCTTCTGCATCATCACGACTGCTAAAATTAAGGCCATAAACTTGTTTGTTGTCACGCCATTGATGAAATGTTGGTGTGGCCTGGTTATATTTCAACCCTTTCAATATAGAAGCATTAATGACAACCTATATTTTTTAAAAAGAAGAAAATAAATTAATACTGTAAGATAGATTGTACATGTACATCGTACACTAGTGAGAAATACTGTAAATTATGAAAATGACTTTTAAACATTAGCAAATCATTTACAACATTCTTAACTATGATTAAGATACACATAATAAGATTAAGATACACAAAATAATTAAGTTCTGTAAAAATTCAGAATGATGAAATTCAGACTAAGATGTAAAAACAGCAACACCAATAACACTTTATACACATCCAAAGTTTTTAAGTTTACAGGGAAACTAAAAACTTCCTAGAATTTTTTTTTTTTTTTTTTTTTTTTTTTAGTGATAATGTATTTGGTACCATGAGTGTTGTGTGCTAAACAATTACAGAAGAAGGACACAAATTTATATCACAAATGAAACTCACACATTTTATTACCTTCAGTGTAAATAAAAAAAGGTAAACTTTTTAAAAACATTTTGAAGTTAATTTTGAAGCATTATTAATTTAGAAACATTTATTACAACATTCACTTTTGCTATTTTCAGCAAACTTACATTTAACAATCACTCTGATTGAATGAATGAATCACAATGGTTCTTAAACTTTTGTTATAAGCAAATCAACTGAGTATAATCAAGCTAATAAATTGTAGAAAAAAACTGCATGCATAAAAAAAAAATATATATATATATATATATAATAATAATAAATAAATAAAGTAAATTCAATATACATTTTATAATTAGTTTTTGTAGAAATCTTTTTCTAATTAATCTCATAAATAGTGTAAAAAATTGGAAATAGTGTCTTTACGTTGCATATTCAATCAAACAATCAAAAATTCTATTGTTTGGCTTAATTAAATTTTTTTAATGATATATAATCTTCCTTAAAATGACGGTAATAAAAAGTAATCTATTGTTTTGAAACTCATTCCTCTATGCTAAAATTCACTATTATTTAAATTTTTTCTTTTTCCGATAATACTGTTTAAGACTGATGCAGTTTGAATTAACAGAAAATTGTATTAATTGAAATTTCAATGGTAATTGATGTTTTATTCAATAGACAGCATAAGCAAAAACAAAGCTATATCTTTCAAACATTAGGATGCATCAAGATTCTGGTAATATTTTTTAATTTTTAACTCCAATTGTTTAAAAGTTAGAAGCAAATCCTGGTATTATTTTATCACTTTCTGATGTTATATTGCAAGCTTATCCACATGTCAATAAACTAAAAATACTTAAGTGAGTCATAGCTTTTATGATGTATTTCATCTGAACTATGAATTTCACAATTGAAGAATAACACTTTCAATCTTGTATAGTAGTGCAAATAATCTGTGTTTTATCAAAATTTTAACTATATCACACTTTACATTATTTTTTAATTGCACACTTGAAAAATTCACTATTCAATAAGATTAGGTGAATTTGTTTTATCATTGGATTTCACATGACCTTTACTAAAACCCATATTTTGTCATCCAACTGTAATATTCACTGATTTTTTTTGTATATATTTTAAGAATAATTTTACAAAGGTTCTTTTCATTTAAAATGCTTAAGAAGGAACATTGGCTTATATGAAAAAGTTTTTCAAAAATTGTGAGAATATACTTTTTTTAGCAATTCCATTTTATATTCGAACCCCTTTCACATGAAATAGCATAAAGAGGGAACACTATTTAATCCATAATCATTTATACAAGTTTAGGAAGATGTATTACAGATTTTTTTTACGAAATTATAAATAAAAACCTCTAAATAAAGGAAACCTTTTTTTTTTCTTTCTTCTTAAAAAAAATTCTTCTAGTATAAAGATATGATAAAATATTTATTAAAAATACTGAATAAATATACAGATAAATACTGACCTCATGATCCTGCAGTTTTCTCCCAACAACTCTAAAGGTATTATTTGTCAGATGCTGGTATATGTGAACTTTGGATAAACCACTTGAGGATCCACTAGGTACCCATTTTTTGTTCATATCATCATAAACCATCACAGATGCTCTAGCAGAAGCAATTGACTGTTCACTAAAAGATAAGAAACATTTTAAATTCATAAAAAAACGGAACAACATTTCTCAAAAAAATCAGAACAATTTTACAAACAGTTATGACACTTTAACATTTTGGTACAGAAAAAAAAAGAAGTGAGTGATCCTTTAATTCACCATTTAAAAATTGAATGATATAATTAGAGATTGAACAAAGATTTGAAAAGGGGAAAGCTTTGACCTGACCGAATACTGAGCTGTGATTGGGCTGAAAACCATTTATGTTATGAATATTTATTATATAAAATACATAGTAGATATCTATATTTAATTTAAAAGCTTCAGCTTGTATGCATTAATATTTGAACCCTTTTGGAACCAGAAACCCTTAAATAATCAATAATAT
The DNA here is from genome assembly GCA_949128135.1 of Parasteatoda lunata. Classification (NCBI taxonomy): domain Eukaryota; kingdom Metazoa; phylum Arthropoda; class Arachnida; order Araneae; family Theridiidae; genus Parasteatoda; species Parasteatoda lunata. The sequence goes on along the minus strand of OX421970.1, from coordinate 56,248,815 downwards.
AATAAATTTTCTAAAAAATAAGTTACATAACGTTATATTTAAGTAATAATTATATGAACAATCTGAGCTGTTTTAAAACGAAGCTGTTAAAATATTGAATGAAACAGACTTTAAGCATTTCTATCTTTGAAACTTATGAAAACAGTAGTGTTATTATTTCATTATTTATTAGGGCATATGTGCAAGTAATAGACATTCTTAAGGAATTTCTAATAGTTACAGGCATGATGTTTCAGTTTTTTTTCCCTTCAAAAAATATATATTAATTTGTCAAAAATATTTGACCAATTTCATAGTTATTGATCAAGATTATCTACAATATCCCAGGATGGTAAAACATACTTAAAATTATCATAAAATAAATAAAAGTGTTAAAGAATTTTATTTATTTTTTATAAACCAAAATATGAGAAAAGAGCACACCAGAGCCATATTAACACTGAACCAGCTTGTTTAGAGTAAAATGTACAGAAGGATATTAAGAAATGTTAAGGAGAACTAAATCAAACCGGGTTGAAAACCAAACATGACGCTTAAAAAATAACTAGGTGGGGGGGGGGGGGGGGGGGAGAAACATTTAAAAAAAAAAAAAAAAAAAAAAAAAACATCATTATACCTTATGCAATCCATGTTTGATTTCGTCAGTTTATAATTAAAATACTCATATTTTTGAAACTAAGTTTAATCAACTATAATTTCAACATAAAATATCCCTCCTTAATTTCAAGATGGGAACTTAAGCTAATCTTAGGGAAGGAGGTAAACTTCAAATAACCATAATAAACCAAAACAATAAAAATCTTAAAGCATTTTTCTAGTTTTACCTTAATTACTTCCGTATTCAATTCCTTAAAACTGGCGTAATGCCCCTAAGAAGAAAACATTATATAAAATACCAGCTATATCGACTTCTACACCAGTACTAAAATTTTTGTTGATCGTGAAATATCAATGCAATGAGATAGATATGAATAACTCAGTATCAATTTACCCCTCTCTAAAACTATTTTTAATATGTTATATATATATATATATATATATATATATATATATATATATATATATATATATATATATATATATATATATATATATATATATATATATATATATATATATACATACGGTTCACTTTGCATTTTCTTTTATCATATTATCTCTACACTTGAAGCTTTTTTTAAAAAAACAATTCTTTAAATTGTGTCCAGAAAAAAAAATTTAAGAATAAGAAAAGTTGATAGTTTATTCTAGAATATTTCAAAAAATATGACACAATGAAAACTTTTAAAACATATGAAAAGCTACAAATTTAAAAATTTCTAAGCATCATTTGTATGGGATTCAATAACGTTAGCTGTGTCGTCGAACGGATCCCGAATTTGCAAAGGATTCGACTTCATCCTTATCAGTCGAGTCCCACAAATATCGTCTTTACCCCCACCCAAAGAATTTGAAATTCCACATTTGTTAATACAACTTTATTTAAGGGCGCGATTCATAATATCTATAATTAAGGGCAAATGCATCATATCCTGAAAGAACAAAGTGAAATTTCTATAACTGGAGTAAAATTTTGTAGGTTTAATACATACATATATATATATATATATATATATATATATATATATATATATATATATATATATATATATATATATATATATATATATATATATATATATATATATATATATATATATATATATATATATATATATATATTATGTTTCCTGATTTTGAGAAATTTTTATGTTGGATTTTTTTCAGCGGTCGACTTACATATCACATACACCAGGAAATTGCTATCGCTTAATCAAAAATAGTGTGTCCACTTATACACAGGAATATACGGTAAGTAATATGAGATTTCCTTAAATATTTTTTCTCACTTTTCTAAACGTGGAAGGCAGCATTTTATTTTATTTTAAAACCGGCGTTGAACAGCCGACCCAATTCTGAGTTTATGACTATCAATGCTCAACTCCTTAGCCTTGTAATTTTGAACCCAATCCAGAAGACAAAGGAACTCCTGAATCAAGCATTGGGACAAACTTGCCTTCGTGGAGGAAATTTTTAATGAAACTAAAAACCCGTATTTGCATTACATTGAGGGGTAAACTTCGAAAATATATCACGGTTAGCGCCACGGGAAGGGGATTTTAACCCATGATACGTATACCACTGAGGATATTTTATGTCAGCACTGTGGTCGGCACGAGCCGGGAGCAGAATTCGTATTGGGACTCGTATTTCGTCACCCTATTGAAAGGCGAACGCTCTATTTCCGGAGCCACCCTGAGTGAAAAGAAGCATTTGCACGCATCTATATTTTTTATTTAATTTTTTAAAGGATTGTTAAATTTTTTTTTTATAAAATCGGAAAACAAAAACTTAAGTACGCTTATAAATAATTCGAATAAAAAAAAAGTTTTAAAAAAAAATGCCCATTAATATTTCTAAATAGAAAACACAAAGGAGTAAATACGAAGTCTGCGTAAAATTTCCCAAAACGTTTTGGAAAGAATCACAAGTCTATATTTCTAAGAGAAATAAATAAATAGAAGGTCAATGCATATAGATAAAAGCATGTGCTTCTTCAAAGTATCCCCTCCCTAAACAAGGCATGAGAGCACTTAATTGCTTAACAACGGCACATTAAGATATCTTCTAATGGCTAAAGTAACCAATCCATAATTGCGCACTCTCGATGAGTATGCATTTGGCGACACTTGGGAGACATATTTAGGAGAGAACATCTCATTTAGATAGATGAGGATGCGTTCTGACATCCACCCAACTATCTCTATGAGAGCGTGTAGAGCAGTGACCTTGGCCAGACGTGTGGAATCGATAGCGGAGCACGTGGAATATGCTTGACGTAAATTGAAATGGTGAGGGGTCCACCTACATTTTTATTCTTTTATAGGCGAGTAGGGACTTCCCAGATGCATCACAGTAGGGGAAAAAAATAAAAAACCCGGGGTCGAAATTTTCATGCAACGAATACGTCATCAAATGTGACGAATATCGATTGCGGGCGCAACTGGCTGTTTTGAAATGTGTATCCGATTGTTAAGATAGTTTGCTTCTAACTAGTAAATAACCACAACGCAGGAAAAAATAAATGAAATGAAAATGAATAAATAAACAACGGGTCATTATTAAAAATAACAGAATTTAAAATTAAAAAAAACACTTTTTTTTAATGAATTACTTACAAAATTGCGGTTTCAGTAATTCAAAAAATTATAATATTTTCTGTTGTATAGATATTATAGTATACAGTCTGATTATAGTGCGTTAGAATTGTTGTCGTGACGAGATTCGATTGTCTAATTTATAGTTAAACACTATTCCAACAGCGATTTTACTGATGCCTAAACTGTAGGGATTTCAAATTATTAGTTAAATATAAATAAATCGCAATGCATTTTAGTGATATGTAGGTGCGTATGGCTTTGCAGCGGCAGCGTTTTCCGCTTTGATCGGCTCAGCATTATGCAGCAAAATTATGTTATTCATACAATTTTTAAAATTAAATAGTGTTATGCGTCTTGGGGCATATCGTGGTATAGCATTTTATTACCAAATGCCAAATTCAATTATGCGTTGTGGTTATGCAATTTATGCCAAATTCAAACGACATTTCGTTTCAAAGGAAAGAGAACGGAATGGTGTTATAAATTAAGTAATTCTCGAAAATGAGAGTGGGAAAAACAAATTGAAGTGAAAAATGGTTATTACGGTCGCTCTGAGACTCCTGAGAAATCGTGATTCGAATGAAGGGATCACTTTTTTAAGTCATTTCAAATTTAATATTGAGGTGATTAACGAATCGCATTTCCACGCAATTTTACAACTGTGCGATATATATATATATATATATATATATATATATATATATATATATATATATATATATATATATATATATATATATATATATATATATATAAAGCACAAATACAAATTGATGCTTCGACAAAACGAGGAAAATATAATAGAATGCATTATAAAAGCATACTGACCAACTTTGAATCATTGATGCATAAAAATTTTTTTCCCCACCCAGGAAAAAAAAAGACATTTCATTACAAGGCTAAGACACCTTTAAAAAAGCGAGATAAAACTGATAAAAATCAACATATACTTGATTCACAGTTATAAACATTACACGTATAAGATAGAATTAGTAATGGTCCATTTTTCTCATCCCATATTTAACCGATTGACAAAACAATGAAGATTAATCTTGAAATTATGATGTATACTTGAACGGATATGGGTCAAATGCAGGTTTTCAGAGACTTCTCGCAACAATGTTCAAATTTGTGCAACACAATGATGGAAACACAAATGATTGTTAATACCACTTTAACCTACTTTGAACAATATAATGCAACTACAAGAACTATTTGTCAAAATTTAAATGGTATACATATTTACAATTTTAAGTTTAAAAACTTTTCCAATGAATAACAGTGGGTAACAAATTTTTCGTTGTATTTATATAAATACCCGATCTTGCCTAATTTGGGTGTGGGAATTTCAATTGTAAAATTTGTTTTGCTCCGAAAGTTACAAATTTAAAAACGCTATAAGTAATAGGGGGTCGCGGAAATGTTGTGACAAATTCCTAGAGGAGTTAGGGCACATTATCGGTATTAAAATTGCAAAGCAACCCTGGACCGAAAATGTCGTCGAAATTGGCTAGGGGGCCTTCCCTTTTATGATCTGTTCACAAGCACACCAAGAAATAGTTCATACTAGGCAAGGGTCTGTTTAGGAGAAATTTGGGTCCGTTAACGGACCCTTCACAAAATACCTTTTCATAAAAACGGACCCTTCACAAAATATTTTAACTTAAAAACAAAATAATTTATCTTTTAATCGGACCCTTCAAGAAGTGGGAAGAAAGACAAATGCAAACGAACTAAGTTTTGTCTTCCGCAGACGTTTCTTGCTTTATTCGTCCGAAATGAATATTCTGCGTTCAGAGATATAGGCTAAATACCAAATATTTGTATGTTGCATCTCTAATTTAGTAGCAGCAATTGCTGTTTATTTTTTTAAATTTAATTTTTTTAATTATAATTTTACAGTGTTGAGCATAGTCTTGTATGTCTTTACAATTTAAAAACTAATTGAAAAAGTTTTTTTGCAATAAAGGACCCTATTTGCACAAATTCACAAAAGCGGACCCTGGTTGAAAGAATGTGACTTAATGTTTATTTTATATTCACAAATTACGAGTAATTTTTTCACAATTTTACAAAAACGGACCTTTCACAAAATGTCTGGACAGACCCCTGCTAGGGCAAGCACCACTAGCATCGTATGACATTTTCGGGCATGTGTTAATCCAACACCTCCTAGAAGTAGGAAGGCCTCAGCACGGATAAATTTAGTAGTCCGATATGACGAAGTTAACTCTGCAGTTGATGAAAAATAAGAAAGATGTCATTACGTTCGGGGTACTAAGCTGCGCAGTGGTTGAAAATACGAAATATGTCATTACGTTTGGACTACTAAAGGATATTTATGGTAACCCGTGCTGAGGCCTACTCTTTCTAGGAGGTGTTGTTTAATCCCGATGATGTGCCTTCATCCTTTAGAAGTTTGTCGCAACATATATGCAACTCCCTGCTATTTAGTTTTAAACCTTGCACATATTGACAAAAAATGTCATTTAAAAAAATAAACCTATTGCAGATTTGAAATAAAGGATGTAAAAATACGCAAGATCCGTTAAAAAAAAAAATACCATGCTACAGAAGAAAAAAATATTCTCAGTGTAATTAACAGGGTAACAGAATTTTTAGCGTAATTTAGTAATGGACATTAAATATTATTTTTTCTTTGTAAAAAAACAACGGTAATATTTCTAAAAGTAACAGATTAACAACACGAAACAACATTTCAAATAAATGGTTAAAAAATGAGAAAGAAAAAAGTACTAAGCTAAGAAAATAACAAGATTTGTTTAATTTAAAAAAAAAAAAAAAAAAAAAAGAATAAATGGAGAGAAAAAAAATTACAATCCTATTATTTAAACTAGTGGAACAACATTTAAAGCAAAGCTTGTTAAAGAGCGAATATAATCCAATTATTGCAGAGAAATCGAGGAGGAAAAATAAAGCTAAAAGAAATCAGTTATTAAGTTAATAAATCCATCGCTTATAAATAAAGATTTTTTTTTTTTTTTTTTTTTTTTTTTTTGGTTAACAATTACTTCACTTGTTTAATTTCCAGAGTTCTGTTCTCGAAATATAGTAAACATAAGCATTTCTAGACTGGGAATTAATAAGAATCATGGTTTGGATCTCGGCTTTAATTGGGAAATAAAGTAAACTTTAACTGTAAAAAAAAAAAAAATAATAATAATTACGTAAACTTTACGCAAAATATAAAATAATTTTTTTTAAAAAATAAGAAAAGCAACTTTCCTCTTTAAATCGAGGCATATAAATTCCAATATCGCCTGGAGCTAAGATAAAAGATAATGCATAGAAATACAATGATAAATATGGAAATTATTTTCACATTTTATTTATTTTCTTAAAAGGCAACCTGCGTTACATCAAATTACAAACTATAAAAATGATAATAAAAAAAGATATATCAGTCTAGCAGACGATAGTTCGACCTCAATAAAAATAAATCGGTTTCGCATGAAAACAAATGGGTTTCGAAAGTACATGAAATTTAAAGGGTTGAAAAATAAACCTAAGTTCTAATTTTATGCACCACTGAAATAGAAAACCTTGAATTGATATCATAGGCTTATCTCATTGGAAAACGGGCTCAAACAACATTCAAAGCGATTTTAAAACGCCGGCAAAAGAAAACACTGTCGCAAACGAGAATTACGCATGCAAAAACAAACAACACAACTCACCTTGCCCGCCCATTATTGCCTGGAACGCAAGATCCTGTCAGGACCGAAACGCAGCAAAACATCGTAAAACTGTTTTCTCTGCCACACTTACATTCATGCAGGGAAAGCTACGTCCGGAGAAAGTTGGCAGAATCGCTTAGAACTGGGGCAGGGTGGTCAAATGTGAGAAGCTGCGCAAGAACTTGGGAGTCGGGCATTTTTCAATGTAGGGGCACAGATTAAAATGAATGGATGGAGTTGAGAGGGATAGTAATGCAAGATAGAGGGGGCGTCGCCCTCGTCTGCTTTTGTTTCTCAAAGTCTGCATGTGTGCTCAGTTCAGTGCAGTGGAGCGTTGAAAATGGAGTTTCGCTTACTGGCAATTGCTCAAGTTTGCGAATCGAAACAATCGCTAGTCGACAGATTTACAGCTTTATTTCATTTTACATTACCTTTATTACGGGCTTAGTAGATACTTTTTTTTTTTATTCATCACGTCGGATGTGTGCTACTTTGTTGACCAGTTCGTATAGGTTCTCTAGAGAAACTTTTGTAGCGGATGTTTCCACTACTATATTATATGATACATTATTAACACTAAGATAATCTCTTTATTCACAAACGAAAATTAAAATTGTTTTTATTTATCTATTTAGAAAGCAGATTTAATTGTTACAGGGAAAATGCCGAATTACAGGCGATTTTCAGAGCATTCGATTAAAAGCATAACACATAATCCGATTAAACTTATGAAATAAAATTACTGAGGAAGCGAAGAAAATAAATTTGTTTTCTACAACAAACAAAAAGTAAACTCGTTGAAAATGTTTTTTGCAAAGTCAACTTTAATCTGAACTTAAGCAGCGACTTAATCATTATATAGAATTTTCATAAAATATATACAGCTTTCAGGGACCGATCAAGACAAATTTAGGCCCAAGGCCCATAAAGTAAAATATAAAACAATGTTGTAGGAAAATAAAAATAGTTAGATGACCACAAACAATTGAAGTCAGTGAATTTTGCTAAAAGTCACTGATTAGCTGAATTATTTTAAAGATTGTAACCTTCCATCTACAGTTTTACATATTTGTTAAGAATAAGCTTCTGGTTCTTGTTGATACTAATCATTTATAAGAGACTTTGCGAATATGCATTCTCGTTGCATTCGCTAAAGCCGTTGGAATAAAGATTGCACTAATTAAAATTCAGTTGTAGTGCAATTTGATTAGTGCAATGTTTACACGAGTTTGGTTTATCACAATATAAAGAAACTTTGAAATAAAAATTGCCTTTTTTTAGATAAACTGCTTCTTTCAGTATTTTTTTCGGACTTTTTGCTAATTTCTGGGGTCCCCCAGAAAGTGTAGGCGCCAGGCCCGTGCCTATTGGACCTATGCGATAATCAGGCCCTGAGCTTTAAAAAAAAGCAAATTCTAATAATTTTATTTACAGCTTTATTTCATTTTATGTATCTTTTAAAACTGTCTTAGATGATACTTTTTAATTTATTCATCACGTTGGATGTGAGTTACTTTGCTGACCGATTAGTAGGTTAGGTTATCAAGATAAAGTTTTGTATCAACGTTGCGGATGTTTCCACAACTATATATTATAATACACTATCAAAACTCGATAATCTTTTTTTATTTATATTTATTTTTTCATAAATGAAAACTAATATTTTTTGTTTATTTACTTAGAACAAAGACTAAATAGTTGCAAGGAAAATGTCAGTAACTTTCAATACATTCGTAAAACGTATAACGTTAAACATCTGAAATAAAATTATCGATAACAAAGTTAATTGATTAAATTAGTTATTAAAAATAAAAAGTAAACTTTTTCAAAATATTTATCGTTAAGTTTACTTTCGCTTCGATTTCTACATAAAAAGACACAGTATCTTTATCATTATTTAGAATTTTCAGTAAATTTTTCATGTAACAAAAAAAAAAAAAACCTCTACCAAAAAAATAACGAGACTCAACATTTATGTCCTTTCGTTAATGAAATGTATTAGTTATTTTATGAGACATTAAAGAAATTTACACTTTAAGAAATATCCTCCCATATATTAAATTATTATAATTAGGAAGATTTTAAATTTATAATTAGATAATATTTTTTAACATTTTAAAATGAAAGAAACTAAAAAATAACCTTATATTCTCAAAGTATGTGAGAGCAGTTAACATTTTACTTTAAACAAAAATGTTAAATTTCAACTTTTTCTTGATTTGATAATTATAATACTCAAAGAGATCTTTACACAGAGTTATTTTCAGTAGAAACTTAATGTTCTACTTAAGCCTTTGCCAGCTGAAATTTGGGTTGCGAAATGAACGTAAAAATGAAATATGATTCTTGGCAACTAACTGCATATTTAAAATTCAACCTAGCATTTTAAACACTCCTTGATTAAGAGCAAATTCAGAGCCTATTTCAGCAAAAACAACCCCTAAATATAGATTTTAGTAAAAACTCTTATTTTTGAAATATTAATAAAATTTTGTGTAATGTATAAAGTATTAAAAAGATAATACCAATATAATATTTTTAAAAAAAATTTCTTTGCAAAATAATTTACCAAATTTATACAAAATATATCAATCTATAATAAATTAGTTCATAATTTCCATTATAAAATGCTGAACAAGAATACAACTCTGTCTATAGTTATTAAATTAAAATAACTCAACAATAAGATAATTTATTGTGGTAAATATTTAATACTTTGCTATTTATTATTTTTATATGATATAATTTTTGACTTATACGCAAATTGACTGTTCGACATAATGATAGATATAGAATTTGTCTACGATAAGAACTCCCCTTACAACAAAGTCTGAAGTCATCTGCAGCTATGGAAACAAGAATAGCGCATTTCCTGGAGGGAAGTTTCTCTTTCTTTCGCCGATCCCAGTGAAAACCTGCCTTAAACAGTGACCCCTCACTCCTACTTAAAATAGTTATATTTCGTTACCATAGTCACCGTCACGGGTCTAGACGAATGGCTAGGGGAGTTCTTAATTTAGACAAACTATAATAAATTTTGTTGATCTCAATAGTTAGCTATAAGATGAAAAATAGTAGGCATGATAGATTGTGATCAACAAAAGTAAAGGTGCATTCTTTTGAAGTAAGCATTTACAAAAACAGCAGAGGTATTTTTCTTTTAGCAATTAAGACAACTTAACGGGTGGCTGCCAATGTTTGCAAAATTAACATTTTGGGTTAAGCGGTTCCCATAAAGTGTTTTGCAGAACCCTAAGGTTTCGTGAAAGGATTTCAGAGGTTCCGAAAGTTATAACTTTTTTTAATCAGTAAAAATTATATTTATATTATTATTCAATCAATAAGACTGGAGAATTTTTTGTTGCCTTTACTGCCTTGCCAAATACTTGAGCTTGCCGAATTCGGGTGTCAAGGTTTGAAATTTAAAATCAGTTTTCCACCTAAAGCTTCTGATTTTTTTATATTTTTAATAAAAAAATTTTTTTACCCCCAATATTTCGTCGAACGCGGATAGGGCAGGGATGCAAAAAACCCACCTACCCAGAAAAACCCGGGCGGGTTTTACTGGGCAAAACACACTCTGAAAAACCCAGTAAAACCCACCCTAGAGTGGGTTTTACTGGGTTTTTCTAAAGTTGATTTCTTTTTTTTTATCCTCTGTTATATTAAAGAGCTATTCTACTGAAATATATATGTAGTCTAGCCTAAAAAACTGAATTTATGGTGAAAATACTAACAATCTGAAAAATTATTGAAGAAAAATGTATAGGTTTCATATAAAAAACAGAATAATTTGAGTATAAATCATACTACAATAAAAGTTATTTCATTAGGTTTTTAACTCAAAATAAACGCAGACAGAGGAAATACATTATAAATCAATCAGGTTATCAGTGTTAGAATTCTTCAATCTTAAATGTCTATGTATTTTAACTAATTTTGATGCCTTTTGTACACCCAGTCTATTTCTCAATTTTGACCAAACCAGTCCACAAGTAGAAAACACTCGCTCCAATGATGCAGAGCTAGCTGGACAATTGCTTAGAGCAACCATAAAGTTGCAAAAATCTGTCATATCTCTATCATTAGTACGCATTTCAACCAATTTCCACCACTGTGATGCTCTGAATTTTTTGATTACATCAGCGTTAAACATGCTAGCGTTACATGCGCTAACATGCGTTAACAGCAATTTAACAGTAAATATAACAGCAATGAGTAAATATAACATTTTGTATCTTGATGTCAGAAGGAACTTTTTTCAGACTTTTGCACCAATTTATTTCTATTAATTACACTTTAATTGCCTATATGTTAAATCAATTCATTAAACTAAACTTAATTATTAATATAAACTTTTTTAAAATAAGGTACTTACCCCTGCCCTCTCTTTTGAAAGAAAAAAACAATAAAACATGAAAAACCCAGAAAAGCCCAATAAAACCCCGCCTGGGTTGGGTTTTTCTGGAAAAACCCGGGTTTTTTGCAAACCTGGCATAGGGGCTCTTTTACATTGTAACCTGTTAAGAGGGACACCAAGAAATAGTTCACAATAGAAGGAGCTCGACATTTCGACATAACTCCCCTAGAAGTTTGTCGCAATATGTGTGACACCCCTTTTTAAATAAAACATTTTTAAACTTAAACATTTCAACAAAAAACAGATTTAAAATATTATAAAAAAAAACTGTAGTCTGGTGATTACAGAGTTGAAACCAGTTATACGAAGGTATCATGAAACAGAGAAAAAAAAAAATTCTTCCTATTTTAATCTATAACTAATTTAATACTTCTGAAATGAAATTTAAGTAAAAGGCAAATAAAAAAAAAATATTTTAATAAAAAAAATGAGAAATGAATATATAGAATAAATTGTGAAATAATACAACCAAATTAAAGAATAAAGAATGATGTAAACTATTTTCAGCGTTCAAATGTTTTTGTTTTTTTTTGTTTTTTGAAAACCATAGTTCAGTGTATTTTATTAATTTTTAGCACATGCATATACCAAAAACAAATTCAAATCCCGCGCCAGTCCACGAATTTAACTTTCTGACATAAAACCTAATTTTAACAGTATTATTATAGATAAAACGATGAAAATATTGATTCTTCATATAAAATATTTTCATTATAATTAGGATTTTATTTTTGTAAGTTTATTAACAACTGCTAATAACTTTATTTATTACGTCGGAGATCTGCCGAAAATGGCTCGATCATTTAGGGTTCCACTGCCGAGAGAAAGTGGTACACTAAGGTAAGGCTATTATTTTCTAACATTAATCTAATAACTCATGTTAATATTATTTTTAACCATACATTATATTTTGGGGTACCTGATGTAAAGCACCGCTGTACTTAGCTATAACTATTTCAGAAACAACTTTTAAAGTCTTCTTTCCGAATGCTTCAATTACAACGTTCTTAGTGTCATCGACATCAGTAAACGTCATTCTTTAAATAAATTTTCCTTTTTTATTTGATTTTATCGAGAAAACACACGCTCAGAAGAAAAATCCAATAAAAAGAAATAAAAAAAGAAAGTTCATTGTAACAATAAAACATCTACACGTAAATTTTTAAAAACGTTAAAAAACATTAAAAATATTAAGATCTCAAGATAGTCTGTTAAATGCTTTAATATCTATAAAAAGAATTTTATTTTACTTAATTATATTTACAAAATAAGCAAGCGAATAATTTTTCATTCCTTTTATTGAAACCCTCCCCTATAGAGAACTGAATCGTATTTAATCAAATCATTACGAATATATATATATATATATATATATATATATATATATATACACTGAGAGGCCAAATTATTATGACCATCCCTTCACTACGCTATTGACCTATACCATATACGGCGAAATGTGCGTCGATCAGTCCGTTCAGTTACTCCTTGATTAAGATCACTTGCAATTTGTCGCACTGTTGCTCTCCTGTTGCGCTGCACAACCCTGGCCAGCCTTCTCTCTGATCGGGCATTCAGTACCCTGTGACGACCACAAGTCTGACGTTGAGACCCGGTTTTTTGCTTGATTGTCCATTCTTTGTACACATTAACAACTGCTGCTCTAGAACACTTCACAAGTGCAGCCGTTTTGCTGATACTCGTTCCGACACATCTCGCACCCACAATCATTCAACGTTGAAATTCAGTTAAATCACTTTTCTTTCCCATATCTGACCAAGCAACACAGTATAACTGATGACTCACTTGTCCAGCATTCCCGTGTTATCTTGCCCTCTAGTGGCAGCGCTGTGACGCAATAACTCATTTGCATAAAACTCTGAGGTGGTCATAATAATTTGGCCACTCAGTGTATATATATATATCAGGGGTCTGTCCAGACATTTTGAGAAAGGTCCCGGTTTTGTAAAATTGTGAAAAAACTATTCATAACTTGTGGATATAAAATAAGCGTTAAGTCACATTCTTTCAACCAGGATCCTGCTTTTGTGAATTTGTGCAATTAGGGTCCTGTTATTTGGTATTTATCCTATATCACACATTATACATATTTAGCTACAGAATATTCATTTCGGACGAATAATGAAAACAAAATCACTCACATTTTTAATAATTTCAATTGATATACTTTAAATAGCACAACTTAGTAATGTATCACTTATAATGTGTTACGCATTAAGTAAACTTAAACAATTCTTAAATTTATAATATTTTATTTAAAAAATTGCCAGAAATAAATTCTTGCTTACTTAATATTCTATTAATTAATTTTACGAATATAAATAAATTGATCAATTATTTATTTAAAATTTTTTTATTTTATTTAGTATCAATAAGAATGTGCATACGATGTTTGTAAAAGGAGAAATATAAATTTGTTTATTTTCATTATTGTTTTGTTAACTGTATAAACCCTTCCCAGGGCAGAAAAACAAGAAAGATGGTTGTAAACGAATTAAGTTTTGTCTTCGGCAGACGATTCTTCCATTATTCGTCCGAAATGAATATTCTGCATTCAACAGTATAGGCTAAATACCAAATAATTGTATGTCGTATCTCTAATTTAGAAGCGCTTTAACTGTTTATTTTTGAAAATTTTATTTTTTTCATTATAATTTTACAGTGCTGATCATAATCTTGTATCTATTTACAATTTAAAAACTCTTTTAAAAAGTTTTTTGCAATAACCGGACCCTATTTGCACCCTATATATATATATAACCAGATATATATATATATATATATATATATATATATATATATATCTTAGGATAATTATTCTTTATTCAGAAATATCGCAATTATAGCAATAGATGTGTCTTGACAACGACTATTGCTTTTCCCATTCCTGTTTCTCTGCATTTTAGTTTTTATTTTATTCATGATTTTCTTATTAATTTGTGTTTATATATATATATATATATATATATATATATATATATATAAATTCTAATGATGTATAATAAATAATAATAATATATATTACAAAAATATTACGCGATGCAATAACAGAAACATTATGGGAATAATGCTTAATTTTTTTTTTTTATAAATCAGGAAAATTTGAGAAAATTAATTATTTTGAACTATTTCGATACAATGCTTTGATTGTTACAGTTGGGACGCCAGAAAATGCAACAATATTCCAATGTTGAATGAATAAAAATGAAATAAAGTATCTTAATAGTTTACTTTTTACATATTTTATATAACGTTTTAGAAAACCGATAGTACGGAAAGCTTTGGAAACTAAATTAATTATGTGATAAAAAAAACCTGATTAGATTAAAAAGTAATACTAAAGTATGCAATAACATCCAAAATATTATTAATTTATGTGTATAAATAAGTAACAATGGAACTTTTTTAATATTAAGTCCTAAACAATTAAAAGTAAAATAGAGAATTTTCGAAGTTTATCATTTGAAAAATCTTTGCTAATACGTTTTTAAAAACAGTTTTTTTAATTATATAATTATCAATCTTAATTACCTAACTATTTGTTCCCAAAATTATGTTAATAAGCACCAAAATTTTCAAATATCTACAAATTTTAAAATAGACAAGATCATTTATATAAATAATTAAATGTTGAGGTCCAGGATTTGTGTCACTTCTAGAACAATTAGTACATTCCTAAAATGATCAATTACATTACGATCAATTACAATAATAAGAAAAGAACCATTCTACAAGATTTAATTGAGAACCTATATTAATCAATATATTTAACAATTTAACGAAAGCAATAAAGGCAAAAGCTTTCGAATTGTCCGGGCAAACCACATCAAGCTGGAATTCGTTTTCAACACAAGTCTGCAAGGAATTTGTTCGAAGATTATGGTGAATGATTCATCCAAAACCAAAACATTTGGAGAAAAAAGAACAAGCTTTAAGGATGTGACCACAGCGTCAGAGTTAACCTTTTTGAGTGACAAATAAATTTTAATCAAGAACCATAAGAATTGTGGTCATCGTCTGGACGTTCAGAAAAAAAAAGAACCCGTGCTTTATCTTAATATTTTCCAAAATTTAAAGTGGTTGATAAAATGTGATGTAGTTTATCAGATAAATACAATTCTCGTGGTTTGCATTAGTGCCGAAAATAAGTGGAAAGTTTTCATCCTTGAAAGTGTTAAAGATCTTTCATTCTAAACAAAGACATCAAAAGTGGTTTTTGAAACATTTTCATATAATTGTAAAATATCGAAATGTAATAAATGGATATGTAATTCACATAATATTTTCAGGACTTATTACATCAATCCAGCAAATAAATAGCTGAACCTTGTATAATTTTTGTGAAGAAAATATGAAATTGTATAAAATAAAAATTTTTTATGTTTTTAATCTTATTTTAATAAATTTGATTTAAAATGATAATTAATTATCTTTTGTAAGTTTATTAACAGCTGCTAATAACTTTATTTATTACGTCGGAGATCTGCCGAAAATGGCTCGATCATTTAGGGTCCCACCTTAGATAATTAATAAATGGCATCCTTAGATAATTAATAAATGACAATAAATTTTAACTCATACTCAAAAGGTCTGGCAATTATATGATGAGAATTCAATAATTTCAAATAAATGTCTGCTTACAGTCATCATTTTGTTATTTCACAACTACTAGGAAAAACGTATTATTTTTGGCAGCTATGTAACTTGTTTGGAAAGACGGTGGAAGAAAAAAGAAAAGGAAAAAGAATCAAGTTTGGTTTGTTATTAAATACCTGAAGAAGAAAAAAAAGTGTCGCCATCTTTTGAATTATAATAAATAATTGATTACAGAAATCGTGATATGCATTTTAAAAGTGAATTTGGGTAGCGATAAGAAAAAGAACTCTATTTCTGGTATAGAGAATCGACATCCCGTCACAGCGGAAGCGAGCTCTACATTTCGCTTTTAACGATCCGGTAAGCGACAACTATCAGCATTCAGTAACTTTCAGAATAAATAGGTAGAGTTCGGTATTCAAACCTTTTTTAATCCGTCAAAAGAAAGGTACATTTTTTTGCCTGAGTTTGTAACTTAAAATATCGTCTGCACTAATCAGCATTTTTCCCTTAAGAAGAATTCATTCTTTCATTCCCTTAAGAAGAATTCATTCTTTCATTCCCTTAAGAATTTCACGTCACTGATATATTCTTAATTTATTTTTTTTGTTAAAAAAAATACAATTTTAATAGAAGGAAGTGAGAGCATTACTGTACAATAAATTTCGGCTAACATTCCACAGTAAAAATCTATTGAAAAAAGGGAGGAGAAAAAAAAAACTTTATGAGGCAACAAAATCTTTATCATTTAAGTCGATAACGAAGTTCGTTGCAAGTCAAAGCGAGATTACCCCAGACTTCACTTCAAAAATGTAACTTTATCTACTTCCTCTTAGCTATTGAATCAATAAAAAAATAATAATAAAATAAGAAAGAACTTAAGAAGGGAAGAAGCTACGCTAGGCATAGGAAATTCCTGACTTCGTCAATACGATTACTTAATTTCTCTCCCTTTGATTCATATTCAAGGAAGTCTAAAATGCGCTTAAGAAAACAAAGTAGTCTAATTTAAAACTTTTAATTTTCTGTTTAAAAATTTGAAGAAAAAAAAAACATTAATTTTTAAATCATGCTTAAGAATGTCTGGACCCGCGTAAGAAAAAGAGTGCAGCTTGATTTTTAAAACAAGTTTTTTACTTCAAGGAGGGAAAAACATAAAAAAATCTAAAAATTGAGTGGTAATTAATTGCACGGCAGTATAATGAACACCACTGAAAAAATTTATTTCCCCACGTTCTACAAGATGGATTCACATTTGTTGAAGCTCAAGACTTCCCGTGTTACTTACTACAAATTATTTCAAATCTAAATCCATACTATATGGTTCCAGCTAATAGGATCAACTTCTTATAATTTAAAAACGATAATTTAATGAATACAATGGAGTAAATTTTAGAAATTTTATATTTAGTCGGACTGTAATGCATTAATATTAAATTATAACATGTATTTTTTCTATGCAAGTTGTCCCTGTCTTATTATTTGCATAAACTTAAGAAACGTATGTCTATACCAGGGATGGGCAAACTACGGCCCGCGGGCCAACTGTGGCCCGCCGGAAGGTTTTATCCAGCCCGCGGATAGAATTTTAACTTGCCGATCCGTCACAAATATTAACAATATACATCCATTTTCTTGTCGACATTGTTTAAAGCTATGTCTGTTCTTTCTTTTTTTACAAAGTACTGATGACCTTTTTACTTTCTCTATTTTTGTTCTACAAAACATAAATTGATGGGAATAATTAGCACAGACAGCTTCAATTGGTAAAATGTTGAAATCAGAAGTTCTTTATAGAATAGCCGTAGATTGGCTCCAACTAGCGCTTGTCTTTCTCGAGGAGCAGACTTATGGAATATAATATAGGTGAATTGTACTTCACATGTGCCAGACTGCGCATTTTAAGCTCCAACGAGCGAACAATCTAACAATCATCTGAAGCAGTTGTTTCTAAATATGCCAAAGTTTGAGTTTTACAAATCATTACCAAAAGCTAGCTTCCAAAATTTAATATTTCATGACCAGAAAATCAGTGCTATGTTTGCTTAATCTTATATATGTGAACAAGAGTTTTCAACCATAAACCTTAGAAAAAATCATTTCAGAAGTAGACTAACAGACAAGCATTTAGCCTCGTTCCTTAAAATAAGCACATCTCACTTCGAACCTCAATGTAAGGAACTTTTAAAAATGAAATTGCAATTTCATTCATCTCATTAAATATTTAAATTAAAAGTTGTATATCGTTTTTTTGCCCTCCACCAAAAAAGATTGCCCATCCCTGAGTCTATACCATACGCTAGTACTTACATTTACTAAGATGAGGCATATTCTTATTGAGGAGAGGATCAATGGAATAAACATTTTACACATTTGAGGGCTGCAGAGAATTATTTTTTAATCAAAATAATGTTAATTTTGATAATTTCAACACCTTACATATGTAAGGTGTTCCCTCACATCTGACCTAAATATACATATTTATGGAATCTGTTTTAAAAAAATTTTTCATATTAATAATTTAAATCAAATCAGTCAGAAGTTAAATCAATATATATGAAACTGAGGAATAAAAATTATCAAACACTGGTCCATTTTATTGTAACACTGAAATGCATATAGTTAAGTACCACTTTTTAGTTTAATCCAAGATAAACAGGTTTTGATAAGTTTAAACCTTCTTTTGTCATGATTGATTTTGATCTACCTGAGTAAATATTTTACCTTAATATTTGGGAACCTCAACGTAAATATATAGTCTTATTTTTACAAAGACTCTAAAAATATATATTAAGAGCAGTAATTATGTAACACTGGACCGCTATGCAGGGCTTTTAGCAGCAAAAAATCATGCTTTGTTTTGAAAAGGTATCATATTTACATTGAACTGAAGTCAGTATTGTTTGTTCCTTTACAAGCTTCAGTTGCTTCCATTAAAAAACAACACAATATACAGAACAAGTTTATTTTCAACACGGAAATTGTTTTTCTTGGAATGCATAATTTGAAGAAGGCCGTTTATCACTAAAAATATTTTCAAAAAATTTCTTAAATGTTAGATGACACAACAGACTTTTCAGCACATTTCCATCAACTAATATGAGAGATAAAAAAGTGATCTTATGCCTACAACACTTACATGCATTCAGGCTCTAAGTAAAGCTATTCAGACTTATTAAACTTGTGTGTAAAAATAAGAAATCATACATGTTTCAATCATTTAAATCAACTAAAATTTAAAACAAAGCACAGTTGAGAATCTGTATTAATAAAGTTTAAATGTTACAGTATAAATTGCAAATTCTAATTGATTGAAATTAGAAGACATAAATCTGCACTGTATGAATCTTTATAGAAAAAAAATAGATTAAAATTATTTATAGGTATAGTAATAAAATAATAATGAACAAAAAAAGAATGCAAATTGTAAGGGCTTTCTTTTTGAAATAGTAATATTAAGTCACTTTTTACTTATTTTCTACAGAAAAAGCAACTTTATCAATATTTAAAGGCTGTGCACAACCACACTTAACATATTCTGCCTTTTAAAATTCATAGTAATAGAATGTTTTTAAGTTTATCAAAAGTTGAAAAAGTATTAGACCCTATTGAGCGTGGATAACAAATTTCTTTTTTATCTTCAGATTCCATGAAATCTCTGCATGAATACCTTTTAAAAACATTAGAACAAATGGGTAGAAACAGGTTTTGTTTTATTTAAGAATAGGCAGATCTATTTGAAATTAAAGCTTCCATGAATTTTATTTCTTCCTTGCTTCAGCATTTTTTTTTAATTTCATTCACTGACCCATTGGAATCTTTTTGTAAAAACAAGAAACACAATTTCCTTGATACAGTGATGACTCAAATGAGAAGATTAAGAAAATAAATGGATTGAACCAGAATCAATAAATAAAGAATTGAATTTCATATCCTAAGTTATTGAGTGTGAAACATCCACTTGTAATTTTCTTTTTTATCTTCAAATTCTACGAAATCTTTGTATGAATACCTCGTAAAAAAATATTCTCTATAAATCTGAAAGGCAGAAATGGGTTTCGTTTCATTCTGGAATAGGTTGATAAATTTGAAATTAGAGCTTCCATAAATTTTAGTTCTTCCTTGCTTTGGAATTTTTTTAATATTTTGGAGGTAAAAGTGGATGCTTTAACCTCCTCCTAAAAAAACTGATTCAAAAGCCATTGCAGAATTAGAAATCTGTAAAAGTCTGTATTTCTTCTGCTACAAATGAGTATTCAATCACCAAAAAAATTTAGAAATATATAAACGAAAGTAGGAAATCTGGGGAGATTTATGTTAATTTGGAAGATTCAATATTTATAATTATCTATGTTTAATTTACAAAATAGACAATAGTAAATAAATTATATTACTTAGTCATGTCTCTTTCAGTTTTGTAAACTTTGGCGGCTGCATACAATGATTTAAATCTGTAGTCAGTAACACATTCATAAAGCCTAACAACTCGATATAATTGATTAAACTGAAAATTTAGAGATTCTAATGCTTTTAAATCACAAAAATGCTTATAATATTGTAACAGAATTATCATAAGGGTAACTTTTAATTGAATTGAATGGTACTATATTTCATAAAATAAAAAATATTCTTAAATATTTTAATTAAGAAGGAATATTGAATGATACTAAGCATTATATTTCATTAAAAAAGTTATCTTATTATGAGAAAGCAAATAAAAAAAATCATAAGTATTTCAATAAATTACTGATAACAAAATAAAAATATCAATTTTCATTTTTCAGATTAAATATTAATTTTTTTCTTTCTTTATAGAAACAGTAATAAAATAAGGTAGGTAACTCAAAAGAACTTAACTCTCTCAAAAGAGCAACAGAAAAAAAATTATGGACAGTCAAAACTATTCAGCTTAATACCTTTGATGTTTTAAAATAATTATTATAATAAAAATTTTCTTAAAAAATCTATGATAATTCTATTTTTTTAAATGTTCTGGATATAATAGCAATTGGTCACAGTTTTTAGAAAACCATTTTTTGTTCGAATCCAAGAAAGTTCAAAGCTTGAATTTAAGAGAGATTCAAGTTGATAAAAAATAGACCTTTAATTTTATATGTCAAACTCACTTTTTTTCATTCTTGTTTTTGGAAAATGCAAAATGTCAAGCAACCTTTTTAAAGCACACTCTTCAATTGAATGCAATATTTAAAAAAAAAAAAAAAAAAACTAAAATATACTTTTACACAGAACTTAAAAAATACAATTGAAATTAAAAAAATCATAAACTGGTCCAGTATTTAAATTGCTGTATGTATTCTAAGAATGTAGAAAAAGAACACATTATCAAAATAAATATTTTATTGAATAATTATATATAGCAAGCATATATAAAGAAAAATAAATTAGTAAATGTCAACAATAAAAGCTTATATGAAGGGGGAAAAAACTTCCTTTTTATATAATATGTTGAAACAATAAAACAAATCGACTTTTAAAACGCTACTATCTCTTAATCAAATAAATTATTATTCTAGATTGGGATGCTTAAGGAAAGCGTGAAGAGTGACAGAACAGTTTAAAGAGCAATTTTCGCTACTGCTTCCCGTGTTTTCATAAAATTTATTACAAACAACACCAGCTTGAGTCACATTCTAATTTCGGAAAAGCTATTCGCTTACAATGAAGAGCAAGATAGCCCAATTAGGTAATATCTGATCGCTCTCTAAATCATCTTTAATATGAATAAATGTCTCATCCAATAACAGTTAAAATACAATGACTGCTATGACTCATCTCGATAACTTATGAAAATTTAGGTAAAAACTATCGATCGTAACCTACCATAGTCGTCACATCTTTTTCGCATTGAGTTAAAAAAAAAAAACATGAAAAACGAAAGTAAACATTTCAAAGAAGATGAAAATTAAAAACAACAATATGACCCAACCCTAACATATACACAGACTTTGGGATAACAAATCAATAAATTAGGAATGCAATTGATCACTTACGTCATTTTGTTCTGTATGTAAGTATTCCTTTTATATCATGCAATAAAAAAGCTTCTAGAACTACGCTAACTACACAAAATTTCTACTGGTTGTAAGACCAACACTTTCATTCAGGAACATATCAGCTCCATCTTTCAGACTTTTTCTCCTTCCTTAGCTTCCCGACGCTTTCATATCGCTAGAGGGCGCTGTTGAGATCTACCGGAAGTCATAGAAAGGAAGTAATACTCATAGCTTTGCGATTTGTTTACGTATGTTCATAAGTGTATCTTTTAACTAAGTAACTACTTATTTATAGTATTATTAATAGAACAGTTTAATAAATAGTTAAATACACCAACATGCCTTATTGTTCCACATGGGAAGAGTTTGCTAAATCTGCTGAAAGACTTTATATTCAAGATCCAATGAAAGTATGGAATGCATTGCGAAATTCTATTTTTCATTATCGTGTCATTAAATAAAATTTAATTATCATATCATCAAATAAAATTTTAATGATGACGACTAAATACGATCTAAAACACGGGTCTTCATTATCAAATATCGCTTCACAATGATAGCTTTTTTTTTTTAAAGGATAGGTTCACAGACCAGTACTGTTCCGGGGGTTGGGGGCCACTGTTTTAGATAACCAGAAGAGGACAAAAATTAAAGTTTAATCACCCAATTATATGTGTTTTTATCTAAAAAAATGACATATATCTAATTTGTTCAGAGCTAAAGTGCATCTGGCTAACTAACTATGAAAAAAACATTTTTTTTATGGATAAATACTTAATGATATAAATTCATAGACCCATTCTAAACTAAGCTGTCTTGAGTTCTGGAAAACTCTTATAAAATGTACATGTTAAGTACAAAATTTTAGGCACATTGTTTTTTATTATGCTGCTTGGTAACAGTGGTGTGCAAAAGTATTTTAATAACCGGGGTCAACTCCTCGATTAGATGCCTCTCACTGCAGGGAAGAGTGCTAATTTCATTTAAAATAAAAAAAATATTGAAATCTATATTTTAATTTCCATTTAATATTATGTAAATTATGCTAATATATATTTATTTTTCATAAATGCAAAAAATATTTAAACTATCCAAAATTTAGTTATAAAATTTTTTTGAAAATCACATTTTATTCTTCCTAAAATGTATTGCTTAAGTTAAATATTTACTTGATAGGAAATTTAATTTCATACTTATAAATAGTAATAGATTTAAAATGTGTTCTTAGTTATCAAATAAATGAATGTTCCTTTTGGCTAGGTGACTGGGGCCATGGCCTCTCTCGCCTCACTGTATGCCACTCCTTGGTAAAACTTCAGATTAAAAAGGAAAGGGAAAAAATGGGTTGAGGCAAAGTGAGGGATTAGCATAACTAGCATTATTAAAAAAATCTGCAAAAGATGGTGATAATAAACTTCAATTGAAGATGGTAGCTGAAAAAAAATTACTTGACAAAAAACTTAATGAACTAGAAACTCCTTAAAAAGTTAAAAAGCTGCTTAATCTGATTTCAGGTTTTCTTTCTTTCTTCCCCCCCCCCCTCATAGCCATCATTTGGGCAAGGTATGGAGAAAAAAAAGAAAAATAGAACTTGTAATTAAACATTTTTGACAAGAAAGGATGGGTTTTTTAATATCAAAAATAACTTTTTGTCATGATAAAAGTCAAAAACTGATTTCAAACATAAAAATCTAGTGTGAGATAGGATAAGAGAAAATTGCAATATGAAAGATCTATGCAATTTCAAAACATAAAATCATAATTATATTAATCTGAATATATAATTTAAAGTAATTTTGTTCAAAATATAAATTTAAGAGTGTTTAGGATTGCAAAAATGGGCTTTATTTTTTTTTGGGGGGGGGGGTGGAGAGACATAAAAAATCCAATCAAAATATATTTAAGTTTCTTAAAACTTAATTTAAACCATAGTGAGAATGCCCCTGTGGCTGAGCATTAAAGAGAATTATGTATCACTATTATTTAAACTAACCATTATAAATAATAGTTAATGTTATCAACATTTATACACACGCTAAAATGTACACTCATAAAACATAGATGTTATTTCAATGGAATGGAACATATTTTCTCTAATTTTAGATGTACTTTATTTTTAAGCGGGAATTGAAACACTCAATAAAATTGCAACTATCCACTGTCAAGAAAGGCATGAAAACTTAAAGGTTAAAAGAAAAAATTTGTAAAAAATGGTTTAGATTAACAAAATGGCTCATATAAACAGAAATGTTTCTTAATAATTCTCCATGTTTTAATAAGCCATTTTTTTTTTTTACAAAATTATTTTGAACATGCGTATAAAATAAGATCTCCAGCAAAGTTTGTTTCCTCAAAAGTAGTCTATAGTCATTATATTTAAAAAATAAAAAAAAAGTTGTGTTTAGTCGCATTTGTAGTTAACTACGAAAAAAAAAAATTCTGACCACAGGATTTATTTGAATGTATAATGAAGATATTTTATTGTTTTTGTTTTTAAATATTTTTACTGTTAAATAAGTGTTATCACTTTTTTGTAGGTAAGGTTTAGTATGAAGTATCGCCATTGTGATGGGAAATTGGTTATTAAAATCACAGATAATGTTGCTGTAAGTGTTAGATCAGATGTTTACTATCTTTATAAATTGCTTTGTAGATTATCTTTTTATAAATTTGTATTTTTATATTTTCAATTTATTTTCCCTCTTACTTACAGTTTGCTAATAATTAATATTAATTTTTAAAAATGTGTATAATTTTCTTATTTTTTTACACTTAATTTGCCAAATATTATTTGCCATGGAATTTATATATGTTGTGTTTTATTTGTTTGCATCCAAAGACTTTTAACTTATACATTTAGAACTGAAACCAATGTAAATAAGGTATCACTCTCTAAATCTGTTCAAATAAAATTCTAAGTTTCCATTAGTACTAGGACCTAATCTTGATGGTTCCAGGAGGTGATCTCAAATATGCTTATTAAATAGTACAAATTATATTTTAAGTTTTTATTGATTAGGATTTCTAACCCCCAAAATATAGGAAGCAGTCGCAATCTGAGAAATATGGTCCCAATAGTTTGGGCGGCACAGTGGTCAAAGTTTAAACTCCTTACTGTTATTAATTTCGTCATATCTTGAGAATTTTTTAAACAAATTTAAATACCTTTGCCCTCGGAAATATTAACTATTTTACGGTTACTGAACTTAATGAATTTTAAGCCACCTAATGTTTATTGTCAACTTGTAGTAGATATTTATGGTGATGTGGGTTTATGAAAGTGGATTTGACAATCCATTGATAGACAAACCAATGTTCATGACCCATGCTTCGTCATGAATCATGACGAGGCATCATAAGCATGGGTTCGGTTGTAAAAGTTAATAAGAAAAAATTCTTGAAAACAGACTGTACACAATAAGAATGCTTTGTGATGTGTTTCTATAAATTTCAAAAACTGTTTCGTACAAGATTGTCAGGAATCAATGACAAAAATGGTTTTAAGAGGTTATATACAAGTTTGTTTCCTGTGCCATTGTCTGCAACAAATTATTAACCATTTATGTACAAAAATAGTATCCAAAGTGCACTTTCTTATGAACAATAAATGTTCTTGAAAAACTTTTTTTTCTGTCAGAATCTCAAATCGGTACTTAACTTTTCGGACATGCCTCATTTATTATTATTATTATTATTTTTTAAAGTCCTGTATCTTGACTTTTTCATTGTTAGTTGTTTATTTGCATAAATTATGAATTTTTTTCTTTTTCTAGTGTTTTATGTACATGACAGAACATACTCAAGATGTAAAGAAAATTGAGAAGCTCACTAGTCAACTAATGAGGCATATGGCATCAAAGGAAAAATAATGTGTTGTCATAAATTGTATTCAATTCAAATTTGTATATAGCTCATAAGCGATTAAATTTTGTAATGTTTCCATCGGGCATTTTGTTATTCTTAAAAATCAATGTGTAACCCTAACTTTCCAAACAAAGTTCCCCTTTACTTTGTGAATCAATGTAGAAGTTATGCTTGGAAGGAAAACTTTGTACTGATTTGTAGAAGTAGTTTGGCAGATTAATGTAGAAACTTCCTTTTTAAAATTCAACACTGTCACAGTATTGCATAAAATCTAAAATATAGTAGATAAAAAAATAATTTAAGCCAGGTTACTGGAATTAGTTTATTATATGTTTTGTTGAAAATGGGAAAGTTTCAAACTATAGCAGTTAATTGCAAAAGAAAAACTTATGAGATTTTTTTATTCAGTCTAAAGTAGTACAGTAATCTATGTATGATACATTATACTTAGACCTTTCAAATTGGCAGTACTGTAAATTTTTGTTGGCTACGGAGAATGCTGGTATTTTAATAAAAAAGAAATATATTGTTTAAGTCTGAGTATCGTGTATTTTCCAATGGATTGTGGAAATTTCTTATTCAGTTCGGAAAATTCGAGTATTTTGGATAGTTCACAAATGGCAATGGAAGATACAAATAAAGAGAAAAAAAGCTATTTTTATGTTGAATAAACAAATAATTTTTAATGAAAAATATTAATAGATTGAGTGATACAATTTATACAACCTCTTATAGACTAGAGTGGCTTACTAGAGCAATTCTAAATTTTGGCTTTTAAAAAAATTAAGTTAATGATGACCCATTCTATATATATATATATATATATGTGGTTTGAATATATTTTCTCTGATTTATTTAAATTCTGCAATTTTTTTTTAAATGTTTTTGAATCTAAATTTTAAGAAATAACATAAACGATGCATTTTTAAAATTATAGATGTTATTTTAAAATTAATAATAAAGTGACATTAAAACATAGTAAGTATTTAAACATTCTCAATTAGAAAATACTAAGATATTTACATTTTTTTAAATTTATGTTTTATGTCTGAAAAATAAATTATTAGTTATGATTTATTCAGAATACTAAATAATTTATTTTTAGTTGATTCTTTTTCTGTAAGATTCTAGATAATTTAGTTGAGCATAATTTGAATATTTTTAAGGAGTAATATAAGTTTTAAGGATTCTTTAAACTAAAAGCTTGAATCTTCTAAGAATCAGGAGTAGAAATAAATTTCCATTCATACCAAATTCTCTTTGGTTGCAAAATTTAATGAATAATAAAAAAATTGTCAAAAATCTTAAAAAGCTATTGAGAAACATTACCAACAATTCTTAAAAACATTTAATGGCATTCAAACAGATATTTACAGCTCATCACGCTCTTCTAAATATTTTTTATATGTATATACATCTACATCAGGATATTGCTCTTGTAAAGCTTCCATATCCATGTTGGGAAATTCCTTGAACAGTTTCTTAATATGCATTCTCTGTTTCTTGCGTTCAATTCTTTTCATGAATCTTTCTTTTTCTGATAGCTTAAGTAAAAACTCGGGAACTGTGGGATTGACAGTCTCCATAGTTGGAAATAGATCTTCTTCTAGGAACTTCTTGTTTTCTTTCATGGGAATAAGATGCTCTTCCAATGGCACACTAAAAAAGTTATAACAATTAAGGATTCAACACTAAAAAGACGAAACAAGGACATTACTTCCTATAAAATGTCTAAATCTTAATAAATTCTGTTACTTTTTAATATTTTATTAATCAACTTAAGTTCTCTTTGAATAGTGGTTCAACTTCATTTTGTTTATTTTGAGATACAGATCCTTAAAGTCTAATAAGTGCATTATTATTTATGATTATAGCTTCTGATTTATGATGCCTTCTATTTGGCATCAGAAATAAAAAAAAGAGTGTACTAGTTGTACTACAATTTGTATGAAGTGAAACTTAACTCTATTTTTAAAATAAAAGTGGAATTGGGTCACCATTTAAATAATGCTTTCTTATATAGACATCTTCACTAAAAGGTAAGAAAGAAAATGATGAGGCTTTTGGAAAAGAGATGGGATTTTTTTTAAAGCATTAAAGTTGTAAACAAAGCATTTTTATTTGTTTATTTTAATTCAGTGAAAATTGATCCAAGCTCATTAAAAAAAGTGAGATAATTTTATCAGTCATCTGATTTCTCAGAATAGATTAAATAACTGAGAAAAAAGGAATGATGTATTATTTTTCTCTCTATTTCTTGCAGTTTTACTAACTGAGTACATAAAAATTATGGAAATAAAAAATGTATGTAAATAAAAATAATTATGGTTAAAAAAAATCTGTAAATTTTCTTTTGACTAAATTGTGAAGCAAAGTTTTTACCATAGAAAAAAAAATTACAAAAAGTAAAAGAGAAAAAAATCTAAAATGCAAAAAAGAAACTATACGTTTTTGCTAAAACATAACTATATTTCAAAAATTAAAAATTCCATTAATTCATGAAAAATAATTTTATGTTTAGAATCACAACAACAGATCAAACAAGCAGACTGACCAAGACAAAACATACTTTGGATGAAAATAGTAAATACCTGATAAAGAGCAGTTTTTTTTTTTATAAAGATCTAGCAGGGTGCGTACCCAAATTATTCAACAAAAAATAAGCACCTTTCAAGCACTCAAATAATATTTTTAAGCACTTAAAAAAAATATCATTAGGCAGGGTTGGAAAGTTTTTGACATTTGACGGTTTTATCTGGTTTAAACCATCATGTCAAAAAAAAAGAACTTTTGGCATTGTTTTTGACAATTGTCAAATTTTTTTAATCGTGTAAATCGAATGGCAATTTCATACGCTACAAACTGACGATGAGCCGAAATAGATTGGGGTTGAATAGTGAAAACGTTGCATAGAACAATGTGAACAGTGTCTTTCTGCATAATTTGTAGCGAAAACCAACAGGGTAAAGGAAAAATCTCATTCAGGAAAAGGGAAAATTAAGCACTTTTTAAAAACACCCAATGAAAAATGAACCAGGGCTTTTAAAAAACGAAAATAAGCACTTTTTAAAAACGTTACGCACCCTGTCTAGTAACTAAATTACCCCAAAAAGTGTATAAATCCAGACTAATGTGGTCTAAGTATAAAAATTTTCATAATATTTAGTAATAATGAAGTATGTGTCCTGTCAACTCGATAAAGATGTTTTGTTGGGTTTTTACTGTCATTGAACTTGTTTCTTTCTCAATGATAAGTACAATTATTAATTAATTTTGTTTTAAAGAAACTTTTATTAGTTATTGTGTTGTGTAAATTTGTTTACAAATGTAAGTGTACAGTCAGCAAAAAAAAAAAGATATCACCCTGAATAATTTTCGTTCTAATGATCGGATTTTCACGAACTAAGTGTCAATCTTAATGGTTCCTGGGGGTGACCTCAAATATGCTAATTAGTTAGTGCTAACTATTAATTAAGTTACGAAATCAGACACAAAAACGTACTTTCTCTGAATAAACATATGTATTTTTTTACATATTTGGATTCCTTATCTTCAAAATATAGGGGGTAGCCGCAATCTGGGAAATGTGGTCCCCATAGTTTGTTCAGGAGAGCGATTTAAAGTTTGGACCCCTTAATGTTAATTTCACTTTTTGCGTTTTCAGTCATATTTTAAAAACTAATGAAGCAATTCAAAAAAATATAGCACCAACTCATAAAACGCATTTACCCAAAGATAATTTCATGAAAGAAATAATTTTTAATAATTATTTTTTATTATTTAATTAAAGAGAGGATGAAAAAAATTTGAATTATAAGGTATGGATTTTTTTATACCATATTAATCTACATGCTTTTCAATTGAAAAATCTAAAGTTTCAACTGTTTTTATTTATTAGAAGATGAGAAAAATTAAAATTAATTATTTAAAAAAAAATAATTTGGCGACAATGAAAAAATGATTAAATGGGGCGATTAATATTAAAATGTGATAAACTTACGAAGAACTTGATTTAGCGCGCATGGCGTAAAATTTCATTCATATTTTTTTCGCTAATAATCGTTTGCTAATCTTTTTATTTTTTTAAAACTATAAAATACAATGTTTCTTTTTTAGTCCTCTAAAAATCTATTTGAAATTAAGTTAAGAAATTTGAATAAAACATTTTATTGAATAAAAAACATTTTATTCAACGAATGTCGAGTTTTATAAAAGCATGCTTTTGATAGAATATGATTATACACCAGATTGTGCTTATTTAATGTGATTATTTTTTAGTTTTTTTTTCTCAATAACTGATACAATTACAATAATATACATACGTATGAATAGATTTGGAATAAAATATTTCTCAGTTTCTTGTATATATTTTTTATGAATAATAATAAAAATACGTAGTAAACATATTTAAGCATATCTCACATCATCGCAAATTTCTCAACATCTTATATATCGTGTTATTCTGAAAAGTAATTTTTTAATCACCTGTCCGTTAGTGTTTCTCAGAACTATTTTACCAACTATTTAATTAAATTTTAGCATTTTTAAAAATTTTATTCTTTACCCTACTACATTTATTATTTCTTATTTAATACTAATAAATTTTTTTAGTATACTTTAATTTAGATTTTCTTTAAAGTAAAGTTCCTTTTTACATTATAGTCAAGTTTTTTTTAAAAGAATTATTGTCTGCTAGCTAAGAATAAAGCCTTGTTAAGAAATTAAAAACACTCCGCTGTTTAAAATTATTTAATGCAAAACAGCTGATTATTTACTTAGCATACTATTTTATACGAAAAAAGAATATAAATCATTGATTGTCTTTTTTGTTTTGTTTCTTGTGACTTCAACATAGATTATCTAAAATAGTGTCCATGTTTTATAAGTCACTACAAAGAGTATAAAGATACCGAACATAAAAAGCTGTCAAATACGTAGATAAAACTTTTAAGCGTCTTAAAATATCTCAGTATCTTAAATGATTATTTCTTTATGATTCCATGTAGATTTTTTTCCGGATAATATACTAAACTATTTTGTTTAATTTTTTACTTTAGCACGATTCCCAAGATAATATTGTAGTATAATTTGTTATCAGGAACAATGCCTTATTTTGTTTAGCAGGAAACACTAAAAATTTAAATTAGTAAAAAGTTTCCGAAGCCGTGCGAATTTTAGAATCATCTGATTTAAAAATACGTAAATTTCCGAACTTATTTTGATTAAAAATAAAAAAAATAATAAAAACGTGGCAAGAAGGCTAACATACTTTTTACAGAACTGTGAAAACCAGTTTTTCCTATATTTCGTCAAAAGAGGATAAGAATGATATTGCTCCAAGGGACCTACTCAATAATTTCGCTATTTCCAGAATGAAATCTGTTTGATCGAAACATATTTCTTTGAAAATAAAAACGGGGAAAAAATTAACTTTTATTATTTATCTAAGCTTATTCCATTCATTTAATGATAGCGGTATCAAGGTTAAGGATATGTAATGGAAGCCCCGTTTACTATTATACTATAAATGCGTTAAATCATGTTGCTTGAATAATTTATTTTAAGCTTATTATTTAATAATTTTAAGCAAATAAGGGTGTAAAAATAAACTCGATCAAAATACTCCGAAATTATACCCTAAAATATTTGTAGAATTAACTTTGGAATCTATATATACAAAATACCTTTTCAAACAACTTCGAGTAGGACGGAAACGCTAACTTGTTTAAAATAGTTGTCCTTGTAACTATTTAATTTCGATTTCTGGTGCTAGAGGACATTCCATTTTCACATTCGACTTTCGGAATTTCAATTGTAAACGGAATTTTTTTATGTCCTTAAATTAAAATGTTAAGGCTTGCAACAAAAAAAATTGTACTGCATTGGTTTCTTTACAAAATAGCGAATTATTATTTTTTTAATCTAAGAACCTGTGCCTGTAACTTAAATAAAACTTATTTTAATATCGAGTGAAATAATTTAATATATTGTGTAACTAAATAGATAATCCCAAGAAATTGAATTGAAAATATAAAAATTTCATTGATTTAAAAATTAATAGATGATGATAAAAATAGACATGTTTTGAGCACAATAATAAAAGTCACAAGTTATTCAAGCTTGACAAGTTTTGAGGATGGGTGAATATATTTGAACGCTCGAAACATGTCGACTTTTACTTCCCTCTTCATATTTTTTGAAGCCAGTTGAGTTTTTAGCATCAATTATACTGTTTTACATTTGGGTCTTGATCATTATTTTGATAAGGATTTTACACTTGTTAAAGTAAAAATATGCATTTTCATATTTCAACAGGAATTATCTGGTCTTTAAAAACATAAGAACATCAATATTGTAAAAGTTATATTTAACTTGGTTTAAAATTAAAATTGTGAGAACAGATATTTTGAGTTAATGAAATTAAATATTTTATCTTTTAAGTTTTCATGCCCCCCTTTCAGTATCTTAAGGACCTTGCAAGCTCTGTTTAAAAAGAGAGTATCATATCAGATGTATATAAGAAAACAAAAATAATCATAGTATCAGCTTATGTAGCTTATCATAATTGAAGAATATGCTGTGCGATATTTTATGGTGAATTTGCGAACGTAAGTTTCTAAATGCATCGAAGCATAAGGATGCTATTTGCTAATCATCTTTATCCAAAGAAAACCTTGTTATCTAAATATCTAGCAGAATGAAGCGATTTTTGAAACAATGAATCATACTATATGCAACATATTATTTCAATATCTTATTCTTAAACATAACATATTTCAATGCTTTTAAAATACCACTAAACATTCAGCAATTCCTTGAGATATAGGAAAAAGAAATATCGTAAATTATAGAAAAACTTGTGAATGCGCATTAGAATTACTATACAATATACATTTTATTTTTCAAGCACTTTTTTTTTCTTCAAACTTTCTTGCCTAGAAGACTTGATTAAAGCTGTAAAAGTGATTATCCCTAAAATTTTGTATTTAGCCATAATAAGTTATGTTAATTTGATTTTAGTATGAAATCCTCGAATAAATATAGCAGAAACATTATAATCTAAATAATATCAGATAAAATGTTCATGTATTTAAATTCTAATACTTAGAAAATCATAAATAATTTATAATCAATTCAAATTTTCTTTTCAAGGGAGATTAAAATAAAAAAAAACTTTGCTTTTTGGACAGAAATCAGCTTAAAAATTGTCAATTGCCTAGAAACTTCGAGATATTTTCTATTAACTATTAATTAAACCTCTCTGAGTAATCACAGAACATTAAATTTTTTTTTTTCCAGTCAGAGCTTGGTTGCTTAGCAACCTAGTAAAATTAAGCATTCTTCTTTTGAATTAGTCAATGGGTTATCTTAAAATATTCATTTGTGCTGGCGACTTTTTTTGGCGGTTTTCTGGACTATCGCCAAATATATAAACCTTTGTTGCGACCCTATTTACCACCCATTTTTTTCAAAATTTTGTCTACCCCCCCTAATTCAAGTATCTGGATTCCAAATATGTAAAAAAATATATATGATTATTCAGAGAAAGTACGTTTTTGTGTCTGATTTCGTAACTTAATTAATAGTTAGCACTAACTAATTAGCATATTTGAGGTCACCCCCAGGAACCATTAAGATTGACACCTAGTTCGTGAAAATCCGATCATTAGAACGAAAATTATTCAGGGTGATATCTTTTTTTTTTTGCTGACTGTACATGCCAGGTATGCAAATTTATAGTCATAAGCCAGATAGAATTTTGCTAAAGTTTTTTATGTGATTTTAGATTTTTTGATGAAGAATTTTATAATTCAGATTAAACTCAGTCATGTTGACATAATTCCAATAATTAATGTGTCAATAAAAGTGCAACTTATTAGTTAAATTTATCTTGATTTTTATTCATTTTGCCAAGGAAATATTGAATATTAATGGAATTAAAGTCGCATTAAAAAATTGAATTTTCTTTATTTTTTTGGTCTTTTATACATATATATTCTTGATTAAAATGTTTGGTAATGCGAACTTCAAGATATTCAAGAAAACTTTGTCAGTTATTTATTGAATAAAACATTCTTATTTTTTTTTTTTTTTTTTACAAAAAAAGAACAAAGTTTAGGGATGGTCTCTCTAAATCATCCAAAAATGTAAACAATAACCTATCTGAAATGATGATCCATCTCAACTTTAAAACATTTCAATTAAAATATCTACTTAACAGAATCTGCAAAATCTACTGTAAATAATAAATTCACAAAAGTAAATCTAAGTAATGCATAAAATTGACCTTAACTCAAACTGCAAAACACTTTTTTCTTTTCTTCATAACATTAAATTTCACTTAGTAACTAAGCAAGAATTCAAATTATTCCAATTGTGAAGATTTTAAATATTTAACTGTAAAATTTTCTAAAGATCCACAGTTTTGCGTCTTATTTATAATTTAAATTAAATTTTTTATTTTCTTGTCCAAATTTTTTTTCATGTATAAAGTTAATACTTTAATTTTGAAACAAGTAACCTTTAATCATAGATTAGAATTGTTATTGTCAAGCAAAGGAGCAACTAATGATTTTTTTATTTATTTATTTTTTTGGATTTTATACATTTTATCTTTCTTTAGTTTCTTTTACATATACAACTTTTTTCAATGTTGTAAAAAACCTTGTTCTTAGAAAGCTTATTTTAAGTTGTATAGGAACCTAGAAATTTTTTTTAAAGTTGTTAAGCAACAAACTTACTAATTAAATCTTCCAAATTCATCTTCCTTCCAACCATGAGGTCTTTCTCCTGTTTCCCCAGTTTCTAATAAATAATAAGCTTCATTCCTTTCACGTACTACAGCTTCTAAATTCTCCATACTTATTTCAACCTGTGGAGAACATAAAATATGTATAATAATTTTATTAAATATCTTTCATAATTGTTTTTAAAAGTAATTTTCTTTTTTTGCAAACTTAATAATTTGTTAAAGAAAATTAAAAAGAAAAAAATTGGCAACCAAATATTTATTAAGACTGAAAATCAAAATAAAGCATATTCAACATGTTTTCAGTTTTAGCATTATAACAAATTTTTTAAATTTTAAAATGTTTAATCTCTTAAACGTTTAATCTTGACTTTTCGAGTAAGAAAAAAAAAAAATTTAATTAAAAAATTTTTTAAATAGTATCACACACATTTTTTTAAATAGCATTAAATTTTTACTTTTGACATGAAATTTAATACTTTTGCTGAACACAGCATTATTTTTAACTACTGGTCCCTTAAAAGTTTTTTTTTAACATCCCTTATTTGGAATTTAAAAAAAATTGCATAAAATTTCCTGAATTCACACTTGACTAAAAAATTTTAATAAAGTTTTTTTTAAATATCGACATTTTAGCAAACTTTTAAGTACTTGAATAAGAAAATAATGAAGTGAACAATGGCAATTGGTTTAAAATTCGAAGTTTAGTCCCAATATCAATTTTAAGTTTAAAAGTTGAGATGTTATTATACAAAAAGATAGCACCACAGATAGTGTGGGACACTTGTAACATCAAATTGACTATCCCAATTAAATTTATGCTATTTTATCTAGATTCTAAATACCCTTTATATCTTAAAGTTTAAAAATCTGATAACAATGAACAAAAAAAATAGATTTATTGAAAGAAAGTTCTAGAATCTGTTTTTACTAAAATCAGTTATTGTACATCAAAATATCTTCTATACGAATAAATTAGTATAAATTTATCAGAGTTCAATTTATTTTTTTCTTTCATTTTGATTTTTAAAGAAAGAGTCATTTATGATCCCCACTGAATAAAAATTATTTGAAAAATATTAATTATTTTATATTTAGCTCTAAAATTCTCATACTCTGCAGGATTTTAGCCAGGTCAAAAAAAGGTGATTGGCTTATTTTGGTTTAAACCACTTAAAAAAGTCTGGCTATAATTAAAAAACCAGCTTTTATTAGAACTAATATTTTTCAAAACTAGAAATAATATAAAGGGATATAAAATTATTAATTAATAACTATATTAATGTGATTGTATGTTGGAACTATGCACTTTTGAACAACTTTGCACTTTTGAAACAGTTTGCAGCAACAACTTGAACACCTTCAAACCGTTAAGGACAAATATTTTAAACTATTTGGAACTTCGATTAGAAATCAACTTATTTAATGCAGCATAAGAAGATATAGAAGAATAATATAAAATTAGCTATAATTACTAGTTGTCCAACTTTTTAAAAAAATATTCGAACAAATCATATAATGTACAGTTTTATAAGTAAAATAAATGCCTAATTTATAGAAAATTCAGTGTAATTTTAAAAAAAAATATTTTTCTGAATCAAATTTGAGCACAGTTAAGAAGAATTCGAAATAGGTTTAAAACAATTTCAGACAAAGCAAATAAGGATTAGAAATTATATCATTAACCTATTTATGGAATAAATGCCCATCAGAGAAAGTTAAATTAATATCATAAGATTACTAAATAGTCATTAATAAAATTAAATATGTGTATGTTAATCTTGTATAATAGAACATAAAAGATTAAAAAGCTAAAAGAACAGCTTTTTTTTTAAAAAAAAAATTTGCAATCCTACCACTATGTAACATTTTAAAACTTTGAAATGATTGCAAATGCATTCACTACCACTAAGTCCTTGCTACTCTGATGGGTGAGATACTGGAAGCTTTCAGCGACACACACAACTAGTTATTTCAGTGATTCTGCAATTATTAAGAGATGAATAATTTATTATTCAAGAGAACAATTTACTTCCATTTATTTTTTTAGTGCGGAAATGGTATTATATTTTAAAGATTTACAACTTAATTCAAAAGAGGGCAGCGGGGAAAAAATGTAAGTTTCATGAGAAACAATAAATTTAGTTTTTGTATCAATCAATAATTACTCAAATATTCCTAAATATAAAAAGAGCATCTATTTGTCTTAAACATAAAAACAGCAACAGGGGTTTACCACAGCAAGGGCAACAGGGTTTACTACAAATTTACTTACCGTTTAGTGGTACCTTCACAAATTCAACTTTAGGAAAAATGGTAGTATTACAAAATACTTTTTCTTAAAATTTTATTTTTGTATTCCGTAAGAATAAATCCATATTTTTGTGTTGATTTTTTAATATAATTTTTAATTTTCACAAATTATGTCGAAATTTTTACAAAATAGGTACCTCTCAGAAAAACCTAGACAGACCCCTGAGCAAATTAAAACATGTCTTAAACATAGTACAGCAAGTAAAAGGTACCATTTTCAAAATGGACTTATACCAATTTTGACTGACTCCTTAATAAATTTAAACTAGGTTTTAGCTTTTTATGTAGAAAATCAATTTTCATATTTTTTTTCTCTATAGATGAAATAAAATAAATTACATTTGTTTAAGCATGTTTTGATTGAAAAGAATTTTAACCAAAATATGTTCACAACCAAATTTTCTTTAAATTGTTTTTAATTAATTAGTACTTAACAGTAGCACAATCTGAAGATATGGTCAAAATAGTTTAGTCAGAAGAGTGGTCTGAAGTTTGGAGTATCAATATCAATTTCTGCATATTTTGTCATATCTTGGAAACTGTTTAAGAAAATCAAAAACCATTTTGCACACATGCTTAAAACTTGTTTATGCAAAGATATTTCTGTGTTAAGAATATTATTTAATAACCATTTATTATTATTTATTCGAACAAAAGATTTAAATATTTTGTAAGATACAAAAAGTTTTGTAACTATGTAATTTTAAGTAACCTAACACAAATAGTTCTTAAGAAGAAAAATTTTTTTAAAACCCCACTTTTTTAAAAAATTTTATAAGTCATGCAATATTTGACCACTTTTGTATTTTGTCACTTAAAATTACGTAACACATAAAATAATTTAAAAAAATTTATATCTTACAATTCCAAAAAAAACTTTTTTTGACCATCAGTTAATATAACAATGATGGAAGTATCTTTCAATAAACAAAATTTATAAATATATTTTAAAGTCCCAAACTTTTAACTGCTCTATAAACTATAGTTTAGATTGCAGTTACTCCCCTTAATTTCATGATCAAGAATCCAACTCAATAGAAAAAAGGTATGTTTATTTACAGAAAGTATGTTTTTAAGCCTGATTTTATG
Organism: Parasteatoda lunata; assembly: GCA_949128135.1. NCBI lineage: Eukaryota > Metazoa > Arthropoda > Arachnida > Araneae > Theridiidae > Parasteatoda > Parasteatoda lunata. Next base: position 56,210,851 of record OX421970.1, on the reverse strand, counting down.
ACTTAATGGTTAGAATTTATAATTAGCATACTTAACCCTTTGTTTAAACTATTAAAATCACTTAGTAGAGGAAAATCTGATTAGAACAACAGTCATTAAGGTTGATATCCTTTTCTTTTTTTTTCGCTCACTGTACAGATGAAGATACCGGCTGCGATGAAGATGGCAAAACGGTACCACAAACGTTGTGGAAGACCTCAAAGCCTTTGAAACATTCTGTATTCACACTAACTTACAGAAAAAGAATCACAGTATTTTTTGGATGCCGAAAATTTAATGATTGTGTAGTGAAGGAAAGAATGCATTCAAACTAAAATTTTTATATATCTTAAATAAAAATTATTTATCCTTCTTTTGCATTTTAAATATTTTTGCTATAAAGCACATAATTTTTTCCCTTTCATTAGATACTTTATGCTAACCTGCATTCGTCTTCTTGTATCTATTCTTTGCAATGAATAGTTTAATGAGAAAAAACCAATCAAGGTTCTATTGCATAATAATACTTCACTTAATTTTTTTAAAAAAATTCATAATTTTCACAATATGAATATGATAAAAACCAGTGCTATGTTAAAATGCGTTAGGATAAAAACCAATTTATTTACAATCACAATTGTAAAACAGCTCTATAACATTTAAACTAACCTTAAATAAATAAGTAATTACACTAAAATTAAGGGAAAAACTTACTTTGTCTATTCGTTCCGGACTAGGAAACAACTCAACTTCTTCCTTAGCAGCATGTTCCATTGTTAATAACATATTCTTTTCTTTGTATAAAACAAACCTTTTAAAAAGGAAATAAAAGTATAAATAAGTAAGTCTTTATCACTTTAATATAGTTGTCACTCAATATAAGGATCACTGTGGTTCAAACAAAAAACAGGTGTTATAATCTGAAGTTGTTATACAGTGACTACATAAAATTAGTAAAAATATTCACTAATAATTTAAATTCTGAATTTATTTTGGCAAAACATGTTACACTTTAAATAGAATTATTAAGCTGACCATTATGCAGTATTTTATGTTGATAAATTACAAGTATGATTTAATAAAAGACTTTAAAAATAAATGTTACTTTTTTTGACATCGTTTAACATTGTGCATAAGGTTTAGCCAGTCATTCAGTGTTATTCAAAGATTTTGAAATTTTGCTTCACAAGAACGACATCATGAATTTCTTTATTCTTCTGCCTTTAGAATCTGAAGGCCTTTAAAATTTCATCACAAGTTTTATTCATTGTAAACAACGTGCTTTCAAAATCTTGAATAATTTAGAAATTTGTGGGTTTAATGTTATTCTTACGTTACATTGGTGAAGAGTGGCAATTTTGCTAAATAACATAGGCCCAAAGAACTAAGTAAAACTAAAATCTAGAGGAATGTGAATAATTCCACATGTTTTAACTTCAAAATAAACCACCTCAGTGTGGTTGATGAACATATTAAACTCTTTGAAAAGAAATTTTGAAAGATTACGATTATAAAACTCTGATTTCTAAATGACTGTGCAATATGCACTTCAATATTTAATTATAGGTAAATAATTAATAATTTATAATTCTTTTGACCATAGATAACTCCAAGGACCTCCTAGGTTAAAAAAAGTTAGTCCTCTCACTCTTCCTTCATTCGTGGAGAAGTCAAAACAGTTCATGTTTATTGAGCAGTAACATCAAAAGAAATAGTGGTTTGAATAGTTTTCTCGAAACTTTTGTTATTGATTGACTCAATGTTGATGGGGAAAATATTAGTTAGGAAGGCATATATTTAACATCTGTTTTTGGAGTGATTTTGTGAGTATGATAAAAAATATATAAAACTTTTGACGCTATATTAGAATGAATGGTTCAGTTTGAATGTTCTAATGGGCATCACAATAACATTGCTTCAATCGAATAGCAAACAGGACTTCATGTAGTGGTCATTATAATAAAATCTGAAGAGCATAGACTGTACTACTCTAATGATTTAATAGAAAAATGCATAGTTTCACATTTGAAGTTGAAACAAAAATTACGCTGTATAAAATAAATACTGACAAGAAAGCTTACAATTTTATAAAAACATCCAAACCTAATTTATAAACAATGTCCATAGGTTTTAAAGATGCCAGGAGAGATGTTATGATGTAAAAACAATAAAAAATACTTATCCTGTTTTTAGAGTTAATTCACCATATTTTGGCTGATTAGTTTTTCTCTTCTTAACTAACCCATTAAGTTGCCAAAAAAAATTTTTTTTTTTATTCCATTTACATTTGATTTATTGTAAAATTATATATTTTTTTCAAACAGTTTTTATAAAATTCAGCATAATTCCAGTATATAGAGTATTTCCTGTTAAGATAGTTTGCCAAATTTCTTAAAAATATCTTTTTGTTTAATTTAGCATATAGAAAAAGTTTTGAGAAGAAAAGTAAACATATATAAATTAAAATCGTTTTAAGCCCTATAAATAACAAATTATTAGCAACAAAGCTAGAGATTCAATCTTTGAAAAAGTTTAGAAAACTTAGATATTTTGTTTGAGTACCTATTTCATGGAACTAATGTGAACATAATAATAAATGTTTGTTGCGGAACCTTTGCACTATAATGTATCTTTAAGCTTAAAATCAAGATAAAAAAAGATTACTCAAAAAGGAAGATAGGGAAAACTTTATGCTATGTAGACTGAGGCAAAAAACAATGTGAATAAAGCACAAATGAAGCACAGAAACGGACAAACTACAGCTTCGGTTCCTTAAACAAGAACCTACCTCACCGTCTTAACACAAAATGACAGTAAAAAAGTAAATAGATAAAGACATGCAAAATGATTTAACATATAGATACAATCTTGAAGAAGATAATAAAAAGAAAAGTGATAGTAAATAGGTGTAAGTGTTTGGCTGAAACTTCAGGGTACCAACGATTAAATTAGAATAGATTTCCTAACATTAAGAAAGGGTGGGATACAAGAAAGATCATTAACTAGATACTTATAATTTTTCCAAATATAGAACAGGGTGGCCACTCAAATCAGATTTCAAATTTCCCTGATTTTTCCAGGTTTCTCCCTGATTTTCTAAAGTTTCTACATTCGTTTAGCAACCGTGGGAGAATTTATATGGCATTCTAATTTAACAGAGCTGTAATGGAGCAAATTTTGATGCAAGCAAAGTATCGCTAAGTTGATGATATTTCAACTGTTTGGCAATACATTTCCGTCTAAAAAAAGTGGGTATAATGGATGAAATAATTTAAATTAAGAAAATTAGTAAATAATTTAAATTAGTGAAATTAAAAAAATTATCAAAGAAAAAATTTCCAGCTTTTCTTTAAAATTCCCTAATTTTTCCAGGTTTTTATCCAAATTTCCCTGATATTTCCAGGTTTTTTCCAGTATAAAAAAAATTTCCTGATAATTCCAGGTGGGTGGCCACCCTGTAGAATGATTCCCAGAATTCTAGTTTTGTAGAAAAAGAGCAGTTCTGAATGATTTTAGCATAAGAAAAAACAAACCTATGATTAAAATTTATAATTCAGACAACTCTGAATTATATAATAAGCTGGTTATTAATAGCTTGATATTTATCAAATTTCTTCTCAATGTGGTCCTGGACAAACAAAGCTTACCCTTAAATTTGAAAAAGAACATGAAAAATGTGTCCAAAATTAGGATATTAAATTATCTATTGCCCTTTATAATATACATTGAACACTTCTAAATACATACTTAACCAGTGAAAGATATGCAGTCCTTAATTGTTTAACCTGCTGGTCATTCATTCAAAAAGGTAGTGCACTTCTACTACTATATTTAATCTATTTTTTTTTTAAATTTTTCATTGGTCAACCATTGGACCTTCTTTGGTCAACCAGCTGTATCAGTGGCCTTTCATTCAAAAATGTTGTGCACCCTTACATTACTGTACTTAATCATTTTACGAAATTCATTAGCTAGGCAAAATAGGAGACAACTATTTTTGATCTATTACAGTGAGTGATTAATGAATTTCGGATAATCGGATTAAGATCAATTCAGAATTCAATTATGAGACTAATTCTTAGAACCTTGATAACTGGAACCTCTCTTATCCAAATACTTCTGTCAATCAAAATTGATTTCAAAATTTCTTTTACTTTTTTTTTTCTCAATTAATAAGTTGCTTACTACTAACATCAGAAGCATAGCAGCCCACATAACAAAGTGACATTTTATCATTAGAAACTCTGAAACTGCATCAGTAAAAATTGATACACAAACAAGTATCTCAATTAGAAAAAAAAATACAAAATAACCATGGTAATGAAAATTTTCAGATAATATTTCTAAGCTTAAATGCAAGTTTTTTGATCATATAAGGAGAGAAAAAGATTCTGTATCACAAAATCTTTGTACTACTTAACTCACAAAGAACTGACCTATTTTTGTGAGCAACATATAGAAGTTGTCTCTAGTAGGTGAAGTTGGCTAATTCAGTACTTTTTAAGGAGTCTGATAAATATAACATTTTGTTTTATTATTTCTCAGTTACATACTACACTAATGTAGTTAAGTTTGACAATCGTGTTTCCACTTCCTAAAATATATTATATTACACTTCATAATCTTGGTTTTCAAAGTTTATTGATTGAAATGGATGATTAGAGCAATGAACGCTTATAATTTAAAGATTATTCTCAATATAAGTAGGTTTGTGTCCTATTAATTTGAATAACTTAAATTTTACTATAATGTTAAACGTGTGGTGATGGGTTCGCCGTTCATCGTAAAATCAAGTGTATTTCATTTTATTATCTGTTGGTCTTTAATCAATTGTGTTTTTACTTATTTTGGAAGTGAACTGAATTAAGAGTTCTGACGTCATCATATTCTTAGAATTGTATAAATACCAGCACGCATATGGCAGCCTGCTAATATATCTCACGCATCACCTGCTAGGGTGATGTTTCTTGTAATTCAACCCAACTTGTATATATTGTAAATATGTTCAATAAATATTAATATTAAAAAGGAGCTATCTTCGCTTACTTCAAACGCAAACAATATTGAAGACATGATTAATTTTCTCACAAAATATAAAATAAACATAAGTTTTTGTTACTTTTGAAAACACCCTTTTACCTAAAAATTGTAAGCATTTCAGGATACAGGGATCACCACTCTTAAATATGATATTAAAATTAGCCACTCCTTAATATGAAATCTAAAAACAATTACCCAATTGAAACATATTAAAATCACTATCAAATGAACCACAAATCTAAGAAACTTATATCAAACCTAAACAAGAAGAAAAGTTAAAGGTGTTATTATACTTTCCAGTTTCCAGAGCAACAGAAGGGAGAAAGTTATGAAAGAATGAAATAGGGTGAAATATCTAGTTAAAATGATATTATGCATAAGTTGAAGGAAATTAATAAAATCAACTGTAGAACTGAATGATATCCTTTTCGTCAGATATTTTATCTTAGGGGGAAAAACAGGTAGTGGGTAGTTAGCTTATAACTGAGGAAACTTTTATGAACAATTAAAAGCAGAGGATTATTTAATTATAAATTCTATAAGTATAACTTTTGAACAAAATAAATATGTAATTCCTGTTTCAATAAAACAACAAAAGAAAAAAATGTAAATTTAAACATGAAATAAAAAATAAATTTAATAAATCATCTTATTTAAATTTTTAGTGAAAAAATAATACATTTGTTTTATCTACTGATCCAATATTAACTTACTAAATAGCAATTTTCTTAGTTTATGAGGGTCCCCAGAAATATGGTAATTAATTTATACAGGCTTTAGTTAAAGAGAAGTCCTAATTTGGATAAAATAACCACAATGAGTCAGGAAGCACTCTGAAAATTTAAGCTCCCTAATGTTATTTTTAATGTTTGCATATCGATATTTTCAAATATGTCTATAAAACCAATCGCGCAAATAAAAACCCTTCTACTCCCATAAATAAAGCTTGTTTGTATAACGAAAATTTTGCATCAAAACTTACTTATTACGAATGATCAAGCGTTATAAATAAATAAAGATTTTTTTTATTTGGATATTCCAGCAAAAGATGCAAAAAGTTAAACACTTTAAGAGGCTTCAATTTTTGACTTATATCTTGGTTAAGATATAGGGACCATAAGATGTATGTTATAGTTATCCATACATCAAGGGTCCATATATCAAGGGTTAGAAACTCAAACTCATCAAAGAAAATAGACTTTTGTATGTAATTTTTTTACTTATTTTCCACTAACATACTTAAATTAGCATATCTCAGATAGGCTTTTTGAACTATAAAGATTAGGTAGTTCACTGAAACCATGATCTTGACAGGTGAAAATCTAATTACTAGGTCGAGTGTTTATAAACCGTGAATGCACAAAAAATAAATTTTAAAAAAACTGAGAACTCACCACAATTTGTGTAAATCACTATTACTTTTGATCCGAAGCTCATCAATTGTCCAAGCTCTTCCTAAAAAATATATATCGTAGTAGTATTATGTATTTCATGTAATGAAATCAAATAGGATTATAATTTTAAGTTAGGCATAAAAGAAAAAGGTGTAAAATAAATAAATTATGTGTTTCAAAATTCTAGAAATTGCATATACCTGAATAAGGTAAATCCTTTGAGGGTGTAATACAATTATAATACTGACTTTGGTCACTTTTGTTAAAATATCTTTCAGAATATTTTAATTTTTTTAACTTCTTAACACGTTAAAAATAAATAGCATCTAAAAAAATGTCATTTAAAAAAATTTAATCAAAATATTTAATCCCATTGAGTATAATTCAAAATTATTTCACTGAAGGTAGGAAAAAATGATGCTAGTTTGATCGAACGTGTATCAATAAAATTTATTAAGTTTTTGATGTGACAACAAAAAATAAATAAATCAGTTTCTTAAGTCTTCAATTGAATTTTTATTGATAAACTAATTTAAATACTTATAAAATAAATAAAAGTTGTAAGACAATTAATTATTATATCTGCAGTTACACCCTATAAACATGGAAGATATACATTTTTTGGATACGAAATATTGTAAAGCAGAAAAAATTTAAATGTGTAGATTTATAATTAGTTTCACTTTATGTCTCTTATCTAGAAGGTAAAGTGCAATTAGTACCTGCAATTATATATCGCAAAGCCAGTGCAAAACGTTTTCAATTATTTATTTCAGAAACATTTTAATTTATTCTTTTATAAACATCAAATTCTGTTAAGTATGACTAACATAAAAAGTAAAACAAATATTACTACTGTTAAAAAAATCATGAAAATATTAACACGCCTTTTTAAATTTATGATATGTCAGTTTATGAAAAAAAAGAAGATATTTTTGTTCTGTGTTGCCTGTAAAGAACAAAACTTGTCATTCAACCTCTTATTAATAAATTAAATATAATCAGTAACTCAAAAGATCATAGATGGACCAAGATATGATTAATGATTTACTTTGCTTTTCAATTTACTTCGCTTTCAAGTCACTAAACCTTGAACCTATTCAATAGACATCAATATGACAAATTCTAATATTCACATACCTGAATTAAAAGCAGAGTCGAGGTTCAAGTCTGTAATATGGAAGATTAAAACCTTAATCATTTTACTAAATATTGGTATAGCAACAAATATATTGATAAAAAGAATGAGGTATAGTTTAAAATTACTCAGAAAAATCAACTGCAAAAATAATATTTATAAAATTTTTTAAAAAATTAATTACAGTTTTGTTTTAATTTCCTCATCAACATAGTTTTCAGTTTTCCTGCAGGGCATTTTTGCCATTTAATGCATGAATTTTTCTTTGAAATTGATAATTTTCTCCAATACATATTATTTAAAGTAAAAATGAGCTTAGCTCTCATTTAACAAAAATTGTCTTTCAAAATATCAAAGGTGACTTTTTACAAAAACCATGACAGAAAACCATGTATTTTTCTTTATTAAAAATGACATGGAAACTGATTCAAATTCAGACTATAACAAAAATAATATCACACAGTTTTGCAACTTTGTACAATGCTTAGAATCTAATACCTGATTTAACTTCCTCTTCACCCCAATTTTTAGAATCATCAAAAAACTCCATCAAATCACAGCATATTGAACTTCTATGAAAACTTCTGCTATTTTCTATAATAGATTTACTGATGCTCAATTTTTTAAATCCTTCGCTGAATCTGAAGGAAAAATCCTGAGATGATTTTATCGCCACTTACATACATCAATAGTATAATATTAATCATAGTATAATAATATTAATCATATAAAAAACAAGTTAAAAATTTTTTTTTTTATTCAAGAATGACTAATTTATCTTTGTTTACATAAGTTGATTTGTCTATTAATTGGAAGAATCTATTTTTCAAATTTATTTAGAAACCTCTTTCCACCCAAAGTAGAATGGGTTTTATTTAAAACAATAACAAAGATTCTCTCTACTGCAGTGTTCTTAATATTTTGCTAATTGATAACATTAAGCAATTAAAATTCTTTAGACTCTCACAATATGTATAATAGTATTAACAAATAACAAAATCTAATTTGTGTTTACAAGATTCGTGAATAGCACACCTCGATCTACATTAACACTATTTACAAATCAAACATCATCCACTTTAACCTAGATTCACAATAAGGAAATTTATGAATTACAATATTTTAATATGATTTAGAAGCACTAAATCATGATTTTAAGTAACAGGACTTATAAGTAGCAGTATAAATATTTGTATTAACAGATTATATTAATTTATATGTACTAACAGGTAGCATAAATCACTAAATTAGATTTGTATTCACGAAATGAAGAAAAAAATGCATCCAAATTCGTTTATCATAACTTATAAACATTATATCTTAATTAATATTCGTGTTATTAGTGAGAAACACTTTGTATTACGCATAAATGTAATTTACAAATCATTCATGAAGTGATACATTATACACATGGGTGAACATACTATAACTCGTTTATAACAAATTGTACTATAGCTCGTTTATAAGGTAGGCTGTAATTGACAAAATAATCTAATATAAAATGCAAGCATAATTATCAGAAAATTTTTACTTCTTTAAATACTTGCGACAGAAAACTGCAGAACAATCTGCCAAGAGGCCCAGACCTCAAACATAAACTAAGCTTACTCGAAGGAGACAGTTGTCTACCATTCTTAAACATGATCCTAAACAAAAATCTTCGGAAGAGAAAGTTTATCCTAACCCATAACCTAGCATAATTTTCCGAAATTGAATAAATTTTTTGTATAAAAATGGAAGTTGGTTTAGATGAACAATTTTTAAAACAGAATTCGGAGCAATTAAAACATTATTTACGGTGACCCGGGGTAATTCATGATCACTCTGTTTCTGGGGTAAATAATGATCACCTAAGTTATATTCAAAAAAACATTTTTTTCTTCAAATTTGAGACATGGACAAGAATGCTTGTACACTTTACTAAAGTAAAACTACATTTACTTAATAATAGTTTTTTGTTTAATCTAACAAAATAAGTATCTTTTAAATTGCTTTCCGTATTTTCCACTTCAAAGATGGGTTTCAAAATGTGCACATTTCTGCAAAGATCCCCCTCCTTCTCTTAATAATAAATATTTTGAGTTACTTTCTTTTTCTTTGATATAAAAATAGTGTAAGCTTTTGTTTAATTGTTTCACATCTACTGTAAATATTATAATTGACTATAGGAAACTATATCAAATGTTGCCCCCTACAAATGGGATAATTATTGATCACTGGGGTAATTCCTGATCATTGTCATTTCTTCGTATAAATAGTATAAAAATAGCTAATTGTCTTGTCTTAAATAACAGCTCATATTTTTTTAAGTGGAACAACTATAAAATATATTTTAACTGTAATCACAAAATTTGCTTTTAACTGTATACAAGACAAATGTGTTCTGATTTGCACCATTCCTGGTTTGTCTTACCTTGCTTCTATCTTAATTTTATGTGTGTACATCGTTAGAATAATTTTTAAGTTTATAAATTAGCCTAATATAAATATGTTGAGAAATTATAAGTCTAAAAAGGATGCTATGCTTCTAGAAAGCAAAATTAGCGAATTTCTTTTAATGATTGAAAATTAAAATTTCTGTGTGAGAGCTACTTCCAGAGCTGTTGACATACCTTACTTAACTTTACACTCTCACCTAATGAAGTTAAAAAATCCAGCAAAAGTAATCCATGTGGGAACTCTTTCTTATATTCCAGCAGAACATGAGAATGAGTTGGCTGCTTGCCTAAAATGTATGGCATGATGCAGAGATTTTTGGAAAATTTAAAGTGTTAATCTTTATTCTTGCTTTTGAATATATCATTTTATTAGCTGCTTAAACATATCTTTTTGGTTTATTTGTTTGATCATGATGTCGTATTTGTTAATTACTATTGCATAATTATTTTTAAACAGCCCCTTTACTATAAAAACTGGTGATCAGTAATTACCCCAGAAATTATCAAGAGATGGGGTAATTCCTGATCACTAAAAATTTAAAATCTTTTAAATTATAATTAGATTTTCAAACAAAAGAAGGTAGCATAGGACTCATCTCATGTAGCCTCAAACTTCCAGTAAATATTGAAATTCTATCTTGAATAGTTTTTTTACAAAATAGATGTTTGCATTTTTTGATCAGGAATTACCCCAGGTCACCCTAATTATTTTTTTCTGTTGTTTGCTCAATTCCATTCATACATGCTTCATATTTAATAAAATAAAATACGAAATCAGAAATGTAAAAGAATATAATGTTGCAATCAAATCCAAATAATTTTCTCTTAACTAGTCATAATTTTTGGAAAAACCTTTTGGTATCCATAATTTCCCTAATGAATGAAGAATTATAATGTTTGAGAATTATCAATTCCAATGTTGCAGTGAGGAGAAAAAATGAGTAAAAAAAATTTTAAAAATCAGGTTTTGCTTTTAACTTTTCGTAAACTTAGAAAAGGATGATTTTTTGTTTCTTTTGAGAATCGAAAATTCTATGAGAACACTTAAACGCAGACTCAGTTTAATATAGAAAAAAGAATTGCAAAAATTTATTAATAGAGAAGGTGAGTTATTTTGTATAGGAAATATCTGACTCACACTTTAATTTTTCCATCATTAAAATTTAGAAACACTTTTTTACACCTAGCTAATAAAAGTGAACGAAACATGTTCTTGAGTGTTCAGTTACCAAACAATACAAATTTTTCCTTTATATGTTATTCCTTATTCTCAAATATATGTTTTATTTCCCATTTTAAATGCTTATTAAATTCACACAAAAAAAAATATTTCCGAAATTCACGATGAAAGGGAACTAAATTGTTGTAAATAAACAAAGAAAAGTACAGTTACAGTGAAAACACAATATTAAAAAACTTCAAGTTAACAGTTGTTCACAGTTCAGTCATTACTAAAAGATTATTCTCACTTTATGCAAAAGAAAATCGGGTATGCGGGTTCAAAATTGCGAGCGAGAACGTGGTTGGGGAGTTGGCCGAGTATTTCGTAGTTGCTGCTGGTTCGCCAATTGCAGCTGGTTCGTAATTGCAGCTGCACAATACGCTATAGGCGGTGATCTGAGAAGCATCCCTGAAGATAATCCGAATACATGCCCTCAAGTTAGATCCTCTGCGGAGAAGATGGCTCCATCACCTTGATAGCCCGACGATCTGCGCGCGAAATCAAGCTCAGTACGGTAGAACGAGTACCAATACTGCACATCCTCGGTCACTCAGCCACGTGCTAACCGCTGCCAGTGATGCTTGACTGTGATCTACTGGGAACCGTGACCGACGATCAGTCCACATGGGAACAAATTAATATGGGGAAAGGACGAAATATTTATGATAAACAGAGGTGGAAAATTAATTAAACATGTTGACCTTTTCAAACTTAATTTTTGAAAGTAATAAACTTTTTTTCCATTAAAGGTTGCGTCTCGCAGTGGACTGATCGTTAAAGCACGGTTCCCAGCAGATCACCGAAGTCAAGCATCACTGGCTGCGGTCAGTGTGCGGGTGGGTGACCACTTGGATCAGTCTGCGTAGGGACCGAGGGTGTGCGGTATTGGTACTCGTTAAACTGTTCTACCGTAAAGTGATCGACTTCGCGTACAGGTCGTTGGGCGACCGAAGCAGGGGTTCCCCTCTACAGAGGATCAAAATTGTGATGGCATCTCTTCGGATCATCCTCAGGGATGTTTCCCAGACCGTCGCCAATAGCCCATTGCGCAGCTCTAGTGCGACGTAAATTAACTACATCTACATCTACCATTAAAGGTTGCAAATTAGTATGCAACCGGGAAAAAAAGTCTATCGAAATCTAATCAATCACAATCGAAGAAGGTGGCATGAAATACTTCGAAATGATTTCCTGATGAAACTTGCATGTGTTTCTAACAACCTCCTTTTAATTCCTATCTGTTTCCCGAGATCAATTAGGTTTAAATGTTTTCTGTTCCGCCCTCCTTAGTAGTGATTAACGAGTCTTAACTGTCCAAAAATTGTTGGCTTTAGCAGTTATATTTCGTATTCAGGCACTTTAGACATATGAATCACTTATATGATGTTTAAACTTAATGGCAAGAATTTTCATTGCTAGTGGATGCTTAACAAATTTTTGCAAATTAAACATGTTTAAATACACAAGTTGGCGACCTTTGTGCTAAAATACAAACTAAGGCAAACAACATTAAAGAGCACAAATATATATATATATATATATATATATATATATATATATATATATATATATATATATATATATATATATATATATATATAAAATACAGACAGCTGTTTCGGATGCTCAAAGGGCAACCTTCATCAGTGCAACAGAAAGAAATGACTTAGATATGTATTTGGCCGAAGTACCTGCCCGCGAATGCGGGCACCTCACTTCTTCATTTGTTTACTGGCCCTTGGGCAGCTGAGACTAGTGGCTTTAGGTTAGGAGGGGGGGGGGAAGCATTGGTGGTTTACTAACATAAGGTTAGTTATCGGTAGGAGTATTTACTGGGGAAGTCCCCTGGGTCAATAGCATGTACAAGACAATAAAATGAAAATATGTACAAAATTATTTACAGAAATGAAAGTCATAAAAAAAAGAAAAATGAAGGTAACATATATATGCATTATTTACAATTGTGATTCTCTGTTAAAACGATGACCCGGTCGTCCCGGTGCTCGATTGCTTGTGCCGGGTTGCTGAAAGAAATGAGAGAAAACAGGGTAAATATAAGAGAAAGGTGACGTCACCAGAGGGCTTAGAGCAACGGCCAATAGGAGGGAAGGCTGAATGGATGACGACGAATAGGAAGCAAGGAACAAAAAGGTGGTTAGTTAGGTTTAATCAGCAATTTCCAAACAGGAGAAAGGTAAGGAACGCTGGATAAGTCATTGACCAACAGTTTGGAATTTTTGAAAATATGATAAGACTCGTAAAAATCTAAATCAAAAATTGAAGAACAATTTTGAATGACTTTAGAAGAAGAAAAATTAAAATTATGATTAGAGTCCCAACAATGTTGGGCAATAGATGAGCGTTTAAATTCTTGTTTTTTGACGTAAGCTTCATGTTCCTTGATACGGCACTTTAAGGCACGCTTAGTTTGGCCAATATATGAAAGGGGGAGCCGCGATGGCTCAGGGGATAGAGCGTTCGCCTTCCAATGAGGCGAACCGGGTTCGAATCCCAGTCGATACGAAATCCGCATCCGGCTTGCACTGACCACAGTGCTGACGTGAAATATCCTCAGTGGTAGACGGATCATGGGTTAGAGTCCCCTTGCCGTCAGGCTAACCGTGGGAGGTTCTCGTGGTCTTCCTCTCCATGTAACGCAAATGCGGGTTAGCTCCATCAAAAAGTCCTCCACGAAGGCAAATTTCTTCCAATACTCGATCCAGGAGTTCCCTTGTCTTCTGGATTGGGTTCAAAATTACAAGGCTACGGAGTTGAACATTAGTAGCCGTAAACCCATTAAGTTGGGTCGGCTGTTCAACGACGGTTATAAAATAAAATAAAATATATGAAAGGGGAGCCGCGATGGCTCAGGGGATAGAGCGTTCGCCTTCCAATGAGGCGAACCGGGTTCGAATCCCAGTCGATACGAATTCCGCATCCGGCTTGCACTGACCACAGTGCTGACGTGAAATATCCTCAGTGGTAGACGGATCATGAGTTAGAGTCCCCTTGCCGTCAGGCTAACCGTAGGAGGTTCTCGTGGTCTTCCTCTCCATGTAACGCAAATGCGGGTTAGCTCCATCAAAAAGTCCTCCACGAAGGCAAATTTCTCCCAATACTCGATCCAGGAGTTCCCTTGTCTTCTGGATTGGGTTCAAAATTACAAGGCTACGGAGTTGAACATTAGTAGCCGTGAACCCATTAAGTTGGGTCGGCTGTTCAACGACGGTTATAAAATAAAATATATGAAAGGGGAGCCGCGATGGCTCAGGGGATAGAGCGTTCGCCTTCCAATGAGGCGAACCGGGTTCGAATCCCAGTCGATACGAATTCCGCATCCGGCTTGCACTGACCACAGTAATGACGTGAAATATCCTCAGTGGTAGACGGATCATGGGTTAGACTCCCCTTGCCGTCAGGCTAACCGTGGGAGGTTCTCGTGGTCTTCCTCTCCATGTAACGCAAATGCGGGTTAGCTCCATCAAAAAGTCCTCCACGAAGGCAAATTTCTCCCAATACTCGATCCAGGAGTTCCCTTGTCTTCTGGATTGGGTTCAAAATTACAAGGCTACGGAGTTGAAAATTAGTAGCCGTAAACCCATTAAGTTGGGTCGGCTGTTCAACGACGGGTATAAAATAAAATATATGAAAGGGGGGCCGGGATAGCCTGGTCGGTAGGGCGCTGGGCCCATGTTCAAGAGGTCGTGGGTTCGATCCTCGCCGACCGAAGACTCCCCGTGTAGTAAATGGTGACTGATGCACGTTAAATCTGTCGAGTCTCAAAGTCCTCCATGTTCCCATAACAAATCAATACCTCTGGGGGTACTGATCCAGGAGTTTCCTTGTCTTCTGGATTGGTTCAAAATTACAAGGCTACGGAGTTGAACATTAGTAGTTGTAAACCCATGAAATTGGGTCGGCTTTTCAACGACGGTTATAAAATAAAATATAATATAATATAATATAATATAATATAATATAATATAATATAATATAATATAATATAATATAATATAATATAATATAATATAATATAATATAATATAAAATATATGAAAGGGGGGCCGGAATAGCCTGGTCGGTAGGGCGCTGGGCCCATGTCCAAGAGGTCGTGGGTTCGATCCTCGCCGGCCGAAGACTCCCCGTGTAGTAAATGGTGACTGATGCACGTTAAATCTGTCGAGTCTCAAAGTCTTCCCTGTTCCCATAACAAATCAATACCTCTGGGGGTACTGATCCAGAAGTTTCCTTGTATTCTGGATTGGTTCAAAATTACAAGGCTACGGAGTTGAACATTAGTAGTTGTAAACCCATGAAATTGGGTCGGCTCTTCAACGACGGTTATAAAATATAATATAATATAATATAATATAATATAATATAATATAATATAATATAATATAATATAATATAATATAATATAATATAATATAATATAATATAATATAATATAATATAATATAATATAATATAATATAATATAATATAATATAATATAATATAATATAATATAATATAATATAATATAATATAAAATATATAAAAGGGGGGCCGGAATAGCCTGGTCGGTAGGGCGCTGGGCCCATGTCCAAGAGGTCGTGGATTCGATCCTCGCCGGCCGAAGATTCCCCGTGTAGTAAATGGTGACTGATGCACGTTAAATCTGTCGAGTCTCAAAGTCTTCCATGTTCCCATAACAAATCAATACCTCTGGGGGTACTGATCCAGAAGTTTCCTTGTATTCTGGATTGGTTCGAAATTACAAAGCTACGGAGTTGAACATTAGTTGTGGTAATCCCAATATTGGGTCGGCTGTTCAACGACGGTTATAAAATAAAATAAAATAAAATATATGCAAGGCCGCTTTGGCAATTAATTTGGTACATACCCCAGCTATTTTGACTGTACAGCCCATTGACGTCAATGGGCTGTTTGAGATTAGAAAACTTTATCTTATTAATGGGACTGAAAATAATATTAAAATCAAACTTCTTTAGGATATTAGCAACTTGAAGACTTATTTTAGGAAAATAGGGTAAAATGACTAAATTGTTAGAAAATTTTTTGGAAGGTTTATCGGTTGGCGATTGTTTAGTTAAGTTTTTATAAATATTATCAATAATGTTAGGAGAATAACCTCTGTTATGAGCAATGGCTTTGATGTAATTTAATTCTGCATCAAGAAAATCTAGAACAAATATTAACAGCACGGTAGACAAAAGACCGAAAAGAGGCAAGTTTTTGGTTGGGAGGATGGGAGGATCGCCAATCGTCTACCACAACATCTTAAAATTCAAATTTAAGACACCTGCTAATATAAAGACTAACGATGATATAGATACCGCTATTGATAACATAAGTATGCAAAATGCACTACTGAGAAAATTAAAAAATTGATCAACTTTAAACTTCCCTGGCAGATCAAAAATAAAATAAGAGTCAAGAATAAACTTCTTAAGTATTATAAAAGGACTGCTAATATCAGCTACAAAACAGAAGCAAACAGACTCAAAAGAGTAATTACCGATGAGTGTCAAAATTATCGTAACTCCCTTTGGAATGATAAGGTTGCCTCCCTGAACAAAGACGACAATTCAATATGGAGGATGGCTAGAGCTCTTAGGAGAACACCTCAAACCAACCTTCCCCTTAATGACTCGAATAATTTTGCTTACACGGATTCTGATAAAGCTGCTGTCTTTGCTAATACTATGTATGAGCAGTTTAATCTCAATCTTGAACCATCATGCCCCAACAATGATAATTTTGTAGAGAATAAATATAATAACATCATATTCAACTCCATTGATACGAATGATAATCAGCCAACCAATGATAATGAAATTATTAATATTATCAAAAAATAAAAAAATAAAAAATCCCCATATCACAAATGATATGATTAAAAACGCCCCACCTACTATCATTCCCATTCTTACTGAGATATTCAACGCTTGCCTTAATAACTGTTATTTCCCTAATGTGTGGAAAAAATCCGACATTATTCTTTTCCCAAAACCTGGGAAAGACGCCTTAAATCCTAATAATCATAGACCCATTAGTTTACTGCCTACTTTATCTAAAATCTTTGAAAATGTTATTTAAAATAGACTACACTCATACTTACATAACCTACCAGACCAACAATATGGTTTCCGCGCGAACCTATCTACTACTAAACAAGTCATTAACCTAATGGAATTTATTAGTAACGGAAAATATAAAAAAGAGACAATGGCCCTTATCCTACTCGACGTCGCTAAAGCGTTCGATCGAGTATGGCATAAGGGTCTTATTGTCAATTTACAGGAGATGAATTTCTCAAAAAATCTTCTTTCCCTCTTAGACTTATACTTAAAAGATCGGTATTTCTGAATTAAATTAAACAACACCTATTCTGACTCCAAACTCATCAGAGCGGGCGTACCGCAGGGATCTATTCTAGGCCCCACACTCTATTTATTGTACACAGCTGATTTTCCAGTTGATAACAACAACAACAACAATGAGCTAGTCGCGGGGCTGGGATAGCCTGGTCGGTAGGGCGCTGGGCCCATATCCAAGAGGTCGTGGGTTCGATCCTCGCCGGCCGAAGACTCCCGGTGTAGTAAATGGTGACTGATGCACGTTAAATCTGTCGAGTCTCAAAGTCCTCCATGTTCCCATAACAAATCAATACCTCTGGGGGTACTGATCCAGGAGTTTCCTTGTCTTCTGGATTGGTTCAAAATTACAAGGCTACAGAGTTGAACATTAGTAGTTGTAAACCCATGAAATTGGGTCGGCTATTCAACGACGGTTATAAAATAAAATAAAATGAGCTAGTCGCACTGTATGCAGACGATACAGCTTTAGTCACTAAATCCCTTAATACTAAAAGAGCTATCAAACTCCTTCAAAACAAGTTGAATACAGTAGAAAAATGGTGCTCCAAATGGAGAATTAAGCTACACCCTGATAAAAGTCAGTATATGATAATACATAGCAAAATCAAATATGAAAAAATCCCAAAAATCAGGTTATTCAATGTGGATATATCACCAATAAAACAAGTTAAGTACTTCATTTCATTTAACCTCAGCTGGAGTAAGCACATAGATGATATCATTAGGAGAGGTAGAGGAGCTTTCTTTGCCCTCTACGCTATTCTTAACAAAAACTCTAAACTTGACCTTACCAATGAAAGAACTATTTACCTCCAAATTATTCGACCAATTCTGACCTATGGAAGCCCAGTACTAACTACACTCACTAACAATCTTAAAAACAAACTATCAAACTTCGAAGGCAAACTTATCCAAACTATTCTTGGATCCCCACGGGCGATCAGTAACAGTTCTCTTAAAAAATACCAAAGGATAGATGATATAAATCAGTACATGGCTATAAACTGAATGCTAAATTTTACAAAGAAGCCAAAGAATGCAAAACGTCTAATTTTAATAATATATTCAACGTGGACATTATTAGCGATAATGCAGTGAGAGAACTATAATACAAATTATAGTCCTCTCACTGCATTTTTAATTTCGGACTGCTTCATCTCAAAATACTACAATTAACCTTAACTATTCCTTCCCCTTTTACAACACACAAACACACTCAGTATTAACACCAGCTTTGTGACAACCCCGGTGAAGGAGCAAGCAACCCTTTTCGTAGGGTCCGATCTGGGGGAGTCACAGAGCTGCTTAAACTTAAGAATAGTGAGCAACCCGGCACGAGCGGTGTTTAATGGGACGGCCGGGTCACTACAATAACAGAGGAACACCAAATTTGTACATATCCTGTAAATAACTTTGTATATTTCTTGTAAATAATTTTGTATAATACTTGTATTAACCTTTTAATTGACCTGCTATTTTATCGTCAGACTTAGATTAATTTTACTAATCTTAAATTCAATGTATAGTGTGCTTATTCATGATAATAATTATTATATCATCTTCTAACTTGACAATGGAGATCTCTCCAAACTCTCTTTTTCTCATTTTAATTACCTTAACCAATTTATGGCTAACCAACTTATGTAAACACAAGTTCTATGAATCGGTAAGTGGCGCTTCGTGCCAAAGGCCGAGATAACACCTATTTCCAGCGTTCCAGCTCATTTCTTTCTGTTGCACTGATGAAGGTTGCCCTTTGAGCATCCAAAACAGCTGTCTGTATTTTTTTTTTTTTTTTTTTTTTTTTTGTGCACTTTAACGTTGTTTGCCTTAGTTAAACATGCTTAATTGTCCTTTCGCTACTCGGTTCCCCGTTTATGGTAAATTTCGTGTGAATTTAATTATTAATAGTTTTGTTTACAAATTGGCGTGTTTTGTTTACAAATTACAAACTTTAGTGATAATTTTACTTTTAGTGTTTTTCACCATATCACGTGCGCTTTTTAGGCAAATTTTAAAATTTTACTCTCTTCTTCTCATTGCCACGACAGCCCAGGATGGGACTTGGACTTCTCAACAAGCCTATGCCAAGACATTCTTCCCTTAGCCAAGGTTCTCCAGTTTATTTTACTCACTATTTTAAAATAGTTAATTTTACTCACTATTATAAAATACGTTTATCGTAGGATAATTTCTTGAAAAAATATTTTTTGTTGTTTATTATTTTATTTTTTTACGACTACATTTAATAATAATAGAAAAAATATTGAATTGTAAGGTTTACAATTTCTTACATCATTTTAAAGAATGTTTTTTTTTTTTTTTTCCAATGGCAGGCACTGAATTTGAATCTTGCCTATACTATGCCAGAATTGTTGCTCATTTCGCGTTACTCAGTGGGCACCTGTGAATCAAAGTCACGGAGGCGAGCAACATTGCCCACGCCACACTGCCACAAACCCGTTTATAGGGCGGGCCACATTCACACATCATACACACACACAACAGAGGACAGCACAAAGAGAGAAAGAAACATCCATGCCCAGAGCGGGATTCGAACCCGCAGCCTATGGCTTCGGTGTCAGGCACGCTAACCGCTCGGCCAACTGGCCGGCATTTTAAAGAATGTAATTTTACATTGTGAGATACGATATTTGAGCGAATCTTTTGATCAGTTCCAGAAAAATTGAATTTAAAAAGTCGTAGATTTAAAATTCTATTTAAATATATAAATGAATTATCAATTTATGTACTGTAATTGAATTATTAATATTAAATTTTATTATCTTAGTCAAAAATGTAAAAATCCAAATTCGTGAGGAAAATAAAACGATTTGTACATTCAGAGAAAATAAGTTTTGATTTGTGTCTGATTTCGTAATTTAAAATATCGTCAGAAATACTTAATTAGATTATTTGAGGGAAGTCCTTCGAACCATTAAGATTGAGTCCTAGAACGTGAAGATCCGATCATTAGAACAAAAGTTGTTTAAGATGGTCTGTTTTTTATTTTTCATGTATTTATTTATTAATTATAATTATTTTTTTTTTTTGGGGGGGGGGGCACTTTACATGTATTGAGCTGATTATTACATTGAGCTGATTATTATGGTCATTCATAATTTTCAAATTTATTACCCTAAATTATCTGTTGCTTTAAGATTCAATTAAAAATATTTCTTTTGTGCTACAATTTTATAATTTGTTAAAATTTTAATTTACTAAAAATTTTGAATATTTATTAGATCCGAGGAATTTAGTTACATGCAGTCGTTCTACCGCAATACTCCGTATCTCTGCTTTCCTGCTAAGTGATTAATACCAGGGAGAAACAACTTCAATGGGGATAAATTTATAATCGGAATTTAGATGGGCTGGAAAACAGCTTTATTTTGTTATACCGCATTTATTAAAGACAAGCTATGTATAGAAAGAAAATTAAAAATTAAATCGAAAAGTTTATAATTAATATTGATTTTTAACTTAAAGTGCACACATAAAAATGTTATCGAAAAATTGGAATTATTACTATTTTTCTTTACAATAAATAATTGTAAATAGTTTAATGCTGTTTTTATTTATTTATTTATTTTATTAGATTTGCAGCTTGTTACAGAGTAAAGTATGCTTCCTTCGAAGCTTTTCCTTCAATTATTTCTTAGTTCTTCTTTAAATTATTTTTTTTAAAAACTAAATGAGCAGTCTTGTAATATATATTATATATATATATATATATATATATATATATATATATATATATATATATATATATATATATATATATATATATATATATATATATATATATATATATATATATATATATATATATATATATATATATATATATATTTGTACATCAATGAATCAATGATTAATATTAAAAAAGTAATAATAAATCTACAAATAAACAATATTTCTTGCATTTCGTCAGCCTGACTATAAATACCTAACTTTTAGATGACAAGCGTTTTGTTCATGTTTTTAAAACTTTCATATAAAAATTTCAGTATAATTTTTTCTTTTGCCATTTCATACAACTTTTAGGCACCATAGCAATAAAAAAAAAGTAAAATAATAAAATATTGGTCTTAACTAACTCGAAACTAGAATACCAAAGATTTCTCTAAAAATTCAAAGCTCTCGCGATCTTTACAAATCGTAATTACGGGGAAAACGCCCCTTCATATTTCAGATTTTCAGCTACGGCTAAAGATTGAAAAAAAATAAATAAATTGGAAATCCAGGTCACGACCAGCAAAAAATACGAACATTTCCAAAAAACGTACAGAAGCGGACTCGGAAAGCTCATGACTTACCTTGTTATTACTCAGCTTACATTGTCCATGTTTTCACTTAAGAAAATATTTTTCTCGTATTGTGCTTATAGTCTTAAAGTTTCCGATAGGCCTATAGTTGATGAATGATTTAAAGATTGTCGATTTGCATCATGGACACTTTCGCTTTTCTCGTTCATGATAATGCTTGCAACAAAAAAATCATAGGAAAGTTTCCACTCACTTTCTAAATGCTCGTCAGAAAACTCAATTTTTTCGAGACCGGTTGAAACCCACGCTCTGGAAATAGAAAGAAAAAATCTAATTCATATTAATCTCATTTTTTTTTAAAATTTTCATGCATTTTTAATTCCAATTCATTTATTAGCTATTGTTTGTTTAAAATTATTGTGAATAATTTTTTTATAACTATTTATTTGTGTATTTACTTATTTTTAAAATTATTTACAATTTGACTTTAACTTACAAACAAATTAGATTACAAACTTCACAATTCGACAAAAGTTGACTTTGGCCTAAATAATTAAAGCATTTACCACGAGTAATGATTATCTTTATAGTATTTTTTTCTATCTTTAAACGTTTCTGGTTAACTATGTTGATCTTCCATAGCTATCGAAAAAGCTATGGAAGGTTTCTCTCTTATGTAGCACTATAATGTGGATACGCGAAAGCTTGTGAGAAAAGAAGGAAAAAAAATCTAAATTGGGACTTTACAAAGTGCGAATATAAACTCCTATGTTAAATAATGATAAAATAAATAAATAAATAACATTAGAATTTATTCTTTAGACTCGAGAATTGAATAAAATATTTATAAACAGTATGCGGTACTATTTAGTTATGAGAATTGTAAATGTTAGGACACAAAAATAGAAAGATGAAAAAATTATTAGATACTGTGTAAATAAAAATTTTAAAGACTGTTAAAACTGAAATTTTGTTACGCTACGAAACATAAGTATCAAATTAATATTGATTATTTACTGCCATAGGGATGAAACTGCAATTGGAAGAATAATTTCAAGCATTTTTATATAAAATTTTAAAAAATAAATTTTTACTTCAATTTTTTTCGTTTTGTATTATAGTAAGCACTAAAGTTTAGATTTTATAAAAACTAACTCTTTTAATTCTGTACTATAGTTTCTGTTCCTTTCGTGATTTTGCATGCATTGTATATGCATAATAGCACTATATTAATATTTATTTTATTATTTAAAAAAGGCAAACTGCCGTTTTACAATTTCAAACAATAAATATTTCAAAAATGTTTTTATTTTAATTTAGGTTTCAGTAAACAGTTCAGTAAACATGTTAAACTTTTAGAAAAATTCCGTATTTAGGCAAAGAGAGCTTTTTTTACAAATACAGATTTAATTTTTTTTAAAAATTACTCATAGATTAATATCGAACATAACATAAAAATTACGGCGACAAAATGAATAATTATATTAGAATTCTTAAGCAATTAAATTAGATTATTAGCTTTAAAAACTTATTTGACACACCGGAGTTTCGGTAATTCTATACGGGAAACAACATTTTCTTCTTATTAAAGCAAGGAAAACTACTTTTAACAACCTTCATTTGATGGAAATTTGGAATTCAAAGGAAATAGTTTCACGAACGAATTTTTATAGATTTTATTTATTTATTTATTTTTTTTTTTTTTAACTATGGATATGTATCTAAGGATATTGAAAGGAAGTTACTAGTTCTGAATACATAAATCGCTAGGCTTAAATGCATCTCCTTAAAAGTGATTAATGTTAAATCACTGTTAGTATTTTTAGCGATTACTTAATGCACCGTATTATTAGTTTCAACTTTTATGTTAGTAAAATCAAAACTAAATATTTTAAATTAATATTAAATTTAAATGCTCGTTTTTAAAATAACACTATTTATTTTCAGATTTAAGGTGTTTGGGTTGATTGCATTAACTATGACCATGCGCCTTAGTTTTTATATTCAATTATCATTTTATTTCAAATTTAAGACCCTACTAACTCAGAAATGCATGGTTTGTTTTAAAATGCACTCATCATTTACTATAAAGAATAAGTTTTTTTTTAATGTTACTAAAAATTTTATAATTTTAATTAATGATCATTGAATCAGATCATTAATTTTTAGATAAAAGTAAATCATGCACTGGTTATGAACTGTTTTAAAATAAAAGCAAGCAACTTTTTATTAAAATATAATGACTAAAAAGCATAGAATGTAGTACATAATTTAATACGGAATGAATCTAAAGTTTTTCAAGCATAACTAACTTGACAACAAGATTTGGTCT
The DNA here is from genome assembly GCA_949128135.1 of Parasteatoda lunata. NCBI lineage: Eukaryota > Metazoa > Arthropoda > Arachnida > Araneae > Theridiidae > Parasteatoda > Parasteatoda lunata. Next base: position 56,186,654 of record OX421970.1, on the reverse strand, counting down.
TTTTATCGGAAAATTTCTTATTTACTTTTCAAATGTTAAATTTAAATCATTTATATTATAATTTTTTCTCTTCAATCCTTTGTTTCGCTACGTTAACATGCATTTTATTCGCTTGCTTGACTTTGCTTTGACTTGATTTAAAGTTCAGTATGATATCTCGACAACTTAGTACACCAAATTTGTTATAAAAAAAGGTTTGTATTTCCGGGGAATTAAAATTATCTAAATAAATTTATTTGTGAGAAAAAACTGAAAGATATTTTTCTTATTACAAGTGAGTAGAAAAAAAAAAATTGAATGCCTTTCAGTTTCGTCATACTTGACACATAAATGTGTCTTCATGATTTTGATACCAAGTCTATTGAGTTTGAAGTCAATAATGATTTGCCTGATTTTTATAATGCTTCTATTCGTTTTTACCCAGCTATTAATTTGTGACTTAATGTATAGATTTTTATGATTCTTTTTTGAAAAAGATTCTAAAAATATATTAAACGTGTTGGTTACGAAAACACTTTAAATAATTAATATGTGAAGAATACTGCTAAAACAAACATACATACTTCTATTCATTATGTTATTAATACATTTACTTAAAAAACATTTTTTTAATATCAGAGTAATTAATCTTGTTTTTTCTCCCGACTTTATTTTCAATGAGGTCGCCCCGAACATTTCGCCTCTAATAAACATACAGTTGATTACCGAACTACTGCTAAGATTTTAAATATAGTATATATTTGTTACACTATTCTTAGGACTTGTTTATTATTCTACTTGGTCTTGTTCGTCTACAGAGAACAAATCAACCTGGTGGAGAACCTGCTATCTTCGGCCTCATTGATCTCAAGGCTACAAGCCACTAACTTGAAACCTCTTACCAAATTTATCTGCTGCCCTCAGTTTCTTAGCGTTTAGCACTAATAAGTCGACTAAAAACCGAAGAAAAGAAAATATTCTACAAAATAAAAAATAAGTTCCAAAACACACCAGATAAGAAAAGTATGACTCGCTGAATTCATATGCGAGGTATGCGTTCATATGAGAGTATATGCGTATATTCATATGCTAGTTGGTCGTTGAATTCATATGCGAGTTAATTCTATCTATAACTTAATCGAAATCTACTACAACTATTAAAAAAATTTAAGACCAGTGTTCGGCATAGCTCTACATACTGTGGAAATTGTAAATTATAGATTTTTTTTTGAAAAATTTTTCACAAAACTTTCCCACCTTATGTTTGCTTTAATTTTTTTTCTTTTTGCACGTAATATTTTTATTAATTTACCTTTATTTCTTTTACTGCTTTTTTCAGCCACGAGCACCAATATTGTGAGTTTGGGACCACTTTTATTTTCCATATCCTAAGTATAAATTAGCCCCTAGAAACTCTAAACTTTCCTTCAACATCAATTGGTAAACTTCAAATCCTTCTGTAAAGTTTAGATCAATAAAAATGTAAACTTAACACCCAACGAATAATGTTTATCTTCTTCACAACGATCAATTAGCAAACAATTAAAATGCCAGCACTCGGTCCCTCCCCTTTTTGCCAAACAATTCCACTGTTCTTTATAGATAAACGAGGGTGAATAAAGTCGTCTGCCCTTTTGTCACGGGCAGATGCCTTTGATCACGCGAGATTCCAACATTTTTAGGATCGTTGACCTTGTTAGCTTCCACAAGGCTAGCGACCTCTTGATCTTAAGATATAATTACACATATCTGCAACAGGAGACTACGAAAGACAATTTTTGGGCCTCTTTCGTCGAATGCAAGAACAAAGCAGCGTTTAATGTTTGTGTACTACATTGAATTGTGGGATAGGATTGTTTTGGAAGGTGGAAAAGACTGAAAAGCTTAAAGAGGATGATTAAAAGAAAAGCCATGGGGATAACGCAGATTTAAATAATAAACATTTAGGCGCATTATTGCTTCATAGTAAAGATAAATGTAAATTAAACAATACTGTTTGTGGAAAAATTGAAAATTTTGAAAATCCTAAAATTCAGTTTACCTTATAAGAATTATTATTATTTTTTTTAATAATAATTTCTCGCTAACCCCAATTATTTTTATTTCTGCTCCAGATACGCAAATTTAATTGAAAAATAAAAGTATTAAGTTCTCGTCATTGTTAGTCATGCGCAATAACGTTCGCCTCTTTATTTTTTCAAAATTATGAATTTAGCTTAAAAGGGAAGAAATGACTGAGAAATGAACTCGTCTTTCAAGCGAAAATTAATTGCAAATAAGGGAGGATTATATATATATACAAAGTCAGAAAGTCATAATTTAATACGTCATCTGCTATATAATAGTATATAATACGTTTATACGTATATTATGGAACTGAAAACTTATTACAGGTTTGTCTATTTTCATTATTATTATTTTCTTTAGTGGAAAAAAAAATGTCATGTACTTCATAAAATGTCATAAACAGTGTGCCGAAAAAAAAGGGATTGCCCTGAATAGCTTTTGGTCTAATGATTGGGTCTTGGACTCAATCTTAACGGCTCGAGGGGTTACCTCAAATATGCTGATTAATAAGTGCAGACGATATTTTAAATTACGAAATCAGACATAAAAACGTACTTTCTTTGAATAAACAAAACTTTTTTTCCCCCGACGGATTCAGATTTCTGACCGTAAGCCAAAATACAGGGGACAGCCGCACTGTGGGAAATATGGTCCCATAGTTTTATCAGGAGAAGCATCCATAAATTTGGACCCTAAATGTAAATTTTATTTTTTGCTTATTTAATCATATCTCGAGAACTTTTGAATCAATTTGAAAAATTTTTGCACACAATTAAAAAATTTGGTTATCCAAAGATAATTTCATGCAAAAAATAACTTTTGGTAAATATTTATAATTTTTTATTACTTTATTTATCAATGATAGAAAAAATATTGAATTGTAAGGTATTAAATGTTTTGCATTATTTTAAAGAATATAATTTTACATAGCAAAATGCAAAATTTGAGCAAATTCGGTTAAAAATTTCGGGAGAAATTGGATTTCAAAAACGTCAGATATTTAAAATTCGATTTCTCAGGAACTTTTCGTCTGATTTCTTTCATATTTTGCAATTTATCATGTAAAATTAAATTCTTCAAAATGATGCAGAAAATTGCATAGCTTGCAATTAAAACTTTTTTCGACCATTATTAAAAAATATTTAAAAATAATGGACACTCGCAGAAAGTTATTTTTTGCATGGCAATATCTTTGGATAAACTAATTTTATAATCGTGTGTAAAATTTTTTCAATTCACTTAAAAAGTTCTCGAAACATAGCGAAATACGCAAAAAGTAAAATTAACATTAATAGGTCCAAACTTTGGAGAGCTTTCCTGACCAAACTATTGGGATTGCGGCAACCTAATATATTTTGGGGTCAAAAATACGAATCCGTCAAAAAAAGAAAAGAAAAAAGAAAGGTGTGTTTAGTCAGAGAAAGTACGTTTTATATCTGATTTAGTGACTTCAAATATCGTCTGCATTTTCTAATTAATATATTTGAAACCACCCCCTCGAGCCATTAAGATTGAGCTCTTGAACATGAAGATCCGATCATTAGATCAAAAGCTATTTTAAGGCGGTCCGTTTTTTATTTTGCTCATTGTACTTTAGAAAAAGTATTTTTATATTTCTTATTTAAAGTAAGAATTTTTGGTTCGATGTGTTGTAGCCGGGACCATCATTTATGATGTACATTCAACTATTGAATAATGTATCCTGAATAACAGTCATTTTAAGTTAATTCATTTTAAACTTGTTAGTTGATTTAATTCGAATATCCGTAGAATTATTACCTAATTTTCATGTCGTCTGCATAAGCTAACTTAAATCAATTTAATTATAAACGTGAGACTAAATTATATTTTATTGGAATAATTAAACAATTTTTTAATATAGAACATCAAAATTTTTACATGTTGTAAATTGTATTATCTACAGAGAAACATATTTTCTATCTGGGCCAGTTGCACGTTGCACATACTTTTGACTAGTCAAAGTACCAGTCCAAGGTACAAGAAGTATACTCGTTTTTAATTTTGTTAGGCTTAACAAATATAAACTATGTTTTTAAAAGAATAGTAATGTTCATGTTTTTAATAGAATAGCATCTTAAAGAGAATGGCTGTCTTAATTCTGTTTTTAATACTTATCTCTCTTATCTTTCTTAGTTCTTTTTTTAAATACAAATCTTATTTAAATTAAATTTAACAATCAATAATTCTAAAATTAGTTATCGAATGTTGCAGTTCTTTTATTCCATCCTGCCAATACATTTCTCTAAACACCATATTATAGTTTCACATTCTTAAATATTATCGTCTCCGTTCAGTAAAACAAAATGAAACGTGAGGTTGAACATGCAAAGCAGCAGTGATGACTATGATTTTTTAACTTTTTTTGTGTTTATTCAGTATTTTGTCTGTCCTTGTTATGAAATACTATTTTGAATCTCTTATAACTCCAGAACCGTTGGAGCTATGGTTCTAAAATTTGAGCATAGACAACGAGAAGCACTTCTAACCCCCGATCCGCTTAAAAAATTTCATAATTCCGTTCAGGAGAATTTGAAAAATAATTTTTTTTTTGGTATTAGTTTAACCTTAGCCTTTGTCTCTATAAATGTTAAAAATACACATCTCTTATATTGTTGTCAGACTGCTTTATCACGTGATCAATAAATTTAATTAAATTATCTGATTCAATTTTCTATTGTAGTCGGTGCATTTTTATTGGCCGGAAATCCACATGGTAGGATCCAGTTTTCCCTCATTGACTTCATTACTTTTAGGTTGTTATCACCATAAAATTAATAAAAGTCATTAAGGTAAAAATTAAAATACATTTTTTTTTCATTTCCTAAATTAAGAGTTTAAAACTAAAAGAGTTGTTTCGTTGTTATAACATAATTCTATATTACCTCATTACGCCCAATTTTAAGACAAACTTATTTAAATCGATCCCTAAACTTATTAACCGCTTTATGATCATTATTTTTTATGAAATAAAATATTTTGAAAAGCATTAACTCTCCTATGGGTCTGCACGAAAAATAATAAATAAACTATTACGTGTAACTTATAAAAATCGAGTTTTTTATTATTTTTAACATGTGTACAAATGTGTATTTTTTTATAAGTCATATTATTTTATATCTTGTTAAAATTGCAAATTTGATTCTTTTTATTTTAATTGTACTTTTACCACAGGAAAGATTTTGCAAAGGGATAATTTTTAAAATTTTTGGATTGTAATTAAACATTTTTGGCGAGGGGAGATGTAACATAAAAAGCTTCAATTAATCTTTTTATGTTAGTCCTTTTCTTAATATCATTTTCTTTTATTTTATTTATCTAATCGAAACACTTTCTCACACTTTTAAATTCACATCCTGTCCTTAAATCTATTTTCCTTTACTTTTTGTGGGAATCTCGCGACCTATTTGATAAACCAATTACAATTACTAAGATTTCCCTCCTTCCCTAAAACGAAACATTTTACGGATTTACTTTGGAAGATTTTCCCTAACATATAATGAAGAAACACAACTTTTCGTGTACACTTTCATGACTGCTCTCTGTCTAATAATTAATTAATAAATTTTGAACCTTCCTTCCATGCCTAAGACCTCTTTTAATCCTTCCACTCGGCAATGACATTATATATATATATATATATATATATATATATATATATATATATATATATATATATATATATATATATATATATATATATATATATATATATATATATTGCATACGCTTTGCTATTTTTTAACTCAATATATCCTGATTTGTTAGTTTTTTATTCTTATTTATTATTTTATATCATGACTCTTCAGATGTTTCCTCTCTTCTTGCACCAATAGAACTCATCATTGGCGCAATATTGACGATTTCAGGTCTTGTGTATTGATCCATCAATCCAGTTCAGTTTGCAGGTAATAAGTTCTAAACTTTACCTCAAATTAACAGTTTATTACAAGCTTGAATCCACGCAGTTGGTAATTAAACAAACCCTTTCTAATGGTGATATTTTTTTCATCAAACTGTTCCTTAGTATTATTTACTGATAAATCTTTATAATTTTATAGAAATTCCACAAAATAACAGCGGAATGCACGGAAACCCTACAAAATTCAACCTTAGTGCTTTTTATCAAAACTGCTCTCCCGAGCAATTTGAAAATATGGAAATGTACGTATGAAAATTATTTCTTTTACAATCTTCTTCCACTAAGCTCTTGAACTACGGATGTAATATTTAATTTTCTTAGATACTCTTGCTTTAAAAATGAGTTAAAGTTATCAATAGGACATAAATTCACTGCTGTCCAAAAGTAAAAGCAAAATGCAATGTCGAGGAAAACTCAATAGTATAGTCCTGAAAAAAGGAAGGTGAAAAAATTTCACTTCTGGAGAGTATATTAAGGTGTATGCACATCCTCCCTCCTGATAACAATCCAAATTTCACTACGGAGTCTTATGCTGTTTACAGAATAGCAACTATTTCGGAAAAATAAATTTGTCTTGAGACAATTATTCTCGCTCCTCAATATTAAGGTAGTTCTTAATCATGGGAGGTGTCTAAAAGTTAGAAGTCATGAAAATACGACTTCAGCGATGGTAATTAAAAGTTAATGGTACGAACTCAATAACAGGTAATAGGTATCATGATTGCAAGAAAAAATAATGCAACTAAGTATCATTTACGTAGTGTGTAATGTAGGGTATGATTTCTCATGGTGACACTGCTGTCTGATGCTGGTTGCGATAATAACAAATGTTTTGGGACAATAAACATGAAATAATTTGACAATAAATCTCATTCCTTCATAAATATGAGGAGCATTTATGTCAGATTATGAATTTCAAAGAACAAGGTTCGAGTAAAAAGAACTGCGAGTCGGAAATCACAAGTTCGAAAAACCACTGAAAGAGGGAGCTCGAACATTTAAAAATATTTTAAGAGAAAATTTACACATTAATTTTAGCTGTATAATTTTAGCTTTTCTACCCTCATTATTCAAATTTTGTTTTTTTGATTGGATGTTAAATGTGTCATGACGGTATGGTGTGACTTTAGTTACCTCATGTTATGGAGAGTTGAATACTCTCGAGGATTGTTTTCTCTTACTAAGTTATGTGAAGTTGAAAATGACTTTTTCATTATGCTTGCTTAGCATATTCCACTGCGCACTTAAATATGCCCGCAATTCACACTGTCCGAACTTGTATTATTACTGAAGTTAGCATAAGCAGATCTGGCAACAGGAAGAGAGATGATTTTTTTGTGTTCTATTAGTTTGTTGACATGTTATACGATATTAAGAATAAGAAATAAAGTTTAATTATTATTATACGTTTATATTACGTTTTAGTTACTTAAGATTACGAAAAATTAGATCCTGTATAAGCAGCGATTAAGAATCTTTATTGAGTAACAACAAAGTGGCGTCCGTTGATTTTAAACGAACTAAAATGTCTGACGACGAAGCGAAAGGAAAAGATACAGAGGTTGCATTAGGAAACGACAAGGTTGAGAAATTACGGAAAGAAAGAACAAATTTACGAAGAAAATTTACCACGACTTGTTATAAGTTTGATACGAAAAAGAAAGAAGAAAAAGACGAGGGTAAGGAGCTTTTCTCAATATTTAATAAGTTAGCAGATAAAGCCGAGCGTTTATTCATAGTTGATGGTAAAATATCAGAATTAAGCGATCAATCAGATAAAGACTATGATGAAATTGAAACTTATAGAGAACGCTTTATCGAAATAAAAACTGAATACGAAGACTTCTTGCTAGTAAATAAGAGTCATTATGTACTATCTGATACAGAGCCAGTTGGGAAGTTGAGACTTCCAAAGATAGAATTAAAAGAATACGACCTAGTGCCACGTACTTGGGTTGCTTTTTGGGCATAATTTAGTCGCATTGACGAAGATGCAAGTATACGAGAGGAAGATAAATTTCAATATCTTCTTTCATCTTTGAAGCAGAGTTCAAAAGCTCGCAGTATTTTAGAAAGCTATCCACCTTATAAGAACAATTACATTAAGGTTATCAAGCATCTCAAGTGAAGGTTTGGCAGACGTGATTTATTAATAGACGTGTTTATAAGGGATCTTTTAACCCTGGTAAACAACTGAGCCAACATTAAGCTTTCTGAATTGTACGATAAGCTCGGTTTATCTTTGAGAGCTCTAGAAACATTGGGCGTAACTACTCAAAACTATGCTGCCATGTTATACCCAGTTGTTGTGTATTAAAGTGATGTATTAAAGGCTTGGGATAGATTTTCATTAAGTGATGTATTAAGTGCTTGGGATAGATTTTCATTAAAAACTGAGGTGGAGGATGAAGAGACAGCTCAACTTACGAAAGAGAAATTGTTAGAAAAGTTGATGTCCTTTCTTCATCGCGAGGTAGAAGAGGAAGAGCATCGAGCAATAGCCGAAAAGACTTTTGGACAGCCTTCAAAAACTAAAAGGGAATCTTCTAGAAAAGAAGAACCAACAGCAATGACTTTAACATCTTCCTTTGAAAAGTCTAGTAAGATTGAGTGCATTTTTTGTCAGAAAAGACATGCCAGTCAAGACTGTCATAAGGCTGCTTCAATGAAGACAGAAGAAAGAAAATCAATTGTTCTACGTAAACGTTGTTTCTTGGTATGCTTGAAGATTGGACACTTGGCAAAAAATTTTCGCAGTAGCGTTCACTGTCTGGTGTGTGGAAGGTGACACTACGTAATTTTGTGTCCAGAACTGCCTAAAGAAAATAAGGTTCAAAGTCCCGATGAATCAAGAGTGGAAATGAATACGTCTACGTTATTTACGGAACTTATGCCTCAAAGGGTAATATATTTTAAAACATTATTGCTACGTTTAAGAAATGGAAATCAAGAGCGTTACGTTGGAGCTCTACTGGATGACAGATCACAGCGATCATACTTAATCAAAAATGTAGTTAAAGAGTTACGATTAAAACCTTCAGGAACAGAGTTATTGTCCCAGGGATTATTTGGAAGTACGCAAACTTCTGAAGTCAGAGATGGTCGCTACGACATCACTGTTGAGAGCATCAATAGAACTTTTTCATACAACATATTAGTTTTGGACCAGCCCAAGATTTGTTCATCTTTACCTCGCATACGTGACCCAAATCTGATACGAGAATTGAAATCTCGAGGTATTGAGCTTACCAATGTTGGTTCACAGATTCCTCCAATTGAGATGCTGACTGGTGCCGATTTTCTAGGAAGAATATTGACAGGAGAATAGAATTTTTGCCGTCGGGAGTCACAGCCATAGAGACGAAGCTCGGATGGAGCGTTTTAAGCCAAGGAAAGAAAAGCAGTATAAATACGGTATCCTTAAGTATGCATCTTTCGGAAGTACACAATCTATGGGACTTAGAGTCCTTGGGTATCACAGATCCCAGTGAAAGAAAAACAACTAAGGAGCTAGATGAAGAAACCGTAACTTTTTTCAAAGAGACAATTCAGAAATCTGGTGATAGGTATGAGGTAGCACTTCTATGGCTAACAGGACATCCTCCCCTGTATGAGGGATACGACCAGGCTGAAGCAAAACTACCTACGGTCACTAAGCGTCTTTTGAAAGACAATAACTATGAACTGTATAAACGTGTTTTGCAGCAATGGAAGGATGACAACATCATAGAGGAAGTGACGGGAAGCGAAATGTCAAGTTCTAGAGCTTGTCATTACCTACCACATCATCCTGTTATAAAATTGTCAAGCTCTACTACTAAGATCAGACCGGTCTTTGACGCATCATACAAACGTCTGGGGTATGCCTCGTTAAATGAATGCCTAAGCACAGGACCTAGCCTGTTACATCTAATAAGTAAATTCCGTTGTGGTGCCATTGGAGTGATTGCAGACATCAAGCAGGCATTTCTGAAACTGTCTTTAGCTCCCGAAGATAGAGACTACGTTAGGTTCCTTTGGTGGGAAGACAAGGAGCATATTAAGCTGAAAATCTACAGACATTGCCGTGTTGTTTTTGGTGTTTCGTCAAGCCCATTTCTTCTGAACTCCACGATTAACTTCCATCTAGAGAGTCTCAGGAATTCCAAACAAAAAACCTAGAAAAAACTATCAATCGTCTGAAAGAAGGATTTTATGTTGACAACTTAGTCACGAGTGTGGATACCTGCGAAGAACGGGAAGAACTGCGATCGCAAGCTATAGAAATAATGAGAAAAGGTTCCTTCGAATTAAGATGTTGGGCCTTCAATGGAATACAAGACCAGAATGTACTTGAACTAAAATGGAATACGTATAGGATGAACTCCATTGTGATGGTAGTCAAGCATTTTTCTCAGAAGATAAAGTCCTTTCAAAGAGAAAACTTCTTTCCATTGTAAACAGCATATACGACACAATTGGATTTACATCACCTGCAACATTATTACCGAAATTATGGCTTCAAGAAGCTTGGAAAAACAAGATAAGCTGGGACGAAGAATTGCCTCCAGATATTCAGCAACGATATAAGCACTGGGCGAAACATGTTGATCTCATAGAACAGTGCAGAATATCTCGACAATTGATGCAAGGATCTATTGAGAGCACTAGATTGCATGTCTTTACTGATGCTTCTGCAGACGCTTATGCTTGCTGTGTATACTTACGTACTGAAAAGGAAACAGACACGTCTATCCAGTTAATTTCTGCCAAAGCCAGAGTAGCCCCAATGAGGAGACCAACAATTCCCCGCTTAGAATTACTTGGAGCCGCAATGGGTACAATATTAGCATGTACCGCTCTTTAGGCATTACAACGGCCTTTAAGAATAATTTTTTGGGTCGATTCAATGGTTGTCCTTAGTTGGATAATGAAGGGAGAACCATGGAACACTTTCGTCGGTAACCGTGTAAGAGAGATACGAAAGCTCACAGATGTTAACAGTTGGAGATTTGTACCAGGAACTATGAATCCGGCTGACCTACCGTCTCGCTCTTGCGGTTGGAAGGAGTTGATAAAAAGTCGATGGTGGGAGGGGCCCGCCTGGTTAAAGGAAGCTGAGAACACTTGGCCTAATACTGAGATTACAATGCCTGAAGAAGCTTTGGTTGAAAGAAAGAAATGTGTCATCTCCAGTGTCAATATCAACTTACAGGAAAACTTCAGCAAAAGGCTTCTGTACTTCTCCAATTATAGCAAAATTATACGAATGGTAGCTTGGATGTTGCGATTTGTCAACAATGCCATAAATAAGTCTATACGAGTAGCATCCGAGTTAACAAGTGCAGAAATACAGAATGCAGAACTTGCCGTCATAAAACTGGTCCAAAAAGAACAGGCTCCTCATTTAATGAAAAAATACTCGAAGTCGATCCGATTTTACGAAGAGTCTAAAGACTTAAAGATTGAAACTAAGTTGGTTTTGGGTGAAGATCCAGAAGAATTCCAGAGACCAACAGTATTACCCGATCATCCCATCGTGAGACTGTACGTTGAACATGTCAATAAAGCCATGATGCACAGTGGTGTTCAAACAACTCTGAACCGCATTCGAGAGCTTTACTGGATTCCTCGCGGTCGGAGGGTAGTTCGTGAAGTCATAAGCAAATGCGTGGTCTGCAAGCGTTACTCAAGTAAACCAGTACAGCCAGATACATCACCTCTACCCATGGATAGAACAAAACACATTTCTGCATTTCAAATCACGGGTGTAGAATTGGCCGGGCCTTTGCAACTACGTCAAGGTATCAAGGCTTGGATTGTTTTATTTACCTGTGTAGTGTATAGAGCCATTCATCTGGAGCTCGTTACATCATTGTCGTCCGAAGCATTCATACAAGCAATGAGAAGATTCTTTGCAAGAAGAGGGAGGTGCTCGGTAATGTATTCGGACAACGGGACGAACTTCACTGGAACAGCACGAGCCCTTCGGTCATTGAACTGGGAGGAATTTCAATCTCAATTTGCCTTGGAAAACATCAAATGGCATTTTAGCCCACCTACCGCACCATGGTATGGTGGATGGTGGGAGAGAATGGTCCGTAGTATCAAAGAAGTTTTACGAAAGTGCTTGGGAAGGGCTTGCGTGACGTACGAAGAAATGCTCACGTTATTGTGCGAAGCTGAAAGTGTTATCAATGGGAGACCACTTACCTACCTTTCAGATGATCCGAATGAAATGACACCAATAACACCAGCTCATTTCATACCAGACATAAGATGATCAGAAACGCATGACATAGACATTGTCAACTCCAAGCATTTACTGAAAAGAGTAAGGTATCTACAAAGTTTACGTGAAAATTTACGAAAACGCTTCCAGAAGGAATATTTAGGTGAACTTGTACGAAACCCAAAATCTAGGTCAAAGCAGAAGGAAATTTCTGTAGGAGAAATAGTTCTTATTGGATGTGAGGGCACGAAGAAACTGAACTGGCCATTAAGTTGTGTTGTAGAACTGTATCCTGGCAAGGACGCAATACGAAGAGAAGCGAAATTACGAGTTGCTAATGGCTACCTCGTGAGACCATTGCAGAGACTGTATCCACTCGAAATGTCTGTCAGTGAGTTTCCATCTGACACAACAGCAAATGAAAAAGATAAACAGGGCGATGTCGACTCTGGTGATTTAAAGTCTTCAACAACTCCTATCCCAAGACCTCTCAATCCTAATGCTGAGACTTTCATTCGTATGACAGAGGTTTCCCAACCTGTGAAACTGACTCGTAGAGGTCGAAAAATAGTTCCACTCCAACGTTTGGACTTGTAGAGTGGATATATTTAAGCTAGGATAACTGACTTCAAATTACTTGTTTTTCATAGAGTGTTTATTTATATGTTTACTTGCTAATTTACATCGTGGTTAAAAAATTGTAAGTTTTGTATTGTGTCTATGCTTAACTGCAATACAAAAGGTGGGAGTATGTTGGAACTTGTATTATTACTGAAGTTAGCATAAGCAGATCTGGCAACAAGAAGAGAGATGATTTTTGTGTTGTATTAGTTTGTTGACATGTTATACGATATTCGCGATCGCAACGAACTATAGGGGGCGTTGGTGTATGAGACGAATACCTGCGATTTCTATATGAACAGTCATTCAGTTACTTTAGAGACGTCTTTAATGTAGCGTGTAGCATTGCAACGTTCCTTCTTTATTGTGGCTTATTAAATTTAAAAAAGAAAAATGTTTGATATTCTTTCTTGTGCAAGCGAAAACAAAATGGTATCTCTTTTTTTTTAGAGAAAGAACATCCAAAGCACATCGGAAAAATATTTGTACATAAACAGAAAAAAAAAATATGTATATTCCTATAAGAGTTAAAACCTACTGCCTACTGAAATAGTTTTGCTAAATTTAATGATATAACATGAAAGGCCTATTTAAATTTTCCATAGTTTTAAGAATCATATTACTTCAAAAATTAGAATGAACAAAAAGAGTACATAAGCCTTATAATTTTATAAAATTCAATTTTGTAAAAAAAAGTTCTTTAACAACAATTTTTATAAAAAAAATTTAAGTTTCAATAAAAATCATTATTTAGAAACTGAAAAACGTAAAATCAAGAATGCTTACGAAAAAAAAAAAAAAAAAAAAACAATTCTTTTTTGACGCCATTTTTTAGTGCTACGAAAATTCGTCTTTGGGATTTGCCAAAAACAAAACAAGATGCAATTTTATTTTTCATGAGCGAAATATTTCACCAAAAAAACGAAAATGTACCAATTCTCATGACATGAAACTTTATTATGGTAAACGTACGTTTTGGATATGTAATTTCATTTGGAATCTTATTTATTAGAGTTCATATGGCGACGAAAGAAAATAGAGATTTTTTTGAATCTATGTTAAACTCTATATCGGCCCATTTTCCACCGAAATTTCGATTAACTACTTTGATTTTAAATAAAATGTTTTGAAATTTGAAAGTGTTTTGATTTTAAATAAAGTGTTTTATTTTATGATTTGTCGCAAAAATTTTAGGTGTAGATTGGCGGCACTTAAAAACTGTCACATCTGTAGTTGCGGTGGCGTTAATACGAAATTTTATTCCATACTTTTCTGAATCATATTACTTCAAACATTAGAATATGCAAAACGTATACATAAACACCATTTATACCATTTAATTTTTCAAAACAATTATTTTATCTACAATTTTTATCAAAAAATTATAAAGTAAAAAACATAAAATAAAGAATTCTTAGGATAAAAAAAAACACTTTTAAAAATTCTTCATATTGAAATAAAAAACTTCCATATTGTTTCTTTTTTTTTCTTATAGTTCTTAATCAGACGTAAAAAACCATTCTGTAGAGAACTATCATCAAATAAGAAGAAAAAAAATTTTTACAAGAAAATTTTTTATTATAAAAATCATAACACTTACCTGATTTATAAATCTGGAGAATTCCGAAATGAAATGTTCTTCGTTTCAAAATTTTATTTTTCAAATAATATATACATAGATTATCATTACTTTTAGAGAACATACCACACAGCAAAATTTTAAAATTGTAAGATCTCGATATGAATTTTAATATGTAGCTTTAAAACAGAATAGCTGAATTCTAGTTGAAATTATTCTTTCAAAACTAAAAAATACTTACCAAGAAAAAGATAAAAATGTATTAATAATCAGCACAAATGATACTATTTAAAGTAATACGGATGATACTTTATTGTTGTTTTCTGAATTATGTAGATACAGAAATATATACTATTCTATAAAGAAGAATATTCTATAACTATTACAGTTCTGTACATTCACATTTATTGATTGGAATGTGAAGAAAGCAATGTTGACTTCACTTTAACTTGTATTGAATTGAAGACAGAAGAAATGTATTTTACCATTGTTCAGCCCAGCGCCATCTATTGGTGTTTAGAAAAAAATCAGTGTTCATCACGTTCCGAACATGAGCGGACGTACTTGTGAAATAGTGTTAAATAAAATAATTTGTATCTTACAGTCCACTTGTGTAATAGATCATTAAACATATGATCCTTACCCGAGCCTGGAGAGGGTAAGCGATCTATGGACGAGCGAATTTTGTGAAAATTAAGCTAAAGTTAGTGCAAAAGATTTAGTGAAATGTATACGTGTACTATTGAGAATCGAAACTGAAACTAAGTGCGTCTAACAGCGATCTGAGAAGGTAGGTGAAAGTTAAATTTATATTTACGTGAGTTAAACTATAAACATGTCTTTGACTAAATTAAAGAAAGACGATTTAAAACTCGTCGCAGAAGAATTAAACTTAACTGTTCCGGAGGGTGCAAAAACTGCCGATTTAAATACTTTAATTGAAAACAGCGAAGTTTATAAAACAGATCAAGAGCTATTTAAATGCGCACTGGATTATGCTATAGAGGAAGTAAACAATAAAAAGTCCGATAGTGAATCTAAATTAGAACTTGAGCAAATTAAATTAGCGCAATTAGAAAAACAATTAGCGCTAGCTAATGTTCAAAAAGAATTACCGCATAATTCCGTCCTCGCAAAAGAAAGTGTTTCTGAGAATCCGAATAACATTAATATCGAAACTTTATTAAAATCGGTAAAAACCTTAACTACACCAGTACCCTTACGAGTAGAATCATATAATTTATTTTTTCAGTCCCTGGAAAAAGCATTCAAAACAAAAGAGGTTCCCGAACAATTTAAATGCGAAATTCTTTTAAATATTTTAGGTGAGAGAGCTAACAATTTAATGGTTCACATTTCCGAAAAAGAGTTAACTAATTACAATAAACTCAAAGATTTAGTGCTAAAAGAATTTTCCCCTACACCACAAGAATGCTTTAATAAATTCCAAAGAGCACAAAAAGTAAGTTCAGAGAATTATGTACAATTTGCGTCAAGACTAAGTGCGACGTTTGAATATTATTGTCAATTACGTAATGTAAATGATTTTAAATCCGTCTGTGAGTTAATAGTATGGGATAAAATAATGAGTACTCTCGATAGAGAATTGATGACTCATATTAGTGTAAAACAGGGAGAAAAGTATTTTAAACCACATGAATTAGGGCGTGAGTGTGATATTTATTTATCTTCGAAAGGCAAAAACAAAAATGAAACATTTTCGAAATCTTTCAGTGGAAATACTAAGCGTTACGAATTTAATAAACAAAACAGAGTTAATAATTCGAGTGTACAGAGAGGAGCAACAAATGTATTTTTATCTGAAATAAAAAATGATTATTGTGTATTATGTAAAAACAACGAGTCTCATGCTTTGCAATTTTGCCCACAATTCAAAAGAATGTCTGTACACGATAGAGTTGAGTTCGTAAAAAATAATAGACTTTGTTTTAAGTGCTTCTCCCCCAGATGCGAAGTTAATATATGCAGAATGAGAAACTGCTTTCTATGCAAAAAGGCTCATCACAAACTTTTACATTATCCGAGAGAAATTAAAAACAATTCCTCCACTCCCAATCCCCACGCCAATTAACGATCAAAATAAATCACAAACAACCGCGTTTAATGTAAGTGCGGAATCATTCGTTCCGAGAGCATGACACTACTCAAATTGTGGCGACCGCGTGTTTTAAAAACAAATGTTTATTAAATACCGCATTAATCCTCGTAAAGGATAAATATTCAGAATGGAAGTTGTGTAGAGCGTTACTTGATTCTGGGAGTGAGACCTGTCTGATTTCGAATGAATGCGCTAATAAATTGCAACTTAAGAGTGAAAAAATAAATACCATGATTTCTTGTTTAAACGATACTTCTATGATGGTGAATGGGTGTGTTAAAGTGGCGATTTCAAATAAAAACAAATCGTTTGAAAGAGAATTAGATATGCTCATAGTTAAAAAAAATCACAGAATTTATTCCGAATAAAACTTTAAATATAAATGTTGATTTTTCAAATTTAGTGGAATTAGCAGATGACACTTTTAATATTCCGGGAAAAATATATTTATTATTGGGTGCAAATATATTTTACGAGTTGATAAAGTCGGAAAGAATTAAAATAAAAAATTCGCAATTGCTTTTGGTTAATATCGTAGGTATGTCTTTACCGGAAATTTAGATTCAATAAACGAAACAAAGGTTCACTGCGGTTTGATTCGTGATGAGGACTTAAATAAAACATTAGAGAAATTCTGGCAAATAGAGAATGTAGAGGAAACAATAACAAAGAGTAAAGAAAATTTAATTTGCGAGAAACACTTTGCGGATACTCATTTTAGAACTAGGGAAGGGAAATATGTTGTTTCAATGCCCCTAAAGGAAGATCCCTCGTGTTTAGGAAACTCAAAAGATATAGCCCTCAAACGTCTCAGATCGCTGTGGAATCGCTTAGCTAAAGATGAAATTTATTTAAATTTATGTCGTGATTTCTTAAGAGAATATGAGGAAATGGGTCATATGAAAGAAGTTCCTGAGTGTGAGGAAAAGGAGGGCACGTATTACGTTCCACATTTGGGAGTTTATCGCCCAGAGATTATTTCAACAAAACTTCGTGTAGTTTTTAATGCGTCGTCGCCAACAACTTCACTTAACTCCACTTAACAACTTCACTTAACAGTATAACGGTGGAGTTATACAGGACGATCTTTTCACAACAATGACTAGATTTCGTAAACACAATTACGCCTTTGTAGCTGATATTCTAAAAATGTACAGAATGATTTTAATTAACCCCGAGCAAACTAAACTTCTAAAAATCTTATGGAGGGAGGGAGTGAATGATCCAATCAAAACATACGAGCTACAAACAGTAACTTACGGCACAGTCTGTGCTCCATATCTTGCACAAAGGGTATTGCTTCAATTGGCCAGAGATATAAAAGAAATATATCCCATGGCTTCCTCAGTGTTGGAGAAAGAATTCTACATGGACGATGTCCTTAGTGGTGCAGCAACATTGGATAAAGCAAAGAAACTCCAAATAGAATTGAAAGATGCCTTAGATAACGCAGGAATGAATCTTCATAAGTGGCGAAGTAACAACCCTGAATTGAAAAATGAATGTTCTAGTGATTATACCTTCCAGGAGGACACAAAAGCTTTGGGCGTATCATGGAACTCAACGAAAGACAGTTTTTCGTTTAAAGTAACTATAGATAAAAGGGATACATGCACAAAGAGAAATGTTTTGTCGACAATTTCAAAATTTTCCGACCCGCTTGGTCTTTTAGGTGCTGCCATTACGAAAGCCAAGATCTTTATTCAGCATTTGTGGTTGTTAAAGCTAAGTTGGGATGATCCTCTCCCCGAAAAAGAAACTAAGGACTGGCAGACATTTGTCGAATCTCTTGTATCAATAAACAATATCAGTATTGACAGATGTATATTGGTTGAAAATCCAACAATAATAGAGATGCACGGTTTCTCCGATGCTAGTGCGAATGCCTATGGAGCAATGATTTACGCCAAGTCAGTAGATGTGCATGGAAATGTTAAAGTCCAGCTAATTGCTAGCAAATCACGTGTTGCTCCCATCAAACAAATTTCTATTCCAAGATTGGAACTGAGTGGAGCAGTTCTTCTGTCAAAGCTGATGACTAAAGTAAAAAGTGCCTTGCAGTTGGAAATCAATGATACTTACTTCTGGTGTGACTCCATGATAGTATTATCGTGGATTCGAAAGGAGCCATATCTGCTAAAAACATTTGTGGCTAATCGTATATCCAAAATACAAGCTTTGACAGTAGTCAACCAGTGGCGACACGTGAATTCAGAAAATAACCCTGCAGACTTGATCTCTAGAGGGATAAGTCCTGATAAATTAGTTCAAAGTGAATTGTGGTTCCAGGGTCCATCCTTCTTGACAGAACAAGAGTACCCGAATCGTGAGATTCCAGTTTCAATTATGAAAGATGAATTCACGCTTGAACTTAAAAACTCAGAACTTAATAACTCAGTTGCATTGACTTTAATTTCTAATCCTTTTATAGAAGTGTTATTTAATATTAGTAACAATTACACTAAAATGTTGCATGTTATAAGTTATCTTTTCAGGTTTGTGCATAATTTAAGAAATCCTGTTAGAAAGAAATTAGGTCCAGTTACTACTGACGAACGAAAAAAGAGTGAGAGTTTTATTCTAAAGCTTGTTCAGATTCAAGAGTTTTCAGCCGAAATAAAATGTCTGAATTCTCAAAAGAGTATTCCTAATGTAAGTAAATTAAAATCTTTGAATCCTTTTTTAGACAGTGAAGGACTTTTAGGAGTAAATGGCAGAATAAGGCATGCAAATGTGAGTATTGATACTAAGTTCCCAATTATTCTACCAAAAGGTAATAAACTTACCAAATTTATTTTTGAATTTTACCATAAAAGATATTTTCATTTAGGTCCAACGTCTTTATTAAATTATGTCAGAACAATATTTTGGCCACTTCAAGGTAAAGCAGCAAGCAAAAACATTGTGCATGATTGCTGTGACATTAAGTCACAATTTCAATTAAATTTCATCTTTTTATCATCCAAATCCGAATTTTTTAGTTAATTCTGATACAAATCTTTATTTAATCATCCATTTCCTCTCGCCCCTTAAGCTTTAGGCAATTGTGACACTCTCCCCCTAAAATTCCTTTTCCATTCTTTTGACCACTCCCTTTTGCCAGAAATTTCCGCCCCCTTTTTTTGAACACCTGCTTGGCGGCGTCTTTAATGTCCACGCCGGCTCAAAGTAATCTGCATCTTGTTTCTTCACTTTCAAAATAGAAACCTTTATTAAAATTAAATGTAACTCCTCAACTCAATAATTTTAGGAAATTCAACTTTCACTTGCAAATATGTAAGGAATTTAACTTCGACTTTTTTTTGTTAGGATAAATATCGGGTGCTAGGAAAGATCGCCAGCATTCGAATTCGAGTCGTCTCAAATATCACGTCTCTCCGCTTAACGGAGATTTCATTTTTACTCCCTCCTCACCCCCGAGGTCGGAATATGGTGTCAGCAACGCCATGGCTGATTGTCGTCGCGGCCTTCATTTTACGTTTTCTTGGCCTTTATAAAAATTTACGTTAAGTTCTTGTGAAGAGATTCTTACCTTCTCCTATTTGTTTACAATGTAATTTTCCTTCCCCTAAAGAACATGACCGACTTTATCAGAATTTTACACCTTTGATCAACACCAACTTTTCCTCACAATTATATCTTCGATGTAGCCGTGCATTTGGATCGTCGTTAAGCCATCAAATTGCTTTCTGTGCCGGGATCAGCATGGAGTGGGTTATTACTCGCCGGTCGTCATCAGTTTTGCTCTCTCAGTTACAGCACGTTCCCTGAAGGATACAAATTGCCTGATTTGTTTATGATAAAGAGATGACCCTGTCAACGTCATGAACATTCTGCCACTTCTCCATACTTCTCCGTTGTGTTGCCTGGACTTAAGAATCAATGACTTGTTGTGGTAATAAAGAACTGTCTTAACCTCCTACACCCTTTTTTGGACTGCCTTCCTTTTGTATTTTTTTTCCCCTTAGATGAATTTTTTTAAAAATGAGAATCCTCTCCTGCAAGAAAAGGTATGTGTTTTTTAGTATGTTTTTTTTTTTTTTTTGCAACACTAAGTTACTGGGCTTTTGCGGAACACGATGCTTTTTTTGTTGGAAACTGCTAGAAATGTTCTCACGCGCCACTTGCTATTTCATAATGAAATTGTTTTTGTCATTCACACAAAATTTAATTATCTCTAAATTGTTTTAGTACCCAACCGAACTACCACAATTGCATTGAGTGTTTTAAAGTTAAGCCTGTTGAAACTAATCAGTTAATGGGTAACTTACCCAAAGAAAGAGTTACTCCTGATTTTGCAACACTAAGTTACTGGGCTTTTGCGGAACACGATGCTTTTTTTGTTGGAAACTGCTAGAAATGTTCTCACGCGCCACTTGCTATTTCATAATGAAATTGTTTTTGTCATTCACACAAAATTTAATTATCTCTAAATTGTTTTAGTACCCAACCGAACTACCACAATTGCATTGAGTGTTTTAAAGTTAAGCCTGTTGAAACTAATCAGTTAATGGGTAACTTACCCAAAGAAAGAGTTACTCCTGATTTTGCGTTTAATTGTAGTGGTGTGGATTTTTCAGGCCCTTATTTTATAAAATATAAATATCAACGTAAAGGTAATTTTCATAAAGTTTATGTATGTCTATTTGTATGCATGGTGACCAAAGCGATTCACCTTGAAATGGTTACGGATTTAAGTTCTGAAGCCTTTATAGCGTGTTTAAAGAGATTTGTTGCTCGGAGAGGCTTATGTGCTAAGTTATTTTCAGATAACACAACAAATTTTACAAGTTCTAATAAAGAGCTTGTCAAGTTACATAAATTAGTTGTTAAACCTAATGATGATTTAGCTAATTACTTATCAAGTGAGGGTATCGATTGGAGCTTTCTCCCACCAAGGGCGCCCAATTTTGGGGTCTTTGGGAAAGTGGAAAGCTTTGGGAAAGCTTTCAAATACCATTTTAAAAGTGTTGTAGCCAATTCCAGACTGACATATGAAGAATTCCTAACGATCATTACCCAAATCGAGGGAATTCTAAATTCTAGGCCGCTTGTACCTCTGTCATCTGATGCCGATGTGTTCGAAGCGTTAACCCCTGCCCATTTCTTAATTGGTAGGTCATTAAATACTGTTGCAGAGCCAAATTTATCGGAAGTTAAAGACAATCAATTGTCGAACTGGAAAAAAATAACTAAAATAATTCATAAATTCTGGAAAAAAATGGCACATACAATATCTTAACAACTTACAACAGAGGTCCAAGTGGATGGTTGAAAAAGATAATTTAAAGGTGAATACATTAGTGCTTCTTAAGGAAGAAAATTTGCCTCCTCAAAAGTGGGCGTTAGGTCGAATAATTGAGTTATACTTCGGAGACGACAACCGAGTTAGAGTAGTGAAGGTAAAAACTCAGTCTGGAATCTACGAAAGGCCCATTTCTAAAATTTGTATATTACCAGTTAATACATAAATTCAAATGAATACTTTTTATATGCTCTTATTAATTTCATACATTCACTGTTATATGTATATATTTTCATTTTTTTTAAATTCAAATTTGTTATCTTTTTTATTATGCTTTAAAAAAAAAACTGTAAAATGTAGTGGTTGAATATAACTATTCAACGTTGGGCGGGATGTTTAGCCCAGCGCCATCTATTGGTGTTTAGAAAAAATCAGTGTTCATTACGTTCCGAACATGAGCGGACGTACTTGTGAAAAAGTGTTAAATAAAATAATTTGTATCTTACAGTCCACTTGTGTAACAGATCATTAAACAACCGTAATACACACATCTGAACAGTATGCAATACAGAAGTCGGAAGTTATCAGTTGCAAGTTTGTTGATCATAGAAGTTAAAAATTGAGGAATTTTTCTTCAAATGTTTGGCGTGTTCTTTTTCTGAAAGATTTACCAATATTCTGGAGAGTTTTTTTAAGTTCTTCGGCCTTTTCCTTAGGGAAATTTTGCTGCCAAAAAAATGGCGTCTGATTCTGCCAATGATTTTGATGGAACTAAATAAATTAATGTCTGATATTTTCAGGCTCCCGCTAGATGGCGTACTCGACCGTTGCGATCGCGAATTAAGAATACGAAATAAAGTTTAATTATTATTATACGTTTATATTACGTTTTAGTTACTTAAGATTACGAAAAATTAGATACTGTAATCTTTAATGAGTAACAACACACACTGTATGCGATTTGTCTTAGATGTACATGCGAATGTTGGGAAACTACGTGCAAGATGTATTGCTCGCGCATGCTCTAATTGCATTGGCTTACATATAAAAAACGCATGCGTCCCGCAGTGGACTGATCGTTAAGACACGGTTCCCAGCAGATCACCGAAGTCAAGCATCCCTGGCTGAGGTCAGTGTGCGGTTGGGTGACAACTGGGATTAGTCTGCGTAGGGACTGAGGGTGTGTGTGCGATATTGGTTCTCGTTAAACTGTTCTACTGTAAAGTGCTCGACTTCACTTGCAGGTCGTCGGGCTACAGAAACGGGAGTGCCATCCCCCCTGCAGAGGATCAAAATTGTGATGGCATGTCTTCGGATCATCCTCAGGGATGTTTCCCAGACCGTCGCCAATAGCCCATTGTGCAGCTCTAGTGCGACGTAAATGAACTACAACAACTACCACAACAGCAAAACGCATGCAGTGAAAATGCTTAGTTTTTAGCCACCGAGAGGTTTCAGAGGATTAAATTCTGGAGATATGATGGGTCTGGTCTCTGCATCCTCTGAATATGTATGAATTCAAGGCATTCTTTGAACAGCCCAGCCCGATGTAGATGTGCATTGTTATCCATAAAAATGAGCTGTGGATCGATAGCACTTCCAATGAATTAGATAGGGATCAAGGTCGCAGCCCTCGGTAAAGACAGGGTGCCTTCTTGACACAGGACCCGCATGAAATGGTAAAGACAGGCTGTATCACTCCTAAAAAATGGTACGGTGGAGTCATCGATGTGTTAGATAATCAGGTATCCTGTATCGAAACCATCCCTCAAACATAATGGAAGTTCATCATGCAGTTTGAGGAGTCCTTACACTGGATCAGTCACCTAGATTTGCACGTTTGTCGGGGAGGCACCTTATTTTCACCCAGGTATAAGACTGAGATCAAGCACTATGTACAATTGTTCAGAGGTTCTGTTGCTGCGCTGTTTGTTTTTATTAAGAACATAACACCTCCACATAGACCTGGCTGAGGATTGCCTTGAAAGAATTTATATTCGAATCAAATTGAACATATATATGGCATTGAACATTCAACATTTCAACTCAGATATCAGAGTTGAAATGCACTCGTCTCCCACACATACATTGGTGTGGAAGTATCATAAAAAATATTATTATTACAGTGTACTTTTTACATATTTCGCAAGTCTAGAGAGTCTTTGTTAATAAAGCAACTTATTTTCGTTAGCACTTTGGGCTATTGGTGACGGTCTGGGAAACATCTCTGGGGATGATTCGAGGACAAGTCATAACAACTTTGATCCTCTGAAGAGAGTTTAGTGTTTAGAAGATACCAGAACTCTTTATAACTATAACTTTTGTTTATTTCCTTCATAAACAACTAAAATTCAAAAAAGCGTTTTACAGCATAAAGTCCCTCATCAAGGCAAGTAGAAAGACATCAGTACTTCGGGACTTGGCGGCTTTGATCCAGCACACATCTCCGGGTGAGAGCTGAAGTCGAAGTGGCATACTGAACGACGGCGAGCTGCTTTTTATCCTCCTTGAGTGTAGGCGCGCGCCGTCCGGGAAGGCTGATTGATCTTGAGAGATCGGCTTCTTCCAGCCGCGTTGCATTTTAATGTGTGTGTGTGTGTGTGTGTAGTTAATTTACGTCGCACTAGAGCTGCACAATGGGCTATTGGCGACGGTCTGGGAAACATCCCTGAGGATGATCCGAAGACATGCCATCACAATTTTGATCCTCTGCAGAGGGGATGGCACCCCTGCTTCGGTAGCCCAACGACCTGCACGCGAAGTCGAGCACTTTACGGTAGAACAGTTTAACGAGGACCAATACCGCACACCCTCGGTCCCTACGCAGACTGATCCAAGTGGTCACCCACCCGCACACTGACCGCAGCCAGTGATGCTTGACTTCGGTGATCTGCTGGGAACCGTGTCTTAACGATCAGTCCACTGCGGGACTGCATTTTAATGAAGATGATGTTCTCTGTGACGTTCTATGTGATGAGTCTTTGATGACGCCACAAGAGTATGGCACCCCTGCTTTCATAACCTGATGGCCTGTGCGTGAAGTCGAGTACTTTATGGTAGAAAAATTCAACGAGGATTGATTCCGCACAACCTCGGTCCTTTCGCAGCCTGAACAAAGTGATCACCCACCCGCACACTGACTGCAGCCAGTGATGCTCGTCTTCGGTGATCTGCTAGAAACCGTTTCTTAATAATTAGTGCAATGCGGGATTCTGATAAGGAGACAAAACTGTGACGTCACTTGCTCCCTCCCCTCCCACCTTAATATGACACCGAAATTTGCCACCAATTAAATTTTTTGCAAATGAAACGCTAAAAAAATTTTGATCAAACATTCGAAAGTATTTGGTCAGTTTTCTTTTGATACATTGTTTTCTCATCTTGTTTACACGTAAATTTTTTCATCGTATTGAAAAAAAAAAAAAAGAAAAAAAACTAAAATGAGACAATCTAATTTTACAGCAGACCCCACTGGGACACAAATAAACTTAAAAGGATGCTTTGCTCTACACACAGTTTAGGAGTTGCAATGAGAACCAATCAAAAGAAAAGCACATACGAATTATCCAATCAACGTCTCTTCCCCTGTCAAATCTAGTATAAGCGTCCTATGCTGGAGTTTAACATTGGTTTTGAAAACGTAAGTAAATAAATTTCATTAAAATTAAATTTTTATTTTACGTGAACACAGTTCCGCGTACATATATCTTTTTTAATGTAATTGCATGCATATTTGATTGTTTGATTACATTACATAATGACTTAGAAATCTTACAGTATTATTTAAGGTGATCATGAGTTTGTTTATGAAAATGGTACCTATCCTACCTATCTTCGGCGATGGAGTGTAGAAGCTTTTGTAATTTTTTAATAAATTACTATAGTAGGATTTTGTTCGATCGTTTGTGGTTTCTCATTTTATAGGATATTTAAAAAAAAGTCTTACCGGTATATTTTGTGTTTACCGGTTTTTAAAATATCCGCCATTATTGAATGCTTGATGCTCCAAAGTAGTATGTTTTTCTCTGTAATTTATATTTAGATCGATTAAAATATTTTTAAGTACGTAAATCGTTATGAAAAAGTTGTGCCTATATTATGATGTCTGCATTAGCTTATTTTTATTACTCAAACATTTATCTCCCGCTGATATGAAAGCGCGGGAGTTTTGTACGATTAGACTGGTTAGCATCAATTTAATAAAACTTAACTATGAATGTATTTTCCTTTTATTTTTATAAAATTCTTCAGGAATTTTGTTGCTAAATATTCAAAATTAAATGTTGATGTCCCGCTGCTATGAGATCGCGGGAATTTTGGAAGATTAGACTGTTCAGTATCAATGCTTACAAGAAATGTATATAAGAATATTTATTTTTATCGAGAATTAAAGAATTTCATTCTGAAGTATTTAAAATTAAAATTTCTAACTGTTTGCTTTTTTTTTCTAAGAATTACTAGACAATTTTATTCTCACTTCTGCCAAAATGAGAATACAGTTTAAATTCGTAATAATTTATCAAATTAATAACATTATTGTAAATAACTGTCTTTATAGATATTTTTCAGCATTGCTTGACCCAAAAAGCAATCATAGGGTGTCAAAAAACAATTTGTAATTGTCTGAAATAGCCTATTGCCAAACTTGCCAGTAGACTCAGATAAAATGAAAAGTTTTCTGCCTTTGGTGAAACTCTGTGTTGATTTAATAATAAGAAAAATTTTGCCTTTGAAAAAAAAAGTTCTGTTTTTTTAATTTCGGAAGAAAATATCTGTGTTTTTAGGAGTGCGAACAGTAATTAAATTTGCATTCACACACTTTTCAATCGTACACCATGATTTAAAATTCTAATAATAATAATTTTAATAATAATAAATTTAATTAATTAATAATTTTCTAGCCTATATCAATGAGATTTTAAGTTCTACTTTTTTAAGATAAAAATATTTCATAGGAATTTGTACTTAAAAATCAGACACTAACATTTGCCTACACCAGTTTGTAATACCAGCAAATGATTTACATAAAGCAAATGGAAAATTATAATTTAATGTTTTTCTTATTCTTTCTCTAATTTTATATATTTTTTAGTCTATTTTGAAATAAAATAACTTACTCATTCATTATTTTTTGGATAAAACCTTTATTATCAATGAAATCAGACTTTAAAAAGAATCACGACCTGAAGAATATATAGTGGAAAGTCCCATATCCGAAATCGCCGGGACTTTGGCAAGTTTGGAAAATTGATTTTTTCAAAAATAGGTCTTTAGGTTAAACAATTCAAAATATTTTAGTTCAATAAAAAAACAAACAAACAAATAGATGATGGTTAACATCAATTTCAATAAACAGCGAATAAATCTACGTGGCTGCGCTATTTCGAAAGATTTTTGTACAGATTTACATAAGGTTTTTAAAAATCCGAATCACATATTTCAGTTAGTAATCATTCTTCAATCTACTCGATTTGCGAATCCGCATGGTTTTGCTGCTCGTTTTTTTTCGGTAGCTATTAAAACTGATTTTCATGTCATTGTTAAAATCTCAATGTTTTGATTGATATTATTTTGATTGGCAAACTTCGAACTGCGCATTTCACACTCAATTATTAATAATTCCCTCACAATCTCACCTGGATTTATGATTGCATTTTTGTCAGTTATTGTTACCGATTTTCATGGTTTTTTTAATGCTTTATAAGATAATTTTGAATTGAGGTTTTGTAGAATTACTTTTTGATTACTTGATAGGTGAGGATTTTATTGTCCATGTGGTTTTGTTGACCACCATTTCAACAGTTTGGGATTTTTACATAGTTTTTAAAATGTCCATTTAATCTTTTAACAGAATATTATTACAATCCACAAATTCCGAATCGCACTTATGAATAATCTCCGCAATTCCATCTCAAATTGCAATTTTTTCAAAATGTGAAATTTTAAATTTAAGTGCGTAAGTCTTGGCGATAATAATTCCTTTAATACGAAATGAGACACATTTGCTCTTTAGAAAAATACAAAAAATTTTTCCATGATATTCAAGTCGTGATATTCAATTCCTAGTTCACGTCTAGTTAAAAAAAAAAAAAAAAAGAAACGGAAAATGAAGGATTCTCATCCCTGCATACTTTTTTTCAAAAAGTAGCAAATGAGAATTTATTTATTTATTAATTAATTAGTTTATTTATTTATTTATTTATTTTTTTTGAAAAGAGGGACAGGGTGCTTCCTCACAGAAAATGGCATTTTGAGTTGAAAAGGCACTCATTGTGAAAATATATATTTCACAGAGTATTTCTTACTCATTATCTAAATAACAGAAAAATTTGAATCTTTTGAAAAATATTTTAAGGCAAGCTAAAAGACGAGAGGATATTTCAATATCGTATCATTTTTTAAATAAACAATATGTTGATGAAAAACAATTGATGATTTTTAGTTTAAACTAAAAATTATGAGAAAATAACCATGGAAAGATACATTTTTAAATAAAAGGTATTTATTTAACAAAATAATGGCAAAATTTAAAGTTACTACTAAAAAGTTCATTAACAAGGGTCTGTCCAAGGCAAATTTACTGCCGTTAAGCGGTGCTTTCACAAATTCAATTCTAGGAAAAATGGTAGTTTCACAAATTACTTTTAACATATTTTCAAAAGTATTTAAATATTTTTAAAAATATTTTCTTATTTTACCATATTTTTGTGTTAATTTTTTAATATAATTTTTAAATTTCACAAATTATGTCTAAATTTTCACAAAATAGGTAACTTTCCAAAAAACCTAGACAGACCCCTGATTAATATGCACCCTCGCCTCTTGAATAGAAGATGTGAATATCTCTGGGACATGAAATTAAATTTAAATAATTATTAGTTAACTAAATAAATCTGAAGTGTACTTTTTATTAAAACAGGTAGTTAAGAACCTTTAAATGAACCTTTTCCTGAAAAGATAAAATAAAAAGGCATCACTTTTAAATACAAAAAGGGCAATGAGGGTGCATTTTTAGGGATCAAAGGACAGACAAGATGACCCTCTCTTCTAAAAATGCTTACGGAAAACACTGTACAGTACAGAACCTCTTATCTGGAAATCAGAAAACCGGAACGAAATTCAATAAATTTTCCCGCCATTTTAGAAAAAAAAAAATTTTTTTTCCTCATAAAATTTTAGGATTTTTCTTTCTTTTTTAAAAGAAGTTTACCTTACCATTATTTTAGAAATAGTCGTTAGTGTATTACTTTATCGTTTTTCTTCTTTTTAAGATTATTTCTAAATATAATATTTAAATTTTTTTAGTTGGGTTTGACAATAAAAAAAACGCCTTTTTGTAGCAATTCAGAAAACCGGAAACATCAGTTATCCGAAATAGCGATGGTCCCGATAGTTCCTGATAATCGGTTCCCTACTGAATATATATATTCAGGGAATTGCTCTTTAAAAGTGTTTTTAAAAAAATTCGAGTCCCTGAACATCCCTGTGGCAGAATTTTTTTTCGGCTTTCTGCGACACACCTCTCTAATACTTAAATCTTTCTGCACAATTAGAAAAAATGTGTGTGCAGATTTAGTTATGTTTTATAAACCATCTTATTCAGGTCCATGAATCAAAATGTCAACTAAGTTCAAGAAAGGTGAACAAGTGCAAGCTCGATGGGCTGGAAGTAAGAAATTTTATGATGGAAAAATTGTTGAAGTCCTAAAAACTGTGTGCAAAGTTCAGTTTGAGAATGATGGAACTATTTCATCTGTGAAGTTGGCAGATATTAAGGTATGTGCTTATTATAAAATTTGATTAATTATAAATTCATAATAACATTTATGAAATTATTGTATTTATTTATGCGTATGACTATTATGAAAATTTATTATTGAGAAACTTTTTGTTTCATGAATAGGTGCAAAATTTGTGTAAATTCATACTTTAACACAGTTTACATATTACATTTAATTATACATATACATTGTTATAATTTACATTTGATGCAATTTTGGTTAAATTTTTCACTGATATACGATTTTAAATATAAAGAAGTTGACTATTGTCTTCCTTTATGAATTAGATTTATAATTTAGTTTCTTTTTATATGTAAAGAAAAACCTAATTGCAATTAGATTTATTATTATTATTTTTTTTTTTTGCTCTTTAATATCTGTTTTTTATTTTTGATTATAAGCCAGCTATTGCTTTTTTTTCAAATTAGTTTTCCTTTTTACTGTATTTAAAGAAAAAAAAATGGAATTGCAATTAGAATTTTGATATACGTATATATATATATATATATTTTTTTTTTTGCATCCACATACTGTTTTTTTATTTTTGTTTATAAGCTGGATAAGCTATTTGGTTTATGAGTTTTTTTTTTTTTTTTCAAATTAGTTTTAATTTAAATTTGAAAGTATTTTTTTTCCATAGTTTTCAGCACTTTTTTCTTTTGATGAAATTTATGAACACTAACGGCTTTGTTTTCACACTGGCACTATTTAGGTTAACATATTAAAGATAGTTGATATTTTTTTCTATAGCTAAAATAAAATCATTTGATTTGATAATTCTTGAATAAACTAGCGAACATATTTAAAATAATAGAAATCAAAACTGAAACTAATAAATAAATAAATAAATTTACTTATAATTTTTTTTTTAATACAGATAAAACTTTTTTTGAAGTTGTAATATTGTGTAGGGTCAGGTGGGGGAAAGTGGTGGTAAAATCAAGGTTTTTTTTTAAAAATCCTTATAACAGTAAGTTTTAAGCACTAGATATCAGGTTTTTAGTAGATATTATATACATTAGACTTATATAGGTTAGAAATATTGTGTTTATATAAAGTTTTGCCAAGAAAATTTCTTGTAGATTCATTTTAAAATAGGCATGTTTTGATCCCTGTGGCAGAATTTCTTCTGGCTTTCTGCGACAAACCTAACTAGAACCAATATCTTTCTGCAAGATATTTTTATCGTTATAAATATATGTGTAATGAATTTATAATAATAGATGCACTTCGTGTTTATAAAAAAAGCCTACATGCATAGAATAAAACTGTGTAGATTTTTTTTTCTTAATTTCATAATATAAGTTTAAATTTCTTAATAAGTTTAAATTTTCATAATCTTTGATAATAAAGAAAAATTATAAATGTATAGATCTGCAGACAAAAATGCTTACTAGAGCATAACTAAAGATTACCCAGAACCTGTAATAAGATGGAACAAATAGCTAAGAATGGACAAAAAGATTAAATTTATAAAACAAGATAACTGAATTTGAAGTATCAGTTTAATACAGTATGATTTAATGTTTCATTATAGTAGTTATATCAGGTACAGAAATAAATCAGGTGAAAAAATCAATATTGAAGTTGAGTAATCAAAATCAAAATAATAAAATAGGATTGCCTATATCCGAATTTTAAAAGCAAAAAAATTAACGCAATCTTTGTTTCAATTTTTTCTTTATGAAAACAATTACAGATTAATTAGATTCGATTCATATTGTACTGACTTATTGAAAGATTTTGTTTTAAAAAAAAAAAAGTAAATAAAACTTTTTTCTTGATCACATTAAGTTCAGAGCGAAAAAAATACACAGCCCTTGTGATTTGTAACAGAAGTCGCACTGTATTGTGTACATATATAGCATTCATTCCCCACGAAGTACGCAGACGCGGTTTCCGACTCAATACGCTCAAGTCTATTCAACATCTCGAAACGAAATAGTCTTCATCACTACTGAAACATTGGTATTAGAGCCATACTCATTGGATGCAATTTGTTTCGCATGCGTATGGAAACCTGTTTAAAAGTGTTTCGCCAGTAAATATTTTCCACCAATCTGGTTTTCATTCGCATGCCAAAAAATCGTAGATAGTGAGATATCTTTCAGGCTTTATTTCATTTATCGTTAGATTGCGAGTGTTTTTTTTTTTATCGACGACTTAATTCAAAGGATATAGGCATTTTATCTTTAAAAAACATATATTATTTCCTCTTTTCCGCTCGCTTTCCAGAAAAAAAAAATCTCTGACATCGCTAGATGTTGTCGACTTCCATCTTATTTCTTCTTCGGAATGCCGCCCTGAAAAATGAGTTTTCAAATTTTTTTAAAATTATTGTTGCTTTACAAGAGCAACAAATAACATTTTCGCTAGACATGATTTTTTTTTAAAAAAAGAATCTTTTTACGCCTGAAATTTTCCACCTAAGTGCAAAAAATATAAAACGCTTTGTTCTCATAAGAAAACACAAAGCAAATTTCTGCGCCAGCGATAGAGGCCGAAGTTGGCAAATTTCCAAAAATAGCTTAATAAAGGGGAAAAAATTTCTCCCCTTTTTATCCAGTAACTGTTTGTGTTGGAGATTAACGGAAGATTACGAGCGCTTTAGCCCTTCCGCGGTACGCTAGAAAAACAATTATTTAAAAACTATTCTGTAAGAAAAAAATTTTGCAGAACCATTAATGCTTCTGCAGAAATTATTTTTTTTGTAAAACAGTACTATGTTTCTACTATGCTACTATTCTTACTATGTTTCTACGAGCGCTCGTAGAAACAGTACTATGTTTCTACGAGCGCTACTATTCTTACTATGTTTCTGCCAAACCAAACATTTTTATTTCCCCAAAAAAAAATCTTTCTGCAAAACTCAGTCGCTTTCTGCGACAATGTCGCTGTGTCGCCGTGTTTCTGCCACGGGGGTTTTGATACCACCACTTTCCCCCAGGGTGGGGTAAAGTGGGGGTATAATATGTCTTTATTTATTATTTCTTAAAAATTTAACTGTGAAATAAAGGAAACGCTATGAGATTTACATTCAAATCTATATTCAAAGTATCCAATTTACATAAAATTTCTTGCATAGTTTTTGTTATAATTACTGATTAAAAAAATAATGTCCACGACTGTCAAATCTTGGTTCATCTAAAATTCGAATAATGCTGCTAACTTCCACATTATCTTCATCATCTAATTCTGGGAAAGTATAATAATTTCCCAATTTAGACTTAGTAAGATATTTAACATGATATAGATCACCATTTTTCTCAACAACTTGCCCGATAAATGAGCACATCATAATTCTTTTGGAATTGTATTTTACCTCAAGCCATGAACCTTGATTGATTTTTCTGGTATCGAGAGGGGTAGTAGGACTGGTGACTTTTTTTATTTTTATATCAGACCTTTTTTGGTCTTTTCGTTTAGGAACCTGGCCTAAATTGCATTTTTTCTTTCTGTCTTCTTCTTCCAGTGCTAATCTTTTTAAAACATTCTCTTGAGTTAAAATTTCCCCAGATTTGCTTTGCACCCTTTTTCTTTTTTTCTTAGAGTTATCCATAGCTAGAACCGTGTTTGCAGATGGTGTGGGAGATACTGTCAACAGAATTGCCTTTTTCAAATCTTTCATAGGTGAATCTAGTAGTGCAGAAACTTTAGAAGACGCCGAGCTCTTATTTGTAGCTGCAACTGTTGGATTATTTTCTGTAGGAATTATACGATGTTGAATGGCATTTCTATTGAGAGGATAAAGGCCAGTCCCTCTAAATCCATTTACAGCATTTGTTGCCTTCATTTTTTCAAATAATTTCTTTAGAAGAAATGGAAAGGTTGCTTTGGAAACATTTTGCAACCTGCTCTCTCGATACCAAGTTTTTAATACGTCCCTCCACGAATTTTTCATTGGTGAAAAAACTCCAACATCTAGTGGTTGAAGTGCATGGCTGCTATTAGGTGGGAGGCATAGTAAAATAATACCATTATCCATGGTTAGCTTAATGGAATTATATGTTAGGTGACTTCCATGGCCATCATATATTAACAATACCGGCTTTTTAAAGTTTTTGACGAAATCGATAAAAAACTTCATCCACGTTTCAAACAAAAAATCCTGCATCCAACCAGACTCTGTGCACCCGTAAAGAGTTCCTTGTGGCCCTCCAGTCATCCAGGATTGATATAAGTTCTGTCCTTTGTAGACAACAAAAGGAGGTAAATATTCACCAGCAGCAGATATGCAAAATAATACTGTATACATGGCCTTACCACAGTCGGCAGACTTTAAGTAAGCTGTTCGACTTTCCTTCTGAACAAAAATCTTGCTTGATCTGGGATCAGTAGACAACCCTGTTTCATCCAAATTGAAAATCCTTCCTGGCTCCTTAAGCAAACCATTGCTAAGCAGTACATTTTCATATATGTTAAAGAAAGCATTTGCTGTTTCTTCGCACATATCTTTAGCTCTGGCTTTCGTTAAAAGTTCTGGCTTTCTTTTCCCAATTTCTCCTTTCCATCTCTTTTCAAATCCTCTCACCCATTCGATTCCTGGCTTTCCATTAGGAAAGAGATTGCTGAGCTCCTTATTGCTTAGCAAGTATGTTTCAACAACATTAAGAATATCTTTTCTGTCGAATGGAAATCCACATTTTGACAGGAATTTCACAGCTTCAACGATGCATTTCTCTTCTTCCTGACTAAGAAAAGGCGATCGGCCAGGTCCTTGATGTGATGGACTTTTAACAATCCACCTCCTTAAAGTTTGTTCAGGAATACCATTTTTCTTGGATGCAGAATAAATCGATGCTCCATTTTTAACTTCTGCTATAGCCATCTGAAGATCATTTTGTGTATACTTAGGACCACTAGTCTTTTTTATGTAGTTTCTAGGCATACTTAAGCTGGAAAAAAAAATTACATGTCAGTGAACAGTCACACATTAAAATTATCAAAATTGAAAAAAAAAAGAATTAAATTTATTCTAATGATATTAAAAAATATTCTAAATCATGATTAAATATGTAAAAAATAATTTTTAATTTAATTGCATTATCATATTAAGATTAAAATTTATAAATAAAGCCTATTTTTTTTTAGAGTAATACTTTTATTACAGCCCACTTTTAAAAATTAATCACATCTACAGTCTAAAATTGAATCATCATACAACATTGAGCTAAGCCTAACTATACCACCACTTTCCCCCACCTCAGAAAAAAATCATAAAAAATTGAAATAATAAAATAATTCTTACCTTGATGCATGAATCTGTTTCTAAGAAGTTCTTCTACTGAAATGTATCAAAATACACTAATTTTTTCAAGTGAAAAAGGATCAAGAACAAAGTTTATCAATACGATGTGTTAAGAACAAACTGCACATATATGTAAACAAGAAGATAAACAACAGTAAACATGTTGCCAGATTTACAAATCTTAATAGAAATATTTGTCACAAACTCCAATTATGTATTAATTGAAAAAAAAGTAAAAATATGTACATTTATTGTGAAAAAAGTGCATTTTTTTAGATTACCACCACTTTCCCCCATCCCACCACTTTCCCCCATCTGACCCTAATATTTCAAGTTTTAAAAGGTTTTATTTTTAGTTTTAATTCAAGGTATATCATATTAGGTTTATTTCAAGTTTTATAAAATTTTACCTCTATTATCACTTTTTTTTTTTAATGAAAATATTGTACCATTTTTTTTCCTATTTAAACAAAAAATTTCTTTAGGGCTGCCTGAATTTCCGCTTGATCAGACGTATTCTGCACTCCTGCCTAAAACATTTGTTGATCCACTGAAAATTGGGTTGGTTGGATCATCAATATAATTAAGAAAAACTTTATTTATTATAAGCATTATTCTAGTTATTTTAGAATTATACAGTTTGATAATCTCTCTAATTTATATTTTCTGAAATCAAAAAGTTTTCAAAAATATATTGTTTAAAAATTAAAAGTTAATTAAATCTGAAATTGAATCATAAAATTAAAAGTTAACAAATATTTCAAGAAATTATGTATATATATATATATAAATAAATCTGTATCTATCTACATCTCTCTTTCTCTTTCTATATATATATATAGCATAATAAATAAATACAAAAAAACACGAAAAAATGAACTCATAAAATAAGTTCAAAATGTAGAGAAAACACGGGGAAAATTACAGAACAATGAAAAAGGGGGGGAAAGGAAAAATAATAATAAAAATAACAAGAAACCAGAAAAAAAAGGGACTAAAATTCCTAAAAAAGGGAAATTTTTTAAAAAAAACTCCGCAAAATTAAAATTTTGACAGGCATAAGATTTTAAGATTGTGTCTGTATGTTTTTTTAATATTCTATTGTGAATTAAATTTTTTTATAATGATTTTAAAAATATTTTTTACATCGAACAAATGTTTATAAATAATTATGCATGAGAATATAAGTTTTATTTTTTGTGAACCTAACTCAGGAAATATCTTGCTTTTGTTATAGGCTTTTGTTTGATATGTCATGCTTCATTTTGTAAAATCAATTAGTATAAGTACCAATGACTTGTTATTTATACATATTTAAATAATTGTGTTCAGTTGGAATTATTTGTTTATTTACCTTTTTTATAAAAAAGGTATATTATTCTTTTAATTTTTAAAAATGGAGTTTTAATTTTAAATGCAAATAGTTTATTTGCATTTATTTGTAATACTTTGCATGTATTACATTTATCCTTCAATATATTTTCTGAATATATTTTTGTTAAGTGGTCAAATATGGTCTATTTGGTGAGCCAAGCTTCTCTGTCCTTGGAGCGCATTGGTCCTTTCTTCAAACTTTTTTTATAAATTATCATTAAAATATTCTAACTTAGTATTTTGAAAAAAATGTGGATGGGATAAAGTAAGTGACTTATAAAAAAGCAAGCTAAAAATAAAAAGTCGACCTATTTACCCCAGTTTTCCTTAAGTTTAAAAAGATATGTATTTTTATGTTTAATTTAAAAGGAAGTATTATGTAATGAAAAATTCATGTACATATATGAGTTGTAAATATATACATTACTGGTCCCCATAATTTTTTCTTTCAATCTGCATTCTAGAATTTTTTTTCTTTCAAACATCTAATTTTAAAATATTTATTTTTAACTTCAGAAACCTGATAAGAATACTGAAGAAACTTCAACAAAAAGTAATCGTTCAAAAACAAGAAATCGTAGCAGGTCAACAGGAAGGGAAACAAGATCGAGGTCAAAGTCGAAGTCACCTGCAAGAAAAACTGGCAGACCTAAAAGATCAACTGGTGAAGATAATTCTAAAACAGCAGTTGTTGAAACAGAAAAATCTTCAAACGTTAACAGTGTATCGAAAGATGTTGTTGACAGTGTTAAAAAACCTCTTCTTAGCAGAGAAACATTAGTTTCATTGAATTTATCACCCATTGTAAAGCTTAACAGCTATTTTAGTAGTAAAGAGACAACATCAGTAATGAAAGCAGAGGCTACCGCAACCACAACAGAAGGAATTCGTTCTAAACGACTTTCTGCTTTGAGAAGCATGGAGGTATTTTTTATTGATTTACTTTGTTTAAAATTAAATAGGAGTATGCAACGCTAAAATTATAAATAATTGATTTTCTGTAAGCCGCAACAAAATACAACTTGCTGATGTAAATTAGTAATGGTTTAATTACTACTTCAGTATAATCAAAACATTTCTAATTTATTTTTAAAATTAAATTAGGCTTTGAAAAAAGCTTTCAAAATGTTTCCTAAGTTAAAAATTAAGAAACTTGGGTGATAACTATTTCAATTCATCACTATGTTTTGGATATTTTAGTCTTTTTTTTTTTTTTTTTTTTTCAAACAGTGTGATCTTGGGGGGGGGGGACATATGTTTCTGAATATAGTTTGATTTACAAATTGATATTTTTGTATTTTCAATTTTTTTTTTTTTTTTTTTTCTTTCAAACAATTTATTAGTATGTTCATGCTAAGGTACTTAGGTTTCTGAATAAATTTTGATAAATTTTTTTAATTGATCGGCCATCCTCTTGCATGGTGTGTAGCGTTTTTTAAAGGTGCTTATTTTTGATTTTCGTTTTTTTAAAGCCCTTAGGGTGCTTTTTTTATTGGGTGGTTTTAAAAAGTACTTGATTTTCCCTTTCCGGAAATGATATTTTCTCTACCTTGTCGATTTTGGCCACGGATTATGCAAAATCATGCTTTTCACATAGTTCTATTCTATGTTTTTACAATGGATTCAACCCCAATCCATTTCGGTAAACCATCGATCCATAGCATATGAAAGCGCCATTCATTTTACATTTTTGATGTAATACTTGCAAGTCTGCATGTGTGTCTACTTTACTGAGCTGGATTTGGTGAGATTATTGCCTTCTCATGTTCAACTCTGCTGCATTTTGCAAGATATTCTCGATCTCAGGCTTCATTTTCCCCTCTCTGATATCAAACCGAAAAATTTCTCGATCATATTATAATGGCTAATACTATAATGAAGATAAAAGTTCTTTGTCAGAAACTAGTTATTTAATCATGATTTGATCATGATCATGTAAAGTCTTTGAAAACTATTTTGCATTTTGTTAATGTGTATAGTGCTTAAAAGGTGCTTATTTTTTTGAGTTGGCTACGATTTGGCTACACACCCTGTCTTTGTCTTGATGTGTTTTAAGGAACATGTCAAATATGCTTAAAATTTGTAAAAGGGAAGGTTAATTTTCAAGTGCAGGTAAAAAAAATGGACAAAATATAAACTTTGAATGTGTGTAAAAAATGTTATTTTTCTTTATTGAGAGAGAATTAAAATTAAGGAGAAAAGTAGAATGAGTCTGAGTATCAAATTACATTGTTGCTTTTTTTGATGCAGGTGTTTCATCAGTTCAAATTAAAAGCCTTGTTAGTTGAAATATAATTCTTCTTGATTTAAATTTTTTTATTTTGCTTATCAATATGTAAAATAATATGAATGTGAATATTAATAGATGGATATAAAGGTTGTGAATTTGTATGTTAAACAGGTACTTGCTTTTATTTAAATGACCTAAAAATATGAAAGTCCTGGGTCCTACAAACCTATAATATCCAAGCTTTAGCAGAATCACTGTTGAGTGTTAATACCTCTGTATTTTGGATATTTAGTGTTTTTATACAGCTTATTGATATATGATCATGCAAAAAATAAAATTTTATCTAATAATTCAGTCATCTTGTTTATGTGAGCATGCTAAAATCAATTTCTTTTATGTGATCTGATTTTTGATTTCTTATAAAGTTCTAGTTATATATTAATATTCAGTGCTTTCATCACAGAAAAAAAATAGGTGAGAATTTCTCACCCTTTCTCAAAAACTGGGTGAGATTTCAAAAAGTTAGGTGAGATATCTAAAAATGAAAAAAACACGACTTGGAAAAGAAATATTTCTTTAATTATAATACTTTTTAACATCTTCTAATTTTTAAAGCATTGAATATTTTTGCTGTGTCATTATATGGAAAATTAGGTTTTGGGTGCTAAATGCAACAGATGCTGAACTATTCTACGCAAATTTTTAGCATTGTGCACACACTTTCCTTTCATCTGCCAGCATAGGCTTTCCAATTATATCTGCTATAGAATAGTTCCATGTTCATGCTAGTATTTGATCCGTATCCGTTGAATATCCGTATTTGTTTTGTTTTGACCGTTTCTACCGACATTTGTTTCATTTTCAATTGTCCGTTACGGACTAGAAGATGTTGCCTTAACAAGGTATTTGTCCGTCTTACATGAAGAAACCTTACCTACGGTTAACACGTGGTTGCAGAGAAATGTGTTCTAAAAGGGGTAAGGGTGTTGTGTTCTGTTGTTCGCACTGGTTCTGAACAATACTGGTAAGTAGGAAAGCTAGATGACAATGACCGATGTTGAAAATAATGAAAGATCAGGGAAGAAAAGTTAAATGGATTTCATATAAAATAGCGTAAGACGAAATTTTTTCCAAAACTCGTGAGATTCGCTCGTTTTTAAATTGATTAATAGAGTGCGCGAACTTCTCGCGCTAATCATTTTTTAAAGCGAGAAAAGAAAGTAATTTGCGAGATTCTCGTGTTCTCACGCTGGAGTGAAAACACTGATATTACCTTATGTGTTAAATACATTAGCATACTTTTGGTGAACTAAAATTTTGGATATTAAGGGTTACTTATCTCTGCTATTTATAATACTATTTGCATAAAAATCTAACCACTTTTCTGAATTTTTCTCATTTTTGTGTCTCTGCTGTTTTCCCTGTTGTAAACTTAAAAAAAAAAAAAAAAAAAAAAAAAAAAAAAAAAAAAATTCACAGAATTATTTATGTCAAGGAAAAAAGTGAAAAACAAACAAACCATTTCTGATTATTTTATTAGTAGTTTTCTTCAAATTTTGAAAGAAAAACATATGTTTTGATTAATTTTTTTAGTGATAGTTATATTTGCCGAAGACT
Source organism: Parasteatoda lunata (assembly GCA_949128135.1). Classification (NCBI taxonomy): domain Eukaryota; kingdom Metazoa; phylum Arthropoda; class Arachnida; order Araneae; family Theridiidae; genus Parasteatoda; species Parasteatoda lunata. Next base: position 56,146,643 of record OX421970.1, on the reverse strand, counting down.
AGAAGATAATTTGAAGAAAATTTTTGAGCTTGTCTAGAGACTAACAGATTTTGTGTCTTTCAATTATAAGTTAGAAATCTTTAATACTGTAAAAGTAATTAATTTTATTTCTTTTGAAAGTATCAAAGTTATAAATGGTTTAATTTTAGATGAAAAATAAAAACACTGTTTGACATTTAAAGTAAACAGCCTGTTGTTTTGCATATTTAGGGTAGGAATATAATAGGAATGTATAATGCAATAGAAATTTATGAATAGAATATGTATGTTCTCTTTGTATTAACTACCTACTAATAAATTATAAAATGTTTTAACTACCTATGTATTGTATGTATTGTTTTTTTATTATATAATTTTTGAACTAAGTTAACAAATCTACTGTTCCTCATTAAGTTAATGCTTCAGGGTTCTGATTGTATTTTTAACTAGAAAGCAAGTACCACATATAAACTATTTTAAGGGCGTACATTGTGCATTTCTAATTTAAAATCTCTTTTGTAAGTTTTAAAGCATATGTTGACTTTTTTTTTAGTCAACTCAACGACAGTTGGAATCAAAGTTTGAAAGTAAAAAACTTCCCTCAAAAGCTAAATATTCAGATGATGATGAAGAAGAAGAAGAAGAGGATGAAATTGATTCAAGGCCAAAACAGATTTCCAAAGTGTGGCAGACTGCATATTTTCTCTCTACGCTTTTGAAGATATTCTTTCTTCCTGCAGTTCTTTTGTTCTTGATATTTGCTTGTACGACTGTGAGTATAAAAAGCAGCTGCTTTGCTTTTTTTTTTATTTAAAATATTACGTACTACATATTAAACAAATATCAAATACAATATATTTACAAATCTACATATTAAACAAAAACCTAAATATTTCATAATTTAATGTACTTAACATAACCCACCAATTTCAGATACTGGTACAGTTCTTGTTTCAGTGCCGGTAGTTACTATGAAATTTATAAGCATTCTGTGTAAAATAAGATTTTCTTTACCGATCTGTCTGAAATGCAATGAGAAAATTGATAGAAAATTATTAATCAATTTTAAAAGAAATTATGTGGTAAATTGCATTTTGCTGGCAAACTCTTCCATCAATGACTAAATTTTACAATAACTTGAACTAAAATACAATTCTGATATCTTAGCCAAATTTTAAATTAAATGATTCTAGATTTGTTCTTAAATGGCCTGTTACTTTTTGACAATGTTAAAATTTCACTAAGTGATTTAAAATCTTTCTATTTTTTAGAAAGCTTGTACCATTTTGGAAGTGCCTCCTTTCTTCTCGAGATGGTCTGTTTTGGTAAACAGTGTAAGAATTCCAATGGCATCTGTAATTGCATTTCATCTTTTACTTTGCTTGCTACCTCTCATTCCACTTGGTAAAAAGGTACTTGGATTTCCATCACTGGACAACAAAACTCCAATGGAATATAGACTTCATGGTATGTATATCTAATAAAATAAAGGTTTTAAAAGTTTTCAGAGGAACGGCATGGTCCAAATAAAACGTTGTCTATACCCTTCTCTTTTGATTTTCAGGTAGTCTGGCAGGGTTGTTATTCCACAGGAAATTTAAAAATCATCTAAATTAACTGGGAAAATGCAGGGAATTTCAAATTTTTCTAAATAGAATGGGAATGGAATGTGATCGTTCCGAGCATCCTAGTTAATTGGTTCTCTACTGTATTATATTTTTAATTAATGCATAGAATTAAAATTATATTTGATTTTGCATTGTTCCCCTGAAATTATTACCAAAACTCCTGATGTTTTTAATCATTGCTCCTGTCAGCTTTTCTACAATGTTACCAGGTCTAGTCAAAGACCCACTAAGCTATGCCAGCGGCAGCATAGCTACTGGTCGGGCCTTTTCCCAAGCTGGACTGGTTAGTGGGGAGACACCAGGTTAAGTGTAACACCCTAGCCCTGCAGGTTGGAGGTTGAGCATAGGGTTAATTACCCTATCTCATACCTTCCAACTCTTCCGGATTTTCCGGAAGTTTTACGGATTTTCCTCCTTTTTCCGTTTTTCCGGGTAAGAGCAAAATCGTACGGATTTGTCCCGATTTTTTGGAAAAATAATAAAAACTCGCCAAATTTAGCGCTTACGAGCCTTTTGTGGAGCGATGCTCAAAAATGTGCGCCGAAATTGTGTTGCGGGTTACCGTAGTAAGGAGAAGCAACCCAACTTTCGAAGAATTCGCCAACTCCCCTGCGGGTGTTACTGTGACGTCAGTTTATGAAGAAGCGCACGCATCTTCAGAGGAGTCCGATGAATATAGGGGAGGGGAAGGAAGACGGAAGGCTCTGCGCCGCACTCATTGACGCCGGTTACAGGAACGGTCAGTTGTGTCGCTGTTTACTTTCGTTAGTAGCACGCGGTATTGTTAGACTTGACTTCTTTTTTACGAAAATGAGCAAACGTTATCTTCAATCATTTAAGAAATCAAGTGATTTTCCTGGAATTTTGCGATCGCGAGATGGGGATAAATACGCATATTGTAGCCTTTGCTCCTGCAACTTTATGATTTGTCACGGCAGAAAAAATGTGTTCAACTTGTTTTAGTTATTCATGCTTAATTAAAATGTTTTGAAACGTTCTTGGAAGTGTGAATTTTTTCCTTAATTTTAAAAATATGGTTGGAGTCCAGTGTTAACCTATTATTTATAAATAATTTTTATTTTATGGATTACATATTTTTTCCGTTATGGTAATTTCTGAAAGTAATTATATTAACTTAATCATTACTTTATAAACATATTCAAAATTCTATTTTATTGATTTTTTTATTGTGTTCTCTATATATGTATAACAAAGTGGAAATTAATTATTGCATATAGAAGAAGTTATTGGAAGTATGTCTTGTGAAGTTCACACAATATATTGTGTGAAGCAGATTTTAAGGTTGTATAATAAATATAAATTCTTGCTCTTGAAATCTTGCTAGCTCCATCATTCACCTCTTTATAGACTCGTATACACTTATGGTGTGGTATTAGATGTACAATTCTTTATAATGTTTGCTATACAAAACTGATTTTAGTATTTTAAATTAGATATTCTCACTCTCAGATTGAAAAACGGAGTTTTTGATTATCATTTCTCAAATTTTGCGTTCAAATTTATACCGTATAAAATCTTCTGGATTTTTTTCCCTGGAGGTTGGCAGGTATGCTATCTCGTAAAAACCTACTTGTTACTGAAACTGAAATCATGCAGATCCATCTCTCTGATGGGGATGAAGATGGAACTTTCCTGAATGTCTTTCTGTTCTTGATTTTGCAGACGACTTATGTTTACTGATCAACACCCTTCAAGACATGCAAATAAACACAAAACATTTTAAACGTTTAGATGAAGAAAATGGGGCTTATTATAAACCAAAGTGAAACTAAAACTTTGAAAATTAATCCTAAAATAATAAACTAGAGGAGATAAGCAGTGCATATCTTGGAATTATACAATTAACACCAAAGGAGAAATTGATGAAGATATATTAAATAGATTAAACAAAGCCTGAAGCAGATATGCTATTCTCAGTAAATTCTGAAGAAACAAAAACATATTAAAAAAAAATTAGAAATTTTCAAGACTAATGTTAAATCCACAATGCACTTTGCTAGAAAGCTTTACTTAATATATTTTGATATTTGAGTTTTTAGTTTTCAGTCGTATATTTTTTTGATTACATTTGTTCAAAATATAAAAATATATGATTTTGCTGCATTTAAAATATTTTTATTTTTCAAAAGTGATCTGTTAGTAAAATTGAAATCAAAGGTAGAGACTGTTTCTGTGAAAGTAAAATCTTTCCAGGTGTATGTCTGTTAAAGTTTATGAATCACTCTTGTATATAATTGGCCAACCTTAATATTTAAATCACAATAATCGAAGTTTTATCTTAATGCATATTTATTGTATTGTTTATTTACAGGTTTGGTCTACTTAGTTTGCAGCATGATAATATTTGGAGTTTGTGCTTATTTTGGTATTAACATGAATTGGGGTATAGATAAGTTCAAGCCGATTGCATTGAGCTCTTTTATTTATTGTGCTTTTTTTTCTTTCGTTCTATACATCATTCACTGCATAAAGGGACATGGTTCTGTGCCCACAAAAGGTAATGCTGTCATTATGTAGCTGTTAACCACTTTTTATTGATGAAATAATTTTTTAATTTTATATTTACTTGTCTTATCATGAATTAATTTGTTTTTACTAAATAACTTAAATTCTATACATATAATAATAGCTAATCTAAAATTGGGAAAACATAATTTTGGGTTATATTTTTAAGCATATGTTATAAATTTCAAACATAAGATTCTTCTGCCTTATGGTGGAATTTCTGAACTTTAAAGCAAAAACTAAATTTCTAAACTTAATTATTATTTTATTTTCTTTAACTATGACTCAAAAACTAACGGTTTGTTGGACTGTCATGTGCAAATAATAATAAATAAATGAAGTAAACAAATAAAATAAAACTTTAAATAATTATGTATACAGTCAGACCTCGATATAAGGTCATCCACATACAAGGTCACTTTTCCAAAGTCCAGGCTCACTGAATAGGAATTCTTTGTTACAGATTATGGGATATATGGTCAAGTTTTAAAAATTGTTATCGCTTATAAGTTCATTTTTATCTGAGGCAAGGGGAGCTCTTTTCTAACAAAAGCCTATTTAACTTCTTTACAAGGCAATTACCCCTCTCGAGTTCTATGAAAATGTTACAACCAAAGAACAAGCTACAATTTCTGGAATTGTTTCACTGTGAGGACAATGACAGGGATCCTGAGGCTGTAGCTGTAACCCAAGCAGAAGCTTTCAATGCAATAAATGTCATACAAATTTTTTTTACAAACCCTGAGGGAGCTGAGGAACATTTTGAGAGTTACAAAATCTAGAAAACATTGTTCGAAAAATGAAACCAAAAACGAGACAGACCTGCATAAAATAATTTATTTTAAATAAGATAAGATGTAATGCATGTATCTACACTTTCAGGAAATTTGTAAACAGCTTTATTTTAAATTAAATTTTTAAAAAAAAATCTAACTTTCTTGAATTCTTTACTAATTCTGTTAAAATTTATTGACTTAAATATTTAATTTATGGCCGATCGTTTTTGTTTGTATTACCATTTTTAAAAAATCATAATGTGTGCTATTTACGTGCTTAGTTACGAACTGCTAATGAATCGGTTAAAAGGTCACCTCGCTTATAAGGCCACTTTTGCGATGTCCCTTAGGGTGACCTTATATTGAGGTCTGACTGTATATATATTTATTTTGGTGCAAAATAGTTTTACTTATTTTTTATTTTTTCATCAATAGGCCTAACCCACTCTCATGCCTGAAATTTTGACTATGTTCAGACCAAATTCTTGATATATTTTTAAAATTTCTAGATTGCATTTATGACTGTTTTCTTAGCCTAACTAAATTTGCCTTTTAAAGGAAAGAAGTTATTGAAAAGTATCTTGATTTTTAGAAATTTCTATCATTTTTTTATAAATTATTAGCCAGAAACTGTTACCTGATTGGATTTATACATATATTTTCTTTAAATTTTATTGTGAATCAAAAATAATTTGTGAATAAAATTAAATCTACAAATTCATGAGACTGATTTTATACATTTTCAAAATATTAAGAAAAATTAATGAAATCTAGATTTCTTTTTAAATGTATATTTTCCCATCATAATATACATATTTTGCCTCTTATTTAAATGTATTTATCAATCGTCACTTATTTCCTCTGATTATTTTATTTTCATTCTTATTTCAGTGCCCTTTATTGGTAAATTTTACAGTGGTTCTGTTACAAATCCTGTTCTATTTGGGAAAATTGATGTTAAAACAAGTTTTATCCGTGCAGGATTGATTGGATCTGTAAGCATAGTAGTTATTCAGATAAATGTTTTAATTTATTAACATTTTATTTATTGTAACGTTTTATTCTAGGTTCTTTTAAACTCCAGTATTTTGATGAAATATTTTCTTTTGAAAAGTGCTCGTTCTGCAATTCCTTTAGGTTTAACTGCTGGAATGCAAATCCTTTTTGCTCTTCATTTGTTGTTTTGCGAGGTAAGTTTGAACAATTTGCGTATGCAAAGCATTTTTCATGGTTTTTTGCATTATTTAAAATAAATAAATAAATAAACTGTTTACATAGTGAGACTTAGATACTTATTGTTTTCTATAGATATCTATATTAATGATGTTGGCTAGAAAGCAAAAATGTTTTAAAAGGGAAATTGTAAGATGCTAATTTATCAGTTGCAAAGTTCATTTTATAGTAGCATATTTGAATAGGTAGTTTTTCCATTTTAAAATTTTTATGTAAATTTTTTATTATTGTTATATGTTTACATTGTTCAATTACTGAAAATGCAATAATTTATTTTGTAGGAAAAGTTGCTGAGTACTTATACTTACACTTCTGACACCGTGGGATATGCTTTTATTTTGACAACTGGATTTCTTGTACCTTTTGGCTTATCAGCTCCAAATGTTTACCACTATCTCTATGAAACTAAGACCTCTTTGACATTATACTGGTATTACTCAGCAGTAGCAGTTATTGTAGTTCTGTTTTGTAAGTATTAGGTTTTATAGTTAATTTGATCTTTTTCAGCTAAGAATTATATTGTACTCTTAAATTTTTTTATAATAATAATTCTTTTTAGCTTATATTTTGAAGCATTTGGAGGAAATCTTTAATGATCTTGTAACAGTTTTACATTTGGAAAGTCCAGTTTTCAACCTGCTGTCTTTCTTGTATATAATTTTTCTAAGATTAATGAGTCAACAAACATTGTAGACTGAATTTTTTTTGTTGTTGTTGTAAATTTGCTACTTTCAAATGAGTTAACCAATTAGTTTTAATGTGAAAGTTAAAAATATGTATGCAGTGTAGTTTGGGGTTAAATATTGGTTTGCCTCAGGGTTGCTATGCTGAAAAGTCAGGATATTTTGAAACTGTTCACAAATATCACGAACCAACATTGATCGAGTAACACATTTCCTGTGCAGCTGTTTTTTTTTATACCCATTTGGCATTAATTAAAATATATAATATGTATTAATGGCAAATATTTATTTTTTGGGTTCATTATATGCTGCTATATTAGAAAAAAACTTTATTTTTCCATTTGAGTAGCAACCCTGATGCCACGTTTAAAAATTTCAGGAGAACATTTGTAAGAGCAATTTTTGGGATAAATACTCCAATTTTTATCTGATCAATCACATGTTTAAGTGTATTGTCTCATACAGTTGAAATGTGCTTATTTGTAAACAATACTGATGAAGAGTTTGATTAAAAATGCTCTATTTGAAAACAGTTAGACTTGTCACTATAATCAGAGTTTGAAATAAGCGGTTGTTATTAGCTTCTCAAATTTGAAGTCTAGAAAATAACATTTTATTGTCATTTTTTATGCTTAACTTTTTAAATACTTTTGCACCCACAATTCAATTCTTGACTTAGCTATACAAATGGCAAGAAATATTACGTCATGTGCTCTGAGTATCAGCAGGTGTGAAAACCGAAAATTATAAGTATGACTTGCATGCCTAGGCTCTCTACACATGAGGAGAAAAGTTCTTTATTCTTCCTTTTTTTGATGCTTTTAACCCTGAAATTGGTATTTGTCATTTTGTAAGTCTAGGGTAAAGCATTTTCATTTCTAGACAAACTTAAACACATGCCTGAGAACTTAGAAGATGATGCTTATTATTTCTGGGCAAACTTAAGCATAAAAATAAGAAAATGGATTAATTCTTCTTTTTCATTAATAAAAAGCATGCAAAATAAACAAGGTAAATATAAATTTATTATAAGTTTAGGTGTTGTGTATGCATTTTCAATTTTCAGAACATTTATATTTAGAAAAAAAATTTTATAACTATGATTTAAAAAAAAGTTAGTATTGCGGTTAAAATAAAAACTTAAAATTATGCTGCTGCAATGACAACTAAGAAAAAACATTTAGGTGCCATTGATGCTGGTTCAATTAATCAATTTAATCTATTGTACTAATTTCTCATATTTGTGCAAGGTATAATGATGTTGTTAAGTATAATAATATAATGTTCTTAAACGCAGTTATAATATTAAATATTTTGTTAAAAAAAAAAAAATTTTATCAATTTTTCATTGTAGTGATTGGATACTATATTTTTCTGACATCAAGTAACCTGAAGCACAATTTCAGGAGAGATCCATATGGGAAAGCCATGCTAAGTATGTGAATACACAATAAGGCTTATTTGCATGTCTGTGACTAATAAAATGTTATAATTACTTTTAAGAAACACTGTCATAACATTTTGGCATTCAATATTCCTTTCACCAAACTCATTTTAGGTGTAGGACTTGTATATGTAGCTATTTTATTCCAACTGTCATTTGTTGTTTTATTTTTATTTAAATTTATTGTAAAGTAAAAACTGAATATTATATATAATAAATTGCAGGTGGCTAGCAAATTATGTATTCGACGCAGTATTGAAAGCTTCTTCTAAAAAATTGCATTAAAAAATTTTATTTTTTTTTATCTTATTGTTCAATAAAAATAAATTTTTTTAAATATTTTTGTTGAAATTTTCACTATGAAGTTTGGTTCTGTAAATTACAGATGGTAATTATAATTTCCATATGAAATATTGAGAAACTATTTTCCAAAGCTGTTTTAAATTATTTCAATTAAATGCATAGTTGTGCTTATGTTGCGGTTAGAATATATTTAATAACAGTCACATTATAAAAATTGTTATTTCAATTGTGGAACTGGATCAAGTTCTAGATTAGTGGTTACCAACTGGCAGCCCGTGAAGCCTTTTTTTGTGCCCCCTCGAACTAAAATATATCAGTTGTTGTTTTTTTTGCTAACAACTTTCGTAAAAAATCTATATGGGTTTAAAATACTTTTCTTTCCTTTGAAAAAACCTAATTTCTTTGTTTCTGTGAAATTTAACATGCCAACGGTGCAAAAAAAATTTATTTCTCAGGTTTTGCATCCAAGAAAATATACAAAACTAAACATGTATGTTGCTCTTTTTTATTTCGTTTTTTATTTTGTGAATATAATTTAGCATGTGCATATCAAAAGTTTTCTTGAAGAAATTCTCCTATTTAACTTTTTAACACCATTCCTTTAACTTTTTAACACCATTCCTTTTGGACGAAATTATTTTCATTTGTAAATTTTAAAATGCATAAAAGAGGGAATAAATATCATGTTTTATTTAAATTTATTGAATTGAATATCGCATGAGCAAAAGAAAAAGAAATTAAATTCAGATGCTCGAGAATTATAAAGTTGGGGGCCGCCATTTGACTGGTGTTTTTAATTGCGGCCCCCAGCAACATATAAGTTGGAAACCCCTGCTCTAGATCATATCAATTGTTTTGTTTATCTAAGTTTATAGTTTTATTAATCATTTTCTTCTCTTATTTGTAGAACATGATTCTGTTCCCACTCAAATAAAATCGAAGAGGCTTCTTCTCTCTGGAGGATGGGGATTGGTTCGCCATCCCAACTATTTAGGGCTTTTGATCATGGCTATTGCTTGGACTCTTCCCTGTGGTAAACATTTTTCAGGATTCAATTTAAACATAAATAATTTGTTTGCATAGCTTCTATCTTGAAATGAAGTGTGACCATATGATTTTTTCTGCAAGAGATGCTAGTGGTTGCTAGCATGATGATAAATTTTTATTTGGTTCACGATTACAATGTAGCCTCAAAAATTTTAATCTTTCATTTTAACTGATTGAAAGAAATGAATGATTAAGGTTGATATTTTTTATTTAACATATTTTCAAAATCATATTTTATTCAGTGAATAATATGTGCACTTGCAAATTATGTTTTTGTGCACTATTAGATTTAAGATTTAACAGTGTTCCATAGTTCAATAGTAGTGAACACTAAATAAATTCTAGGGAATCAAAATAAATTATATCTCAGAAAATTGACCAAGAATAATAATTCTAAAAAAATAGTGGCTGAATATTAAGAAATAGTAATTAACAGCAGGACATTGCAAAAGCAACTGACTTTAGTCAAGAAAAGAAAAGGCAAAGTTTGTTTCTTGAAAACAGTACATGAAGATAAGCTTGGCAGTCTTACCCCCAGTTATGAAAGCAAAGAATGCAAGATTGCCATCCTAAGCTAAATTTCAGTATTTTTTTTTTTAAATGATTGCTAGTTTTTTTATGGTTAGGATGCACTTTTTTTTTTTTTTTTTTTTTTTTTTTTTTTTTTTTTTTTTTTTTTTTTTTTTAAATTTAAAATATTATAAATTTCTTCCTCTGTATAAATTTCTTTTGAATTCGTCTTAAACATGTGCCACATTAATTCAATCTTTATTTTTCATTAGTTTATCTAGTCTTATTTTTTTAATTTTTATTGTTTTAATTGATTAGGGCCTCTAAAATTACTTGCAAATCTAACTGTTTAAAAATTAAATTTCTGTGTATTTATATTGAGGATTATTTTTTTTTTCTAATCTAGAAAAGATCAATGTGGATTATTTCTAATTGTTACCTATTTTTTTATTCTCTTAATATATATTTCTGGTTAAATCAAAATTTGTTACTGCCATAATTCACCTCCTTTTAATCATTTTCAGCCAACTTTATTCCTGTACTCATTTTTAGCTTAAGTATATATAACAAAAAAAAAAAAAAAAAAAAAAAAAATTCATAACTTATTTAGATATAGCATGCGGACTAATAATTTGACTGCTGGACATAAAACCCAGTTTAAGATTATAAATCTATAATAAAAAATCTACTAAGTGTTCATTTCTGGTTGTAATGAATTTGTCCTTGTTAAAAAATTTAATATTTGGCTAGGTTATTGTCAATAATGCAAATTTCCTGTTTTCGTGTTTTACATGTTGCATATTTGAGCGGATGGTCATAGTTATGTGCTTGAGGCACATGTTAAGTTATTTCGTTTGAGAAGATTGACAGATTTTAACTAAATGCATACCCTAAATTCTGTCTGAATCTTATTCCAAAACATTTAATCATGGATTATATTAATTTTAAAATCATTATATCAGGGTTGACAAGTATTTGACTATCAACAGTTCTAACCATCATGTCAAAACCCCCAAAATTTTGGTGTAAGAATAATTATAGCTATTATAAGTATGAAGCATTTATAAATAAACATACATATAAAATTACAAGTGATCATTCAATTATGTTCTTAATTATTTGAACATTAAACTCTCTTTTTTATTTGACAATTGCTGTCAAAATCCCAAATTTTGGTGTAGAAAATATTAAATGTAAATAAAAATACGTAAAATTGCAATTTATTTAATTCGTTAATTTAATTATTGAAAATAAATCTACAACAACAATCATTTTATAAAAAACACTCGATCATCTTATTCTATTCTAAAATCAGTTTTCATTTACTCCGATTTTAAGCATGTGATTAGAAAGTTTTCTGTACTGCAAGTTTATTTTTTCATTTTTTATGAATAAGACTAAAATTCGAAATTACTCTCTTGATTGATGTTGAGCTGCATGGACTAGAATGTAGACCTACAAAAAAACTGTTCTCACATAACTAGTAATTAAAAATTTTATTCTCATAATTAGAACCGAAAGTTAAATTTTCAGCCAGTGACAGGTGGGCATTAATAGCATAGTAGCCACTTTTTCCTGAAACCTTATACGTTTGTGACCGATGTCACTAGGTCATTTCATTTAATAGCCACTTTTTCAAGCTTTTTTTTTTTTTTTTTTTTTTTTTTTTTTTTTTTTTTTTTTTTTTTTTTTGTTAGGATTAGATATAAATTTGTATATTTTAAAGAAAAAATAGATTTAGAAATAATCTATGGCTTAACTCAAGTTTAAAAATAATTTAATTATGTGAAAAAATTGAGTTAAACATATTGACTTTAAAGAACTTTCTTTAATAATATTTGGGAAGACAAAATACTTTTAAATGAAATATGTGTGTTGTTTAAGAACCCTCCTTCTACATGAATTTTTCCACCACTTTTTGATGGTTCAAAATTTTGAAGGGAGACATAGGGCATTTGAATGAAAATTCTGTTTTCCAGAATCTTTTTCTAAATTCATGTATATCATTAAAAACATTTCAAAAAAATAAAAATAAATGACCACCTATTTGTTTCACCCACTGGCGGTTTAGCAAATTGGTAAAATTGGGTGAATGTTTCTCCCTAATGCACTTATTTCCCCATCTTACAACTGCAGGTTAAATTACAACTTTTTACGTGCAGAACCATCAGCGTGTTAATTTAAATAATAATAATTTTTTTCTTTTCTTTTTTTTTGTCTCGCTAAGTAAAGAGTGATAACCCAACCCTGCTTAATTCTAATTCACAACAAATTATTTGTTATTGTAAAAAAAAAAAAAAAAAAAAAAAAGTAATAATAATAATTTAAAATCTTATTGAAAATCTCTGTTAACTTTAAAATGTCAATCAAAAATAAGACCTAGTTAAAATATTAATCTTTTAAAGAAAATAACATTTAGAATGTTACAATATTTATTTAGCATGTCAGTGAGTATGTAATGAATAACTTAACTAATTTTAGAGTATCAATGCATAACTGATTTATATTCCATATATTTTTCTCTATTGTATTGTACACATGTTAAGGCCTGTGTTAATACATATATATATATATATATATACAGATTGATATTGATGAAAACTTTTTTTCCTCTTGGATCGTCCTGGATGATAGTAGAGCATATTCTATCCAAATTTTCTCTCCCTTACCAAATCAGCTTCTACAGTTTTGTGATGTCAATAAGCAGGCACCTGATCATGTCATTTTGTTTCCCGTTTTCATATATTTTAATCTAAATAAATTAACTGTTAGCATCTATTTCTGTTTTTAGGATTTTATTTTGAATTCATGTTAGTATGATTTTATAATGTGAATATGAACAATGCGAATACGCAAATTATTCATCCGACCAATCAAGAACTTGGATAGTGTTGACGAATCATCTTAATTTCTTGGAGAAAGAAATGTCTCAGAGTTCTCGGATTCATGAACTTGGATAGCATAAACAGGCCTTTAGTTTCAGTCACAGTTAATTACAATCAGTATTTCATTTGAGACAAATGACGGATTAGATTCACTAAATTTTAAGTCAATAATTAGATGGGTTGTTTACTAATATTCCTTGATAATGTCATAAACCATCGTGCTATTTTTTGCAACTTTAATCCGTTTTTGTATTGAGAAAAAAATAATAATAGAAGAATTACCTTAATTTAATTTTTAAATATTAATTTCTTTTTCAGGCTTTACCCATGCTGTACCCTATGGACCTCTGGCAATGTTATTTGTTGCATTAGTGTTTCGAATCTTCAGAATCGAAAAAGAATGCAGCGAAAAATATGGTCCTGGATGGAAAAATTACACAGAAAAAGTTCGCAGTCGTCTCATACCTTACATATTTTAAAATCACTCATCTTCATTTTTTTCTCATCCTGTATGTAATTCAAGTACATATATCATGATCATCATCTGATGAGTTGATTTTAAAGGTTCAATTGAACTTTCTCCTTTTAAAGGAACTTTTTATTGTATTGTTTTATTAATCATTTTGACATTTGCTCATATCAGTGTATTCATTTATTAATATGTGACATAGTTAATATATATTTATGGTTTTTATACGACATTCATATATTGCTCACATCTCATAATTTTAAATGCACAGAGATTTTACGTGACTCTTTCTGAGAAGGAGATCTTGCACAAATATGAAAAGAAAATTCTTTAAAATTCTGTACTTATATAATGAGTTGATTCTTTGGATGGATATTTGTGATAAATTGTACATTTTAGTATTATTATGTACACTCAAATACATATTTCCTTTTAAAATCATATTTTGTAATTTTAAAGTTAAATAATTTTGTTTATGTTTGAATTACTCGATTTTTTTCAACCCCGTTGATTTTTTTAATATTTTTTACAAATGTTGTCTTTATAAGCCTTTGAGTAGTACAGATTTACTTATTCATATAAGTTTTATTGTATTTTAGTTACTAAAAATCATAATGTTAAATATTGCGGAGCAGATTATTGGCAAATAAGAACAGATAGTAGTTAGAGATGCCATCCATCTACTGCAGATTTTTCCTAATTAATATGGATTTTAATTCCAGGTCTGTAATTAAGGAAAGGTTTTATCTTATTTTTGAAATTTTCTTTTGTTTTTGTTTAATTTTTCAGTTTGCTCCTTTTTTTTTTTTTGTTACATTTTCACAATTCTGAAACAAAATCTAATTTTTTCATTGAAAAGGCATAATATTTGAAAGTAAAAGTAAATTTATTAAATCGTATTTCATTATTTGGAAGTACCAATTACTGTAATTTCAATTAAATGCCTACTTTTAATTTGGAAATTATAACAAAGAATTTCTTGTATCTCAACCAAAAAAAAAAACATATATATATACACATATTTATTTCTAAATAATTAGCTCCTAAATTAGTTTTAAAAAATTACCAAGTTTTATATTGAAATCAACATTTACTTCAAAAGTTGTTGACTATTTTATTAAATGAAAAAATTTCTTTAGCCTTTAACAAATCAAAAATGTGTTGAATCAGTTCATATAGGGAAAGCCGGGCAAGATGGACTACTTAAGGAAACTTGGTTCAAAAAATAGTAAACTAGAGCAATTTAATATTTTATTGTAAACATATAGTGAGAACATTGCTCTTACATATCATACAGAAAATAAATAAATAATATAGTTCACTAATAATAACTTAACATAAACAAAAATAGAAGATTGTCCCATCTTACCCGGGCAAGATGGGAGACATAATTATATTTCAAAAATCACTGAAATTAATGTCAGAATAAAAGAATAATCGACAAAAAAGCTTTCCTAAACATCAGTTACTGCATAAGAAGCGGCCAAAACCGGAATAAGCACTGCACGCTTCATGAGCCCATTCTAAGCAATCTGAATATTATCTGTCAATTAATTAATTGTAAATTATTTTTATAATTTTTTAAAATAATTTGTTATTATTACACTTTTATTCTACTTTGACGGTCCCATCTTGCCCGGTCCACATTTGCCGGATAGAAAGTTTTTTAGAAAAGATATCTGCAAATTTGTTTAAATAAATAAATTTTAATTTACACTATTCATTATGTTTGTACAGTAATAACACTACAGGGCCACAAATTTGGAAAATTTGTTGCAATGTATTAAACAAATAATATCAGCATACAAACCTGGAAAAATATTTTAACACGATATAAGAAAAACAAAACAATGCTTGCATTTCGGCAACACCTTATAAACTGACGAAAAAACTTGTTTGTATTGAGAACAACAATTTTTTCTTTCCGAAAACGTACTTTAGATGTCACTACCGTGATGAGCATAGAAGAAAAAAAAAGCGATGTCCTTCCTTGCCCGAGCTTCCCCTAATCTTCATGTTAAATTAAATTTTTTAAACTATTTTTTTTTATACTTGTATTATTTGTTTTTGTTTTCATTTCTTTAAATATCAATTTTTAAATCTTGACATTCTGGAAATGAAGTAAATTAGTATTCTCAATGCTTACTATGCATATTTTTTTATATTAATTAAAATTTGTGTGTTAGGTTTTTAGGGAAATCTCTTTTAAGAATATGGTTAAAGCTGGGAAAAAATATAAACAAGCATAGAAGCAACAGCATTGTTAAACATAATTAGCTATTTTTTTCTTCAAATAATATGGCGCTATTATTATTTTATGATTTTCTTTTAGATACTTTTATTATAAATAGCGTTGTACAAACCTTTAGTTGATAACTTGTGACTATTTGTATCTAATTGTAATTTTTTATAATGAAAATTCAATTACAATTGAAATTGTGTAGTTTTATAATTTTTTTTAGATTATATTTGTTATACTTTTATTTTTATGTGTAGATATAGGGTCAGCAATTTAAATTTATTCAAACAACATGAAAATCTTTTTTAGACAATTCCCTTAGGGAATACAATGAACCGAGATGTACACAGAAGAAAATATCTGAATTGTATCAGAATAATAGCATGATTGGAACGGCTGTGCAAATTTTGCTAAATTGTTCCAAAACAGAACTTTTGCTTGCTTCCTAAGAGCGATTTCTCCTGAAATTCATTGAGTGAAAAACGCAAGCACCAATTTTGAGTTTTCAAAAACCAGTTTTATTGTTCTAAAGTAACTAGCAATTTTATTTTTTCTTCTGGATGTCTATTAATATGCTTATCTAGCAAACAAGTTCGGTGGGTTTTCCCACCGTCGGAATCAGCATGTCAAAAAGTAGTTTGGTAAAAAAAAAAAATTTTAGTGATATGTTTTTTTTTAATTATTATTACAAGCTATTTAAACTTAGCATAAAATGTATATTTATATGCTACTAACTAAATGTTTCGTAACTAGCAGGCATCTTTTTAAACTGACTTTTTTTCTGCCTCAATCTATTTATTATTAAAGTTTTCATTGACTGCTACATTTTCTTGTAGGTATTCAAAACGTTTGCTGACCCTTAAAAAATTTGAAATGTGTGTTGTGTGATTCTCATGTTTAAATTCAATGACAGGATTGTTCTTATTTGTATTTTGTTTTCTTAATACCAGAAAGCTTAGCTTTTACTTTTTTTTTTTTTTTTTTGTATATGCTCTTTTTTCGTAATTTATTTATAGAATGATCATCATTATGTGAATGAGCCTACCATCTGTTTTAAAAGGATGGTAACCTGGCAGAAATTTAATTCAAGTTGCATCTAACAATGTTTTCTTAAGTCTTACACGATTTCCATAAAGATTTTTCCACTATTTTGTAACATTTCTCTAGTAAAGTATTCAGTTTTAGCATTTATTTTTGGCAAAACTTTTCTTTTAAGTTTGATTTACTATAATAAAAAGTAATTTCTGTAGCCACCACTCAACTTAGTTTAAAACTGCTTAATAGAATTCTTACTTATAAATATATTGCATAAGTGTGAATTTTTTTTTCTTTTTCACATTTACCTGACTAACTCATTTGAAATTAAGTTTTAAAATATAAGTAATGTACCGTGAATTATAATTTTTGTATTTTAACACTTTTTGTAAGTATTAATGTTTTTGGTCCACCTGACTAAATTGTTCAGGTGAATGTGTACAGCATCATCATTCATTTTTAATGATTAAAATTTTATTTTGAAAAAATAATACTTGTGTCAGTGCAATGTTTTATTACAAAATAAAGTATTTGAAATATCATTTATAGTTAAGTTTTTTTTTCTTCTTTTCTACGTGAGCCAGTCAATAGGGGGAATAAATCATGTAAATCAGTATTCCCGCTGTTAACTCTTCAGGTTTTTTTTTTTTTTTTAAATCAACTCATTTTTAGAACAGACGTTCTAATTTTTTACTTATATGAAGTTTAGCATAAATTGCCTTTATTAAAAAAGAAAACTGGTTCATCTATCGATTGTATGGCTAAAAAACTGTTTAGTGTGTATATTGTAAAATTTGTTTAATTAATGCCAGTGATCTTAGTAGATTACATTTTTGTGTAAGGGGGATAATTGGTAAAATAGCCAGTTGAGTTTTTGCTGATTGTGGTTGCCAGCACACTAACCATAAAAAGAAGTTACCGTAGATGTGCTGCTTCCTATGTTATCTGTGACGTAGAAGACTGGAAAATTTTCTAAATGAAGCTTTTTTTTTGTGTCTGATTTTATAACGCAAATTTTGGGAAATAATAACTTAATAAATATTATAATTATTTGCTGTTTGACCAGCATATAAGTGCTTTAAAAATTATGCTTGCTTTTTAAATCTAAATCAAATTTTTTACTAGTTGCATTGAGTTGGGCAAAAATTGAAAAAATTTTGTTTTTTAAAAGCTCTTTTTTTTTTCATAGGTTGTTTTTATAAAGTACTTTATTTTCCCTTTTCAAATGAAAATTTTTCTTTAACAAGTCATTACTATAATAACTCATGTGGGTTAGATGCTAAATCATATTTTTTTCTAGTAACATTAAGTTGGGCAAAAATTTAAATATATATATATATTTAAATTTATATAATTTATTCTTATATTTATTCTTATTATATTTAAATTTATATAATTATTATATAATTTATTAAATTTATACAAAGCATGCAAACATGCTTTGTATAGGGAAAGTAACAGAGTATGGTTTACCTAATTTAAATGTTAGAATGAATTATTTAAGCAGGGCAAGGTGTGTAGTGTTTTTAAGAAGTGCTTATTTTTGTTTTTTAAAAAGCCCTTAATGACGATTTTTTTCGTTTATAGTTTTTTTAAAAGTGCTTGATTTTCCCTTTTCCAAAATGAGATTTATTCTTTACTGTGTCGAATTTCGCCACGAACTATGCAAAAAGCGTGATTTCCACATAGTTCTATTTCACGTTTTCAGAATGGAATGCATGCAAGTAACGTAGTGAGGGCATCTCGATCATTATTGGTTGTTGAAATGTGACATTTGTTTACGTTGTCAACTGTTTTTACCCTTCTATTTCAAGTAAGTCTCGCCTGTCAATTAACATTCGTCTTAAGTGATACATTCTATATTCTTGCACATAGATTTCAATTCTCTCACTATATATTTCTTACTTAACACAAAGACAGGCCAGAAGAGATATAGTACATAAACTAATTATGCATCGAAGTTGCCAAGTACACAAAACAAATATATCTTGTGGTTGCAATAAAACACATTAACAAATAATAAATCTAAATGAAATAAAAGACAGACGAAAAAGAATTCTATTTCAACTAATTTCATGTGCGATACGGCGCTGTATTAAATTAACTTCAGGTTAGTTTACATTCCAACTTGGCTCAACTTTAATATGCCACTTTGTTGAGAAACTATCAGCTGGCGCTGTACTTAGGTCCAATTTTTCAATACATGTAAACTGTACCAAATTGTTTACAAAATAAAGAAAATTTTGAATGGTTTTAAAAACAGTTAAAATGTATCTTTTGATAGAACTATTAAAATTTGATTCAGTAGTTTTAAGAAACATCTTGAGTTGTTTTGTAACAGCCTTGTATAATAATTTTTTTTATTTATCAATATTTAAGTAACAAAAAGCACAGTTACATTTTAATCCAACTTGATTTTATAAAAGTATTGCATCTTGTAGCGTCACATATATTCTCAAATATTTGAAAACATTTTCTAGAAATGAATTTTGTTGTAATAAAATAAAATGAAAATTGCAAATAAAGAATCTGCATCACCTTAAAAAATCCACTAATAAATTTTACGATCTAACTTTACACCTGCGAAGGCTAATCAGCTTTAATACCACTGTTAGTTTTTTGTGTTTTTTTTTCTTCATGTATTAAAGCAATATAAAAAGATTCGACGATTTCATTGAAGAACTTATAATTGTTTAAAACCTTTGCTCTAATAATCGAATAGTTCTTTAATAATCTTCACTCTGAGCAAATGTATTTTATGAACTAATATTCAATGAAAGTTGCTGAATTAAAAAAAAATTTCGACAAATTAATTATTTAAAAAAGCATTATTGAGAATAAAAAATAAATACAAACAAGCAAAGGAAAGAAACAACAATGTTATGTCAAAACTTTTAACCTACTATATTTTAACGCTAAAATTAAACAAAAAAATGTATTAATACTGAATAGTTCTATATAATTATTACGTTATGGTTAAGATTTGTTCTTATTCATTTATTTTTAAGGTAATTTTAAAAGTATACATTTGGATTTTAGAATGAATAAAATGCAGTAAATTGGATTCTCATGATGCTTTCAGAATAGTTAAAAAAATAATTGTAATTTCAAAAGGCGATAATTTAACTTACCCATGAAATTCATAAGGTCCTTTTTTTAACAAACTTTTTTTGTACAGCCAAATATAGCACAGTAAAACACCATATTCTAAGATTTTTTACTAAAATTCCTGCATTGATATTCTTTTATTGAAATGAGAAACTGTAGTAGAAAATTTCTTTCTGGAATAGTCCTGTGTCATAATGAGGACAAAAATTATTGTGATGTGCATGCTCTATTTACATTTCACCTCTATGGGGATTACACTATATTCGCCCTCCGTTTCCCCTTTTTGAGAAGTCTGGTATGCATATATTGCAACAGAAAATATTTATTCTTGTAAAATGTTAACCTGATTTCTATTTTGAACCCACTACACAGGGGCGGATTAAGCGTACGCGGGGCCCCAGGCCATTCAAATTTTTGGGGCCCTTAGATTAAATTTTTTTCTCGTATATTTTTTATTTATTCATATATAAAAGTGTTTATATATCTTTTCATTTAAGAAAGCATATTTAAAATAAAAATAAATAATAATAAAATTTTACTTTATTTTGATAAATTAGAACTAAAAAAAGTATCATATTTTCAATATATATATATTGAAATTGATTTTTTTTTTAAAAAAATCATTGTTTTTCTTAATTTTTTAAAATTTATTTTCAAAAATTTTTTTTAAGGGGGCCCCAGGCCATGGCCTAATGGGTAATCCGCCCCTGCCACTACAAAGCCTTGCTTGTGATTTGTTTACCTGCTTTATTTGTACATTCAAATTGGCTTGCAGTTTTTATGTATATATATATATATATTTATTTTTTTTTATTATTATATTTTCTTATACTATTATGAGAGGGAATATTAGCTGTAATCTACTGATTTGTCTTGCAGAGATGAGAGAAATAAATTTTAGATTAATTATTTTGTTTATAATTTCCCTATTGGAACTAAAATACAATATATATTATATACAATAATGTTCAGGGCAGGGGTGTTTGTGGTCTGAAAATTTTGAGTTTGATATTTATAAAAATTTTACAGAGATTTAAAAAATAATAATAATAAATAAATATTTGTTTTAAAAAAAAATTTCACTAAATTGATTCGAAGTTTAATATTTTTTGTTTATATTTCACAAGCTTCTGTTTCAGCCAATTGGATTATCAAGGTACATGTATTTAATTTGTTAACTTTTATTTTCTGTTCAGTTTCTTAATTAAAAAAATATTTTTGAACGATATTATTAGAAAAAGTTTTTTTGGGAGAAAGGGAGATATATTTCGATAAAGCTTCAGCTTAGTTTCAGAAAGCTTCTCATTTCTTCAGAAAATATTACTCGAATCTACTATCCTCCCTGGCTCATAACTAACAAAAAAAAATGAAGTCTGATTTCTACAATAATTTGGGCGCCCCTATTCAAATTTAAATCTATATAAATGAACATTCAACTTTATAATGTACATTTTATATTATTTAATTACATTTAAAGTAAAACATTCCCACAACAGTTTGTTGTGGGTCAAGGGGATACTGGAGGTTTATAATTACTCATTTTATAACATAATTCTGATTAACTAATAATATTGATAAATAAAAGGTTAAAAAATAAAATCCATTAAAAAAAACAATTAACCAAATAATTCTATTTATTGCATATTATAAGGTAAGGATAAATAGATATATTTATTTATTTAAAATATTTGGAAGGTTTGGTTCTCTCTTTTCAGCGCAAACTATGAATTTTCGACATTTGTTGTAGATTCTTTTCGAATTTCTGAAAGTTCCTCATTGTTTTATAGGCTAAAAGGCATTCCGCAAATGTTTGCTCTAATTGGTTTTGTTCAGTTCGATTTTCATCAGTATCATTTAGCACTTCTTCAACCATTTCTTGAACTGACAACACTACAAGTTTCAACATTTGTTCAAATGATGCAAAAACATCAAACCTGTTTGAGTCAATTTACCCAAACATGCAGGATTCTGCTAGTTTCAAGAATGATCTGAACAGGAATTAGGAACGATTTAAATGGGAGCTTTAAAACAATATAATACATGCAGAAAAACTAAGATGCAGGAACAGTGGGTCATGTTCGACTATATATATATTGTAGCTTTTGTCAGTACTCAAATTTTATGTTCTTTGAACAAATAAAAAAAAAAGTATCTTTTTACACATATGATCAAAATTTGCAGTTACCAATAACAGAGCCTAATTTAAAAATATATATATATTGCAAAAACTTCTTGTAACTGAAATTAAAAAAAGTTTATATGAAAACAAAATTTAGAAATTAGCTTTAGAAATCAACATGATAAATGTTAAGTAACCGATACAAGGTATAACTTTCAGAATTTAGATTAATTTTCTTTTACATATATTTATATATAATTTGTGTGAAAGCGAATTAAATGCCTATTTATTTTCAACTTTGATATAAATTTTGAATTCATGTTTTTAATTAATATGATGCCATAATAATATTTTACTAACTCAATCTATCCTAAGATTAGAGCATAAATTAGATTAGAGAAACCAGCTGTTGAATAATTCAGAGTATGACTAAGGTCAAAAGGCACACACAATTCCTGATTACACAAAAACCTGCAACACACAGACTGTTGAACATTCAGTCGAGATATTCAGAAAAATTTCCCGGGATTAAGTGTCAAGAGAGCCTTATAAAGGCAAAAATAGAATCAAGAAAATGTATGCCAAAGTTTAACATTAAGACGAGTTTTAGGGTTTGATTTGAAGTTTTATGTTATTTAGAAATATTTTGTCTCCCTTTGCATTTGTAATATCGAGGTTTCATGTTATTCTTTTTACACTTCCTTAATCACCACCACCTTTTTAGCTGAAGTTAATAACTCATAGTTAGCTTTTAACAATGCCACAATAGATAAGAAGCATTACGTAAAGTACAAAACTTAATAAAAATAGAAGTATCCACAATTTTTAACTATTTTCACACAGAATTTTAGAAAAAAAAAAAAAAAAAAATACATAAGACCTAGAATTTCCAATCCACATTAGATTGTATTTTTAAAATGCCTAAATGCAATAAAATTACCTAGTTAAATAAAAAATTACACAGATTCAGAGCTCATTCTAGGCAGGGTGCAAAAGTTTAAAAAAAGGGCATTATTATTCTAAAAAGGCAATAATTTCTTCCTATAGGCTTTACACGTTCTATTAAAAAACATTATCAATTAGTAAAAGAATTTTTTTTTTTTTTAACTTTACTAAAAGTAGCAAAGCAATCATATTAATTACTAATTTTTATTAATAAATTAACATATATAGCGAGTTAATGAGCTAATTAGCTTAGTAATTTATTTGAAATCCATTTTTACTTAGTAATAAAATAATAAATGTACGTTTTTGAGTGTCTGTAGTTATGATTTAATAATTAAAATGATTAATAATAATTATGATTTAATGATAGTGGAAGTAACTGCAAGCTTTCAAAGACAAGTGCAACAAGGGGGTGTGATGGCTATTTTTCCTTTCCCATATAAATCTATGTATTGACAGCAATGACAAACTAAATAAAAAGAGTTGAAAATAACAAAAGTTTAAGAAATCCATTGTAGAGTTTGGGGAAAAAATAAAGAAGGGTTGAGGAAAGAAAAGGCAAAAAGGCTATGGAGTCTATTACATCAGGGCACTAATTTACTACAGAGACAACAGGGTGGATTCTTTTGACTAAAAGGGCAGCAGGGTGCTGCACCTTGTTTACCCAGCCTAGAATGAGCTCTGCAGATATCATTATTAATACTTAACACTAGAAAAAGTTAGTAAATTAGTTACATTAAAGAACTATATAAACACAATAATTGTTAAAACTGATATATGAGAAGGATATGCAAATCAAGTTTTATTTCATGACTACAGCAAGGCAGAAATAAATTTGAAAAGATTTCTTTCAAAAATTCTACCTTTTAGAAATGTAGTTACATAAAACATTGTGCAGTTAAATTTTAAACACTATGCTAAGAAATGGCGTTTATCACTTCCAAAACTTCAGAAATGAAACCAGATAGGTGAAATTTGTTCAGTTTCTTAAAATTACCATTTTACCAAAAAAATACATTCTAATTCTGAGCTCATATAAATTCTATTGCTCCCTTCATATCAGAAAAATCCTATTGTTATTTTTAAAAATTCGTGTTCAAAAATATTTATCCATCTTTTTGTGATTCAATTTCTTAATTTAAAATAAACTTTTTCTACCTGCTGCCAAAGCCATTCAAATTTATTTAAATAATGTATAACCTTCAGCTGACTATTGAACATTCTCTAAAGAGGATGATAATTGAAAATAAAATTATTCAAGAGAAATAGCCGTGTTAAAGCAGATAATTTTGTGAATGGATAGATATGGATTGAAAACCGTATAGTTTAGTACAGGAGGCATAAATGTTTAAAATGTAAGTTTTGGTGTACTAGTGTTTATTTATTTTTCACCGAATCTCAAAAAATACCCTATCTTATATTGTTATTGTACTTGTAATGTCTACAATATCAATTGTGCTTTTACTATGAAATTTATAATTTCCTTTAACGAAAGCTGGAAACATATATAATTTTCTTTAACCAATTATAGGCTCGAGACCTTTTAGAATTCATAAAATGCAGAAAAATGTTATAAAGGATAGAACTAGTACTAATTTAAATGCATATCTTAATAAATTTTCTTTAGAATACTAAGCTTGTTCATTCATTGTCCCGCAGACATAAGTGGAAAGATACACAGGAAAATTTCAGTTTCAATTTTAGAATCTTGTAATTGCTTATACCCAGTTATCTATCTATTTCACCATGAAAGTTAGTGGTTTTTTATAAATCGAATCAGAGATTATTCTAGACCAGGAATGGGCAAACTTTTTTATTCGAGGGCCAAAAATTGAGAAAAAAAAGTTTGGGGGGCTTGTAAAAACTTCTAAAAAAAAACAAAAAAAAAACGAGATACAAGATTTAATTTAAATATTTAATGAGCTGAATGAAATTGCGATTTCATTTTTAAAAGTTTCTTATATTGAGGTTCGAAGTAAGATGCGCTTATTTTAAGGAACGAGGTTAAATGTTTGTCTGTTAGTCTACTTCTGAAATGATTTTTTCTAAGGTTCATAGTTGAAAATACTTGTTCACATATATAAGATGAAGCAAACATAGCACTGATTTTCTGGGCATGAGATATTAAATTGTGGAAACTAGCTTTTGGTAATGATTTGCAAAACTCAAACTTTGGCATGTTAAGAAGCAACAATAGTGTGCAATCTTTACATACTCAATAAATAATGTTAGAACTCGCACCGGCAGAAAAATCGGCTCGTTGGAGCTTAAAATGCGCTGTCTGCCACATGTGAAGCATAATTCACCTATATTAGGTTTCATATGTCTGATTCTCCAGAAAGACAAACGCTCGTGTGAGCTAATCTGCGGCTATTCTATAAAGAACTTCTGCGTTCAAAATTTTACCAATTGAAGCTGTCTGTGCTAATTATTTCAATTAATTCCACCAATAGAGAAAATAAAAAGGTCATCAGTACTTTGTCAAAAAAGAAAGAACAAAAATAGCTTTAAACAAAGTAGACAAAATAATGGATGTATTATGTTTATATTCGCCACGGATCGGCAAGTTAGAATTCTATCCGCGGGCCGAATTAAACCTTCCGGCGGGCCACAGTTGGCCCGGTTCTAAACTATCTAAAGATAATAACATTGAAAGCAGAATATTGCTTGAACTAATTTGAAATTTTTTTCTTATGAAGTTTACCAAGCCATTGAACATAGTCAAATGAAATGTACTCAGGCTAATCTAACAGTTTTTTCCAAGTGCTAATCATTCAAAATAATTTGAAAACAGTTTTGAGTAAATTTACTTTACAGAACAATAAGTGCTCGGTGGCAAAAACACTGAATAGTCATTGTTAAATACTGTATATTCGATTTCTGGTGGTAGTTCTAAGCTTATCTGAGAATTAAAAGCAGTTAGTACACAATGGTAATCAAGTTGTGGGTCACAAACAATAATCTCTTCTGGCAAACAGAATGTTGCAAGAACACTTAGCTTTGCAAAATAAAATTTATCTCTATTTTGATAATTTTTACTTATTGCAATGCCTTTTTCATACATATTCCTAACTTATTAAACTTCCACAGTGGATTTGCTTTAATATCATTGAGTACAAAATTATTTGAACTGCTAAACAGTTGATTGCAAAGAAACCTATCAACTTAAGAGTTTTTTTAATTATCAAACCTTAATAATCTATCTAATAACTTAACAAACAGAACTTTTACCAAAAATATTTCATCAAGTTTTTTAATTTAATTTTACCCAGCTAATTAAAATGTTAATTTTTTTGTTGTTGCGACAATTCAATTATAAAAGTTTTCAATAGTCAATTAAATATATTAATTCTGTAATATGGATGACATAGATAAACTCCTAGAAAATCTGATCCAGAAAATTTTGTTAGAAAGTCATTTCTAACTTATTCTTTGAGGTGATATTCTTATACACTTGACTTTTTTTTATCGAACGAAGCATTAAAGTAAATAAGGGTACAAAAATGAATTATAAATTTTTTTTTTTTATAATTCATAGGATATCTATTCTATCATTTGATCCTTGTAAATATTAAGGCAATATTGCTTAAAATAATTCAGACTTTGATTTTTAAAATAGATATGACTACCTAATTTTCATATAAATTACTTATTTTGCAACCTTGATTTGATTAAATTTTTATTTCTGGTTTGTAGTGCTATTGTTAATCAATGTATTGTGTGCATAAGACTAGGTTAATAATTTTTAGCTTGAATATGTTGTTTTAGCAAACAAAAGTTTGACAAACTTTTCAACAATAAACGACAAATAAATATGGGTATTGAATGAATATTTTTTTTTACAATTCATAAGATATCTGTTCTATCAGTTGATCCTGGTTGGTAAATATTAAGGCAATGTAGTTTAGAATAATTAAGATTTTGAATTTCAAAAGAGATATAATAACATAATTTTCATAGAAATCACTTATTTTGTAACCTTGATTTGATTAAATTTTTATTTCAGGTTTGTAGTACTTTTACACACATATAGCTAGATAATTTTCACCTTGAATATGCTGTTTTAGCCAACAAATGTCTAACTAAATTTTTTGAAAGCTTAAACAAATAAATAAGGGTATGAAATGAATTTTTTTTTACAATTCATAGGATATCTGTTTTATCAGTTGATCCTGGTAAATATGAAGGCAATATATCGTTTAGAAAAAATTATACTTTGAATTTAAAAAGAGATATGATTACCTAATTTCCATAGAAATAACTTATTTAGCAACCTTGATTTGATTAAATTTTTATTTCTGGTTTGTAGGTTTGGTTTAGTCTACATATAGCTAGTTAACTTTTATCTTAAATATGTTGTTTAAGCGAACAAATGTCTTACTAAAACTTTTGCCAGTTCAATGTAGAAACAGATAGAAGTGAATAAGAAAACACACGCTAACTAAATGGTGAGAAAGCAGATCAGATACAATATCCAAGAAGTTTTGCTGAAGGAAATAGTAATGCACCCTTTAGTTTAAAAATCACCATTCATAGTCTTACACAAGAAAAAAAAAATATTATTTCAGTGTTAAGAGAAATCTTTTTAGTTTGAAATACTTGTTTACTAAACCTTATCTATCTTAATATTATATTAACTTACAAAAGTCATCCTTCCTTATTGATTGCCTTTTGGCTGATTTGTGGT
This sequence comes from Parasteatoda lunata, assembly GCA_949128135.1. Classification (NCBI taxonomy): domain Eukaryota; kingdom Metazoa; phylum Arthropoda; class Arachnida; order Araneae; family Theridiidae; genus Parasteatoda; species Parasteatoda lunata. The sequence goes on along the minus strand of OX421970.1, from coordinate 56,119,027 downwards.
GACATTGTCGCAGAACATTACAGAGTTCCTGCAGAAAGAATTTTATTTAGGAAGCAAAGAAGTTTGGGTTTTTTTATCTGCAGAATTATATTCAAAAAATGCCCTTCTCGTATATCCGAGGTGGAAAATAGCTCAAGATTTTTTTTTTGCGATGATAAAAAAATTACACAATGATTGGCTTTAGCTGGAATTTCAGATTCATATAATAAAAAGTAGTTTCCAGATAACAAAAATTTAAAACAGGTCAACTATACAAATATTGTTTAGAACAGGAGAATATTGCCAATAATATTAGAATGTGTATTCTTTTATACTTAGATTTAAAAAAAAAACAAAAAACATTTATAATTAAAAATATATACATACCTTTCTGTACATGAAAGTTTTTTTTTTCGTAAATAGAAAGCACTTCTGTTACTATAAATTAGAAACATATATATATGCTACCATTAAAAATGTCTCTCAGAAAGGTATTAGTATTAGAGAGAAGTGTCGCAGAAAGCTCTAAAAAATTCTGCCACAGGGATTGACTGTTATAGTAGTTACCATATAAAATTTTTTCATAAAAGATGCATTTATATCATGTGTAGTGCTCGAGTCCAATGTTTGAGGGGGACAAAATTGAAACACACACACAATAGCTTTCTAAATTTCACATTTAAGCAAAAAAATTATCATGTATGCTAAATATTTGCAAAAAGAGTAACTTTTTTTTTCTCATTCTGGTTTTTAACTTTAATGGATTTAAATTGACGACAATTCATAAAAATCTTCGATATTAGTTTGAAATAGTGAGGACTGGGACTTTTAATTACTAGTGGGCAGGGAGGACACAAAATGTCTCCCACTCCCATTATAAATATATATGTAGAATAAAATTTTGATTAGTCAGCTTTAAAAGTTCTTATCATTTTGAATTGTTTCTTACTTTACAGGCTTATAAATGAAACAGTTTATAATAGAGGATTGAAACTATTGACTTTCTTATAATTTAAGTGGGAGACTTGAGAAATACCAAAAATATAAATAGGTCATAATTTCATTGTACTTCATATAAATATCTATAAATTATTAACAAAAACATTAACATACCTTTTTAGGCTTTTAATGCTTATTATACTTTAAATTTTGCTGAATATTTAAATTTATTAGATATGAAGATAAGAATTGTTTATAAAATGACTGCACCAGCAACAAAACAATAAACAAAACTTAGATGAAGTAATAAAAATAAAATGAAACTGATTTATAATTTTAAAAGAAATTTCCAGATAAAACAAATACTATAGAACAAACACTTTATTTAAGACAGGTTACTTTAGGCCTGAAGTACAAGTATAAAATTTTCTGCAAGTTATATCTACTAACACTGAGCTATAAATTTTAAGGCATCCATTTCTGATACTCAAAAGAAATGTTCTATTTAACCATTGCATCAATCAAGCACAGCAAACAAATTTCTTGCAAATAATAAAAATCAAAATATTTTTTTATGCCTTTTAGCTTTGCAAATGATTTCATCAAAACTGAGTACAGCAAAATTTGTCTACAAATGAAATTGTACAAGTTATAAGAAAGAGTAAAATATCTTTTAGAAAAATTTGATAAATAATTCAGAATTTTAATGGAATATATGAAGTTTTACAATCTTACATCACACAAATAAAAATATTCAGAAATTCGTACCAGGCACTTTGAAGTAACATAATAAATTATAAAGTTATATTCAAAATCAATACAGATATTGCATAGCTTAAGAGTTATTTGAGTTCAAAGTAATTCTTAGAACTCAATGCACACCTGATTAGCAAATCCAATTCGGAAACTCCACCATTACTAGTCCTTTTTTTTTGGTGATTGAAAAATTCACAACTGGCTACTTACTGTACACAAAATTGTCACTTGTATAAACAATCAATACGGTTATTTATTTTACAGCAGAATATTAACATATATGAGAGGGTAACAAAAAGAACTTATTCAAGACACATCCACATATACAATGAGACAAAATTTCATTATATTATATATATTCTGGCTGCTATACAATACAGCTTTTGAAATAAAGGAAAACAAAAATATATATCTAGATTTGGGAAGGAAAAGTAAAAGCAAGAAATTTATATTGGCAATGCAGCAATTTTTTTGAATGTTACCTCAAGTTCATAGTTCGGTAGCATTAATATTTTCTAACTCGCAAATAGAAGTGATTAAGATAAATAACTCGGGGTAGAGTTTTCGTAGCGCTTTTGAATCTGGTCGTAAGTAAACTTGACAAAAGTATCATACTGCTCGGCCAATTTAGCGTTGAGGATGCGGTCGTATTCATCTCTAATTTGATTTTCCCTTTCCTTAATCATTCGCTCGCAAATCATACCAACTTGACGATAAGTGAAAAGTGGCTGATCCCGGCATGTAGGAGCCATGAGACCTGAACTGGAAGATGGAGCAGATATTCCGGAGGAGCTATCAGAGCTGTCGCTTGACTCAAATCGAAGTTGCTTTCTTCGATGGAGTTTTTTAATTTCATCTCTAATATTCTGGGCTATCTGCTCTGAGGTTAGTTTGGAAGTAACTTCTCCGAATGGAGATTGAGGTTCGGAGGAAGATTTGAAAATCTTTGGCGATGGTGACATAACTGCCGCACATCTGCGTCGTTTAGGACTTCTTCCTGTAGGACTCTGTAAAGGATCCCATTCACAACTTCTTTTAAGTGTTGCACAAGCCATAGCTTAAAGTCAAATGTTGACGTAAAAATCAGAATTTCAAAAAATTAGAATTCAGCAGAATCAGCGTCAGTCCTAGTACGACGACAATGTAGAGTAGCTAGCACTAATTAGTTCGTAGGAATATGAAGTGATATGATTACAAAAACTAAAAATTTTATTTTCTGCTACAATTGGCGCCACTGAAAAATATTTTTGTAAATAAATAATTTGGTTTGACCTCGCCCAGTGAAAATGACTTTTTTGCTATCAACAACAGCAATAGCCATGCTAATATTCAGCCATTACATTACATGTAACACCTCTGACGAAAACTGAATTTCCTAAATTTGATTTAAATAGAGCCGAGATTTAAATTTCGTTAAATAAGTAACACGTAAAGTGCAAATTGTATATTAATAGAGGATTAAGAATTTATTTAAATAGGCAAGCCAGTCATAAATCTCATAATAAAACAAAGCACGTTCAGATTTTTTTAAAAAGACTGTTGCCAAATCAGATTAAGAAAATCTTGTTTAAAATGAACAACAGCAATGAAAAATTGTGGCTTTTTTTTAGTTAAAAGGTTTATTTTTACTGCAAAATTTTGATGAAATAGTAAAATTTAATTGGATTTTGTGATACTTTTTTCCCCTTCGGTTGCTGTCAACACAATAATGGGCTGGTAAAACTCTATTTAAAGAAAACATTTAATGAAAAGGTTTTCAATAAGAAAAAATTTGATTTAAAAGCTCGCACTGTCTTGAATGCCAGCCGTTTTATAACCCTAAACTTTGGCGATCAGCTGAAATGGGTGATTGCCAAACGAATTCTATCGCCAAGAGCTTGGATGCCCGATTTTTGAGCGTGATGAGTGAAAATGGCGATAATGTTTGAGCTCAAGTTATGTAACGAATACGCCAGGTAATACATATTTTTAACAGTAAGTATGCATTTAAGAAATTGCTGGGTACTGAACATTATTGCACCGTTTGCTGAATTAGTTTAAAATGGCTTGGATATTTCTACTTGCTAGCCATATATTTCAGCTACCTCACTACTGAAATCAGTTATTTTGCATCTATAGTTTCCTCTCATATCATTAACGAAAGCATTTTTCAGAGCCATTTTCTAGATTTGATTGTGAGGGATTGTGATTGTCATCATGAAAGTTTTAATTACAGGTAATTCTTATTAATTAAAGATTTATAATATAAGTGTATGTTTTAGAAGATTTATAATATAAGTGTATGTTTTAGAAGATTAGTAACATGTGTATGTTTTATGTTAAAAAAAATCACACGAGATTTTGTTAATATTAACAGATTATATTAGATTTCCTAAAAATACAACGCTTTAGAATTTAAATTACATTGTTTGTTTTTCTTTATGTGTAAAATGTACCTATGTATTTTTGAAAATCATTAACCAAAAACAAAATGTTTCTTTTATCAAAGTAGGGTGGCCTGCCACCTGGAATTATCAGGGAATTCTTTTTATGCTGGAAAAATCAGGGAATTTTTTAGAAAAGCTGGAAATTTTTTCTGCGATAATTTTTTCCATTTCACTAATTGAAATTATTTACTTATTTTCTTAATTTAAATTATTTTATCCATTATACCCCCATTTTTTAGACTGAAATGTATTGCCAAACAGTTGAAATATCATTAACTTAACAATACTTTGCTTGCATCAAAATTTGCTCCATTGTAACTCTGTTATACAGAATGCCACATAAATTTCTCCCATGGTTACTAAACGATTGTAGAAACTTTTGACTTCTTCGGAGACTATGGGGCTGCAATTTAGGAAAGGCAAAGATTGTGGTGGAGGTGGAAGAAGGGGTTAGAATATTTGCTTAACTGTTTTTAATTTCTATGTTCGACACAGTAGGTACTTATCCAAGATGTGGATGCTAATGATGTGCAGCTAGGTACAGTGCCCTAAAAGACTGGCTTTTGCAGTTAACAAATTTCTCTCGCTGAAAGATCAAAGCAGTCACCAACATTTTGTTAATTTTGAAGATGACACCATTAAGCAATGAAAGCTTTGTGTATTGTACCTGGCCTGATGTTCTATGAATTAACTTTATCTGCGGATAATTTATTAGCAAAGATGGCATCCATTTAAATTGCCAGGGCAATATTCAGTTTTGAAGAATGCATGGTAAAGTTGCTAAAAGGAAGGTATATGTATACACGACTTTATGTTTACTTATATATATGCCAGATATTAACGCCCTTTTCAACTCCTTTTTTATGTTTTGATTTTTAAGTGAAGGAGCACTAAATCCCCAAATATGAGTTAGAGTGGGGCTTCCACCTAAAAGTGTAGTGAAACTACTCTGAAGGTGCCGCAAGTTTGCCTAGAAAGTGATGAATGTGCCAGGTTTAATAATTCACAAGTGTTTTTTCATATATATCTAATAACATGTGTGCATGCTTTCTAACGCTTTTCCAGTAATTAAAAATGTTATCTTAAAATGTATACTTTTGTGTTGAATGTCCCTCTTTCACTCTGTTACTCAAGATGATTCAAAGTAATGTATGCAATCCTTTTTAGATTTACAATTTGAAAAGCTGTGCTTTTAGTTATATATTTAACCATTGATTGAAATCTTCACAGGGTATCTTAATTGCAATACTTATTTGAAGTATGTTCTAGCTTTTGCCTGGATTATATATGAAATTACTCTTTAATTATTTAATATAGTTTGTTTTTAATCTAAAAATTTAATTAGTATTCACATTGCAGTTTGTTCTTCTACTGATGATTCTTATTTGTCCCGGGGAATAGTCTCACAGCATTGTCTGCCTAAAGCTTTTCTGTGAGATATGTTTACCAGGACTTGATGTTTCTACAATGGTTAATGCAAATTCTCATTTACTTCGAAGAATATCTCTGTGCCATAGCAAGATAACATTTCACTCATTGATTTTATATGTAGGGTGACCTGGGGTAATTCACAATCACTCTGTTTCTGGGGTAAGTAATAATCACCTAAGTTTCATTTAAAAATAATAATTTTTTTAAGAATTTGAGACATGGACAAGAATGCTTGTACACTTTACTAAAGTATAACTACATTTACTTAATAATAGTTATTTGTGTAATCTAACAAAATAAGTGTCTTTTAAACTGCATTCTGTATTTTTCATTTCAAAGATAGGTTTCAAAATATGCACATTTCTGCAAAGATCCCCCTCCTTCTCTTAATAATAAATATTTTGAGTTGCTTTCTTTTTCTTTGATATGAATGAAAATAATGTAAGCTTTTGTTTAATTGTTTCACATCTACTGTAAGCATTATAATTAATTCTAGGAAACTATATCAAATGTTGCCCCCAACAGATGGGGTAATTCCTGATCATTGTCATTTCTTTTTATAAATAGTATTAAAAGTAGCTCATAAATAGCTAATTGTCTTTTCTTAAATAACAGTTCATATTTATTTAGTGGAACAACTATAAAATAATTGTATATGTAATCACGAAATTTGTTTTTTACTGTATACAAGACAAATGTGTTCTGATATGTACCATTTCTAACTTGTCTTACCTTGCTTCTATCTTAATTTTATGTGTGTACATTGTTAGAATAATTTTTAAGTTTATAAATTAGCCTAATATAAATATGGTGAGAAATTATGAGCCTAAAAAGGATATTAAGCTTCTAGAAAGCAAATTTAGGAAATTTCTTTTAATGATTGAAAAGGAAAATTTCAGTGTGAGAGCTGCTGCCAGAGCTGTTGACATACCTTACTTAAGTTTACACTCTCACTTAATGAAGTTAAAAAAATCCAGCAAAATTAACCCATGTGGGAACTCTTTCTTATATTCCAGCAGAACATGAGAATGAGTTGGCTGCTTGCCTAAAATGTATGGCAAAATGCAAAGATTTTTGAAACAGTGTTAATCTTTATTCTTGCTTTTTAAATAAATCGTTTTATTAGCTGCTTAAACATATCTTTTTGGTTTATTTGTTTCATCTTGATGTCTTATTTGTTAATTACCATTGTATAATTATTATTAAACAGCCCCTTTATTATAAAAACTGTTGATCAGTAATTACCCCAGAAATGATCAAGAGAAGGGGTAATTCCTGATCACTAAAAATTTAAAATATTTTAAATTCTAATTAGATTTTCAAACAAAAGCAGGTAGCATAGGACTCATCTCATATAGCCTCAAACTTCCAGTAAATATTAAAATTCTATCTTGAATAGTGTTTTTACGAAATAGATGTTTGCATTTTTTGATCAGGAATTACCCCAGGTCACCCTATTAAATATAATTGTAAATTTATATGTATTTTAAATATAATTGTAAATTTTTTAAATTCATAAAAAATAATTAAGCTCTTTATTGTTTGGCATAGTTGACAGATATTAATATTATTGAAGTCTTAGATTAATTCTGACCCACTGCAGAATTTTAAGGTAACATGATTTCTATTTTTTTATCAAGAAAAATGCTTCTATTTTACAGCTGACAATAGTTTCATAAAGAAGACTTTCAGCTGCTCCTTTTATCAGGATGTTGCCACTAGTAGTGGGCATAGACCTTATATGATGGCACCAGCAAGCCCCTTCATAGAGTCAAGCTGGCTACCAATACTCTTGTCTATTGTATAAGATAAGAATGAAAAGAAATGGACATACTTCAAATTGTCAGATCCAACTTAATTAAAAAAAATTTCTTCCAATTTTGTATTTTTTACATATGCTTTACTCTTACTTACCACTAAAAAATAAATAAATAAAAAGGTAAAAATGAAGATTATCAAAAGAAAAAGTAACTCATTTATTTATCATTTCTTGAAGATTCATATTAAGAGAAAGTGACTATTTTATAGAACATCTATTCTAGGTATTTAATTAACTTTATATACAAACTATTACTACTATATCACTACAGCTGTTTCAGTTTAAATTAATCTCAAGTTAGAATTTAATGCTACTATATTTAATTAAAAACTTCTTAAATTTAGAAAATACATCCAATAGTATGCTACTAGAAATCATTTAACTAAAATACTGATAAGTATTGAACAATAAAAGCTAGCACTTGACTTGAAGAAAAGCCGTAGTTTCGGGAAAACTTTTATTAAGGAGATCAAGGATTTTGTGTCACTTTGATGATTGTTCTGTGTTTAAAAATTAAATAAATATTACGCCCTCTTTCCCTGCCTAAGACCTGTATTTATCCTTCCTCTCGGCAACGACGTTAGATACATATATGTAAAAGAATGCATTAACATGTGACAAATCAAAAGCAAATTATACTATAAGAAAGAGCCAGAACAGATTTAAAAAAACATACTGTTAGCTCAAGGGGCATAATATAAAATTTATCATTTAATTCAGTCATAAAAATATTATACAATCGTATAAACTTAAAATATAATATTCTGTTAATCTTTAAACACATTCTAGTTTATAAAATTTAAAACACAAACAAGAAGAGAAAAAAATGATTTTTTTTTTAAAAAGTGGCTGACTCAATTTTAACTGTTAGTTCTTAAGATGACTTTGAATGATGTGCAAGACATTCCGAAGATTAATACTTCTCAGAAACATTTTTTCATTTCCCACCACTTTAGGCAATGTATGTCCTCATGGCACATAACAGGCAGTATTGTTAATTTCTGTTCTTCCCATTAAGGTGGATCAACGTCACCCTAAAAGGACAGATAAATTACATCTGAGGAGAAAGAATACAGTTTTCCACTTGATTAAAAAAACAAAGCTCTATTAATTCAGGTTATTAAGTAGCAGTAACCATGTAAGATTAAGCAAATACAAATAATTCATATAATGAGAATTAAACCGTTTAACTCTATTTAAGTTGATTTAAAATGAGGTCTAGAATCCCCTAAGACAGTATTTGGCCTCTAAATGTTGTTAATCAAAACGTAAAGAGATAGAATATAAATGCCCTTTTAACACAAAAAAGACATAGTCTTACAGTGACAATATTTTACGAAATCCGACACAAAAATGCACTTTCTCTGAGTAAATCTAATTTTTTTATGGGTGTGGATTTCTGACCCCCAAGATATTGTGGGTAGCCGAACAAAAGAAATATGGTTCTAATAGTTTGGACAGATTAGAGTTCCAAAATTTGGATCCCTTAATATTAATTTTACTTTTTGTGTATTTTACTAAGTCTCGAGTACTTTTTAAGCGAATTGAAAAATTTTTGTTCACAATTGTAAAATTCGTTTATTCAAATATAATTCCACGCAAAATATATATTTTAGTAAATAATAATTAGTTTTTTATTTAATATTAGTCGGACAAGTTTTGCATTGTATAGTAGATAATTTTTTTACATCATTTTAAAGAATGCAATTTTAAATAGCAAAATTTCAGTGAAATTGGGCAATTAGTGAAAAGTTGCATTTTTACAAAAATTTCAACCTTGTAATTCAATTTTTCGACTCAAATAAAATAATAAATATTTATTATAAGTTATATTTTGCACAGAATTCTTTCTAGATAAACGAATTTTATAACAGAGCGCAAAATTATTTCAAATTCCTTTAAAGGTTTTGTAGATATGTTAAATACGTAAAAAGTAGAATTAACATTAATTGCTCAAAACTTTGGACTGCTCTCTTGCAAGGCCGGATTTACGTATAAGCTAAATAAGCTGTAGCTTAGGGCCCCAAGATGACAAGGGCTCCCAGATCCCTCTTTTTTAATAGTTTCATTTATAGCTGGGGCCCTCTGAAGCCCAAAAGAAAAAATTTTTTCTTCTTTTTTACATTGTTGGACGCTTTTTAAAATCTAATCGAAGTGTTTACAAGTATAAAATAATTGTTACTCTTCACTTTTCTAACCTTTTATAACGCTCTTTCTTTCCACTGATGAAAATATCCCCGCTTTCGTACCTACCCACCCACATAGTTGTCAAATAGCCGTCTCACTCTGCACTGTGAGAAACTGTTTTTAGATTCTTTAAATTGCCTAGCTACGGAAGGAAATTACCGTGTTTATTGGTGTTAACATAAACACTGTAAATGTTACCGTGTTCTGATAGTTTTGACCATAATTAGTTTTCATTGTGAGGTCTGTGATTCATTTATTTCGTGGTTAACTTATTTTTCCGCATGCAAACAAATGTGTTTTTCGTAACATTTCAGAGGGTCTTTTATTTTGACACCCCAATTTTTTTAAAAATTTGTTTTCGCTAATTTGGAGGGAAAAAAAGAACATGTGTTTAACAGTTTTACATAAAGAACATATCCTGAAATTTTCGACAAAATCAAGAATGTAAAGTATTTAGATGACTCCTAATTTATTAAACTTAAGAAAAAAGAAAAGAAAACGCAAGGCAGGTGTGTTGATTTGGGGCAGTTGATTATGAAATCTAACACCAAACAAAGAGGTCGAGGGTTCTATTTCAGCTGGTGACAGTTTTTAATTTTTATTTCTTAATGCTGAAAACTGTTTTTCTTATGTTAAAAAATCAAACATGTTAAAAAAACAGCTAATTTGATTTAACAATTATTTAAAAAACTTGAAGGCTCCGTCCCTTGCTCACTATTGCCCCGTGGTTGCTTCTGACTCATTAAAGGTTAAAGGGAAGAACGGTTTTTATCCTATTTTTACAAAAATTGCCATCTGTTACATCTTGAAGATTTTTAAATGTAGGCAAATCAATAATATAGAAAATTGGTACCTCAGATTCCCGGTATCTTAAATACTCAGTAAAGATGGGCTATGCTGTGGAAAAACAGTTTCTGTCTGTTCGAAGATACGTTTTTCCCCCTCCTCAGATTTAGCTTTTATGGATATAAACCGTTTTTCCTCTTACTCTCCTTAAAAGTTGATAGAAAAAAGATAATTTTGTTATGTAATTAGTATACTTTTCTGCAAACCTATGTTTATCTTAACTATATGAAAAAATAGCTAAACTTGATAAATAATTTTAAAAGTACTTGAAGAAAAATGGTACTTAGAAATGCATAATAAGCAGTGATAAGTTAGAAATAATTTTACTTGTTTCCAATATCAAATATTAACTTTAGATCATATAATAGTTCGCATTGGAAATAGTTTTTATCTCTCCTCAGTTTAGTATTTTTAAAATTTTCGATATAAATTTTAACATTTATTTAAATTCTCCCTTATTTTTTATCTTTTTCATTTTATGTTATTTTTGACATAAAGTAAAGCGCGAAAATGCTTGTAAAATGAAAATTGCGCGAAAGATAAACTTTTCTACAACAATGGATAAATATAATTATTATTTAAAAGGGAAAAAAACACTTAAACAAATAGGAATTTTGAAAAAAAGAAAGAAAGTAATTCATTAAAACAGTAATTTAAAATACTCCTGCCAGCAGTAGTTGCATTTCAGCAGACGGTACACCGACCAACAATTTTTTATTTTTTTTTTATTTTTTATTTATTTTTTTTTTTGCTACAAGTTTTATCATTAACTAATAATTGGAGCTGAGGTGGTTCAAGGGATAGAGTATTCGCCTCCTAATGAGATGAGGCGAATCCCAGCGAGGCTGGTTGATACAAATTCCACATCCGGCTCGCACCGACCTCTAACGGATCATGGATTAAAGTCCTCTTGCTGTCAGACTAACAGTGAGAGACTTTCGTGATTTTCCTCTCCATGTAATTCAAATGCGGGTTAGTTCCATCAAAAAGTACTTCCTACACACCTTCATAATTTCAAGTTTCTAAGCCTTAAAGATATTGAGCAGTAAAGTAAAATGTAACGCAAAGAGAAAACAATCGAGTAAAAAAATTTGCGAAAAAGAAAACATTTAAAATTTTAAATAACATATGTTCAGAATTTCGAGAAAAATAAAAACTCTGTTAAATACATAACGGATTTTCCAGCATGCCAAATTTTTATCTGTGCTTATGATGAGCTTAAAATATCTATCTGTTGTAACTTTTTTTTTCTCCTTTAAAATATATGTGCAATAAAAGAAAGGTTCTACATTATAGGCTCAACACGATCAATATGCTTATCAATCAAGTAATATTATAAAATTTTTGAATAGTCCCGTAGTGGACTGATCGTTAAGACACGGTTACCAGCAGATCACCGAAGTCAAGCATCACTGGCTGCGGTCAGTGTGCCACTTGGTGACCACTTGGATCAGTCTGCGTAGGGACCGACAGTGTGCGGTATGAGTCCTCGTTAAACTGTTCTACCGTAAAGTGCTCGACTTCGCATGCAGGTCGTCGGGCTACCGATGCGGGGGTGCCATCCCCTCTGCAGAGGATCAGAATTGTGATGGCATGTCTTCGGATCATATTCAGAGATGTTTCCCAGACCATCGTCAATAGCCCGTTGTGCAGCTCTAGTGCGACGTAAATGAACTACAACAACTACAAATTTTTTAATTATTTAATGTTAATACTCAACAATGACAGTTTACTTTAGGTGTATAGAAATATCATTGAGCCTATAAGGGCCCCATCATTTTCGGTAGCTAAGGGCCGGCCAAGCTTAAATCCGGCCCTGCTCTCCTGACAAAACTATTGGGACGTTTACATCCTTGAATTACAACATACTGCTGTGCTAGTCTTGGTGCTTCGTCTTTCGTTGGCGATATACATACTTTCCAGAAAAACTTTGGTTATATAGCAGAAAAATTAGAACGATTAAGTGCAAGCCCGGTCACATTTTCATTATTTATTCATTTCGTACACGAAACTAGCGTTAAGGTAATAGCTTAAGAACATACCTTCAAAACATAGGGGGTAGCCGCAATCTGGAAAATATTACAGTCCCCATAGTTTGGACGGAATGTCACTTTTTGAGTTTTAGTCATATTTTTAAAACTCACTTATAAAGCCCATTTACCCGAAGATAATTGCATGCAAAAAATAATTTTTAATGATTATTTATTATATTTTTTTTAATTGCGGATTAAAAAAATTTTTAATTATGAGGTATAAATTTTTTTATGCCATATTAATCTACGTATTTTTCTATTGCAAAATCTAAAGTTCCAAGAGTTTTTATTTGGTAGAAGCAGAGAAAAATTTTAATTATTTTTAAAAAAATAATTTGGTGACAATGAAGATATATTTAAATGTGGTCAACTTACAAGGAACTTTACGCGCGCGTAAAGTAAAATTTCCTTCATATTTTTTTCGCTAATAACCGATTGCTAATCCTATTTTTTTTTTTTTTTTTTTTAATTATAAAATAGGGTGTTTCTTTTTTTAGTCGTCTAAAAATTTATTCGTAATTTAATAAAGAGATTTGAATAAAACATTTTATTGAATAAAAGCATTTTTTCATCAATTATTGAGTTTTATAACAGCATGTTTCTGATAGAATGTGATTATACGTCAGCTCTTTTTAACTTTATTTTTAGTTTGTTCTTTCAATAATTGATAAAATTTTAATAATATACAAAGGTATGGATAGATTTGGAATAATATGTGAATCGATTTCTTCACTATATAATTTATAATTATTAATACTAATATGTAGTCAATATTTTTAAATATCTTAAAATTTCTCAACATCTCATAAATTGTCTTAATCTTAAAATAAATTTGTTATTGCCCACGCGCGTTTCGCATAATTATTTTTTTATTTATATAATTTTTAATTTTAAAAATGTGAAGTTTTATTGTATTTAGCTAATTTTTGTTTTACAATATTTGTTATGTTCAAAATGCTTAAAAGTTATCCACTATAGGAAGAAATTCAAACATTTTGATTCTATTTATAATTTTCTATTAATTAAACGACAGATTATTTAACCAATGAATGTCACTGACTTATTGATCGAAAAGTTAAATTGTTAATTCAACTCAGTAAAACTTAAAAGAGTCATCTACCACATACGCATTTAGTTTCAGATAATTTATTTTATTAAGCATTTTTATCTCATATAAGGTGGTAGGAAGAATATTTCCTACCAACAGCATTAATTTTTAAATATTTTTTCTAAGCTATTTATTCACTTATAATTTCGGGAGCCATCTTCTAATAATTTCAGGAAAAAAAATACCAATGAAAGGATTTGTTTACATAAATGCTGGAAGTAGTTAAGGGTAGTGAGCTGTCATGAATGGAGGCCAAAACCGGGGAAATATTTTTTCTAGTGCACAAAGTGCTCCTTCAATTCATTACTTTTAATTAAGTTTATTTCCAGTAACAAACAGAATTTATAAATCCGGTTATTTATAAGCACAGAATAATCAATTCTTTGCTATAGGTAAAATTTTACAATCCATCAAAGGTTTTAAAAAGGAAATTAGGTTTAGACTATTATTTTACAAATAAGTCTCTATCTCAAATATAGTTTAACATAAAATTACTAAAAAAGAGGGGTCTTTTAAAGAGTTAATAATGCAAATAGTCTTGAGAAACTAATTTTTTCTTTACAACAATGCATAAAAAATTTAAAAATAAAATCAGATGCTGATTACAACTTTATACACTTAAGTAATAAGGATTTTATTTTGAATTATGTACCTTTCATTCATGAACTTTCAAATTAAAAATACAATTCATTTACCTCATATACGATCTTCTTGCTGTATAATAAGATACATTCAACACCCAACTAATTTCTAATGGATTTTCATAAATTGATCATGTAATACACGAAAACGATTTGCTAGATTTTTAAGAAACATGTTATTTTACATAAAATGGTTTGATTAAAAAATATAACTAAATGTGTTAATTTATATCAATTTATTTTAGAAGTTAAAACCCAATTTTTAAGCTGAAATAGTATAGCTGAATAGTACTCAGAGAATATTTGGCTGGAAATTTTTTTTTCTCCTGATATGTCAGATATCAGATATTTTAATATACCATACTAGTTAATTTACTAATAAGTTGTTTGTAAAATAATAAAATCACAGGAACCCGAGTACTTAAGTTTTTGAATTTTAACACTGTATAAAAAGTTCATGTTTATTTCATCATTTTGATATTTTCGCCAATACTATTTGCTCTAATTTCATTCAGATGTTGACAAAGGACAACCTGATGACCCGTCGAATTTTCTAACAGTAATGTAGAAGAGTCAGAAGATGTAACAAGTTCTCATTTTTCACTTTAAAAAAACTGTAAGAAGGGAAGTAGAAAATAAACCAGTTTATTGAATCAAAATATACAGGCGAGTTCTTCATAATTCCAAATTCTTGGTGTATCAGTTTTGTAATAAAGCGTTTACTCTGGTTTTTAGAGTGGTTTTGGTTAGTAGTGGTATAAATGTTAATTTTCTTTTTTTTTTCTTGCTTGAATAAAAGTTTAAGAAAACAATCATATTTTGCATCACACGTAAGGGGAACCACGAAAATATCTTTCAGATTGCTTGACTCCATTTAAAAGCTCAGTAATCGCAATGAATTTTTTTTATAATGAATCATTTTTTTATTATCTTTGAGAGACTTCTTTGTGAATATAACGAGATGTTCTTCATATTTTTGTTGTTTTTTACTCAATCCGAAAATCAAAGTAGCTCGCTATTTAAGTATCGGTATAAAACCATATTTATGAAAGTTATAAAAATAATTCATTATAATCAAGATTAAATTGAAATTAACATCATCAAATTTCGTGTTACACGCTAAGAAAAACAAACGAAAATCTTTTTCAGATTGCTTTTATTGGTATATAAAATAAAATAATTTGCATTTTAAGCATCGGAGTAAAATGATATCTATGAAAATTAAAAGATTAGTTCATTTGAATTAAGATCAAATCAAAATAATCACATTTTACGTTATACGCAAAGGGAAACCACGAAAATGTTTTTTTAAATTCCTTGGTGATAATAGGATTCAAACTAAATGTTCATCATCATCTCAATGAAAATATTTTTTATAAGCAGCCATTTTTTTATTATTATTATCCTTAATAGATAGGGTACTATCTTTCTGAACAGAACGAAAAGCTCTTCTTATTAACTCAACCCAGAAATTAAAGTAAGTCGAAAAGTAAGTTAAGTATAGAAGTACAATTGCTAAAAAAATATCCTATTTTAATTAAAATTATCAAATTTTTCGTTACACGCTAAGGAAAACCACGAAAATGTATTTTTTTTAAAATTGTTTTTATCGGTAATAGGATTCTAGCTAAATGTTTATTATCTAAAAGAAATTATTTTTTAAAGACCAATCTTTTTTTTTATCCTTGTGAAGCTTATCATCTTTGTGAATGCAGCTAAACGCCCTTATTATTTTTAATTCAATTCAGAAATCAAAGTAATTAACAATTTAAGTATCTTAATACAATCATATTCATGAAAGCTATAAGAATAGTTTATTTTAATGAAGATTAAATTAAAGTAATCAAAATTGCGTTACATGCGAAGGAAAACCACGAAAAAGTCTTTTAAATTGCTTAATGGTAATAGGTTTCCAGCTAAATGGTAATTATCGCAATGAAATTATTTTTTATAATCAATAATATTTTTATCATCCTTGAAAAACAATCTATTATCTTAGTGAATATTCGGAAACACTCTTCTTATATTATATTTTTTTACACAACCCAGGAATAACAGTAACTTGTAATTTAAGTATCAGAATAAAAGCATACTTATAAAAGCTATTGAAGTAACCTAATTCTGCGATACAAGAGAAGGAAAACCACGAAAACGTTTGTCAGATTTTTTGATGGTATTAGGATTTTTTCGAAATGTTCATTATAGCAATGATATCATTTTTAATAATCAATCATTTTATTTTATCATCTTTGATATATAGCCTATCTAAGTAAATGTTGTTAAATGCTCTAAAAATTTTTTTGTACTTTTTTGTATTTTTGTACACAACCCAGATATCAAAGTTACTTGCAATTTAAATACAGGAATGAAATTATATTTTGAAAGATTTTTTGAATGAAAATAATTAGAATTTACATTGCGCGCAAATGAAAACCATGAAAAAGTTTTAATAACTAATTGAACGCTAGCAGACAATAATGAGACTCTATCTCAGCAGTTATTAACATTTTCCAATTTATTGTTCTTCATGAAATTAAATGTTTTGGGCAGCTTAGATTGCTCATAAAACTGTTCTTTATTTTATTTTAATTATTTATTTTTTAGTTATTTTTATATTTTTATATGTTTTTAATAAGTACTTGAATTGTTTTTTTTTTAATATTTATTTTAAGTATTTGAATTTCAGAACAATATAAAAATCAATTTTTAAGATTATATCAATTTTTTCATTTTAAAATTTACAAACCATAAATCTTTAAAAAATTTGAAAAAAATGTGTTCAGATTTTTTTGGCTCAGAGACAGAATGTTATTATTTATCATGACAATTTATAAAAATCAAATAAAAACCAGTGATGTCAAAGTTCACCCTGACATCCGTTTGGTATAGTGATTGATCTTTCTATCTTTATGTCTTTGTCTGAGTACACACAAGCAAAGGAGGGGATACAAGTCTCTATATTCATTGTCTAGAAGCACTTCGATTGGTTTGAATAAATTATCAAACCGAGCATGCGCATCAGTAAAAGTGTGCCAAACGAAAATGCTAAAAATGCCATTCTAGTAATCCTGACAAAACGATTAAGCGATAAAGATGAAAACGATGATGCAATTGACCAATCAAATGCCTCTATTCATTAAAAAGGTGGGCAGCCAAGCAACAGCCTTAAAAGCTATTTTATGTTTCTCATGTTTATTTCGAAAAGTTTTTAGCTATGCAACAATATGTTATGCTTATTTAACTGTGACTGGTAAAACGTAAGTTCTTCATTTGTTATTGAAGAATTCTGCTTTCTCTCGTCTTGTTAATCGACAATATATTTACTTGCAATTAATTTAGATTGCTGGTTGTTTGCTTAGATTTTTTGGAGATAAATATTCATCAAAATGCTTGCCGTAAGAAATCTTCTGAGAGCTACCCGGAGTTTCACTACATCTGCTCTTCGTCGAGGAGGACATGGTGGTGAAGTCGGTGATAATCTTCCTTTTAGTATCAACAATAGGTACAAGCTCACTTTGTACTTCATGTTATTCTTTGGAAGTGGATTCAGCTTACCTTTTCTAGTTGTGCGTCATCATCTCACAAAATAATTAACTTATATAGAGTTATGAAGCAACGCTGTTATATCTATTTGGTTTATTTACTTTGAAGTCGCCTAGACAAACCTGCTACAAATTGACTTTCTTTTGTCAAAAGTATGCTTGTTTAAGATAAATGTATTGATATTTCGTAAAATTAAATAAAATAATGTAACAGTTAACGTTTAAAGTGTTCATTATATCTTATATTTTTAATAATTGCATGATTTTTGCGGGTATATTTCATATTGGTACTTGTTCTCGCCAACTGCAATCACCAAGGCATCAAAGGTCTTCTGAGCCTGCAAAGTTAAAAAAAAAATTTAGGGGGATACTTCCGTATCGTGATCTGCTACTACAGTCGCCAAGGTGCCAAATAGATTTTAAAATTTAAAAAAGAGAAAGCCTGTAAATATATGACCGGGGGTGGCTACTAGTTATACCTTTCGCGTTGGTTTCTTTCTATTTTTTTTTTCTTTTAGTTTCTCGCGGGCTGCTGCCCAGAAGTTGCCAAGTTTTCGGCCATAGATCCCAATACGGAAATCTCCCCTTCTTGTGGTTCAGTCCATGGAATAATATCCATTTTGAAAAGTTTAGTTAGGTATTGAACGCAACTCTGCCTGTTGACTGATTCTTTTATTTAACTCAATAAGTAAATGACTAAACTTCTCTTATTTAACTCAATAAATAAATAACTAGCATTTTAAATGATTATGTTATGTAAAAAAAATTAAGGTAAAAGGGAAGTTAAATAGTTCTAAATTGAAAGTTGGTGCTTGGGTTTGTATGCAAGTTTTATGCCAAGTTATTTTAGTTTAAATAGTTACACTTTTACAACCAAGTAAGTTACACTTTCGTTTGAATGATTTAAGGTTAGTTTTATTAGTTCACATATTTTCATAAACTTTAAGGTAAGAATGCAGTAATAGGTCTCTTATAGACTCTCTGTTACTTGTTTACTGAAAAAAGGTTTCAGGTTAGGACTTGTGATAAAAATTTCATAAACTGTTTACTACTTTTCAACAAATATTTAATCCAGTTATTAAGTATAAAATATGTAGCATTTATTAGGTATAAAAAATTACAGAACTCTGCAGTAATTAATGAGGTAGCACTAATTATTGAATGACTATTATTTAGCTTGACTTAGATTTTAATTTAAGTCATTTTAGAGTTTCAGTCAATTCCCCCTAGTTTTTTTTTAAGCAAGTAAGTGGTAAAAAGGTTTTAATGACTAATTTCCTTGTTTTAATATCTAGGGCTGAAGTGACAAAACAAAGTTTGGCTTTCCTCTGACGCATATCTCGGGTTCTAAATACTCCTAACACCTATCAGTGTTCTGTCTAGGTTTTTCTTAGAGGTACCGATTTTGTGAAAATTTAAACATAATTTGTAAAAAAATTATATTAAAAAATCAACGTAAAAATCTGGATTTATCGTTTCTTAAGGGATACAGAAATAAAATTTTAAGAAAAAGTATTTAGTGAAACTACCGTTTTTCCTAAAATTGAATTTGTGAAATTGCTGTTTTTCCTAAAGTTGAATTAGTGAAGGTACCGCTAAACGGTAGTAAATTCGGCCTGGGCAGACCCCTGTTTATGTATTTCTGACTCTCAAATTCTTCAGGCTTAGACCTATAAAAGCAAGCTTGAACTCATCTCTGCCCACTTGGATTGGGTACTGCACTTTGAAAATTTTATGAATTCTTGAATATATTGGCAGAAATAAGGATTCTATATTTCACTTCAAGTTGGCATTACAGGGAAATGTAATACTAAACCTTTGAAAAGTAGTTCGTAGCTATTTTAGAATTGATAACAGTTTAAACGTATGTACAAATATAAATAAATGTTGTATATTAAGAAATGTGTATCTTAAAACATGCTTTAGAAGTTTTATGTTAAAATGTATTTAACTTATAAATACCTTCCTGGAATGGCGAATGTACAAAGAAGGTGTTTTAGTTTGGCGATGAATTAGTTTCTGAAGACGAGGTATAGGTGTGTTGCTATGTTTTTGCACTGGTCAGCCAGCTCTTTCAAATCCCCTTGTCTTTGCGCCTTATTTTAATTTCTTTCACTTGCATGCTAAATTGTTTTGTTTTTATTAGCTATTAACTGTTAATCTGTTTTTTTTCGCTATTTATTTTATTTAGCTTGTTTTTTTATAGCTATTAATTCTTATTTTTTTGTATTGATTGTTAATTTTTTTTGTAATTCCTTGTTAAATTGTTTTTTTTTTTTGTTCCTTTTTTTTCTAATTACTAAATGTTAACTTGTTTTGTAGCCATTAATTTAGCTTTATATCAGATTTTGGTACTTTTCCATTATACCAGCACAGACAATGAAGGTGCCAATAGTGGTGCAACCAATGCCAAACTGAATAACGCCGCTGGTAACCTTTTGTCTCCACATTTTCAAAGCAAGCCATTTTTTTAATCGGTCTTGTCTTTTTCTTAGTACGAAAAATTAACGCAATAAACAATGATAATTTGGGATTTGCCCAAAACAGAGGAAGAAACGGTCAGATTCTTTTAAGAGAAAGGCATTTTGGCTGAAATCGCCACTTGTGATAAGAATTGTGGAATGAAATTGTATATCGGCGATGAAATTCAATGGCGCTGCAACCTTTCATCTTGTCACTGCAATAGAAGTATCCGTAAAGGCCCATGGTTTCAGTCATCGGAAATGAGCTTCTTGAAGTGTGTGTGGTTTATTTATTGTTGCAGTGAAGAATTAACTTCAGTTAAATGGCGTGAAAAGTAGTTGCGAATCAGTCATGGAATAGTTGTAAACTGGTTTAATTTCATCATCGAGGTTTGTGTGAATTCTTTGCGTAAACATGAACAACGGAAAGTAGGAGGACCTGGCATGATCGTCGAAGTGGACGAAAGTTTGTTTACGAAGCAAAAAAACAATGCGGGATGGATTCTACCGCAACAATCAATCTTTGGTAGAGTTTGCCGGGAAACGAACGAATGTTTCCTTGTGGAGGTGTCAAACAAATCCTCTAACACTTTCAATGCATCTAAGGGAAATATCGAAAAAGAAACTAATTTATTCCAATTCATGGAAATCATACTGCGCTAGTAAGCTGGACTCTGAAAGCTTTGAACATTTCAAAGGGAACCATAAATACAAACTTGCTGATCCAGAAACTGGAACAAACACGCAAAAAATAGAGAGACTGTGGGCCAGAGCGAAATGGCCAATTAAGAAACACAGAGGAACGACACACCATCTCGAAAGTTATCTTGCATAATTTATGTGGAGAAGGCAAACGGAAGCATAATTTGAAAAATTTTTAAACGTTATTAAAATGTTTATGCCTCCGAAGTGAAAAAAAAAATTAACCATTTATTAACAGTTTTTTTATGTGCATGCTGTGTGTTGTAGCCAATAAAGTTTGCTTTGTGTGATTTGTTCCGGCAACTGTGTGCTGTCACGAAAAAGTTTGCTCGACGAGATTTGCGCCAGTATAATGGAAAAGTACCCAGATTTTTTTACGAGAAAACAAAAAGGTCTTCTCTTATAAAGAGGTTTTTTAGTTTAGTTTTCTTAGATTTAATTAAAAAAAATTTCTTTATAAATGTTTTGTTTTGTTAAGTTAAAAAATAGTAAAAAAAAATCTTGTTTTGAAAAAATCATAATCAGAAAAATCCATTTTTTAAAAATTATGATAAAAAAATCAGCTTACAATTAGTATCTCAAATCAATTATTATTAGAAATGTTCTATAAAAATCTTGTCCTTTTTTGTATTTTGCTAAAATTTTAGTAAGGTTCTTGGTAAAAAAAAAAAAAAAAAAGAAATTCAGCGCTTTGTTTTCTTCAACGCAAATATTAGCCATTTTCTCTCAGTTTTTGCTTCCTCGTGCCCTCTACTATCTTAGAGCAACCCAATTTCCGTGAGAGCAGCTGCAATCCAGTCTACCTGCCTTTCTCTCGAGTGCCAACTTGAGGTGAAACGAAATATAGTTGGCCTGTGGAAAATTCAAAGTATCAAACTAATTTTGATTTGTTCATGTTTGAAAGGGTTAAAATAAAGATGGTTGATCTCATAGTCAGAGATATAAATTTCACTGATAGGAAGGTTTGAATAATTCGTTAAAGGATACTTGTTTATACAGTCTTGCTTAATAATTTAGTATTAAAACTCAGTACACTAGTTTGTTTTTCCTTTGAAAAATATTTAATTATTTGCTTAGTTTGCCGACTTATGGTTAAAAATGTGAGTGTATTCCAGTAAAAGTAATTAATCCATTATTTCCTTTAACTGATTTTTTATATAACTGTCAAATCATAATGGCTTTTGTATTATATTAAGTTGTATTAGTGAAAATTTTTAAACTAAACTTAGAGTTCGTCCTTTTCTGTGAAGTTTTTCATGTGCTACCGCTTGAATCAATTTGTTAAAAAATAGTGTTTTCCTGGAGATAACCACTCTAAATTCTACAATTAGAGTTAACTTTTTTCTGTAAAAAATTTTCTTTGTGACCCAGCACTTAGTTTATTTTGTTAAAGTATTATACTTTTCAGCGAGAAATGGTAGTGAAAAACGCTATCTTAAACTAGTCAAGACTTTTAGCTGTTCATCGTCAAAGTTATGGCAAGTAGCACTTGTCTGGGTAGCAGTTAATGTAAGTTTTATTGATAAAATTCGGCAAAAATTGATATTGAATTCTAGAATTAATAAAAATCTGCAATGTTTACAATAAACACAGCCCTTCATGTTTACATTTTGGTCCCGCAGTGGACTGATTGTTAAGACATTGTTCCCAGCAGGTCACGAAGTCGAGCATCACCTTCTGCGGTCAGTGTGCGGGTGGGTGACCACTTGGATCAGTCTGCGTAGGGGCCGAGGGTGTGCGGTATTGGTCCTTGTTAGATTGTTCTACCGTAAAGTGCTCGACTTCACGTGCAGGTCGCCGGGCTACCTAAGCAGGGGTGCCATCCCCTCTGCAGAGGATCAAAATTGTGATGGCATGTCTTCGGATCATTCACAGGGATGTTACCCAGACCGTCGCCGGTAGCCCATTGTGCAGCTCTGCTACCTTCTATTGCTGAAAAGAGAAAAGTGCCTAGCCTGGAGGTAATGTTTTTCTAAATACAGGAGCCAAGTTTTTTTTTCTTTTTCTAAGAACATAGTAAATGAAGATCTTGTTATCAATTATACAGTAAAATTTCATCACAATATTCTGGGAAACAATATTGTAGAGGAATATATTGCTATATATATTGAGGGCCTACATATTTTGAGAACACAATTTTTTTGAAAATGTTATTTGCATTTTAAGCAACGAAAAATGTATTTGTATATCATTGATAATTTTTAGTTTATTTTGGGCAAAAAAAATGGCTTCTTCCTGGCGTCTAAGGGGAAAATGCTTATGAGAAAACCAAATGTTTTATTAAAAAATTCAAATACTCAAGACTTGCAAGATGAAGAGTTTTCATAGAATTATTCAACTTCATGAACCTAAAGTATGGAATTATTTGATTCGTTAATGTGATTTGTGGGGTCATTACTTGCTCATTATCAGGTTTTAATATAAATGGAATGACATTAGACAGAAATGTTACATCTGTGATCTACATTCTAGTAGATAAGAGAGTAAGATAAGATGTAATTGTATTGAAATATGAACAATAGCCATTCTTACATTAGTGGAAAGGAATGATTATAAAATCAATAGCAAATCTTCTCTTGTCAGAAAAAATGGCATAAGATAAAATAAGAATTCTTTTTTGTATTTGAATTATCATAAAAAAATAGCATTGAGATTAAAAGAAAAAAAAAAATCCTGTTACTATTATCACTATATTGAGAAAGATAACATTTATTTATATGCAAATTCACTAGGAACACAAAATATTGTAGTAGTGGGAGTTGTATCGGATATCACTGTAGCGAGAATACACGGTATATCAATTCTAAGAAGTTAAATATATATACAGTGAAACTTAAGTTAACCACCTCTGTAGATTGAACACCTGTCCAAGTTTATGTGAATGATCATGTACCAAACTGGAAAAATAAAGACTTTTCCAAATGTTTATTGCAACTTGTGTTTAAAAGAGATACGATAAATACTTAATGTAGGAACAAATATCAGTGAGTGTTTAAGAAGAAAATGTTGATGTTTAAAGCTGAGGGGAAAAAGGGATTTCCTATTTTTCATTCTCACCTGGAAGAACTTTTTTGATGAATAACATTATAGCTTTACAGTGGTTATTTGAGAGAAGACCCCTTAATTAAATATATTATCTAAGTTTTTGGTTTAAAAATTGGATTAATTTAGCTGGGGTTTTATGTTTATTTGAATCTTAAATAAGTTAAAAAGAAAATTCAAAAAATGTCTTTTTAGTTAGTTTTAAGAATAGAAAATATGATTTAATTATTTTAGGCATTAGTTAATTGAATGAAATTGAAAAATTGTATTTATAGATTATTTCTTCAAAACAAGTGTATTCCAACCTGTGAGCTACAAGATATTGTCGAAATGGTTTTCGAAGAAATAATTTATAAAGTTATCAAATTTTATTAATTTATCGGCAATATCTCCTCACTAATTAATATCAACTATCCCATATATAAACTAATTGTTGATTTTAATTTGTGATGCGATACTTTTGATAGTGATACAGATTTGTGATTGATACATTCAAGTCTGACTGTTCAATCACAAACTAACATCAAATTTGTAGCTTCAGAATCGTAAAATTTGCACTTACGATTTCCATCAGTTTCAAATATAATTCATAAATTTTCATCATCTCAATCACTCTTTATCTTTGAGCTTTTACAATTGTTGGGTCTGCATGGGAACGAAATAGAACTGCATTATTTTAACTGAAGGTTTTTATTTTTAGTTAAACACAAGCCTAAAAGTTAACTATGTAGTAATGTAATGCTTGGCGGTATTTGAAACTTTATTTTACAAATAAATATGAAATAATATCCTGGGAAATATAAATCATATTTTTTTATAAGTCTTTATGAATTCCAGGAAGGATTAAGCTTAACTAAAAGAGACTAAGATTTTATTTCTTTTGTGACAAGTTTGTAATAATTTTAATTTAAAAATATTAAGTACTTTAAGTTATATTATTTTTTAATAATATTAATTACTACTATTTTGTTGGAGTTTTGATTGGTGAATGTAAATCCTGATATTTTCTAATTTTAGTTAATATTAATTTTAATTTACCCTAATTTATTGCAAATATATTTTGTATTGTAGAACTTTTACATTTTTTTTATACTTAGGCTTTCAGCAAATAACCTTAGTATATGTATTAATCAGGAAATTCAAGAAACACTGTTTTCCACATTTTAGGTAGGAATAAAATATTAATTCATTACAATTTAGTAAATAATTGACACACTAACTGAAAAGAGACAATGAGTTTAATCATCTACATATCTTATAGGTCCAACAATCCAAAAAACAGTTGATGCACAGGGGAAAGATGAATTTTACAACTTATGGCATTCAAGAATACATGAAATTCTGAATAGTATCACACAGTTCAATACAATAAAAAAGAAACTATATAACAACAACAAAAAAAAATTAATAAAACACAGAGAGGAATAACATAAGCACCATGTACGATGCTTACTTATTGACAATAAGGGAGAACAGTAATAGACTTTTTGTATTAAAATACATTTGTCACTCAGGTAATATCTGTACACATTTGGAAACATACAGGAACAGTAAAAAGGCATTTCTTAAAACAAAACATAGTCAGACTTTTTTTTTTAATTTCACACTGTACAGAATTATATATCAATAGAGATACACTTTTACAAGAAAAATAGGACCCTTTATATATATACAAGAAAAATATACAAATACATTACAAGGTCGACTTTTATATTAACATCATATAAACATTAAATGGACTTCCAATACACTACAAAAAGCAAAAGTGATTTAATGATGAGACCAAAGTATATGAAGATACAATGACAATACATAATAAAAAAAAGCCTCCATGCATGAAAGGCTGCAAATGCACATACAAAAATATTTGTACAGAGATAAAAGATCTTGTGAGCATATCCAGTTATTGAACATATTTCATAAAGGAAATAAGAAAAGTACATAAATGCACCTCATGATTTTCATGTATTGCACATGCAACAACATACTATATATCAACAAAGATGCCAAAAAAAGAAAGAAATATTACCGCTTCCCCTCCCTTAATTACACAGGAATTTAAATTTTGCCTATATTTATGTATTTTTAAAACAATTTTATTATATCTAGCTTGATTGTCATGTAAATATCAAATGATTTATAGTAACTGGTAAATGTTGAGCAATATATGTGATTATCAATATCCAGCAAG
The DNA here is from genome assembly GCA_949128135.1 of Parasteatoda lunata. Taxonomy (NCBI): domain Eukaryota; kingdom Metazoa; phylum Arthropoda; class Arachnida; order Araneae; family Theridiidae; genus Parasteatoda; species Parasteatoda lunata. The sequence continues at coordinate 56,092,923 of OX421970.1, read as the reverse complement.
TAAAGTATACCATTAGCAATTTTTATTTGTACTGTGACAACAGTTAATACGATTTTAAGTAAAGCAAAATAAAAAAATATTGCTGCAATTAAAAAACCATTTATCTATGACTAAAGCTATTTTAGCTGCAGTGACTTATAGTTTAAATTATTTTGTATATTCAGTACTTCTCGTAAGAAAAGTAGCAGGTGATAGAAATGTAACAGAGAAGTGGAATTTATCAAGTAACACTTAATATAACGTAAACAATTTCCTTTTTACCATATTAAATATAGTATATTCCCTATATTTAAATTACTCTTCCAAAATTATTACTAACGAATTTAATCAGTTATGTTTATTGTATCTTATTTGTTATAAAAAGATCAATTTAGAGGAAATAGTTTGATTCTTTTTGAAATAAAAAAAGAATTTTGGATTCTAGATAAAAACTACTTATACTGATCATCAGAATTTCGACTACATATATAAACATTAACTTTATTGAAGAAATATTTTTATAGTTCAAATAATGTAATAGTAAACGCTAGATAGTAAAATTAATAAATTTCTGAAAACTTACATTTTCTGTGTACTTCATTGTTAATGCTTAAGCTTAACTTGGCAGTGTGTATGTAATGTACTAATTTGTATGCATGTACTATCAGAATATTTTGTTCTAATTACTTTCAGACATTCGCAATTATCATCTTTATCGTTTAGAAGTACGCTTACACATATAACTTAAAATTATTTGCTTGATTATTGGAAAAAGTAGAAAAAAATTTATACTTTTCACATAGATTAGATTAATGGAGATGATTTAGTACCTGTGTACATCATTTAATTATTAAACTAAATTAAAAAATAAAGTAAAATTGTTATTGAAGTATCTCTGGATTACTGATTTTGGTTTTCACTTTAAGATAATACAATTTTTATGCAGCCAAAATATTTTTGTCTTAAAACGCGAAAGAGAAAAAAATTAAAGAAACTTATGCAATTATTCTCCCCCCCCCCCTCTGATTTTAGGGTTACTCTTGTTAAAAACGTCAAATAGCTTTAGAAAGTTATCTTTGGATTTGAAGTTAAATTAATTATAGAATGAAAAGTCATTGTAAATAGTTAGGGAAACTTCATAAGTTTAAGTTCCATTTAAAATTTTTATTTTATAATAATTACTTTGAATTACAATTCTTTAAGAGTAATATTACATATTCTACCTTTTACAACATTGCCAAGTTGACTTGATGTGATATAAAGCATAAAATATTTTAAAATAATTTAATTAATAACAGTTTATATCAAAACGCAATGATAATGTATGGGAGGAAAATATTGATATTCAATAGAGTAATAAAATGTAATTTTCATGAAGAAATAATATGATGGAAGGCAAATAAGACGCTGTAATTATATAAAAGACTTTTCATTTGCTCTTGTAATTATGAGTTGTTAACATGAAGGTATGTATAGAGAAGAAAAATTTTTTTATTTTAGGGCATAATTCAGGAAATAAAAAAGAAATAAGCTAGAGAAATACATTTGATTTTGCATCCAGGTATTTTGGAAAACTCTAAAAGGGCAAGCTCAATAATTTATACAACCATTGATGGGCAGGTGAGGTATAACTTACTTTCAGATTATCACTAATAGCCCATATATCTTCTTGAAAGAGGAACAAACAAAAAACTGAGTTGTTGAAGTTCAATGGAAAAAGAACTTATAATAGAAAACTTAGGCCATTTCTTGTACTGTGGCAACAATTATAGAGATTCGAATAATGCAATAAAAATAATAAATAATGCAATTAAAAAATTATTTATCAAGACAGAAACTGTTTTAACTACAGTAGTTAGTAAATATAAAAAACGTTTTTAGTCCAAATTTGCATTAAAAAATGGTAAAACTTAGTATTTTTCATGATTTTTTTTAATTTTTATAACTATTTTTCAAATACATTGTTAATAATAAGCTATAATTTTCTTGGAAATAATTAAGCTAATAATTTTAGCTTTTTCATCATAAGAAGTTAAAAGTTTTCACAATGAATATTACATTCTACATTATAGTTTACTTTGCCAAAGTTACTAATAAAATATTTTAAGTGTAATTGTTCAAAATAAATTTTTATGATTCTTAAATGAACATTTAGTATGAGACATAAATAAATGTTATAATCAACAGAATTTTTTTCAAAAGTAGAGATGTATTAGTATGAATTATATTTAAATTAAAAAACTATTAATAAATACCTTTTACTAGAAAAAAAAGTGGTGAACCTTTTAGAATTGATCCAATTGAAATTATTTAAATATAAGTTTCTAACTAGGCATCTTTGTTTATAGTAGTATATTGTACATGTAATCATACACATTAAATATACAATGACAAGTATAGCATGCATAAGAACAGTAGAAGCACCTTAGCTATAGTTTTTATTTACCCTCCCCCCTTTTTTTTACTTCATGGTTATAATCACATGAAATAAAGAACACTGCGGTTTCATCATAAAAAATAAACTCTTAGAATACTTCTGTAACATGAATAGATTATACTTTTGTGCTGAAGAACCAAAATGCTTACATGCACACTGACAGACACACTTTACACTTAGAGCACATGCATGAATGATAAAATCATGCAAATTAATTGAACATTTAATCCTGTTAATGATAAATTAGTACACTGTATATGCATATGCTGTTTATTAAGAATATAATGAATTTACCAATCTCCAGTTAATGGTTAAAATTTTTTCTTTCTTTTTCATTTAGATAGATATTTTGATGTTTTATCAAAATAGAAAAAATTCTGACATGGATGGATAGATAAAAACTTTCAAAAGTTAAACATATAATCATTCCAAAAGTTAAAGATATAAGTCAAACATACAAATTATAAGTCAAATACTTATTTGAAAATACATTTCATACTAAATGACATTATAATAATAATAATTTTAAAAAATTCAAGAAGTTTATAAAACATTAGAAACTAGTTATTTTAAGGATTTGTCTTCAACTGAACATATTGCTCACTGATTTTTTCTTAAAAGTGCGTGAACACTTTTTTCACAGCATAACATGATAAAAAGTAAAAAAAATTAAAAAAAATTAAAAAAAATTCCAGTTAGTTTAGAATAAGTTTCTAACATTAAGATGTATCACAAGTTTTTGATTAAAATTTTAAAGCTTTTAATTGTGTTATAATACATAAAGATTATAAGCATAGGAAAAATAAATGAAAATATGTCAGTTTATTGATACTTATTTTAAACATAATGAATCAAATAAAAATAAAAATGAGCCAACAATCAGAGAAAAATACAATTATTAAAGCTTTTGAATTTATACCTATTATTTTTTAATGACAAAACTTAGTTTATTTAACTGTAATAGGGTTAGGAATTTCATTTTTAAAAATCTTTTATGATTGAATTAAGTAAAGGGGGAATATGTAAAAAAAGTTAATTTCATATCATAGGAATACATACAAAATTTTGTTTTTCCTAATTTGTATACATTTTGCAGGCTTTCAAATATGCTCTACAACATATGACATAGTTATTTTAATAGAAATAATGCCCATAATTTACAATGTGAATTTATTGAAAAACTGAACTTGAATGACACAAATAAAAGAAAATTTGCTCAAGACATCTTAAAGATGCTGTAAAATTTCAAAATATATCTTATTTTTGGAATAATAAATATATTTGAATTATTTTGAAACTTGAATAGAAAAGCTTGATATATAAAAAGCATCTGGAAAATAAAAAAATAAATTGCAAATTTGTTAAGTAGCAAAGTAAGGAACTGGTTTCTTTTAATAGGAAATATGCTGCATCAGCATTGGAAAAAATTATAACAATAAACAATTTAGTTGATAAAAAATTATTAACAATAAAAAACATATTTATAACAAAAATTAATATGCTTAAAAAAATAATAATCATTCATCAGGAAAAAGAAATTTAGGATAACTTGAATGATCATAAAAACTTTTTTTCAACAATTAACAGAGCTATTTAAAAACTCAAACGATTCAAAAAGCATCAACAAAGCTAAAAGAATTTTAAAATTCTAACAAATTAAAAATTTTCCATGTAACCAGAGATTTGGCACAAAAATATTTCAAAAAAATTTTATTGTTATTACATTAAAAAAAAAATTTTTTTTTTTCCCTTCCAAAAATAACCATAAACAGAAACTTAATAAGCTTTAATAATGTGAATTATTATTTTGGAAAAATAGAACAATGAAATGATATGGTAGCAATCTAAAAACTTGATTTATCACAAATTCATATCATAAGAAAAAGCTCAAAGAGAATACTTAGCAGTTATTTATATACATTCAACAAATGCCTACATGGTAAGCATTTTTTATTGTGACTTGAAATCAAGATCTACAAGACACTCACTGTAAGGAGTACGGATATCAGAGACATAGAAAATGTCCTGAAGTATTCGCTATAAAATGGATATTTTTTTCTTCTTAATTCTTATCACTTTTGCAAAACATTCAGATTGATTTTAACTAATTCTACAATATAGGAAGAGAGGGCTAAAGCAATTTACAAGAGGAGCAGCAGAGTGTCAAAAATGAAATCATAAAAGATTTGGGAGTCTCTTTGCAACCAGTACTGCATTACTAGATGTTCCTTTGAATAGGCTTTTTAAGACAGTAAGCAAGCACCGTTATAGCTAATCTCACAGTCAAGAATCAATTCAAATGCAGAAGGTACTGATTACAAAGGGGTAATATGTATATAGATATATGTAAAACGATGGTGTAACGGGCATCATAAGTTACTATCGGATAAACAACGTAATTTGTTAAGTTGTACAGTTAAAAATCTATCAATTCTGATTTTAAAATTGTTATTTCTGGTGCTTCTAATAAAGTATTTTAATCCTTTCTGACCTTAACTATATGCATAAATATAAAATTAGTTTTAAGGGTTACCAAGCAATTTCTTTAATTGGCTGAGTGGTAATAAGGATATCAGTAAATAAAAAAAAAACAAATATCATATTATTTACTATCCATTTTTGGTCAAAAGCAAGTTAAATCTCTTTCTTATAACAATAAACAACTTATAATTAATCACTAAAAAAATTTGTTTTATAAGCAAATGAAAAAAAAATGTAATAAAAAAGTTTAACACAAAAGCAGCTATGGTCTATTCGTGAAAAGGTGATAAAAAACAAGCTTTCTTAAATCAAAAAGAGAATTAATTTAAGAAAGTTCCACTTAGCTGTATTGCAACACTAGATGAGGTTAACAAAAAAGTAGCAATCGTATAATGGTGAAAAAAATATTCTTCTTAAACCAAAAAGGAAATTTAGAAGAATTTACCAAATTTGTGAGATAACACTAGGTGAGAAAATTATTATCTGCCTAATAGTGAACTTTTATTTTATGCCAAAACATCTCTCTATTTTAGAATACTGTTTACTTTTGATTTTATTTAGAATTGGAATTTTACTATTATGTGCCAGCTTTCTGAAAAAAACCAGAACAAAATTAATGGCTCCAATTCACAATTGAAACAGTAGTGCTACTCTCATATTTCCAACTCAGTCAGTCATATGAGAGTACAGTACAATGTTTTCCTCTTCCACAATACATCTCGTTCCATTTAGTTTTCAAATTTAAAATTTTTGAATCAATTTCAAAATCAATATATTAACTAACATACTTCCTACTTACTACATGCTACTTTTGCCAAGAATTATCTGTAAAACATTTTGATTCATACTTTTAAAATAAATGATTCTTATTTTATGAATGCTTTTTTTGAGTTTTATGAATAATTGTTCATAGTTGGAAATTAGACTGAAGAAACGTCCCAAACTATAAATAGGTCAGAAAGGAAAAAACAAAATTATTTTTATTATTTTATGATTTCATAATGTACAAATTGAAATTGAGACGATTTATCGAAAAAACTAAAAAAAAAGTAATGAAAATATTTTACGATCCATATTCGTAGCTTTGCACAATACCTCAGTGACATTTCCGTAGAACTTTTCTTTCAAGATTAGAAACACGAAGGTTTCAGAAGCTTCAAAAAAGCATATAGAGTAAATGTAACAATGAATAAAAAGTGGAATCACAATAGGTAACTTAAAATATTTTATAGCACAAAACAGCGATGCACAACACAGATAAGATATTTGCAGCTGCCATGTAAAGGAATTCAATTAAAGCTAAAATAATTTCACTAACTATTTTATAAATAACACATTTTTATAAAATTTGATACATTATCTAAATAAAAAAATAAAAACCATTTTTAAAGAATACCTAAAGTACAGAATAAAACTTTAGATGACAAGTCGAATGTTAACAAGTGCAATAATTGTTCATATTAAAAATCATTTAAATAATAATGAATATTAGTTATAAACAGTTTGATAGCAATAATATTAATTGCAATAAATAAGGAGGATTTATTTGAAATGTATCTGATAATGTTTAACAGATCTCAGGGCTCGAAAAAACTAAGAAATTTTACCTGTCCCCGAGGACGGCTTGTCCAACAATGTACCCCTCCTCTTTTGAACCTAACTCGTAGCTTCTAAATAAATAAAAATATAATTTTCTCTTATTTATTACAAACATTTATATAAATTGCACAATGAATTAGTAGTTACTAGGATTACATTATACAGTAATAAAAGAAATACTAGGTTACTAATAGTAACCTAGTATTTCTTCTATGAAATAATTTAAATGACGAAGGTCAAGTTATCTGGAATGTAGATTTATCCCAGGGTACTGCGTTTTTTAAATTCTAGATTAAATTATTTTAAATTCTGAGATTTCTAGATTAGAGGGTCACTTTAGAAGTGAGGCGCCAGACTCTTGTAAGATAAAAAAAAGTGAAAATGTATTACGAACATTAACGGGAAAATGGTCGTCCATCCGGACGTCGGATTCAAGAAATTCGCTGTCCAGGGGAATTTTTTACTGCGATTTTTCGAGCCCTGACAGATCTTTAGAATTTTATTTCAAAGCAAAATAATTTATAAATATAAATGCCCAAATGGAAAGTAAATATGTTTGAACACTTCACAAAAATAGTGATAACAGATTCACCATTCAGAGTTATGAAACAAAGTAAGAAAAGTGTACTGATTAATTAGCTCACACGATAACATTTAAAGTGAATGTAAAGTTGTGCTAGTAAGGATGAATACAGAACAAAATGAGAGGTACTGTCATTTTTAGTGGAAGAAGATAGTATGTGATTTTAGGAAATTTATTTTATTTTAATTTTTACATCTTGCCAATTTGGAGTTTTTCAATCTACAACTGTTTCATCTCTTCCTTAATTTATACTGATTATTTTGTTCAAGGTTGTTCTGCTTCTCCTGTTGGTTAAACTACTTTTTTCCTTATCGTAACTTGTTCTGCATGTATTTTCATCCATTCTTCTGTGTTCTGACAGTGAAAAAGTTGTTTACAGAGCTGAAATTTTAGAATGTTTTTTTTGGTTCCATTTGTCCTATGCAGTTATTAAGGTATTTTTTTTTATTCGCTGGGTATTGATAGGTAGATCCAATATAGATGCACATAATTTACAAAAAAATTTACACTGTCTTTTTATAGTTGTTTGTTTTTGTAACTATGCTTGTCATAAATACCAATTGTTTGATGATAAATGTATATGTTAGATTCAACTTCCACAATAAAAATTGTAAAATTGCACACTATACAAACTTATCTTAGCACAACTTTATATTCACTTTAAATGCTCTAATGTGAAGTGGTTTATCAGTTACACATTCTGTAGTACACTTTTCTTACCTACATTTATAATTCTAATGTATGGCACTGTATTTCCTACACTATCCACTTTTCATTTGCACAACCTTTATATAACATACATAACTGTGGAATAAAATTATATTAACAATAAAATTATGCTGAAATAAAGTTCAGTTTGCAAGCAGAATTTGAATAAAATAGTCATGAATGATTTCATTTAAATTAAGAATAATTTACTTATAAGCCTTAGTTTTAAGTATTATGAGTGTTTTTAATTTTAAAAAAGTGCAAGAAAATCACTATAGGATTAACAATAACAAAGAGAACTAAAAATTTAAGTAATAATATCCTCATATTGAGTAATGAAATGAAATTATGGTTTAAGTAAATTTTTCCATTGAATAAATTTGGCTTAAAAACAGGATGTAGCCACTAAGAGGTTCAAAAAAAAAATTCTATTTACAATGTTTGCTCAAGAAAATTTACAAAAAAGTATTTACAGATTGATTTTTTTGTGCAATTAAATAATTATTGCACATCAGAGGAAAGTAAGTTCAAAAATCAAAAACATTAGCTTACTATAGATACATGGTACAAATAACACATCATCCATAACATTTATACACAGATACAACAATGCCAACTGTGAATAAGTAAATATCATATTTACAAGCTTTTCTGAGTTTTTCACATTTTAGAAGAGAATAATTTTAACAAATAAATGCAATTTGCATTTGGAAAATTTTGTTTATGAATTCTTAATTTTGTTTCAATATATACACATATCTGAAATATTTATTCTCTTTAAAACAAGAATTTCATTCAGAACAATAGAAATTTTGTGTTCAATAACATTCAATATTTTGTAAATAACTTCTAATAGTAAAATTAAATCAATATTTAGGAAAATTAAATCTTTAAATTTTTAGAAAAATTTGGAATATCACAGTTTATTACTCTTCAATATGTTTTAAAATTGAAAACTCAAGTGTTCTTTTAAAACACTACTTAATTTTTCATTAAAAGTTAATAAATTTGAATAATATACATCAGTTGTTAAAAATATATTTAAAACAGAGAAAGTGCATTTTAAGAATAAATACAAAGAAATTTTATTAAAAAAAAATTGAGATTATTACTGAGGGATATGTTTTGATTTAATACTTTTTGCCAGCTGTTTAAGACACAATTTTAACTACATGCAAAGATATAGAAATTTATTACGCATTAGATTTTAAGATTGATAGAGCAAGTAAAAGAGAAGTAAATAAGTAATTGAAACTTTTATGGAAAAAATAATTTACACAATGGATAACAATGCGCATCTTTGAATTTCTATACACAACTTTTATTTTTATGAAACATGAAATTGTGCATTCATGATAAATATGTGATATTTATCTGATTTATATATTAAATACTTCAGAAAATGTTTGCAATTACAGCATTAAAAGGAAAATTAAAGAAATAAACACTTAACATAGAGTGATGTAACAAAAGTTTTTTGTCAGAGTTCCATAAATTATCAATAAAATAAATAAACATGTTACAAATAAATCATTACACACCACTAGGGGCATGATTGTGGATGGCATATGAAAATAAATTGATGAAAATGTAAGCACAAATTTTTAATTTTTTGTAATAAAAATATAAATAAAATCCGTAATATAAAGGAAATATCTTTTAAAAATTCAATTCAAATTTTTATGATAAACTTATAATCACCTCGAATAATCAAGCATTTTAAATGCTTTCATAGATATATTAACTCTCGGAATGAATCAATAAAACAATTTTATGCATGAACATGTTTTAGATGTAGTACTGAAATTATAAATTTTCATTCTGTCAAAATGCATGATATATTTTTTTTTTACATTTAAATATGTACAGAACGATTAAACATCACAACATGCACACAAACATATATTCAATGTGAATGCTTTGTTTATATGTATCTAATATTTTGCATCACAAATTGAAGAGGTGATATTTTACCTATTACAGCATTAACATTCTTTGGAATAAAAATATCACACACAAGAAAAAAAAAGAATAACATATTTCCACTTACTTACATTTGTTGAAATCGAACAGTATATTTTTTCATTTACTGACAATGTCGAATCACCGGGATCAAATTAAAAACAACATAAAACAAATATTTATATACGTCCAGACACACAGTAACACTTATATATTACATAACATATAGATTTTTAATCACAAATTTCACACTATTTTAGGATATTAAGTCAACCCCGATTTTTTTTTTGTTGTAAAATGTGTTACATTATCTTCATTTATGTGGAATTAAGATCTAACCTTTATTTTAATAATGGTTGAAAACAGCAGTTTATCATTTTTGAGTAATTAGTAAACCCTTTAAAAAATAAGTCAATAATTAAAAACTAATACAAAGTATATAATTTGTAATTGATAATTACAATCAATATTTATAATATAAGTCAGTCAAAATTTAATATGATAATTTGGAAAAGTGATAATAAAATAAAAAATATAGGAAAGTTAGGATTGAATTGCACACTTGTTTTTATCTAAAGATAGAGAATAATCAATCATTCTATAAATATCTATAATAAAGAAATATGGATTGTCAAAGCCATCATAGACTCAGCATTATATTTTTTACAACTATAAAAATTATTTTACCATTACTTAAAATTGTTTGCAAATTTCAAGAAAAAGTCGTGGCAACATAAACTTTTAAATTTTTAACGCAACTAGATATATTCACAAAAGTTAACGAATGCTATTCTCAGTGACTCATTTTAAATACTTCAGTGAATTTTTTATTTTTTAAAAGAAATTTTTGAAATTCGTGAAAATAATTTTTTAAAAATATATTAAAATTTTTGCAAAAAAAATTGCTACTAATTCGATAACTAAAATGAATAAATACAAATCAGCCAGAGGGATGATACAGCAGGAATAGAAAATATTTAAGCAAAAATAACGTTTTGTCTCAGGTAAAATAAGTCAGGTTTATCTTAGTAAAAATATAGCATTTTCGCATTGGCAATTTCTTGCTAAAGGTAAAATTGACCCAATTGCATACGGCTTTACATTACGTGGATAAACTACCAGATATTAAATAACAGCAATTCATTAATTTCACAGATGCATATACAAGATAGAAAAAAGTTCAAAAATTTTAGTTTATAGTCATTTAAGAGTTCAAAATAAATAAGTTTAGATCAGACTACTAAAATAAATAATGTCAGGAAAGTATATGTTTATCTACAGAATTATTTTTATATTAAAAGAATGTCACTTAAATTAATATTGTCAAATTTTTTTTTTTTCATTTCCACACAATAAAAATTATTATTAATATTTATCAGGGGTAATTGTGGCTTAATAAAAAAGTACTTAAACTTTTAGTAGGCGAAAGGCACATGTAGGAAACATATATATTAATTTATTGTACTCAATTATCGCTTTTAGAAAATGTTAAGATATCGCTTATAAATGAGAAGTCGAAATTTTTCATTTTAATATTGAATTCACATGTGAAATTTTATTACTCATATATTAAAGTATAAATGAACAAAATTCATCAACATTATGCGTCATACATAATTTTAAAATACTTACATTTCATAACAATAATAGAGATTTTAATTCTTAACACAGATTTGGAATATCCTTTTATTATAAAAACAGTTTCAAAATAATGATATGTTTTTAAAAATAAATGATTTTTTAATTATCTGAGTGCACATTGAAAATAAATGTCACACATGTGTTTTGAATTATAAGTAGGCAAGATATAAAACTCACTTTTATTTTAACCTTTTATTCATGAATTAGAATTGTCAACTTTTTAAAATAAATTGCATGAATTAGATACATGATGTTTGATTTTAAAATTGCGTGAACATGATTTGAGATATGTTAAGTTTAAATCATATGAACACGAATCATGCTTTATTTATAAATCTTGTAAAAGGATTTGCTGTGTTTGATTTTAAGAATGCACGATTTGATTTTATAACTGTGTGATAAGTGTTACTGTATAGGAAACATGGTTGATTCGAGAAATAGGAAATGGGATTCACAAGTTGAGATTAAATTGAGATGTGTAATTTGTAAATCAGAAAAGAAAAAAAAAATGTCAAGTAATGAGTCATTAATCATGTAAACATTAGGCTGAAATCAAAATGGTGGTTCGGAAAATTCTTAAATTCAAAGAGATACACAAGACGGTAAAATAAATAAACTTCCATATTAATAATAAAACATTAAAATAACAAGCATTAAGGATAATAAATTTAATGCAACAAACGATTTTAAAATTTGGAGAAACGTTACATATAGAGCAAAGCAAAAATTATAGTACATGAGCAAAAAAAAAAAAAAAAAAAAAAAAAAAAAAAAATCATGGCCAAGAAATTCTCTTAGTGAAGCTCTTTACTACAACAAACGAAAATCTCCCAAGTGAATCATAGCCATCGCGAAAACCACCTTGTTGCAGATAAAATAACGAGGCAGAGTTTTATTCTTAAAAATCTATAAGACAAAAAACTTATATCTGCGGATATTGCAGTCTTTTTGATACAGAACACAATCATCCCTGCCAATAACTAAAATAAACAGATAAAAATGGGGAAAAAAAAAAGATTTTAAACCACACACCACGAACTCTACACAATGGGCACTGTAGATTTTTCAGAGATTAGCTAGTTTTGGTCTCAAAGTAAGTTTTGATTTCAGTAAACATTTTCGCAGTTTAGTGCAAAATATATGTTTTGGTACATTTTGTTGCAATTGTCACAGCTGTATCATCCCTGATATAATAAAAGTTTTTAAACATCCATAGATTTTTAAACTAAAGTCAAACATTGTAATTCAGACAATATAATTTTAATTATAGACTTGTAACAGCGTTTTCTTAAATAGATTACTTAAATAAATTTGTGGCTAAATTGACCAATACAAAAAATATTTTTTCCGAAGTTTTCAATTCCCTCTCCATGAAAATTTGTAATTATTATTTAACTGAGCCACAAGAGAAGTTTTTTGATTTTGAAAAACCATTAAAAATAAATATTAAATTCTAATTGCGATAACAAACAAATTAGCTTCATTGCAGAAGTATTGAAATGGCAAATAACTTAAAATAAATTTGGCACCAAAACTCTTAGGACGGTTTCAGTATACAAGCATATGATTTGTATACTTATTAAAATATATAACGTTATTTATAATATCATCTTAGCAAATAAATATAATATTGCCACTTACTAAGAATATTTTTAAGATGAGATAATGAATGGTTTAATTATAAAGATTGAATACATACTAAAACTCTTTTTCTGTAACAAAATACACCTTATAGATGAACAAAGGTATTGAGGCAAAAGAAGGCAAGTTTTTATTTTTGATCTGAGCACAGCCCCAAACCTGCAGTATTTTAAAATCTTGGCAACAATACAAAATGAGCAAATATTCAATATCGAATGACTCTAGGACATTCATGATTTTTTTCCCAACAATGTGGAATACAAATTGATAAATATATTTATATATATATATATATATATATATCTTAAAAAAAGTTCCATTCAACTATCATACTTGTTCTTCTTGTCACTATCCGGTTGTCTATGGCTCTTCATGTGCGCACTACGACTCTTCACTTTATTAAATATTCTAAAGAGAAAAAAAATATTTATGTTTTGAATACTTATTTTTACTTAAGGATTGATTGCACTTATAAAAAAATAAATAAAATAGAAGCCTTAAATACTTGTAGACGGTTCCTCAGGTACAAAGAGCGCTTTTAAAAATTGCAATTAAATCTTTTCTTTATTAAATCAAAGTATTAAAAGAGAGTCAAAAATATCAAAGTTAAGATGCTTTATCATTGAATCTAGTAAGCCCACATGAAAAACTTAATTAGTGAATGATTGCAAAGTTTAGGTAATGTGGTACAGAACTATAAATAGAACATTACACTAACATCATCATCTTTCCAACAATCTGAATGATCAGAAAAGAGGTTGAGGTAGCCATTCGAATTTAATGCATATTGGGGAAAAAGCGTGTACAGCATGGAATGAAAAAAAAAAAATTTTCGGGGAGGGGGGGATAACACATGTCCATTACATTGATAGACATTTAGGAGATTTTTGGTTAGATTCCGGAGATACAACCAGGAATCTGGTTTCCCGAATAATGCAGGAAAGGTGGCACATCTTAGTTTTGGTCCTATTACTATTGCATCCTTGTAAGATACAATAGTTAATTCAATCTTGCTCTTTTATCAAGATATGACATTATAATCTTTTTTGTTATTTTCAGAACAATCTCAGATAATTCCTGTCCTATTGAAAAATATTTTTCAGCTTTTTAAGCAAATATTCAAGGAAAACATATTTTTACTAAACTCTTAGAAAAAAATTATTGAAAGATTTTTTTCCTTTGAAATTGACATTCATAATTGGAAGATGAAATTCTATCAGCCCATTTTTTCAAGATAGATTTTCATTTTAAAGACAGAGACCTATGCCTCTCAGTAATAAAAGGGACTTTTAGGAACCATTCAGGAAAATAGGGACTTACTGGTACCTTTAAAATATGCTGTTGATTTCAAATTTTAAGTATTTGCATTCACTATAACAGTATTCACTACAAGAAAATTAGGCTTGATTGAGAGTCTCCCTGCTTCTAATAAAGTATCAATGTTTCACAACCAGTAAATGATTGATTTTATTATTCCTGTAATGGTCGACTTGCTGTCTCCTATTGTAATTTACAGGTTGAAAAAGTTGACAAACACACCAGAAAATAGGATAGCTTTTTATTTTTAAATAGAATATAAGATGATTTAAATCTTTTTAACTTGTAGATAGCTTTAAATTAATGAAATAGTTTCTAATAAAAATATGGGTAATTTGAAATGTCATAATTAGTTCTAACGATAATTATTTTAAAATTCCACCTAGTAACCAATATTAAAGAGATTTTGCACTTTCACTCAACATCCCACATGTTCAAGCATGCAAGTTTTACCGAAATTTGTAGTGATTAGAAATATTTCAGCAATAACTACTTAGTGTAAAATATACATATAAGAACAGTCAAGACGCTACAAAGCTCTTTTTCCAAAATTTTTGTTTAATAAGAAAAAATCATAAATGTATTAAGATTTTGAAGATTTTATTTATTATAAAAAAAAACGTGAAATTAATAGAATGGGAAGATAAAATCTATCTTTTTAGTGAGTAACTTCAATGAAAAAGCAATATGCATTTTTATACTATGTTTTGAAAGTTAATACTACAGTACTTTTGCTTTAAATAATAAAAAAATCAAGCAATTATATTTTACGTTGAGTAAATTTTTAATTTGATTTTTCTTTGGTTAATTTAAAAATTTTTATGTTCTATTTTAAGCTTCTATTTTAGAGTTAATTGTAATCCTATGTTAAGTATTATTTTGCACTTAATTGATTAAAAAAAAAATCATATGAATTTGTGACCATATAGATGTTTGTAGATATAGGGTCACTGGACTGGCCTTGAATCAGGAAGATTCTGGATTCGAATTTCGGGCAAGACATGGATGTTGCTTCATTCTCTGTACTATCTGTCCTTACTGTGGGAGCAACGTTGGCACACCTTATATGGTGCCCCTAAAAGAGTGGCCAATAAATCTGCCCAGTAAATGCTTGAATTGACGAAATGTTAACACGGGTGGGCATTGGAAATAAATAAATAAAAAAATATTAGAACATTTTTTTAAGTAAAAGTCTGGGTAAATTACAATATTTATTTAAAATAAATATAAAAATAACTTTTTTACTTTGTAGTTTATGATTTGAATGATTAGTTTACACTGATTTAAATTTTAGTCACCTGGAGTTAATTTATACCAGAAGCTAACACAAGCAATATAATCATGTGAAGTGTGAAAAAGCACTTACTTGCCACAAATTTTACATGGAAATTTTTCTAAAGGTTCTGGAGTGAATTCATAAGTCGAGGTAATTCCAGTTCCATTGTAAGTAGAAGTAGAATAAGATGATGCTGTTGTGGTAAAACATGTCTTAACTTCAGAAGCTGTTCCATTAACAGTAATATGTTTTTCTGATGATTCCTGAAAGAATTTTAATAAAATTTTTAAATCATTTCTGTTAAAGAGGGGGAACTCATAATGGAAGGTACAGTTTTAGCAAGGGTAGAAATTAAGAAAATTTAGTTACTGGTTCAAAAGACCAGGAACTAAAAGATTGGTTTAGTCCATAATCATTTTCACATGCTATTGTATTGTTCTATTAGATAAAAAAAAACATTATAATTTATAAAATAGCATATTCATAATTTTAAATAATATACATTCTCTGTAATTTTGCCACTAAATTCATTTTAATAATTCTACTTTTTCTTTTTTTGTTTACAAGTGTTAATTATTTATTATTCCTGTTAATTAGTCTATTCATGATAATTTGTTAATGCTCTACTTTTGTGAAATACATAGCATTTTACCTATTCAGAGAAATATGATAAAATTTTGTTACATAAAGCTTCATTTGCAATACAGTTTTTTTTAAATTTATTTTGTTTAATGACAGAAGCACAGACCAACAAACAAAACAAGAAATTCAAATCAGTATACCATCCCTTTACACTTGATGGGTGGTAATTGGTCGTTGGTTTGGCGACAATGACTTTTCATGGTGGTTTGAATCAAATTTTAGCCGCCTTCGATCAATAGATTACTATTCATTTTGAGCCCCGTTCAGTGTGCTCATTAGTAATACCTGATAAAGTATTTGAGTAAAAAAAAATTTTATAAATAAATAACAAGTGATATTTATGCATTTTTCACGTAATGTTAAAGGAAAATTTTGTAAAAATTACCTCTGTATTTTTTCGACCATTAACTGTAGGAGGAGATGGATTTCTTTTATTTTTTTCCTCATTCTCCTGCATATCTTCTTTGGACCTTAAATTATAATAAAGACTCTCTTGTTCCTTTCTTCTTCGAATAAGCCTGATTCTTTTATATTCATCAGGACAAACTTTTTTCCACAAATAATAAAACTGAATACACTGCTTAACAGATTTTGTTGGGATCTGAAAAAAAAAAAAGTTATACTGCTTGATTTGTTTAACTAAAGAAAGTGAAGATTTGTCTTCAGAAAAATTTAAAATAATTTTGATATAAAATTTTATTTAGTATGGTTCATTTTTTGTACTTCCTTCAAAATATTGAGATATAATATGTACTGTTAGATTAATATTTACTGAAATTGTATTATACACTGCTATTTAATCAATGTGAACTCATTTATGGTTGGTAGAACAAAATAAATTAAAAATTAAGGACTAAATTGCCTCTAAATTTAAGCATAATTTAAAAAACACTGAGATTTTCTAATTTGTACAATACAGACATGGATTTGCAGATACACAATTGTAGATAGTTTTAATAGTACTTGCACTTAAGAGAAAAAAGAAACATTTTAATAAAAAAACTAAGACTTCTTTTAAAAAAAAGTTACAAAAAAAGAGGAGATAGTCTAAATACGGAAAATCGTTAAGTATTAGCAAAATAAGAGAATTCTGTTTAAAACGTTAGGGCATGATAATGATTAGATTCGGGGGGGGAGAGAATTTTTTATATCTAATTTCTCCGACATGGAATGTTTTCATGCAATCAAATCACAGGTAATTGTCACTATCAATGGAAGTAAATTAATTTCATACTTTAAAAGCTATAAAGACTTTGGCATTAATTTTGTTATAAACTTTATCACATAGCATATAATGAAATTTCAAAATTCGAAATTTCTTTAAGCCTTCTTTAGAAATATAATAATATCTATTCTTCCTTCTTTCTAACTTCATCAAAAATGTGGAAAATTCTTAAATTATGTATTCTCCCATTTATGTATTTTTTTAAAATAATTAAATAAATTTTTTCTTCTTCTTTTTTAAAAAAAATGGAAACTAAGATTTTCTGGATTGGAAAGGTCAGCCTTGAGCCCTGCTTATTACATTATTTTGATTAACTTCCGCGAGAGAAATAAATTAAAAATTTTAGACATTGATGGTTGTTGAAATGTTAATCAAAGTTCCTCATCACTTACATCTTTGGCAATACTGAAGAAATCTTTGTCACATCTAAGTAGTCCTTGATGATAAGCTTCAATTTCTTCTGGGCTCCATTGATCATTTTCTAGGAAAAAATTTATATTTCAAATCAAGAAAAAAAATCATACAACAGATATTGTTCTTAGTTTTCATATTTTATAAATACCTTGCTGTTAACTTATATTTGTATAAAACTAGAAACTGTGTTTAAGAGCATTGAAAAGTTGTTGACGGGTTTCATTATTATCACAATTTTTAGTTATTATTATCATAATGCAACATAATTTTATGAAAAAAAAAATGCTTATGTGTTCAAGGTGAAAATTTAAATAAATGCATTTAAATTGCTTTGATATTACCTTTTGCAGTGCAATAGTCGTGAAATTAGCAATTTCACATGGAGATTTCAGGGCAAGCAACTGACTGAGTTAGTATCTTTATTTTTCTTAAAATTAATAATTATTATTTAAAAAATATATATATATATAAATAAAACTAGTTAACAGGTGTTTTTACTCAAAAAAAGTTCAGGAAGTCTTGTAAGTCTATAAGATGTAGAATTCATATTTCTAAATAAGTGTTGCCATTCAACATTTATATTGAATATCAGGTAAGAAAACAATATTTGATTGCCTCACTTATAAAATATAATCTGTAAAGTTAAGTCTCGGAAAATCATTTTACCTGAATACTGAAAGGTTAAAAGTGGATGCTTCGGCGACAGTTTTGGGCCAGTATCCATTAAGCTTAGAATTGCATCCTGAAATTAAAAAATATATATATAAGAAACAAAATGTTGCAGACTGTTATCAACACTGAATACTAACATACTTGATAAGTTTTTACTGAAATTGTTTTTGAATTACAAGGATTCATTTTGAAAATAACATGATAATATGCAATATATATATATATATATATATACATACATAACAAAAGTTGGTTTTTCATAATGGAAAACCCAAAATACAAGCACATAGATAAGAAAAAGTAGGATCTATTTAACTAAATTTACAAATCACTACTTTATCATATTTACAAATAACGTATATACAAAATAAATAAAGGAAGATTTCTTTTCCTTTTCAAGAAGCTTTAGTACACTTAGGAAGACAGTCTGACCTGTGCATGGGATGTAACCCATACGTTAGAAACCTTGATGTAATACAATAGATCTTTAATTATTATTAATTTTGCTAATCATGTTACTTACTTTAATTTTTCCTTTACACATCTGAAGTAAATGCAATGCATACTCCTTATTTCTTCCACCTCCAGGAACAACTGCAGAGCAGGATAGTTCCAAATACATTTCAACTACATAAAAAAAAAAAAAAAAACAACAACAACATATATTTAAGATATTACAATGACTTTATGGTTTATAATTGCTATAAATAAGAATAAATTAATGACCTCACAACATAACTATACAACAAGTGATCAGGGAAAATAAAATACACTTTTACACTAATATACATTTATATGACTAAATAATTTTTTGTATGACCAGACAGATTTTGGTATCCAATTTTAACAATCTAAAAAAAAAAATTTTTTTAACTTTTCTCCTGTGTTTTTCGAGCAGCAATTTATATCAGATATCTACTGCAACAGGTTGATTAGAAGAATATCAAAATACATTGTTATTGACAAAAAGAACAAAAGAAAAATCATTGCAATTTTTTAAGGTTAATGGGTTTAAAATCAGCAACATTTCAACTGAAATTTTAAAACTAATTCACTGAGTTGTCATGTTTCTCCACTTCACTCAAAAGTGAAATGATTCAAAATTTATTTTCTACAACAGCACTGCTGATCTTATGAGAATAATAAATTTATTTTATTCATAGTATTAAATGGCTGATTCATAATAGATTTTTACCAATCAAAGTTCAACGTTGTAAGTTTGGACCAAACCCAGAAGAATCAAGCAAAGGGAAAACGCTATTTTATAGGAGAACTTTTTGAGGAAAACTAATCTTCATTTGCATTATTAATAAGTTACCCAATGTTTTATTAACTAATGTGAATACTTTACATAAGCATTAAGGTTGGGTGAGGCGGAATAGTACACAAATTTGCCACCTATTATCAGGATTTGAAACTCGATAGCCTCAATGAGTGTAGCGGTAGTAAAATATAAGGATTATTCTCCACAAATAGACTATTTTGAGGTAGTGGCAAAAAGATAAAAATTTTTGTTAGAAATTTCTCTCTTTTTTTTTGTAATAAGATAAGGGAAAAAGTACAAGACAAGAAAAAAAAATAGAATAGTTTAATATTTAAAAAAGAGAATACTATCATTATTAAATTAAAGAAATGATAATATGGTGAAATGAAAAATAATTTTAGTTATAAACATGTTTTAATGAATTATATATCTATCTAAATATGAGCCATTTTTTAAGTATATATTAGTCCTTAGTTGCCCAGAAAAAAAAAAGAAAAAAAAGAAAAATATTTTTTAATTAGTCGTTTAAAATATTAGAATCCATCCTTCACAAAAGTGTCATTTTCTTACAGTGAGAGAATGAGAAAATAACACTAATTGCTTTCACAATTTAATGCTATAAATAAAATTAAATATTAATAAACTATCCCATATGAGGAAATTATAATAATTAATATATAATTATACACACATTTGTTATTACATTTTTAGAAAATAAATTAACTCTATAAATTTAAGTAATGGAATGAGGATGTCATCTTAACTTTTATGTAAATTGCTTATCAGTTTCTTTTAATACACTGAAAAATTTCACCCAGTTTTCTGCAAATTGTTTTGTAGTTTTATCAGAACAAGTTTGCAAAACATGTGAATTATTTCTATCCAAATAATAATGCCATCAATCTGAAACATTTTGATTTCCTATGAGTGATGAATAATAGTGATGATGAGTGAATATACAATAATTACAAGAATATAGGCTGCACCCATTAAATGTGACTAAAAAAGAAAAGTGTTTCATCAGAAAGGCCGCACCATTGGATATGCCACACAAAATTTTACTGTTTGATCGATCGCAGAGTTAACGTATCGGTTACAAATAGCAAGTTTCATACAAAAAAGAAATTATTAAATGCTTAAAAATCATTAAAATAACTATAAAATTATGGAATAATTTAATACATGCGATCTTACCTAAAATCAGAAATTATGCATTCCAATAACTTTTCAAATGCAGGCAAAATTATACAGTGTAAAATTGTGCGGAATTCAAAGGCAACACAATCGCAAACACATTAGATTAATAAATACTAATTTAAGAGTTATTTACATGTTGCATCATTTTTACTCAAGCACAAATTTCGAAATCGTATATTTTGGTGTCTAGAATATATACGAGTAAAAATAATAAAGTTGACCTACAGCTGAAAATGCGGATGAACTTGACCTTCGAGATAGATCATTAAAGCATTTCACCCCACTAATTTGTTTCAGAAAATGACTTGCGTATTTTTTGTTCACTTATTTTTCTGAGAAACAGATGAAGAGGGAGGGGGAATTGTACTTCCGTTAATCCTTGTAAGAAACCATTCGTAGGGTGATTGCGCGAGAGGAATTTGACAACGGCTTCTTTGGATGAAAAGGATAGCATTTGTTGCGCTTTTATTACATTCCTGAAAATTGTTTTTCACTTGCATAGTTAATTCTTTGAATTATTATTGATTGTAATTTTCAAATTCAAGTAGTAGGTCGGGATAGCCTAGTTGGTAGGGCACTGGGACCATGCCCAAGAGGTCGTGGATTCGATCCCTGCTGAAAGAAGACTCCCCGTGTAAAAAATGGTGATTGATGCCCTTTAAATCTGTCGAATCACAAAGTTCTCCATGTTCCCATAACAAATCATGCATCTGGGGGTACTGATCCAGGAGTTTCCATGTCTTCTAGATTGGTTCAAAATTACAAGGCTACGGAGTTGAACATAGGCTCAAACCCAAAATTGGGTCGGCTGTTCAATGACGGTTATAAAATAAAAATCTCAAGTAGTAAAAAAACCACTGGATAGATTGCCCCATTAAATACACCACACATACCAAAATTTATTGTTTTAAATCATAAACGCCAAGGTGTATCTCCACTGATTAACGGTGTATATATATAAGATGAGCAATAAAAGTAAAGGTATTTAAATGAAAAATAATGTTTTTTGTATTTGCAGGTGAGAGAATGAAATTTCATAAATTTAAAAATATTTATTTCAAATAATATTTTAAACTTATGAGATAATGTGATAAAGATATCTTCAAACTATATATTGAACAAATAACTTATTTATTTTTCAACAGAGAATACTGAAATATCTTCTATTTATATCATTTTAGTCTATTTGCAGAGAATTACTTATCGAAATAAAATTACCTTCTTCTTCAGAAAGAGAATCCATAGTAGAAGGATCCCAAACTTTATCAGCTTTATGTTTTACAAGCAGTGCATCCTTGAAATTCGCTAAAAGAATAAATTTATTTTATGAAATAAAATAAAAAGTTCAATAAATATTAATGCTTTAAAATGGCATAATGAGGTCTTAAAGATGAAATTACAGTTTTTGAATAAGGGTCCAACTTATTTTATCAATATTTTCTAAGACGAAATATCATCAATATTTCAAAAAAGTAAGTAATTATTTAAAAAAAATTTTTTTTCAACAGTTTGTTATGTATAAGTTAAACTATGTTGCATAAGGTGAAGAAATTTGCCTAAATTAATATGCATTGTCTTAACTGCAGTTTTTATTATACAATGTTATGGGGCTATAAAAAAAAAGCTAAATGAGATATTCTTATGAAACATTAGTTGAACAGTTTTATTTACAATTAATGTGTGAAAATTTTAAGCGTGAGTCTACTTTTCCTTTCACATTGTGTATTGATCCTAGAATTAAATAAAAAGCAATAACAATATTCAACCAAGGCAAACAATAACTTGAAATCATATTTAATGTAGCTCAAGTACTTTTTCTTTCATTAAGAAATAATATGTACAAGTTGGATTACTTAAAAATTATTTACAAGTCAAGCATATTAAATTTTAAAATTTTATAAAATTCTAAAATTAAGAACAAAGAAATAAGTTTTTTCTGTGAATAACTAACTACGTATACATAATATCTAGAAAGTTTAATTTATAAAATTTTAATTATTTTAAAGTGTGAGTGAAAAAGAAACAAATGCATGTTAATCATACTTACGATTAAAAGGTGGTATTTTTGCTTGATAATTAGAGCCAATATTTACATGCCTGAGAGAAAAAGAAGATACAATTTATTACAAAAATGTCATTTTACATTAATATGCATCATACTCAGATACAAAATGTAAAAGAGAAAAAAACATTTTGAGATAATGTTTATGGGCAGCATTATTTTTAAAGATGGAAATACTTGGGATAAAGGCATTGTGAGATACACAATTTTATAGAAAGTTTTTCATTTAACCTGTTTGTCACTATAGAATGAATGAAAGCCATGACTCTATGACTATTTTCTCTGTATATTCCCGCCTGTTATTGAATTATTTTAATTTTTATTATGTATTTAACAGTTTATGCATTTAATCACATGTAAAAAAGAAATATAACTTTCTTGTTAATAAAAATTGCTAACAAAATTTTAATTTTGAAGTAAAAAAAAACTTTTTTTTGGCAGCTTTGAGGATTATTTGTCAAGAATCACATATACATTTAATCACATGTAAAAAAGAAATAGGATTTTTTTAAAAATAAAAATTGCTAACAAATTTTAATTTTGAAGTAAAAAAATTTTTTTTTGGCAACTTTGAGGATTATTTGTTATGAATCACATATTTCTGAGGAAAAGCAAGAGCTTACAGTGAATTTAAATAGAAATATACAAGAGGAAATAACTTACGGAAGTATATCAGATTCAGGTGCTTCGGTTACATCTTCTTCAACTTCTGGTGTACATTCTCCTACACTCACTATGAGAAAAAAAAAAAAACAAGATTAATGAATTATCTTTTCAAGTGAAAAAGAAGAACAAATGACTTAAAGCTGAACATTAATTACAAATATTGCTAACAATGCTATATCTTACAAATATACACACACATATATAACGGTAGCATTTATGGGAGAAAAAAAAATGTAGACTATATTTAGTTTGGCTTCAACAGTACTCTAATTTATAGTAACCTTCTTATTTTGCAGTACCAATTCATTACTCAGCATTAAATTCTTAGGATATAATACTTATGATATTACATAGATGGATATAATTTTAGACTTATTTTTTAGACTTTTTATTATTTTCATTTTTAGATCAATACTAATTTATGTAGAGTAATAAAGAACAATAAAACTTTCATAATTATTTCAAAAAATTGTTAGATATAATAGAGCTTAGGAAATAAATAAAAAAAGAAAACAGTACCACAAAATAAAAATAAATGAAAATTGTTTAAATAAAAAATAATCATCCTCTGCTTTAAAATAATGACAAAAATAAATAAAATAAGAATTTATGTATACATAAACTAATTACTTTTATGGCTTAATCCGAAGCTTGGAGTTATTGGAGCAGATTTAGGAGTCAAACTACCAGATCCACTGAGAATGTGCCAAAATAAACCAGAGCCACTTCGTACTGGACTAAGCATTGGTGGAGGAGTATACGGAGGAGGACTGAGTTTCTTGTGGTCTGGATTAGAGGGATCCCACAAGCGGGGTGAGCGAAGTCTACTAGTATAACCACAAGTGTTCACATAGGGGGGAATATATAATGGCTAAAAATAGATGAATATTAATTGTCACAAAGTATAAATCATCTGTTACATAATAAAATGGGAATATGAAAAGGAAAATTTCAATGAACTAATAATTTAAACAATATATATATATACATACATGTTTTTCACTTTTCTGTTTTAATACTAGACGTAAATAAAGATTTCTTCCAATTTGCCTTTTTGATACAATGTTGCTTCCTTAAACAGCTGAAAAATGTCCCTCCCTCAAAAATGTTTTGTTGTGATAGTGTTAGACTAGTAATTTTTAAAAGCTTTATAAACATTGAATATTTGCATCTTTAATATTAGCAATTAGGTTATATATTTGATTATATAATTATAAAATTTGTAACTTCTGAAAAATAATTAAAGGCCAGCTAGAAGACAATCTCTGTGTATAAATTTTCTTCAAAAAAAAAAAAAAAAAAAAAAAAAAAAAAAAAAAAAAGAAAAAAAAAGTGAACTAAGCACTACTGGAAATAGCAACCTAGCTATCAAAAAGGAAAAATATTAATAGGAAATTAAAGTGGAATCACTGACATATAAAGCAACATCGTCATGGGGGGAAACGAATGGGAACATTGGTGTTATTTAAAAGGAAGAGAACATATTTCAATGTACTTTAATTCTTAGAAGAAATAAAAAAGAACATTAAACAATAAAAAAATGTTTTTGAAAATTTTGCATTTCTTAAATTAAATATTTGCTTTCGAAAAAGGCATAAAAAGTTGAAGGTTAAATGAACAAATTAAAAAAAAAAAAAAAATGCTTTGAAATAACAATCTGGCTCATTTAAACATGAATAGATCTTTCTTAATTATTTCCTTACGTTTAATGTAATCCAATTTCTTATTCAAAACCATTTTGACCATAGGTGTAAATTAAGTTCTCCAGTAAAGTTCACCTTCTTAAAGTTGCAAAGTAGTTACTACATTTTGAAAGTGCTTTGTAGTCACTACATTTAAGAAAAAGTAGCTGTAGTTAACTACATTTGTAACGAGTTGCAGTAAACTACAAAAATAATGCAGTTTCTTCGACTACTGCATAAAATTTAAATCTAGGAAGAGTTACTTTTAAGCAATGAATAATTTTAGTACTATACAATCAAGAGCAGTTTAAAATATTCTTAACAGAAAACAATAAAAAAAATCATTTTTTGAACTGTAATACTGCTGAAAGGGAGAGTTTATAGAGGGAAAAAATTGAATCATCGCCAAAAGAATTTGATTTATGTAATTGAAATAATATGCCCGATCAAAACTAAAACCAAAAGATAGGATGAAAGTAAGTAAAGATTACCTCAGGTCTACGCTTCTTTTTGAGTTTCATAGGACTTGTAGGAAGACTGGTAGGACTTAAAAAGACATCATCATCATTGCTATCATCACCAGTTTTAATCTTATCCCCATTAACAGGTTTGATTTCTGTAGGAAGAGTGGCTGAAGATGTAACTATAGAAGCAAATTGCATCATTTCAAGCTCACTAACTGATATATCTGGAAAAGTTTGTCCAACTCCTAAATCATTGCTTGATCCATCAAAAAACACATTGCGCTCCAGACATTGAGTATCTAATTCAGATATATCTCTCATATTCATAATCATTGGCTGAGCTTCTGGTATATCTTCAGCAGACAAGACTGGCAAGGCAGTACCTTCTGGCGTTATGGCAGTAAGATTATGATGATGCAACTCATTAGCAGCATCGTCAATGGCACTAGTCAAAGACGAGGTTTCAAGGGATTGGAATTTGGACAATTCATTCACAGACATTGTTGAAAGAGAATCAGCAAAATCTGAAAACGATGTGTCCATATTAAGTGACTCACCAGGATCAGATCCAGTTCTACATGTGCGTTTAGCAACAACCCTATTGCGCAACAAATCAGCTAGAGCACTAGTTGTAAACGTTGTACAAGGGCGTTTAGGAAGTATAAAATGATCCGAGTCTGAATGTCGCCGGTGCTTTTCGATGGGGGGATGAGGTACTCGAAATTGTTCTTTTAGGTTTAGTTTTTTAAATATATCACTTGTTTGCAAATTAAAATTATCTGTTAAAGAATTGAGATCAGATGCTTGACTAGAATCAGGAAAATTATTAAAATCAGTAGTCTCTTGAGAATTTGAACCAAGAATAGGAGGAGCCTGGGTAATGACATTTGTATTTTCTTGCTGATTAGTTAATTGTGCTATTTGAAAATCAAATGTCTGAGCTTGACTGGTAGTTATTGTTTGATTTTGCATTGAGTTCTGAGGCAAAAAGTTTCTTTTTTGATTAATTTTTTCCTCAATAAGTGCCCTAACATTTGTGCTTGCTGTTTGTAATGGTGGATGATGGGTTTGATTAGTAACTTTCTTTTCATTCTTTTTGGCTTCATTTTCCTACAAAATAAATAATTAATTAAATACTATAAGTCTCATACATTATGCCTGACCCATTATGATAGAAGAAAGATAGTTACAATAAAATCCACTTTCTATGCTGTTTATTTTTTAAAAATAACAAAATGCTTTAAAATAATAGAATAATATTATAAATTAATTGTTAAACATAGTATAATTTTTCTAAATAAAATTAAGTGCATATTAGAAAAAGTCAGCAGCTAGAATTGTATAGAATTCATAATTTAATGAATCTTAATTACCTTATCTTCATATATCTTCATCATACAACAGGCATTGCTGTTGTAAAAGTTTTAGATGTTTATGGGGAGAAACACTCTTCTCAGGACTAAACATATATCTAATTCTTTATTTTTCAGTTCATACATTCTGTTTGAAATATTATAGTGATTTATAATTGACTACATTACTTTTAGTACTATGTGGCTTGAAGTATTATTAAATGATATGAAGATAACTAAATAATAAAATTTATTTGTACAACCGCAAAAACAAATTAGGACATCGGATTTTCAGCTCGCGCGAATACGAATCGCTACATAGGGTTTTAAAAGCGCGTAAATACAAATCGCGATATTGGATTTTTAAATCTTGTAAATAGGAATCCCAATGTACAATATTTAAATCGCCCGAATAAGAATCGCAATTTTCAACTTTTAAATCAGGTAAATACGAAAATCGATGTTTCATATTAAAATCAAGTGAATAAGAATCGAGATATTTGCAGCCTGGACTTGGGATTTCTAAAAGGCTTGCTTGTATTGTCTTTGTTTAGACATAATAAATAAAAATTTACAAGATCAATTGAATAAGCATATAAATATTTTCACCCCAAATCAAACTCTATTTTTTTCCTTTTTCGTTTGCTTTCACGCCAGAAAACAGGAAGCAGCGACTTCTGAATTAAAAAAAATACGAGCTATCTGGCGGACGGATAAAAATACGGAAAATCTCATTTTCTGTGCGTAAAAGCAGAGAAAATAGCTAAAATTAGTAAAAATGTGAAAGGTTAGGAACTAGAATGTAGTTTGAATTTTCTGTTTATCTTTGAAATTCGTAAATAAATATAATATTACTTTATTTCAACAACTAAATTTTCAAAAAAAAAAGAAAAAAAAGTGGGATATATATATGTATATAAAAAAAAAATTTTTTTTTTAGAGAATTGGAGTTCTTGATAAAAAGGCTGAAATTCAAGATACAAAAGCGAAAAAATCTCATCCCTGTATAAAAATCAACCAGTTTTATCCCAAGGAAATGATTATTAGAGAAACTTCAGACAGGAATGAGGACTTCCAATACTTTTGTTCCGCAGAAAATTAAATTCCTCATAAAATATTTTAACCTGTGCAAATAAGATTTTTTGCAGAAATTAACAGGAAAAATTTGTAAAAAAAAAATAATAATAAAAAATGGAAATTCGCGAAAGAATCACATCCCTGTAATTAATAAACACTTGTTTGAAGACAATAACTATGTTTAATAAATTTTTTTCCGTTAAAAAGCTACTTATGAAAAAATGTATACACACTAATATTTTTAATTACAGAGGTTAATCTGAAATTCTTTTCTTTACACACTGAAAATCTGTGAAAGGCTGTTACAATTTATACTTCAGATATTAAATTATAAAAAAACAACTAATAATTACAAACCCGAAGAGAACCATAATAAATTTAGACAAACCTTTTTAAAGTATCCACCATGGAGTCTCATGTGTCCATTCAAAGCAGGAATGTTTTTAAATTTTCTTTGGCACAGACTACACTCAACTGGTTTGGGATCCTGCGCACTAAAATTGAAAAGGGAAATAAAAATTTTACATCAGTTTACATCAACAATTTAGAGTTTTATTAACTTTTTCATTCATTAAAGTGGAGTGTTTTGAAAGCTGCTTTTTCTTTTATGGTGTCAGAGAGAAATTGCCAAGATTACAAATGAGTATTGCCTCTGGGTAAAATTGATTGTACAAAAATTTCCTTGCTACGCACTACTATTCCATTGAATAACGTGGGGGAAATTTTTTGATGCAGGGAAGTTTGCAGCTAAAATTTCTTAAAAAGCAATAACTGCTGCTCAGAGAATATTAAAAAAATTCTGATATCAATATGTCAAATAATAGTTTAAAATATTTTTTCTAATTAAAAGTACCCATAATTGATATAACAACTAAACGTTAAACAGTTTCTTATTCTTACTACTTAATAATTTTTTAATAAATTGACATTTTCAAAAATTATTTTTGTCTAAGTTGAGGTTTCACTCTTTTGTGCCATGTAATTCAGTTTACGAAAACTGTTAGCAATAAAATTAAAATGTTTTTTTTTGGCAACCACTAACTCTTATGTTTAAAGATTTGTAATGTCTTCCTTTGTTTAAAGTACTTTGTATAAACTTTGTTTTGAGTTATTAAATTATTTCAAATTAATTTAAGCTGTTATTTACTTTGAAAAAGCCATAAAAATGGCTTTTTCAAAATAAAGAGAAACTTTACTATACTAGACACATACGCTTAAGAAGGAAGATAAAAAGGATCATCTTATTGTTTTAAGAATTTTGAATGAGTTGTGGAATTATAAAATTGTAAAGTTTGTTCTACTATTTTTTATGAAATTTCTTTATATAATCTAGAAAGATTAATAAAAAAATTCTTTTTTAATATAATAAATCTGCTTTTACTAAGAGATTTTAATTTTTGCTTTATCATTTCGCATCCGTGAAATTTGATGTACAACTAATTAGGGCACATATTTTACTTTCGTTTCCTAAATAAAAATTATAAATATTATTTTCGAATATCTCCAGGAACATGCATATAGGTTTGGGTTTGAAATTAATAAAAAATTAATTTTATTAATATAAAAAAACTTTTTAAAATAAAATAAAAAAGTTAAATATTAAAAAATCTACCTGAATCGTGAAGATGAGTTTGCATTAGTACCCGCAAATGGTACCTAAAAACAAAAGAGTAAATAAACACACATTAATATACTACTACTGTAAAATATGTTTATAACTATATAGACTCATCGCTAAAATAATTTTTCACAATTCGAAAGGAGTTTTTTTAAATTTTTGTTTTAGAATTTTACACTATAATTTATATTTATTTTTTAGTTCTTTATTCTTAAAAACAATACATGAAAACAATTCTTTGATAGGAATACTACAAATTAAGTAACTAGCACAGAATAATCCTAATTATCTGACACCATTGGAATTAAGGGTGCATTGGGAAATCAACATCTTTGGTCAATTTGGGTCATTTTTAAGTAGTGACTATATAATAAGACACCCGGTGGCTAAGCGGTAGCACTTCGTGCTGTCCTGCCACAGGTCCCTGGTTTGATCTATGGGCCGGGCAAGGTTGACTTCAGTAGGTCAATAAAATGAGTACCAAGCATGCTTGGGAACTAAACAATGAGGGTTCTGCGTTGGACTGACCACCCAAAAAGGAACATCTGCTCCTGCGCCTTAGAGCCCAAAGGTCAAGAAAACTGAGATGGGCACAGTAGGCATTGGCCCTCTATGGGCTGTCGCGCCACTGAGTTTAGTTTAGACTATAT
Source organism: Parasteatoda lunata (assembly GCA_949128135.1). Classification (NCBI taxonomy): domain Eukaryota; kingdom Metazoa; phylum Arthropoda; class Arachnida; order Araneae; family Theridiidae; genus Parasteatoda; species Parasteatoda lunata. The sequence goes on along the minus strand of OX421970.1, from coordinate 56,062,314 downwards.
GATAAAGTTTTAAAAAAACATTCAAATGCCTTCAATTTTTCTATCATAAATAATATTGAAATATGATTTAAATATTCTTGATATTTTTCATATCGCAATATTATTTATGACAGAAAATATTTGTCGTTTTCAAGCAGCCAGATTTTCAATTCATCAAAACAATTATTTTGATCTGATTTTTCTATATTTGAAACAATTCAATGATTCGTCTACTGATGGTAACTATAAATCACACAGGATAATTTAGGACTTCATCAGATGTATTTTTTAGGCTTGGGATTTCGAATGTGAATCAAATATCTTCTTTCCATTTTAGTTATTTGACCATAGCTATTTCCAGCCATTTTTTAAGTTTTTTTTTAACTCTTCCAGATTTCTGCTAAACTAAAACAACACTCTAATCACATAAGAATTCATAAAATGTTTTACATTAAGCTATTTAACAATATTAGCTTTGAAATAAAAGCTTTTTGACGTACTCTTTCAACATACTCAACCACCCCTTGATCTATTGGCTGTAATAACAATATTATCAGGGCCAAAGAAAAAATTAAGACATCATTTTTCAAACAAATCAGGACAGTTTTGGAGCACACATACTATGTAATGCATTTGAAAATAACTAACTGAAAAGTACAATTTGCTCTACTTAAGTGTAATAATAGCAAATTTTATTGCAAAATAATAAAATTTATTATTTTTAATTTCAGAATTACTTTGTTTAGTACAGTTTTAAAAGTTTCCAGTATAATTTTATCAATACTAAACAACCATAATAGTTTCAAATCAATACATGGAAAATTTGCTAACGTTGATTAAAATTTGTAATAGAGTTCAAATTTTAAAGTAGGGTTTTGATAATCTGGAAATGAAAACATAGTGAATATTTAACGTAAAAATTTTAAACAAAAGTTATTTTAGTAGATAATTTCTCAATTCATCATTTAAAAATTCAATAATATTATTGTATTATTAATTGGAATTTGTTATTTTTTAAAATTACAGGAAATAAACGAATCAATAAATGTGAAACTACTCCATACTGCATCATTTTTTACTGCATTTGCTGAAAACAATAAAAAAAGCATATAAACAATAAAAAAGCATACAAAAAAAAAAGCCTCATCATCATAATTTGATAATGTAAAATTGTTAACAGAGTTTCTTATTTGAGTTCTCAGGTGACTTAATTCCCCAAAAGATAGAAACAATGAATCTCGTGGGAGAGGTCATATGACTAAACCATGTTTATAATCAGTATCCAATCACTAAATTGAACCTATTGAATTTTGATTACTCTTGCCAACTTAATTAAAATAAAAATTCTCAACTTATTTCTGATAACTATTGTGGTATCAGCGGTTCGTGAGTATGGATCTATTGAATAAACACCAAGATTAAACTTAATAACATTTATTAAAAATTAGGAAAACAAAACATAAACAAATGAGCTTAAGCCGGACAACCTTGCTCGTTGCCGGTTAGAATATTAATTACTCATTTTACGAAGGAGGGAACTACCAAAGCAATGTGATGGCAGCGCCAACTCTGAACTAACACAAATAATAGGCAAGATGATTAATTCTGATATTACAACTATATTGTATTAAAGTTAGAATAGATAAACACTATTTTATTAAAAGCCTTTTTACCTTTTCTTTCGTAGTAAAGGATAAAAATAAGAACAATTATTAATTTTAAGAAACCAGATGTCTAAATTCTACAACTTAAAATATTTTTTTTATGAAGAAGCATCATTATATAACTTGCTTTATAATAACTTGTAGTATTGATTTCTGTGATTAGATTTGTAAATTTTCCATTGAGATTACAATGCCCAATAAATAAACAAATAATAAAGAACAGCCGGATAGTTGCTGCTATAATAAATATCTGAAGCATGATTTAAAATAAATTTTACAAAAAGATGAGATATAAAAATGAATGGAAATAGTTCTTTTGAAGAGAAAAGCCTGTATTACAAATGTTTTTTTAAATCTTCTCTTTATTTATTATTATTTTTAATTGCTTAGACACTTACTACTTGTATTTATTAAATGTCCAGGAATATTTTTAAATGCCAATAGAAGCCTATTAAAGAAATAGTTTTAATATGATAGTAAGTACACATATGCCTTTTAAATGAAAAAAATGCATATGTTTACTTACTACCAGCATTACTAGCTTATTAGTGAGATTTTCAGAAATAGTTAAGAATAATCATCCATTTAAGAACTTAGAATATCATTAATCAATAACATAAAATTTTTATAATCATTCTTATAAAATTTTAAATACACTTTAAAGCAAGAAATCAATGGCAATTTTGCTTGCAGGAATTTTGAAGTTACTAAAGTAAATGCATGTGACATAAAATAAACGTAAAGATGTGATTAACATTTTAGATTCAAGTTAAACTACTTAACAATGAACCCTAGCATAATTAATATAAATATCTTCATTCCATTCAGCAAATGAAAAGAACTTAATGCAAGTATTTATAATAATAAAAAAAAATTTACTAGATTAGAATTACCTGAGACCATGAAGTCATTAGAACTGACTGTTGATTGGAATTTACTTGCTTTTGTTGTTCTTGCAATGAGGTTAAGTAAGTATGCTCCGATCGGGTATTGGAAATGCTTGTTGAGTTAACATCATTATGTTGCTTAAGATTAAGAAGTTGCTGGAGCAGTGGACTCTCAATTTGAGATCCATTGTTGGTTTCTTTCACTGTAGGTGTTGTTGGAACAGAGTTTGTGTTACTTTGATCAGAAGGTTCAATTTTTACGATTTGCATAGATGAACGTGAATATAGAGAATCTCCATCTTGTATACGAACAACAGTACCAGGAGCTGACTCAAACTGCAAGTTCATGGACCCTTGAGGTGTGAGGGCAACAATTTGTTTAGCCCCAGTTGAAGAATTTACAACTTCAAAGCAAGCCTCAGACAACACAGCTTCTTCAAGAGAAATCTGTTCTCTTGAATCTTGAGCTCCGTCGACTTTTTTAGGCTCTTGTTTTATTGAGAGCAACTGTGATTGAGAAAGCTCTGACCCTGATGAATTTCCTTGTTCTCCATTAGATGCTTCGAAGCTTCTTGATATCAACGCTGATTGTGTTTGATTTAGTGATTGAGAAGCTCCAAAATTTTGGGTTAGAAGCAAAGCACCTGTGTTGATTGTCTGTGGTTGCCACGAAGAAACAGAATTACTTTCTGATTTGGTAATATTCTTTGGTGATGTACCCTGTTGGTTCTTTGACTGCTGTTGGAATGTTAAAAACTGTAAGTGGGAAGTTGCTGTAGGTAAGACAGAACTAACAATAGAGCTAGTCGCTGTTCGAGAAGTACTTTCAGAATTAGTAGACGTAACACGTGTGACGAGAGATGTAGTCGCCGACGGAGGTGGTGGTGCATATTGTATTCTGTTAACCAAAGAAGCTTCTGAAAAAGCAGGGCTTGAACTACTTGTAATTACACTAGCTGGGAAAGATGATTGCACATTAAAACCCAAATGAGCTAGACCAGGTATCACAGACACCTGATTGCTTATGGAAGTTGACAGACTGGATGATGTGTTGGAATGATGATTTTCTTTATGTCTTCTTAGAGATCTCGCATCACAATAGCTCTTTCCACAACCTTCAGCATCACATTCAAAAGGTTTTTTGTTTCGGTGAGTAAGCATGTGACCATTCCTTCAAAAAAATTTAATGGCTTTCAGTAAAGAAAACATTAATAAAGCAAATAATTTACATTTTATATTTACAAAAAAAAGTAAAAGATAATAAAAAACAATTTTAGTTTTATGAGATTGAAACTGAATTAGAACCTGACAATATTTCTTTTGGGTTATTTTATTTTGTTAAGAAAAATAATGAAATACCTTAAAATTTTTTCTTTTTCGATTTGCACGATTTAGCCCAGCAAAAAAGCTATTAGTTGTAGAAATATAATTTTTTGCAATCATATACACAGATGCCTGAAGATGAGACAATGTCTTCCTTTTTGAAATTTTGAATTAGTTTTAGAGTTATTTAAAATTAAAGTTTATTTTTAAATATTTTTTTGGTTTTTGGAACAAACATAAAAGATAAATTAATGAGCAGTAAAATTATGATTTTTATAGTAATGTACAGAAACAGCTTTTTATTTAAATTTTGAATTCATTTTAGATTTATTAAAGTTATTTATATTATCTCTGAAGAACAAAGAATTTTTTTTTGAATTATTTTAATTAGAGGACATAATACTAGTATTTATGTAAATTAATATGGAAATTTTTTAAAACTTTTCTTTAAATAGTTGTTTAAGCTGTATAATATAAGGACAATCCAGTCATATTTCTTAAGAAAGAAGGAAGTATTAAAGGTTGAGGTGATTTTTTATGGCATTTTTTTTATTCACAATCAAAACAATCAAACAATCAAACAATCAAAAATTTCAATTATCTGGACCCACTTTCAAGGTATGTTTACATGTCACTAAATAATGTAAAACAAATGAAATCAACATAACTAAACAATTAAACAAAATAATTTTTTTTATTAACCTATTTTGATTTTTTGCTAAGTTGGTAGGCATTTTACCCTTTTCAATTTCAAATCCGAAACCAATGGAAAACATTTAACCAATGATTTAAAAATTATTTTGTTCTTTGCCCTTTGTTATATTTGTTACTCTTACTCTAATTATACTCAGTGTTGTGAGTCAGGAGCTGTAAGAGTAGCGATCATGAGTCCAAAAAGCACTGAATTTAAACATTTAGTAGCTCAAATATGGGCCTCAACATCAAGGGTTTTAATACTTTTTATGACACATGATGTGACCCTTCCATTCTAATCTAAATGCCCTTAATCTTGTCAGCTTTCTCCATAGGGATTTAGTTGCCCTTGCAATGGGCCTCAACATCAAGGGTTTTAATACTTTTTATGATACTTGTTGTGACCCTCCCAGTCTAATCTAAATGCCCTTAATCTTGTCAGCTTTCTCCATAGGGATTTAGCTGCTGTTAAGCTAAAATTATATGACAAAGAAACAGTTTCTGACTTAGTCATCATTTCTGATCTTCCTTATGAGGAAAAAGTCCCACTGGCTGATGATGCCAAAGCAATGATTGGCCACTGTGTTCGACCTGCAGACTCATCTTCGGCTGCAATGTAAATGCTCACCACACCTTGTGGGGCAGTAGTGATTGTAACCAGAGGGGGATGCATTAATGGAACATATTTTATTCTATTACTTATATGTCCTTAATAACGGCAATGAACCCACTTTTGTTATGAGTAACAGAAGGGAAGTCATTGACCCTACTATATGTAATTTATTAATTTCTGCAGATTACATTACTGATTGGAAGGTATCTGATGCAGTTACTGCTTCAGATCACCAACTAATTACCTTTTCTATTAAAGGCCTCACAGGTCACAAGGAGGAACCCCAGAACAGTCGATTGTACACACCCTTCTGGACAGCCACATGGAGAAAAATGGGAAACATCTCTGGTAAGTACAATAATGTTAATGATGTGGAGTGGACTGTTGACCAAGTGCTAACAGATCATACTCTATTCACATCATATTTCTTGTAATGTTACGTCCACTAGCTCCCCAAGGCGAGTTCCTTGGTGGTCTTCTGAGTTTATTAAATTGCATAGGAAGCTATTTAACAGAGCAAAGAAATCTGGGGAATGGCAGTCCTACTGAAAGGCTCTAACTACCTATAATAAGGCTATTAGAGCTGCTAAACGTTGCTCTTGGCAGACTTTCTGTGACAGTATTAACACAATCTCTGCCACTGCAAAGATTGCAAAAATCCTTACAAAAGATTATAGTTGCAACCTAAATGCTATCCGTCTTACAAACGGAAAATATAGTGAATCAGGGGAAGAGACATGTGGAGAATTACTTAAAGCTGACTTCCCTGGATCTCATTCTGTAATGAATGAATATCTTTACAATAATCCAACAACTACTTGTAGTAAAAATGACTAAGAGGCCGCCAAGATGCTGATCGCCTATGAAACAGTTGTATGGGCTATTATACCTTTTAAGCCCCACAAGTCACCAGGTAAGGATGGCATTATGCCTATAATGCTTATTAAGGGGATTGACATACTAGCCCCTATTCTATGTAGGACCTTTCGAGCCTGTATAGCCTTTGGGTATATACCTCATTCTTGGAGGAATACGAGGGTAATTTTCCTCCCCAAACCAGGCCAGGAAAATTACTTTGAGGCTAAATAATTTAGACCAATTAGCCTCACCTCCTGTCTGTTAAGGGCAACATTGCATTAAGGCCTATGAACTGCAAGACGTTCCTGTCAGGTGTTTGCTGAATCTCATTTCAGCTATAAGGCTTTCTTGTTAATCATGATTTAGGGTTTGGGTACAATAAACCTCTGGTCGATGTGCACTACTCTTTGGAGCTGCCCATCCTCTAAGTTTAAGTCCAGATATTAAAAAAAAGGAAAATTTAATAAATAAAATTAATATTTTTTAAAATTTATATGAATAATAAATAGTGAAATGAATTACACAGCACACATAGAGACATTTCACTACAAAGTACACATAGAGCAGGCATTTCATCTTTTGTACAAAGTTGTGCAATCATTACAAACTTTAAATTTATCTAACCCTTTTGAAGCAGTGTATCAAGTCTGCCAACACTTACTCCAAATATATTGTAAAACTATTTATTCTTAATAAAACTATCTATTCTTTTTTTTTTGGAACCACTATTTTTTGAACAACATGGATGGAGAACTATACAAAGTTAAGGACAGGTGGTGAAAGGGGTAACAATTTGTAATAAAACTTCTGGGTTACTACTTCGATTTATATTACATTCTATGCCTAAGCCTCCAATATTATTTTACTAGTAGTATTTGCAATATAATGTTTCTTCAAATTTAAAAGCAAATGATTTGGGACAACTCCACAGAGATGCTATGATGCTATCCAAAAAATAACAAATTGTGAAATTTTATACAAATGTAGCTAAATAATGGTTGTAAATCACTTTTTCTTCTTGTAATTATAAATAATATTTTTATTTCAAATGAAAGCAGGAATATTTTTTCAACTCTTTTTTTTCTCCATCTAATTATCACATAATTTTAGAATATGAATGTTAAACATTATGTTTGATTAAAAATGAGGAAAAAAATTAAAAGTTTAATGAATGAAATTTACTCACAAATGATCCTGGCGCTTAAAAGCTTTGGCACAAAGCTGGCAAACATATTTCCTTTCATCACTGTGGGTTAATTTGTGCTTAGTTAAAGCACTGGAGTTGCTAAATACTTTACCACAAGTAGGACAAGGTTGAGTTCCTGGTCTATTAGGAGAAGTAGCTTTGACAGGGCGAGCTTTAACTTTCAATTTGTCTACTACTAGAGTAGTTGAAGCATTTTCAGTGACTTTGTTCTTGATATCTGCAAAAAATTTCATTTCATTCTAATATTGTCTTAATTTTTGTCATAACTGTATATACATGTAGATGTTTATTATCTATAGAGGTGAAATGTAAATAGAGTGCATCCATAAAGATAATAGTTTTCCTCAGAATGAAACCACATGACTAAGGGCAAATCAAGAGAGTAATTTTATTACCATTTGTTTCTTTTGTTATTTCAATGAAAGAAAATCGATGCAAGAATTTTAAAGTTAAAATTCTTTAAATATTGGTGGCTTATTGAGCTGCATTTACTTGAACAAAAAATTTGTTAAAAGAGGATCTCATATATTTTATTAAATTATCGATTTCTGGAATTACACTTGTTTTATTTACTATGTAAATGAACTCTAAGCATGTTCTTCTTTTCCTAAAAACATTTATATGAATCTCAATTATTCCATTTTATCCACTCTGAAATTGAAATTTATATTTTTAAAACTATCTTGAAAGTTAATTTGGATGAATAAGAACAGGAAATTTTTATGGAATGTCCTGATTATTTTGAGAGAACTTTTAAATTAAATGTAAAGGAAAATTCAGACGATAGCATATCTAAGAAAAGAGATAGAATCCTATTAATGAAAGTGAAACAGTTCTTTTTCTAAAGAAATCACTTTATGGATTAAACCGGGCAGTTGGTCTTAAAATAACAAATTAAATGAAATTTTGGAGCAAAACAATGAAGTGCAGATCACTGTTTATATTATATCAAGAATGAAAAAGGGTTAACACTTATAATGAACTATGTTGATAATTTTATATTTATGTCATATAAGATTTTAATAAAATTTAAAAATTATCTTAATAACAAACTGGAAAGAAAATGTGAGATTAGTTAAATATTGCCAAGGAGTTAATTTTCAAATGGAAAACGGATTTATAGTACTGAGTAATAGTAGGAAATTTTAGATCACTTGGGTATGACAGATACTAAAACTGTAAGAATAAATTACAAGAAGCCAAAATTTTTATGGATCTGAGTAATTTTATAATGAAGTAGTTTATTGTTTAATGATTCTTACAACTTTTTAGAGATATGAAGATGTAATGAAAACTTTAAAAAAAAAACAACTCAATAACATAAAAAAGATTTTTTTGTAATTTTTTAAGATTTAATATTAATTATTTCAAGATATTGAATCAAATATGTACAAGCTAAAAAAGTTTAAAAGTTCATATACATCCTGTAAAATACTAAAACAACAGATGAGGCACAAATTTAGTAAATTAATTCAACGTAAAGAAATGTATAATTTACCTGCTTTAATCAAAGTATTATCACTAAGCCCAGTAAGTGGAGAACTTTCTCTCACAGCAAACGCATCATTAGCAGAAGGAAAAGTTTGAGGAGACAGTTGTAATTCTTGACCAGCTTCAATATATGCTTCCTGATTTATTTCACCATCAAGTAAATCCGGCAGACGCATACCAGGGGCAGTGGCAGTACCAAGCAAGCCATCCAAAGTGCTGAAAGTATGAGAGGAAGGGACATCAAACCCTCCCTCCTGAAGCATATCGCTTTCTGTGTAATTTAAAGCACTAAGCATAGTGTCACTACCAGGGTGGAAACGCAGCACATGAGTCCTGGATAGCATACTGCTTGGTACATTTGGACTAGGATGACCAGCATCTTGGTAAGCAGAAACAGCTATCACCGACAACGGTGATAGCCCATCCACCCGACCATCAAATCCAGAGATCATTTTATCATTTTTGGTTTCGTTTATACTAAGGGCCATGAAAGACTTAGGGCTTGCATTAGAGCCAGTTGACAAAGAGGATTGTCCGGACAATATGACACTGGAAGCATCATTTTTTTCGAGATCCTTCATGTCCACACTGTGCTGAGGAGATAAAGAAAAGCTCCCATCTAGAAAAAATATATAAGTTATTAACAGTTAAGATGTAAATAAAAATAGTTGTGTTGTTACATTTAGTAGCATTTTTTAAGATTAAAATAAATAATAATACATAACGTCGGTGGTTTAGTGAGGAGGGTATTTACTCCAACCCTCTCTAATGAAATTTTTAAGTTATCATTGAGGTATCATAGTATCTAGTTTAGTTCTGAGTTTGTTTTAGGTGCACACATGAGCTGAAAATGAATAAAATAAACTGAATTATGGCTTCTGGAAAAGAATTTTTATAAATGTTGAGAATTATCAAAGAAACATAATTTGTTTATCTCGAGTTTTTAGAATATTTTCAATGATATAGAAATAATTAAATAATCTACAATAACTATCTACAAGGATATTTATTTAAACTTTAAAAAATATTTTTTTCTATACAAAAAGAATATATGAAAGAGTTTGATATAAATACATAACTCTAGATGAAACTACAGATAATTGAATATAATTTTCTTATTAACACAGATATTTAAGTTAATTACCTATATGATACCGAATAGAAGCTTTTTGCCCTCCGTATGTTTCAATTACACCTCTAACACCTACCTATCACTTGATAGGAGACACGATTAAAACCTCTTGCGATTCACAGAAAACTAAAGAAATCTATGCTTACCTGTAAAGTACAAGGACCTACAGAGTTGATATATTCACAATAAATCATCTATCAAGTGTCTGAATAAATGTTTCATTTATATGAACACGTCAAAGATTGTATTGCTGTTCTCTCTCTCATTTTTTTTATATTTTTAATCCCAGCTGTGTTAAACACAGTTTTCAAATTTATAAGAAAAGAAAATAAATTTTCAAGGGGGAAGAAGCATTGAGAGCATTTAAGATGTCATTTCAGCTTGTGGCGTCTCATAATCAGTGTCGCCCAGATAAAAAAATCTAAAGAAGCCGATGTCTGAATGAACAGTACCTATCATTTTCTCTTCTTTCTTTGCAAAGATAAGACAAAGTGACAAGAGTAGGACTGGGCTATAAATCGATGCATCGTGAAATATCGATTTAATGCATTCAGAAATCTGATTTAAGCTGCCGAGAGTGATGTTCGTATTAGGCGATGCATCAGAAATCTGATTTAAGCTGCCGAGAGTAACTCTCGTAAGTATAATAATTTGATAATTTTTAAACAAAGAAATCTTCAGTCGTTTTTAATTTAAAAAAAATTTGGCTATTAGTTAAAACAAATATTTTTTTTAATTGAATAAAAAGTTAAGCAATGTTTTGATGCTTTTTAATAATTTAACAATAGTACTTAAAAATACTTTTTTAAAATTTTTCTTAAAATTCTTTCAATACTTGTTTGTTTTATAATTTGTTAGACAGTCTGTATCATTTTTAAACAAATAAATCCATAGTCGATTTTATTTAAAAAAAAAAATTATAATAGTAAATAAATAAATAAAATTTATTTTTACATTAAGTATAGAATTAGACCATTAGTTAATACAACTTTGTTACTTTAAATAAATAAATTAAAAAAGGTCTAACAATGCTTCAAAAGCACATATTTTTTTCAAAAAATAATTTAAAAAATGTTTTACTAAAGAAAACATTTCTTTAGTTTGTTTTTTTCCTTTTAATTTTTAATGTATGTACGTAAAATATTTTGTTAGTTTTATTATTATTTTTAAACCAATAAATCTTAAGTCATTTTTAATTAAAAAAAAATTAAAATAAAGCTTGGGTTTGTTTTTACTTAAGACATTTAGATTTGTAATCGATTTATTCCTTTTATTTATTTTTGATTAATTTAAAGATTTCTGATGGATAATTTTTGAATATATGCTAAATCGTGATACATCGCTATATTACGATGTCTAACAGACGATATAAAATTTCTTACAATGCCCAGTCCTAGACAGAAAAAAGATTAATTCTTTAGTAGTGAAATAGAGCAACAATATTTTTAGTTATGGATAAGGCAAGTACTTTACATGCTTTAAAAATGGTGAAAAGTTTCATAATTTTTTTTTTTTTTTTTTTTTTGCAATTTAAAGCAGAAATGTCCGAAATAAAAAAAAATGTCCGGTTAGACGTGATAGAAAATAACTTTTCAGGACAAAAATGACTGTCGACGTCCGGTTACGGGAGTGTTCGCTTTGTGGAGAATGTAGATAATGGTTTATTCAAAGAAGATTCACAGGGAATTAAAAATATGTCCAAATTGAAAGGCGTTTGTTTTGCAGGAATGTCCATAACAGGATGTTTCACTGTATTTACACACATGCACATATATAATTAGTAGTTCCGCCTTTCTAAGTGTTTACTTTTTAGTATGCATTTTTGATTTAATTTTTTTATATCTTTTATTTATGTTAGATTTTTTTTTTAAAACTCTAATTAAGGCTGAAATGTAAAATTTTAATGTTGCATATAATGAAATACTATTATATCAGGTTTTCTTTTAATATAAGTACACCTTAGTTACAACAGTACATACAGAAATTATCAAAAGAAAAGTTACATTTAAAAATGTTGACTTTTAAATATACATAAGTTTTTTTTCTTTTACAATATTTCATTCAAAATTCAGTTCTAAATATTAGCAGAAGAAATTTTAATAACAGTAATTAAATCTTGTAGAAATTGTTATAGATTCAAATATTGAAAAGACATACCATATGAAAAATTGAAGGAATTTGAGTTATAATCTGCATCAATACTCTGTGAAATTGACTGAGAATGGCCATGTGCAGACTCAACAATATATCCTGGACTGGATACATCGGGAGAATTTTCTCTTTTTAGAAGCATGTGCGTGGCTAGTTGATTTACAGATCTTTCTTGGCTGGATAAATCAGGATCAGAGGTGGAATTTTCTAATGTGTTAGAGGATGTAACGGGGGTGGTGGGAGTAGAGATGGCGACAGTTTGAAATCCACTGGCAGACATTCTATATAAAAGTACCAGAAAGCATGATTAAAAACAAGCTTTTGTAGGCCTGTTCCATACTTTTCCTTTTAGCTTTATGAAGACAAAAAGGTTGAACTAAATTTTTCACATGTTTCATTACTTTGTGAAGGTTAGTCCAGTGCCAGTTTTTATTTGTATCTTCAATACTTATCTATGGAAGAAAAAAAAAATTCAATTAATAACTTATTGGCTCTAAAAATTAATCAGATCTAATTAACTTAATAACTGATTTACTACTTGGTGAATTCATGTAGAATTTTCCCTGCTGAGATATCCCTATTAAACAACATGAAGGAAAACAAACTTTCTGTACAGAGAAACAAACAAATTGTATCTTGAGTTGACATTTAAAAAGGTTAAATACATTAAATAAATAAATATCATTTCAACTTCAGGAAGATTCATGTATCGGTACCTGCACCAAAAGAATTACTTTGGCAACTTCTAGGCAATGGCGACGCGAGGAACTATAAAACAAAATCACAGAATGGGATGAACTTGAATGGTATAACTTGTAGCCACTCTCAGCACATTTTTGTAAAAAATTTTGCAAGCTTAAAATTCTTTACAATTGCAGTTAACAATTGTTAAAACAGGTATCAACATGGAAATAACCCCTTCAATTTCAATTAAATATTTGTAATTTGATAATCTGAGTTGGGTAATATATAGAGGCTATATTAAAAGATAATATAAATCCTTACGTGAGTTGATCATTTGGAAACCTATTTGTAATAAAATTTTATATAAAACTTTTAGGCAAAAAATAGCTCCAATAAAGTATACAGAAAATTGTTTTTAAATTTTGAAAGGCATATAGTGTAAAGTTTTCTAATTGCATATGTTCTTACGTAAAAATAATATTTAAAGTTACTATTTATTAACTGGAATTCAACACTAACAAAATAAACATTTTTGTATTTTAGTAATTATTAAGTGTAATTTAACCTTATTGTAGTTCATTCAGGTAATTAACAAGTTGGAGTATTTAAGATAGAGTAACTAGAGTAGAGCAAGATAGAGTATTTGATAAATAAAATTTTAAAATCATGTTAAAAAATGTAAAACCATTTATTATTATTATTATTTTTTTTTTGTCATTGGTAATACACTGGATTAAGAAATTAAGAGAATTTGCAGACTCGGTTGATTATCTACAGAACTATTGAACCAATTTTATTGAAATTTGATATGTGCATACATTGACACAATACAAAACAAATAACTATTCAACAATTGTAATACACATGCATGATCGTGCGTAACACTCGCTGGAGTCTGAAGATATGAAACAGCGGTTGCAGAATAAAATAAAAAAAAAGAGTTAATAGGGGGTATGGTCCCTTCTTAACAGATATACAGGTCATGCAGCATGCTTCATTTCCTGCGGCAATTGGTCCCACTGGTTCAGCAACGCTGTTTTCATTCCTTGGATGGTTATTGGAGGGGGGTAGCGAGTTGCAATTGTCCTCCCCACAGCATCCCAGACATGCTCTATAGAGTTGAGCTCTGGTAATATGGCTGGCCAATCCATCCGACGAATATACCCACTCTTTAGAAATTTGTTAACCAGAAGAGCTCTATGGCCTCATGTTATTGTCCATTAAAATGAACTCAGGAAAAACTGTCCCCCTGAAAAAGTGTACATAGGGTTCCAAGACCTCATCCCTATACCTCACACCAGTTACAGAGCCTCTTTCAAAGACATGGAGAGGTGTGCAGATATCCAACACGATGCTTGCCCAGACCATTAAACCAGCTCTGCCATAATGGTCGATTTCACGGACATTGGAGGGTAGGTAGAGGGTCCCTGGTTTGTTCCATGTGAACGTACGGCGAGAATCGGTGTTGAGGCTTAATCGGCACTCTTCTGTGAAGAAAATGATCACCGATTGATTCATACTCTAATCTCTCTGCACCATGCTGAACGGAATCCCCTGTTATGTTTGCTACAATATAATATATATGGGAATGAGGTGTTTTCTAAATTTTATTTTTTTCAGTTTGAATTTAGAATTAATTTCTGTCAAACGAATAAATAAATTTGCATTCATTATTGTAATTTTCGAATTACATTTTTCATATTATATTAAAAAAAATCTGTTAAGTAAAAAAATATTAAATTCACTAAAAATCTTTCTTAAGTATTTCCTTTTTCCTTCTTATTTATTTAACACGGTAATACATTATTGAGAATAGAGAAAAATATGGGAAAATAAATGACGAAAAAAAAAGTAATTTATTCTTTATTTTTTTAACTGATGGTACTAAAACATACCTTTAACTATTTTATATGCTTATATTTATGCAGTTAATTTTTCTTTGTCATTTCTTTTCATTTTTCAATGAATTTTAAATATTTTTTTAATTAAAAAAATATAGGATTGCCTTCAATCTCCCATTATTATTTATATTAAAATTAGTAGTTATTCAGTAAATAAGAAAGAAACGTTTATTTTAGAACAATTAATTGATAATGATACAGCAAATTGTATATTTCTAAATAAGGATCATAATATAAGGATCTTTCTTAAGTATTTCTTTTTTCCTTCTTATTTATTTAACACGGCAATACATTATTGAGAATATAGATAAATATGGGAAAATAAATGACCAAAAAAAGTAATTTATTCTTTACTTTTTGAACTGATGGTACTAAAACATACCTTTAACTATTTTATATGCTTATATTTATGCAGTTCATTTTTCTTTGTCATTTCTTTTCATTTTTCAATGAATTTTAAATATTTTTTTAATTAAAAAAATATAGGATTGCCTTCAATCTCCCATTATTATTTATATTAAAATTAGTAGTTATTCAGTAAATAAGAAAGAAACGTTTATTTTAGAACAATTAATTGATAATGATACTGCAAATTGTATATTTCTAAATAAGGACATTACAACACATCTTTAAACTTTTCAACTCCACTTTCTGCATTACCAACATTTCTTTATACATTAACAATCAAGGAGGTAAACTGACTGTTACATACTTGCACTACTAAAAAAACATTTACTACTTAAAAAATGAAAACAAAATGTAGAGAAATGAAAGAATAAATAAGAAGTTTTCAAAAAAATAAATAAATAATAATAATAATTTGTAATATTTAGAAGGTAATAAATTTTCCATTGCCTCATCCATTTATTAATATGTGAGTTTAAAACTTTCTATTTATTGAGAGACAAAACAAAGATATTTAGGATAATATCTTTGTTCATGATCTGCAACAATGGCTTGCGATAAACTAAAAAATACATCACAGGGAGACCAACCAAGACAGCCTCGTAAAGGGGAGTTATTGGTTTAGAGGGCCACAACACTCAATTCATGACGTCACGCATCACGATCCATCTACATTTCCTAACTTTCTTTTAGATTTTAGCAGTTTGAATGTTGTTCTAAAGCGATTGCTTCATTCATTAAATTTCTAATTCTTCTAAATAGGGACTCTTCATTTCAACAAAAACATAATTGCTGAATTTCCTTAGCAATAATTTTTATAGGAATATTTAGTTATTTTTTGTAAAGGAGTGAAGAGAAATCGAGGAAATAACTTTTTCATCTATCTGCATATTTATAATTCAAAATATGGATCGTAAGCAGAGTAAGAAAAATTAAATCTTAATACATTTAAATATTACAACTATAAAAAAACAGATTTTTGAGTGAAACAAATAACTAAATTTCTTTTTAATCCTCCATAGAACAACAATTTACCTCAAAATTTGACTTGAAACGTATTACAAAATATTTTTTAAAATTTTTTCTTTTGCCTTAAATTAATTAAAATTGGAAGTTTACAGCCATTATTTAACTACAGAACTAGAGCATACAATATGTAGTTCAGTACAAAATGTTCTAAAATTTTATTTATTCTATTTAAACACAGTATAAATTTTATACATCTACTTCAGTTTCTTTTGTAATAAGTAATTTTTTTTGTAAGTGCAATAAAAATTATCATACATACAAAAAGTTGTAAAGATCTGAATGTATAAAGAGTTAACTAGTTTATTTTAAAATAAATGCTAATTGTGATCTGTTCAAACATTATAATTTTTTTTAAAGATTGTAAATATTCCTTCTACATTTTACCGTTAAGCAATTTCACAGTAAGGTCAACTAGGCGACCAAAATTTTCAACTGAATATTTTTAAGCAAACTAGGTATCATTTTCAAGGTAAAAATCTGAAGTTTTAGAAATATTAACTTATTAATTTCAGTTTTCAATAAGCTATAGGCTGTTAAATGAAGGACTACATCATTTGAAATTTTTAACCACAGTAAGTAAATCTCTATCAAGTACAATTTTTTCTGAAAAATAGACTCTAATAATAGAAAGTGGAATAAATAATAATTAAAGTAAACTATATCAAAACAGGTAATCTTGCACAAATGTGTAGTAACATTTCAATTTGATTTACAAAAAAATTCCCAAGATGTACTTATGATATTTTATGTCTGACACCAAAATACGTAATTAATTGTACCGTACTAAGATTTTTAACATAATAAAATTATTTTTTCTGTTTAAAGTAAGATTCTAAGCCTCATTTGTATAGTCTATTTTGATTTTAAAAAAATAATTATTTTTATTGTGAGTTAATAAATGTTACATCCGACACCACTGCTTTTCTTTTCATTTTCATCTATTTCCAATCCCATATTTTGCTTTTTCTTTATAAAATGAAGTGAAATATGAATAGAAATCAACTAAATATACCTTTAGGTTAATTTAAAATTATGTAGCAACCTAATAAAATCTGCTTAACCCCTTAATGATCGGTTAACTTTCAAGAAAACGGTCATAAAAGTGCCTATTTTTTGTCTTTTATATTTGTATTAGGTATTTGGCTAGTGCTGATATCTAGTTTAAAATAAACTAACTATCTACAATTAGGTAACTTAAAAAATTTCCTGGTTTTGCCACCTTGTGTGTAAAATGAGAAATAAAATGTTTTCCGGGCAAAAGAAATGAATAAGTTTTATTCTTATTGGCACGTTACTACTGAACACTCCAGCCCGTCAATATCACGGGAGCGAGAAATAGAGGGCGAAACTCCACCATGTCATTTTCATGGGAGCAAGAAGGAAGGAGTTAACTATGCTGCATTTAAAGTTATTTTTTATTATGAATTTAAATTGCTCAATGAAAATTTATTTATGTTATATTCTGTAGTTATTTATTTTTTAAGAAAAGTAACTCACCCGTATTTATAAACTGTTTGTTGTTGTTGTACATGCTTATACTTGGGTTAGCACAATTGTTGGTTAAAGGGTTGCCATACGCAATCAAATGTAAGTACCAAACCTTGCTAATGCAAGTAAAGACGTAGTTAGGGCTTACAGTAGTAGGGATAAAATAATTTTTTGCGCATCTGATATACCTATAATATATATGTATAATATATATTCTATCTATATATATTATCTATAATATATATAGATGATATAATGTCAAACTTAAGGGACATTTCTGGATTGCTACAAGTTTAGATTCTGTAAAATTAAATTTATTAATTTAATTTTACATTGAATACGATTTCACAACTTTAAATCAGCGTAAATAATATATTGCTCAATTATTTATTTACAAAAAAATATAATTTAATACCAATAAAAATGTACATAAGATGTTTGTAGAACTACATATGGAATTTATAAACTTTTTTTGACTTCGAAGAGGTTAGGGATAAAATGAGATCAAACTTAGCCTTATAATTAAAAATATACGTCGATTGCCAGTAGATTTGAAAATATCTATTAATAGCTGAACACTCGGCATCAGTCAATTTTTCCCGCCCATTTACAATAATGCGCAAATGTCTTTCGAGTGTCTCTTGTAAAGAGTCCGATTAAGAGATATAAATTATTTTGTGAAGGGTCCATTTTTAAGCTAAAATATTTTGTGAAGGGTTCATTTTTATGAAAAGATATTTTGGGAAGGGACCGTCAACACACCCAAATTTCTTCTAAACAGACCCCTGATATATATATATATATGTTCAATTTGAGTTTAACTAACTAGAACAAAATAAAATATATAATTTATTTTTCATTACCACTTGTAAAATAAAACACATTTTAAATAAGTTTCAGAAAACATTGCTTAGCAATTTTATGAAAGTTTTTTAAATTCTAAAACTAGAATTCTTTGTTTTTATCATTCAAGATAATGCATATTAACAAAGCCACCAGTGTTTTTATATACCTCTTTTTTTTTTAGAAATCAATAAAAAATATATGAATGGAATTTAATTAAAACAAGGATGTACATTCTGTATTTCCCAGGTTATGAAGTGAAGTGACTTTTGACGATATGATTTACAACACGCTAGAATCAATAGCATATAACTAACTCAAAACCAGCTGAAACATAGATCATGATGTCAGAGCTGAAGATCATTATTAGTATTAAGGCTCCATCTTCAACAAAAACTCCTTCTTTTGAGGCAGCCCTGGACCAACTCAAAGGGTATAACTTGTAGCCAACCTTGGGCAAACCTCTACCAGTGTTATCCCTAAGTGATTTTTGAAGGGCGGTTTGTTTTTTAATCCCAATAAATGTGCTCTCTTTACCTTTTATTTTTCTAAAAATAAGCCGCTATCTTTACACACTGCCTTTTTATTAATTTTTTTTTTGTTTTTGAAAATGGAAATTTAAAAAATAATTACTTCATTGTTTGAAGAATAATTACACACTGGTAAAATTATCTGTGTTTATAAGGTTTAATTATAATTACTATTACAACTATTATTTTTAACTGGTTAAATTTAATACTAACCAACTAAACTATTTTTTAAATAAATACTTTTTTTTTCTTTTAAAAATGCACTTTTAAATGTTTATTTTCATATGATTTTCAGTTTAAATTATAGAAAAAAGTTTTTAAGTTGTTTATCAATAAATAATTTTTGTTAATTTATTATTATTATTTTTAAATAAAAAAAAATGCACAGAGCATGCTGTTAATTATTTTTATAAACTAATATTTTTCTCTCATTTTGATATTGAGGGAGAATTACTTTTTAAAATATATACGTAAAATATTATAAGAGGGTAATTTCAAATTTATAAGACAAAATTCAGTTATTACATAATATTACACATTTTGATACATTTTAATGGTGTTAAGTGAATGCCCTTTCAAAACTCAAAGTATCCTTTTCAGAGAGGAAGTGCCCTGCCCTTTTTCATTCCTAGGGAAACTTTGTCTCTACATGTTTTTCTTTAAAAAATTTCCACATTTAAAATCCATTTGGCGCTTTGGCAGATGTAGTTGGCTCAACAGATCATATGGAAATATTCCCAGTTATTTAAAACAAGAATGAAATTATATTTTAAGGAATCGAAGTCTTAATTACAACTGAACAAGCACCTGTATCAAGAGAAGGCACCAATATAATTTAATTCTCACTATGATGATAAAACGGAAAGAGAAATAAAAAATGTTATTAAATAAATTAATTTTTTAATAGTTTAGTTTAATTTAGCTTATAACAGAAAAATTAACATGCACTAATTCTGTCTCTTTTTCTTTTATAATTTGGATGGAAAATTACATGTCCCAGGGGATGTGTTGTAACTTTTTTTCCACATCCCATCTATGACTTTTGACATGAATATAGGGAATTGTTGGCAAAGTTGGTATAAACACACATATGCACTATCTCAGAAACAGTTTTTTTTTTTTTTTTTTTAAATAATAAAAGATACAACAAGCTATCAATACATTTATAAATATCCAAAGAGATAACATGAAGCAACATATATGTAAAAATCAGTAGGTAGGGAACTATATCATGATTAAAATTAATAAAATTTATATAAAATTTCGTCTTTAACTTAAGGATGAGTTGCAAAAAAATAAATAACATTTAAAAGATATATCTTCGGCTACAGTCTTTTAATCTTGACGTAAGATTACACAATACCTATTACAGGGAAACCCAATAAAATTGTATGATTGTTACAAGACAATATTTAAGTACATCAATGATATTAGATACTCGATTCCTCAGCAATAATTATTCATAATTAACCGTAAAGTAAATTTGTAAACATCCGACGTAATTGAGAAAGTAGTAAAACAAAATAATCGCGAAGAAACCTTATATCTCAATTTTGCCAAATAAATAATAGAGCGTCAAAAATTTAATCTTTTTTTTTTCGTATTTCGTGAATTAAAATATAAAGTGATGCTAAAAATGCCTGTTATAACATGTTACAATGCTTTTAACTCTGCATTTGCTCGAACATCGTAAGAGAAATATAAACAGCTTCCTTTATTTACCAATAACAAAACCTGTCAAAATATTGCAGACAGAATTTAAAAGATCGGAGGAGTCATAAATCACAGAAATAAATTTAAGCATGGAATAAGGTGAGTGATGCATAAACTCACTTTCTGATCTGTTGTTGAACATGAAAATAGTGAGTAAATTTTTGAAATAGAGTTATTAATGCTGGTTTCCTCCATGAAGCACAGTTGTGTTGGACATCAACAATAAGAGGTACCAAACGAGTTCCAAGGTCGTATAGTTAGTTTTTGTTTTGGAAAACGCTTTTGAGTTATGGAGTTCCTTTTTTTGCATGTGTTTCAGTTAATAATATCTTGAGATTTTTTAAAATACTTTTTTTTCTCAATGCAAACAAATATAGAATTCATCATTTTACTCTCGAAATATGTACAATGACGTCATAGATTTATTCTCTCGCTCCTCGCATTCTGCGGTAATTTTTTGAAATGCAGTTAATTATTTTTTTATGAAATTTTTAGTTGATGCACTTTTTAAATAATTTTAACTCTTATAATATTCTCCGATTTTTAATAAATAAATTTACGCAAGTTCATTTTTTATTCTATAATTCAATATTTTTATCTCTCAGTAAAGTATGTTTTTGCAATAAATTCCTTAGTTAAAAAATTATTTGAAATTGCATTTCGAAACTGAAATAAAATTAAAGTAAAATTTATAAAGAGTTTGAAATCGTTGAAAAAATAAATGATGAAAATTTAGGTTTGAGGCATGACGGGAAGGAAGAGATGAACTGCGAAGAAAACGAACAAAATCAAAACAAAACCCAAAACAACATCCATTTCTGTAGGTTATCTAAAAGTAGATTAAATTGAACTTGAGTGAAGTGATAATTAATTAATGATTTTATATTTAAGGAAGTAAATAGTCATTTTATTTTGCTTCTAAAGATTATACTATTAGTGGTAGTTGATTAAATTTAGAATTAATATAAGTGAACGTAGTAGCGGGAAATGACGTATTTATTATTGCTGACGGAGTCAAACAAATGCACGTGAGCTACCTGTATGTTGATATATCAATATTGAGAGAGAAAAAATCTGTTCAACTGTTAATATATTTTTGGATGGAAAAGAAAATTTTATATTAAAGGTTATTAAAATCATATTTGACATATTTCAAACGTTTATTTTATTATTTAGCTTAGTATTGTAATAGTCGTTTATCAAGATAATACTTTTTCCTCCTTCCTCGTTTATACTAACGGGGAAATATTTTAAATTACAACAGTTTCAACATTTATCCCTTTAAATAATTTATTTGTATTGCAGGCTCTCGAAGTTATAATCGTTTTATGAATACTACTGTTTTATTTATGTGATCACTAATATATCGAAATAGTTCGCGTTGTATATGTAATGCTTACCGGCTGACACTTGAGTGCCTTTTATAGAAATATTTTAATTATTCATATTTAATCTAGCATTGCATTTCAGATTCTTAAAACTTCTTTGGCAAAATGAATCAAGAGAGGGGTGAAGCTATCACCATTGTAAGTGCAGAAGATCACTCTTTTGAACTCATTGAAGAAAATCTACGAAACGTGCTATTAAATAATGACATCAAAGATAGAAAAATTGTGGTTGTGTCGGTTGCTGGAGCATTTCGTAAGGGAAAGTCATTCTTATTGAACTTTATGCTACGATACTTGGACTCACAGGTATGTCAATTTTTTTTTCTTTATATATTATATATCCCTTTTATATTACATTTTTAGTAGGGAAAGATTTCCGTATTCATATCTTAACAGAATGTTGATGAAAATATGGGAATGACACACAAGAAACAAAAAATAAAAGCAATAAAAAATCACACTAAAGGTACCTAAGCCCTTGGGCCAACTACCAAGGGCTTAGCTACCATTAGAATGAGTGAGGCAATGCCATGTTACCCTTGAGTATAAAAGGCCTCAAAATACAAAGGTTAATTTTTTTTAAAAATTAAAGTAACATTATTTAATATTTTTTTTTGTATTTACATTTTTTTGTATTTACATTTTTCTGTGCTTAAAATTTCAATTAATAAATAAATCCTAATTTTTATTCATAAAATAATAAAATTTTCTTGCTCCATGCATATAATATGTTCTAAAATTGTAATTTTCATAAATATATATTAATTTAAATGGTCATATTATTTTAATCTTGCTTTTATATTTATTTTTATTAAAATTTGCTTGAAATAAACACTTTCATGAAATATTAATTTATGGAAAAATGCTTAAATTTCTTGGTTAAATTTCATCTATTTTTTAAATTATTTAAAAAGTGTTTTTGCACATAATATTATTGAATTTCTATTTCAGCTTTTTTGGTTTTTTACCAAATTCATTCATCCCTGTGAAATGAATCAATATAGGGTTTGATAAAAATTAAAACATTTTTTAAAAAAAATCCTGATTTTTGACACAATTTTGCTAAAATGAGGTGGTGTCAAAAGGGTTGAAACTAGTTATAAGAATTAATCAGTTGCTTGCAGAAAGTTTCTAATTGAGATTTTGCGTTTGCAGAAAGTTTTTTAATTTTATCTAGTCTGCATTGTTAACATTAGAAAAAACATTAGAAATGTAACATTAGAAAATGTTAAACATCATTAATAGATCAATTTCCTTTTTTTTTTTCCTTGGTAAGAAAAAAAATTTAAACTTTTAGTTTACAATTTTTCAATTCTTATTTTTAAAAAAAAAAAAAAAAAAGACCAAATAAGTTAGTTTTAAAGTGAAATGAGAAAAACAAAATCTGAAAATGTAGTTCTTTTTAAAGATTTTTATTACTAAAAATTTTTAGAATGAGAAACTTAAAGCCAATTCATTGTTTTTTTTTTTGTTTTTTTTGAACTTGTGGTCCCTTTTTATTGTCTTAAATTTTTTAAATAGGAGTAGTTATGTATCAAATGTTCCATTGAATATACAAGTAACCTTTTTATTTTCACGTCTGTTTCAAAAATTTTTTTTTTGCTTAGTCTAGTATTAATATTTTATATATTATAAAACTTTTTCAGCATTTTTTTTTTGTTTTTTTTTTTTGTAGTAATTTTTCATTTAATTTTTCTACATCAGATATTATTATACTTTAATTTTATTGCAAAATTGCTATTTGGGCACTAATGGTTTAATGCTGAATAAATTTAAAGTTATCTTAGCTACCTAAGACATAAAAATGTGTAACTTGTCAATAATATAACGTTTATGAATCCATCTGTTATTGTTACAAAAGGAGAAAAAAATATTCAGAAATATAGGTAGAAACAGCTGTGGCTGAAGGCAAATTTTGATTAATAATATTTTATTGGTGAATTTTAATTAAATAATACTTTTAATTGGTGAATTTTATAATTTTTATTTTTAATATATATCTGTATAAAGATAATTTTTAAGAATTTTATGCTTTGTTTCAGGGAGCTAGTGATTGGTTAGGTAATGAAGATGAACCATTAAAAGGATTTTCTTGGCGTGGTGGTTCGGAAAGAGATACTACTGGAATATTAGTATGGAGCAAAGTTTTTCCTCTAAAACTAGAATCTGGTGAAGAAGTATGTCTCTATAATTTTTCTAGTTATATCTTTATAGAAAATAGCTTTTAAGGAATCTTTTTTTTTTTTCCTTCCTGTAAATGAGACTGAATAAATAAAAATAGATTTTGACAGGTATGTTTATTTTTTTATTTCAGCATTTGTAAGAACAGCAGTTATTTCGCTTATGCTATCCAAATTTCAAATTTTTACTCAGGAGTTAATGAACAAAATTGTTGCTCATTAGAATTTGAAAAAGAAAAATTAAATGAAAAGGGAAAATTAATTATTTAACAGAACTCTCTTAATTATTTAACAAAAAAATCACATCCTTTATCTAAAATCTCTTACTATAGTTAAGTACTGTAAAATAATAAATTATCTTATTTTCTTCTTTGTAATGAAACAGTTTTATTCCTAAAAACATAACTGATTACCATATGATCCATTTCCATAGGTAAATTGGTTTTACTGTCTGCCAAGTATTTTTTTAAAAATATATATTATTAAATATATATTTATTTTAAATATGACTAACTTTTTAAATAAAATTAAGAAGTCTTACATTTTATTAGGTTGCAGTACTCTTAATGGATACTCAAGGGTCATTTGATAGTAGTTCCACTGTTAAAGAGTGTGCTACGGTGTTTGCTTTGAGTACCATGTTAAGCTCAATTCAGGTTAGCATTTATATTCTTTACTTAGGTAATGATTTTTTTCTTAATTTTTTTAACCAGATAATTTGAAGCTTCTTTAAATGTGTTCAAAACTGTATTTATCATATTTATGGATTAAAATTTAAAAATTTTTTTTATTTTGTTGGATTTACAATTTTGATTATCGAAACATACTGAAAAATAGGCTTTCAATAATTATGTCAGAAAAAAGGCAAATAGCTCATAAAGCTATTTTTTTAAAATTTCCTTTTTATTATATCTCTTTAGATATAAATGTGTAAGTCAAAGGAATTTTGCACACCTATTGTAAGAGTCTTATAACAAAAATGAATTTTTTCCTTCTTTGATTTTTATAATTGAAAAAAATTGTGATTTTTCTTTGTGGTATAAAAATCTAAACCACTGTGTTAAGCTTTCTATGATAAAACTTAAAAATAATCTTCGAAATTATTCCTGAATAATCCAATTATTTCCTGTAGTAAAAATGTAATTACAAGTGTTAAGAATTGAAATCTATCGAGGAAAAAAAATAAATATTTGTTCAAAGAAAGTATATTATTTATTTGATATATAACATATTTAAGCATAGTTCAAAAAACATTTATTAAAATGTAACACTTAATAAAAAAAATGACAATATTTGACTGCTGAAATATATGTATTTTTCTTCAAGATTTAGAAAATTAAGATACAAGAGAAAGATCCCATTTTGGAAATTTATGCTAAATGACAATAATTGTTTCTCAGTTATCTTTTACTTTTGTTATATTTACTAATAGTTATTTTTCTTTTTATCAGTTATCTTATCTAATTTCTTTTTACATTAGATTTATTAATTTGTTTATTCTTATGATAATTTTTTTTAAGTGTTTACTTTTTACTTTAATGACAAGTATGTTTTGTAATATTTTTATGTTCATAAACAAAAATCAGTTATGGCATAAGTTTAAAAATAGCCAGGTTGTTTTTTGTGAGTGTATAGGAAACTATGAACTTTTCAACTGCACTATAAAACTTTTGTGATGCAAAATTATATTTAAAGAGCTATTGTTTTAATGTATTGTTCTACTGCTCTTAAAATTTCTAATTATTATCTAATAAATTAGCAAAATATCAAAAGTATTTGCCAAATGCTAATCTTAACAGTTTTAAATAGTATGGTTTCCTAATTACGATAAATCATTTTTTTAAAGCATTAACTCTTTGATTAAAACAGTTTTAAATATCCAGATTAAAAACTGCAGTGAATTGAATTTTATATGATGTTAATTAAAATGGTTATATGATGTTAATTAAAATGGTTATATTTATTTTTTAATTATTAATTCATTAATTAACTATCTTTTTTAGGTCTATAATTTGTCTCAAAATATTCATGAATATGACTTGCAACATTTGGAGGTAAGGATACTCTTTTTTTTCCAACATTTTAATTTTAATTCATTAAGGTTTTCTTTACTAGCACATTATAGATGTGCCTTAGTCTTACCCACTATTCCATTACTTGTTGTCTTGGCTTGTTGTTCTTGATTGTGATCTTTCAATTTACCTTAATACTTTGCAAGTTTTTCAATACAGTATTTAAAAGTTTTTCAATAAAGTTGGCAGGTCTAAGTTGTTAATTGACCCAAGTTTGTCTCCCATTTTTTTCAGGTACTAGATGAATTAGTTACAAAGATTTTTCAATGGCTCAATTAATCCTATTAATGCCTAGTGTTTCAGTGTAAGGACAACGCTAAAAATGCTTTATAAAGTCACAAAAAAATTTTTCAACATAAATTTTTCACGAAATTGACTAAGTGTATATATATTTTTTTTAAAAAAAAAAAGCAGAAGTGCAAAAACTTGTGATTCAGTATAAAGTAGTCTAGTTTCAATTCTTTAAATTTCGTTTTCTCATTTGTCCTCTAGAAGATGAATTTGCAAACCATGTGCAGAAACATGGATTTTAAAATTTAACAAATTTGTGTAAAAACTATTTCTTATAATTAACAATACTATTATAAAGTTAAAAATACAATTTTATATTGTTTTTTTATCATATCTATACAAATTTAAAAAAAAAAAAACATGGAAAAATATTTTTCTAAAAAATACTTTGCTGAATATTTGTCCGCTCACTCGACCAACTGAATTTTTGACAAAAGGGCCAAATACTGTTTCATTCCTAATATAAGTGCAATGGTATTGCAACCTGAGAATTTTACAAAGTGGCAAAAAACGTGATTTTTTAAACTGCTCATTATTTGTAATTTTTGTTTCATTATTTATTTATATTTTTTTTGCTTAAGTAATCTTTTTCAGTAAAAAAAGAAAACGTTTACTTTATAAAAAATATAATAATCAATAAAGAGAAATTATAAAGTACATTACCAAATAAGTATTGAATTTTATTTTGAACTATAGCAGTTTTGTTTTTATACTAAGCTTCTCTTTAAAATTTATATTTTTAAATTTATTTTTAAAAGAAATTTTTTTATTGGGTGATATGATAAAAAAAAAAACATTTACTTTCTATAATTTTTATTTATTTTTTTATTTTGATAAATCTATATTTGATATAAAAATGCAATTTTTTTTCAAAAAAATATTAGTTTTCTTATTTTTGAATGAATTCTAATTATTGAATTAATGATAATCTTTAATTTTCTGCAAATATAGTACTAAGTTTATAGACGAAAAAAAAAAAATTAGACCACTAATGTTTACATAAATATTATTACATTTGCTGTCAACTTGTCTAAATACATGTGAGGCCCTTTGTTAGTCAACCTGCTGTGCAAGTGGCTCTTCTCTCAAAGAGGTTGTGCACCCCTATTTTAGATGTATTTAAAATATTCGTATTTCAAACTTTATTTTTTTTATAGCTTTTCACTGAATATGGTAGATTAGCCATGGAAGGTTGTGATGAAAAACCATTTCAGGTAAGACTTCTAACACTATAATTCCTCTAGCACGCAATATATTAATTACATAAATAATTTTATTTGTCAAAATAATTTTGGTTAATCACATGTATAAGACAATTTTGGGTTTCTATTTTTTGCTTGTGTGTATTAATGTAATGGTAGATATTTTTTTAACTTCAACTGAGTGTTAAAAATTAGGTTAATAAATACAAAAAATAGGTTATTTTTAGTTTTTAACTTACAGAAGATTAATATTTTATGTTGAATATTACATTTTAATATTACTACTAGAAAGGTAAGGTTGCATGACTGCTGAAGAGTATTGCAACTGGCATCTTGCAAAAAGTGGTTGTAAGTAAATACAAAAGGAGGAAATTATTATGGTGATATTAATACTTAATCAATCAAATATGGTGATTAGAGTCCTTGCCTTCTACATCTTCAACTGGAAAGTTTTATTGATTCAAAATTGTGTCTTCATAATTTAGTGTCCTTTTTAATATAATATCCTTGCTGGTGTAAAGCATGCACTCTGTAAAATTTTAGGTAAAGTGATAGTATTTTTTAAACTGAAGAAGTCCTGTGTAGTCTTTCCAATAATTTTTCTAATTTAGGAAATTCTAATGTCAATTAATGGCTGGATTTTTATTATTTGTTTTTAGAAATTGGTCTTTTTGGTGCGTGATTGGAGTTTTCCTTATGAAGCCGAATATGGTGCTGTTGGTGGGCAGATGCTTCTAGATAGAAGATTGGAGGTAAAGTACATCAGGGACAGTTACTTTTTTAGTACAGCAGGTTTTTAACAAACACAATAATACAGACAGGGTTATCACAGGCGACTTAAATGCTACTATTTGCAACTATTTTTGACCTAAGGCGACTATAGCAACTTTTTTTTGCCTGAAAAGGCTAAAAAAAAGCAACTATTTTCAGGAAAAGAAGACTTTTCTTTGTTCCTAGCTATGCTTTTTTTAAATTTTTTATTATTTTAGCATAAATTGGGTTGACAACCTGTGGCAGCTTTTTCTGAACACAAAATAAAAAAAATTGAATTGCAAATTTGAGTCATCACTTTTTTAATGCGCTCAATTTGAACAGATTCCATTGTAAATCTATTTTGTTTCTCGATCACCTTTTCAACGGATATTGCTACGAAATTCTACTAATTTTAGAAAACCCAATTTTTAATACGATATTACGATGTGTGAATTTCGAATTTGAATCATCACTTTTCTCAATATATGTATGTATATATATTTGCTAAATCAATTATTAGTTAAACTGAAATTTTTTTAGAAAAAGTATGTTTTTTTTTTTTAAAATAAAAAAAACTTTTTTTCGAATGATTTCTAGTAAGTAAAAGTATTTAATTTTCTGCAAATATAAAAATTTTTTGATATAGAAATTTAGTGCTAGAACACTAATGTTTTTATAAAAATTATCATATTTGCCACCAACATGACTAAATTTATCATAGTATATGACAATTAAATCATTTAATAAAATTTTAGTCATATTTTTGTTCGTGTTTAAGCAACTATTTTCATAGTTTTCAGCAACTATTTTCATGCTTTAGGCTACTAAAAGCAACTATTTTGTTCCTTTTTTTTTCTGTGGCAACCCTGTACAGATATCTGTTCTAAATAGTCCTTGGTATTTCGTGTTTTTAATTATATATTTTTTAAAAATTTTGATTGGGACTCTCATATTACTAGGGGTTTTGAAAACAATATGTTTCTGTTACAGATTTGTTTTTCTACCTAAGTATTGTGAAATTTTTTTCCCACTCATAATTTTTATTGGGTGAAATGTGACTCTCTCTCTCAACTCGCTTTTTAGCTGAATTGTAACTAAAAGTACATTGACAAAATAATTTAAGCTTCATTTTGTTTGTATTTAGAGTTGCTTAAATATTATTAAAATATAGTTAGAAAGAAACAAAACAAGTAGTATAAAAATTAAAATTTAGATGACACAATGGTATAAGGACTTGTATTTTATGCTGGATTTTTGAAAGTAAAACATTATTTTCACTTTCAGAACAGATATTATTCTGTAGTGAGATCCAAAATATCCATTACATCCCTCTAGACTATAGTATTGAGGGCTGTATTATAACATAGTAATGACTATAGAGTCTATGGTAATTGGATCAACACGTAAATATAAAAAAAAATTGCTAATTTAATTTTAAAATGTATTTTAAGCAATAACTATAATATTTTTAATTATTACTGATTGTTTTTGTTTATTACTTAGTATAGAGTTATTAGTTGTGCCTTTAAAAAATTATTGAAACAAAATTTTGTTTGTACTATTGGCTTGATTTTTTCATCTTAAATATAAGAAAATATAAAAATTAAATGCAGCAGTTTTTTTTATCTAATTGAATGTTTATGCAATCATGAATGTAAATATTTCTATCTTTTAAATATTTCACTCTATTCTTTTGTAAATATTTCACTCTATTCTTTTGTAAATATTTCACTCTTTTATATATTTCACTATTCTTATGTAAATATTTCACTCTTTTATAACACTTAGATTTCAGAGAAGCAACATCCTCAGCTTCAACAACTTCGTAAGCACATCCGATCTTGTTTTTCTGACGTGGGATGTTTTCTTATGCCCCATCCTGGACTTGAAGTAGCATCAAGTCCTAATTTTGATGGAAGACTTTCTGGTATGGCACATTTTTTTCTCTGGAAATTTTTATAAATTATTACTTTTTTAAACAAAAAGATATAAACCACCAACATTTATTTGTAGTTATTCGTAGTGAGTTCAAGGAATCTCTACAGGATTTAGTTTCCTTGTTGTTATCGCCTTCGAATTTACTTCCAAAACAGATTGCTGGCCGTGATGTTACTTGCAAGGACCTTATAAATTACTTTAAAGTGAGTGATTTTTATTATCTGTCAAGAAATTTGTACTGTAGAAGTATTGTGTGTGTGTGTGGGGGGGTGATTGCATTTCAGGCGTACCCCGTAATTCCGGGTGTTTTGTATCGTCCTTATAGGTCGAAAAAACTTGAGAATTTCAGCTCGAGATACACAGAATTCTGTGTATCTCGAGATCATTAGTTCGCGAACTTCCAAAAATCAAAATCATATAATCCAATTAAATATTGAAACTTTTGTTAAATCACGTTATCTAAACGTATACATGCATATGATTCTTTCTCCAATTTGATTCTTTTGGTTTGGCGGATTCTTGCCACTTGGAGTATTTGGTACTGTACAAGAAGCTGCTAATATCGCGCTTCTTATTCATGTGATTTTATTATCAAACATTGATTTTTATATTAACCTGATTTAAAAGTTGTGCATTGCGATTTGTATTTACACAATTTAAAAATCGTGCATTGCAATTCCTACTCACGTGATTTAAGAGCCCAACATCGGGATTTGTATTCTGACGAGTATAATATCCAATATTCGCGATTCGTATTTATGTGCTTGTCATATCAAAAACGATTTTCGTATTTATGCATGATTTAAAAACTACGCATTGCAATTCATATTCCTACAATCTAAAAATTACTCACCGTGATTCATATTTACATGATTTAAAAATTCATTATCGCAATCAGTATTTTTGCGTTTTTAAAATCCAATATCGCGATTCACATTTCCTCTATTTTAAAATCCAAATCGCGATTAGTAAGAAGCAAGTTTTTTCTTATTTTTGGATTAGTTACCATAAAGGTATGATATTCTTCATTAGAAGGTAATTTAATTATCAGTATTAGTTCACAAAATTATGTTAAATACAAAACATATATGGTATATAAATTGATAACTTGATATCAATTTGTCGCATAAAATTTTCAGCGTTTTACACTTGTCACAATTATTGTGCTTGATGGTGCATTGTTATTATTTTTTTAAGCTGAAAATAAATGTTTTTGTATTTTGAGTTGGAAAATGTAATGACTTTGTGTGTGTTGAAATAAGAATGTGAATATTGCAATGTGTTACACATTTGATCTTAGATACACATGCAACTAATTAAATCTCTGCACTTTGCCATAGAGTACAATGGTGAATGAAAAAAAAACTAGTTATTTGAGGTTTAGCAATTAAAATTTAACATTAGTTACACCAGGAAATTATAGGTTAAACTTTGAAGTTGGTAGTTCTTATAATAATAATAAAATTTTAGCATGGTATTTATAGAAAGTTTTATGTCATTATTTTATTTAATTTAATTTATTGTGTCACATTTCAAAGTTTTAAAGACACTTGAATTTTGATAATTTTTACAGATTTCTAAGTGCCAGCTTTATCTAATGCAATATGTCAACTCTTTGGCTTACGTCTTTATCTTGAAGTTACAGCACTATCTGAATTATGACAGCACACTAATATAAAAATAAATAAAGGGGGGAAATAATTAAATGTGTGTGTAAATATATATAAAAAAAAAAAACTTTTGAATAACTTATAGTTAGCAGAAGTATTTGGATAAAAAAGAGGTATTATTGTACTTTAATCACACCATCAAATGTTAGGCAATTTTTATTTTTCATTTTTGAATATTAGCAAGATATCTTTTCTACAAAAATAAGAGCTGCTGCATGCATACAACATAAGTCTTAGTTCAGGAATTCCAATGATCAAAAACTGAGCCTTCCATTTTTATATTGTCCTGAGCTCTCCATTTATTGTCTGAGATTGCCAAACTTTTTCAAATTGGGAAAAACTCAGATGAGATTAAAAATTTTATCACAGCACCCTCAGTCATATAATTTTTGTTTGAGATATATTACTTATTATATACATGTAAAAAATGTTTCTTATGTGTTAGACTATGAACCAGAAATTAATAGAAGAGGGTGAGAATATAAGCATAATTTACATAACTCATTCTTAAAATCCACTCAAGTATTTTAATTGTATTTAAGAAGGAGGAATTAATAATGATTTGTGTAATATAATAAAAATTGTTAATATTGTTTGTTGTAATTTTATTACAAGTAACAATCATATTAAAGAAGATGTAAAGATGAATTACTAACACACAGTTGAATGTATTATGAATTTGCTTAGTAATCGTGGGTGAAATTATTGCTCATCCATGATTGATTTATTTTTAAGCAATATTAGCTGTTTTTTTAGGGCAGCAATTGCTAAAATCTCAGTTCCATGCAGCCATGAAGTAGTAAAATCAATGGCAGCCCTCGTAGAATAACATAATTTTGATTTGAAGTCATAGATCCTTTGTAACATGTAACATTCCTAACATAGATCCTTTGTAAGATGTAACATTCCTTTGTGGCACCCCAGGGTGCTGGAGTACTTACTTTAGGAACTCATTTAGTAATATGAATGAAAGTGCTTAAAGATGTGATATTCACTGAAGTTTTTTATAATTTATTTTAGGCATATGTGGAAATCTTCAAAGGTGGGGAATTGCCTGAACCTAAGTCTATGCTGAATGTAAGTTTTAAAATGTTTATAATTAATGTGTTTTAGAGAAAAATCTCTCAAAGTTTGTAATACTAATAAATATTTACCATAAATTTCAGTACAAATATTTTCATAAAGACTTGAATACAGAAAAGGGCTTTTCAGTATTTGTGTCTTATGCATTAATTATTTAGTTATTTTACATAATGCCACATTTAATATAAGGTGTTCAGTAATTTAAAAGGTTTATTTTAGTTTTTCTTATCTAGAATACATTTTCTAAACATGAATTTCTCAAGTAATCTATAAAAGTGTTTTTTTTTTTTTAAATTTTATTTTCCATTTCATATTAAGTCATCTATAATTTTGATACTCAAAAGCAAGCAAATATTTTGTTGAGGCAAATAAAAAATCTTAAGAAGTAACTAGGTAATTCTCTGCAAATAGGTGACAATGTTGTAAATGAAGGTTATTTCAGTTTGTTCTATAGAAAAAAGAATAAGTTATTATTTCAATATATAGTTTGAAGAATTATTTATTATATTATCTCATAAGTTTAAAGTATTATATAAAAGAAATTAACAAAATAATGGTTAATAGCTATCTTGCTTTTCTTTCATATTTGCACGTTTCCAAATGTCTTCTAACTTGTTAATTCTACCTACAAAGAGAATTGAATTTTCATTTTTTATTACAAATGAAAGAACAATTGTTGCTTAGTAAGCATTCCTTAGCGAAACGAAGTTGTCTTTTTTTTTTTTTTTTTCCAACTGCTCGCATAATTTTTTCCTCCCAATGCTAAGAACCTATAGTGAGGAATTTATTTTGTGATATTTTAATTTTTTTAACTATATCAGAGTCTATGAGAAGTCCATTTGTCATTACATCGTCAAAGAAATCGATTCCGAAAACAAATTGTGAGCTTAAGCATCGGCTACAAAATAATTTTATTTTTTATTTTTTTTAAAAATGATTCGAAGTTAATGGACTCAGATTAAATAAATCCTGCTTTTCCTAAACAATTGAGTGTTATTTCTGTTGAAATCTTTTGAGAGTAATGACTCTAAACAGATTTAGGAATGGTTTCTCTTCTGTTAAAGTAAGCTTTAAAACATCATATAATACTTTGATCACCAGTATTGCTGCCTAGCAGTGTTGATAAAAGTATAATTTTCACTTTCAATCCAGGAATAGAAAAATGACGTAAATTTGTCATAGAAAGCAATCTTTTTGGAACTTGTTGATTAAGCAAATAGTCTAGATGTTTGAACTATTGAGAAAAAATGTCTACTATAGTTCCTCATTGTCTCATCATAGGCAGTGTTTTAACTGCTCTAAAAGATAGTGATAACATGCAAGTGTTCTAAAACTTTTTGATAACAAAATCAAGGACATTGTTTCAGTATTGCGTATTTTACATGTAACTAAAACAGTGATTCTGTCCTTACTGTTTTTGACACCTTTATACTTAGAACTTATAATGGATAAAGTTGGAGTTAACACAGCTTTCCGAAAATGAGCCAATCTGAGCATTGAATATGTCTTTTTCTAAAAATTCTGAAAAATTCCTCACTAACTCCAGACAATAGATTTAACCCATTGTCTATGTTTAAATCTATAAAATAGACTTTTTCCTGTGGAATAGACCCTGAAAATCCTGCACCTCTTTAAACTTTCATCATAGACTTTAAACATAGGACCTATGCATAGAGATGTTTTGCTTTTAGCAACTTCATCTTTCAGTTGTCATCAATAGCTTACAAAATATCAGATTTATTTTCTAATGTTAAAGATTGATGAACATTTTGGTTAATTTTGTACAAAAAAAAAGGCGTATCTTGTTTCCTGCTTTATTAATAAGCCGGTCATGCATCCGTCCCCCACATCCGGTTCTGTTTGATGTATTTAAAATTGGGAAAAATATGCACTTTCAAAGGGTTTAATGTTTTAATAATAATGACAAAATTAAAAACAAAATGTAATTTTTTTTTTTTTTCTTCTTTCGTTTTTGCTCTTTTGAATTATACTGTTTCTGAACTATATTTGTTTCTATGTATGAGACTTAAAACATTTCACAGTAATTTTTTTTCATTGTAATGCCTCTTATTTAAGGCGACTGCAGAAGCTAACAACCTGTCAGCAGCTGCAAATTCAAAAGAATACTACTCTGCTGAAATGGAAAAGGTAATTTTTAAAAATAATTTTAAAAGTCAGTATTTTTAAAAAGTGTTTGTTCCTATGTTCATCTATTTGTTATTTTGTAGCATTACTATTGTACTATGTTTTTTTTTCCATATATATATTTTAATTTACTGTTAATTTTTAATTATATATTGTTTAAATTTGTATTATATTATTTGATTTTTTTTTTTTTTGTAAAATATTGCTACATTTTTATGCTATTTTAATTCCATAAACTTTATTTTTATTTGAAATATAATAGCTATAATAAAGCAAACAATTTCCACAACAGCCCATTGTAGACCAGTTTGGGGTCATTGAGATTAAGGCTTTGCAATTGCAGGGCCAATTTACATGATGGTTGCAATGTGGTCAGCGTTGTGCTCATGGTGTTTTTTAAGTAAGTATCGTTTTGCCACACCGCGTCCACAGCGCTGCGGTCGTTGTTCTGCATCTCTTCATCTCTTTCTCACCTACATCATCCCTACATCTCTTTCTCATGCACTGACGCCATTGCAGTCTGATTCTTCCTTGTTTACTGAGTGTTTATGATGCCTCCGATAATCGTGGGTCCCGCCGACTGAATTACGGGCTGTTATAAGATTTCTTAGTGCTGAGGGCCTAAAACCGATTGATATTCATCGTGAGATCTGTGAAGTTTATGGACAAAATACTATGAGTGATGGAATGGTAAGAAAGTGGGTGAGAGCATTTAAAGAAGGCCACACAAATGTGCATGATGAACAACGGAGTGGGCGTCCTTCAGTTGTTAATGAAAGTTTGGTGCAGGAAGTGTACAATAAGATGAGAGAAAACAGACGCTTTACGATTTTCTCCTTGTGTTTTGACTTTCCTAATGTTTCTCGTAGTGTTTTGTATAGCATTGTGACTGAGCACTTGAATTACCGAAAATTGTGCTCACGCAGGATACTGAAAATGTTGACGGATGTGCACAAAACCGAACGTTTAGGCAGTGCATTGACTTACCTTGAGCGGTACCACAACAAGGGTGATGATTTCTTAAGCCAAATTGTTACGGGCGATGAAACATGGGTGGCCTACGTCACACCAGAATCAAAGCAACAGTCCATGGAATGACGACTTTCAGATTCACCCAGAAAAGTAAAGTTTAAACAAACAATTTCTGCTCGGAAAGTCATGTGCACAGTTTTTTGGGACGGAAAAGGAGTATTGCTTGTGGAATTTCTGCCTTATAATGAGACAATCAATGCAGCAGCTTATTGTGAGACATTGAACAATCTGCGCCATTCAATCCAGAACAAAAGACGTGGCAAGTTGAGGAAGGACATCGTTTTGCTGCATGACAATGCCCCTCCACATGTGGCTAATCAGACCAAAGATTTCATCACATCTTTTCAATGGGAAACTCTAGATCAGTGACTGCCATCTGTTCCTGCACTTGAAGAAACTCCTAGACGGTCAGCGTCTTCAAGACGATGACGAAGTCAAAACAGTTGTGTTGCATTGGGTAAAAAGTCAGACTTCTATGAGGAGGGTATTCAAAACCTAGTACAATGTTATGACAAGTGCCTCAATGTTGAAGGAAATTATGTAGAAAAGTAGATTAAGGTACAGGCTTTCATGTGAAAATAAAATTATTGAGATATCTTTGCACGTCTTTTTTAAATTTCAAAACGGTACTTAAAGAACACGCCTCATACTTCCTAAAGAAGCTAATACCCATCGGGATTCCGAGCCCTTCACAATGACAGCTCAGTACCTTAACCACTGAGCCATCACAGCTCATAATGGTTATACAAAAAGTTATAAAATTGTTTTTAAGAATTGGTTTTTATCAAATTATCAAGAAATTTGCTGTCATTTTAATCAAAAACTCAACAAAAATGTATGACCCTGTATAAATTCTAGACTAAAAATAAAACAAAATATTAAGTTTAATAATAAGAATAAGTTTCTATTAAAAAATTTACAGTTTATACATATGAGTGTGTGTGTTGTATCAATGGAACTAAATTATCTAACTTTTAGCAGTTATATGTACAACCTGGTTTCTTTTCTAACACAAAACTAGTTTTCCTAATAATATTCTATGAAGAAACTGTTTAAAAAAAAAGATTTTATTTAAATATGCCCAAGTATTGCAAATACAGCTTTTAAGTGTTAATTACAAATGTAGTTATGTTGCTAATTTACAATTTTAATGCAAATTTTTGACAAACTGAACTGACCAGTAATTAATAAACTGACCAGTAATAATCTAAATGGAAATTCTAGTGTAGATTTTTCAAGTTGTAGGAGCAGAAGAAAAAAAGTTTTATTAGGAATATTGATAAAAGTATAAGGCATCAAACAGCATGCAATTTTTCTTTTTATTTAATTGAAATAGCAAATATAAATTTCCTATATTTGTAATTCTGAGTTCTATATTTCTGATAAATGCTAAGGAAAATGTTAATGTAATATGCTTAATAAATGATGGAGAAATGTCTGTAATATCTAAGTAAATAAAGGAAAAGAACAACAATGATTTTCTGTGCATTTTTGCAACCAAGATAAAAATGTTAAGATAAGGCTAAATGTTGCATTTTATTAATAATAGTTGATGTATTATACAATATATTCTTAACACTTATTATGCAATTAATAATATTTAGATTTGTGGTGGTGACAGACCATTTGTTAACCATCAAACTTTGGAGAGAAAACACTTTGAAATTCGCCAGATTGCCTTACAGAAATTTTCAGAAACAAAGAAAATGGGAAATGAAGAACTTGAACATTCTTTCAAAGAAAAATTAGTAAAGGTTTGTTTGGAATTTTTTCACTATTTTTTGTCTTTTAAACAGACTAAATATATAACAAATTTTTCTTATATTTCTTTCTTTTGAGCAATTTGGATTATGTTACAGTATTTGTAAATTATTTTTAAAGGGTTCTATTCATGATTTAGAAAGCATTTATTATTTTAAAGCAGAACCAAATTAATTGTTTCAGAATAATATTATGGTTTTAAAAAATATAAGATTTACTTAAAATTTCTCTGGTGGCCGAGTGGTTAGCGTGTCTGACTGTGAAGCCAATCGCTGCGGGTTTGAATCCCGCTCTGGGCATGGATGTTTCTCTCTCTGTCTTGTCTTCTGATGTGTGAATGTGGCCCACCCTATAAACGGGTTTGTGGCAGTGTGGCGTGGGTAACGTTGCTCGCCTCCGTGAGTTTGATTCACAGGTGCCCACTGGGTAACTATAAATGAGCAACACTTCCGGCATCTTCTATGGCGAAAAACAAAAGTTCAGTGCCTGCTGTTATTAAAAAAAAAAAAAAAACTTAACATTTCTAGTTTTGTGTGTAATACTGAATAAGGAATGATTAGCATAGTTCCGTTTTGTATAAAAAATAATTTTATTAATAAAAATATATTTAATGAGTTCCATGACAAAACAAAACCTTCTTACCAAATAGGCTTCCTACTAAAAGCTAAGTTTTGCATTGTTTCATAAAATTTTTTTCTTATTATTAATGATAAAGTAGCTTAAGCTATAATATAAGGACTGTATAAATAAATACTTTTGAATGAGTGCCATGATGAAATAAAATCTTCTTACCTGTAACAGAAAGAAGTTAATGAAACATATTTAAAATTCAATGAATTCTATTCTTACCTTTTAATGTTATAAAATACAACTGTAATAATAATTAGGCTGGTATTATAAATTTTTTATCCTGAAATATGCTAAGTTTTTCATTGATTTATTTTTCTTAATTCCATTATCAGGAACTGAACACCGTCAAAATTGTGAAATAAAAGCCAGAATAAAAATAGTTATTTTTTTATCGAAAACATGTTAAAAAATATTGTTTTATTAGTATTTAATAACATAAATGACTTTGGTATGTTGTGAATATCATGAATTTTCTAAAATCAAATGTCTGAAATTGTTTTAAATGTATATTTTATATTACTCAAAAATTAAAAAAAAAATGAAAATAATTTTAATACTTATTTATAAAAATATTTTTCCATGATTTTTTTAAAAAAAATAGTTACTATGAATGAATAGTTATTATAAAAAATGGCCACTAAGTATTTGGCTATTCGGCCAAATCCCTATTTGTTACATCCCTAGGTTTAATGCGCCTCTTGCTGTAAATATATGACAATTGT
This sequence comes from Parasteatoda lunata, assembly GCA_949128135.1. NCBI lineage: Eukaryota > Metazoa > Arthropoda > Arachnida > Araneae > Theridiidae > Parasteatoda > Parasteatoda lunata. The sequence continues at coordinate 56,022,856 of OX421970.1, read as the reverse complement.
TTAACCATCTGCCTGGTTCAAATTCAAGAACGACAGCTCTCCGACATCAGTATAAGTGACACCTTTTATTGATTGTGCTATTAGAGTGCTAGAAAAATTGCTTTTAGTTCATTTAAATATGCTTTGTCAATGATTTGAAAAAATTTATATTTTTACGCTTGTAAAAATTACCTTAGAGTAATAAAAAGCAAATCAAATGAAATATTAATCAAAAACTTTAGAAAAAATAGTTTTGTGTAAGTATTTTTAAAGTTTAAAATTAAGTAATTAATTTATAATTAAAAAAGAGTTAGAAATTTTGAGAAAGGGTCTTTTTAAGGGTTGGATTAAGGGATTTTTGTGAAGGGTGCTAATTTTTTTCTAGATTGATCCTTTTTTCTTAGTTTTATATTTTTACAAACCCTGATTGTCAGTTTTATATTTTTAAGTTTGTTAAAGAAAAAGTCAACTCACTGTTAACTAATTCAACCTCAAATACACCCTATTGATAATAAAGTATAAAAGCATTTTTTGCAATTTTCCAGTTATTATTCAGAAACTCTGTAATTTCCTAAAAAAATTAATCTAGAGACTTAAAAATTTGAAAGTATGATCTTTATCTTGAGAGCATACTATGTACCAAAAGAAAACATATCTACAAATTAGATGAACATAATAAAACTGATTTTTGTTTAAATTTTATCATGTGTAACTTTGTCATAAAATTTATTTTTTAATCTTTACATTTTTATTGACTTTTTAGGAAATTGATGAAATGTACAGTAGTCTTGTTCGATTCAATGATGGCAAGCAGATTGCTCATGCTATTCGCACTCCTGCAACTCTACTTCTCATCATAGTTATCTGTTATTTAAATTCTACTTTACTAAGAGCATTAGGATTAGAAGCATTTGCTGTATCAATAAATTTCTTTATGGTTCTCACCATAGTTGCTTTGGGCTTGTGGGGTTACTGCAGGTAAGAACATTGCAATATTGGGTAATTCAAACAATTAAAGAAATGTGCAAAAAAATTTAAATGCATAGTTTGCTGCATTTTGCTTAGGAAACCAAAAAAATTTTTTGTGCCAAGTTTCAAAGTATTATAAGCAGACACTATTAACTGGGGGGGGGGGGGGGAAATAGAACAATGTTTTTGCTATTTGTCAAAACAATTAAATTGAAATATTTGCATGGGCATATGATAATTTTTTCCTCCGACTGTGCTAGGTTGCTGTAAATAATGGTTATTTTTAAAGCATTTTTATTTTATAGTTTTTCCAAATAGTGGTTGTTTTGAAAACATTGTTTTATAGTTTTTCTAAATTAGCAGCTTTATCTGACCACAAATTTTAATATTATTTTGATACCTGGCTTCTTGAGTAGAATGCAATAAATGGTATATTTCTAGATGCTTCTTTGATTCTTCAAACCCTTGGTTATTTTTGGAACCCCTCTCAGTTTAATCAATCTTTTTTATATTTTAAAAGATAAGCAATATATTGTTAGTTTTGTTTTTAGGTTTACTGGAGAAGCTCAGCATGTTGGTACATTTATTGATAATTTGGTGAACATTGTTTTGACTAATGTAAGTGTCTTTTTCTACTGTTTAAATTAAAATTGTTATTTTATTCGTTAAACTGAAACAAATTGTTCATTTAATTATATTTTGATTTTTCTTCTGCAGCTTTTGAAAATGTTTAGTTGGATGTTTGCGAGCATTTTTAGAAAGTCTTGACAATTTTAATAGGTTTTCTAACAAGGCGAAATATGAATGGACGAAAGGATTATTTTTATAATAAAAATAAAATAATAAAATGTGTAATTTACAGATGTATCTTGTGTGAGATAATTTCTATAAATTTTCATAGTCTCCTACTCTTCAATTATCTAAGTGCCAAAAGACAAATAAAATAAATTAAAAATTTTCATTTTTTTATGTTTTAGTAATTTAAAATACCTAATAATTAAAAATTGCTTAAAATTTGTCACTGACTGTTAAAATAGATCATATTATCAGCCACAGTATAAAAAATGATGAATGATAGTAGTTGTCAGAGTATTTTCGGATTCTCCTTTTTAGCCTTATTGTTCTATTTTTTCATTCTGTTTAAAAAGCGTACATCACAATCTGTTTAAAAAGGATACATTTTAAAAATCTCTTAATGTGTTTCTGAATGTAACTTTTTTTGTTTTGTTACAGTTTATATTCCCCAGCCAGAAACAAATTGCTCAAGCGTTTATAGGCAGAGGTAATTTTACTACATCCATGGATGGATCCATAGAAACTTTGGAAACCCCTAGTGTGATACATACTAATCTTTTACACAGAAATGTGAAATAACTGTATGCTTAACACTAATTTTCCCTGTTAAAACTTTGGTTAATATCTGATTGTTTGTATTTATTATCTGTACCTGAAACAAGGCTGATTATTTCTTAATGGATTGTTGTATAACTTTTAAGTAATATGTAGCATACTAATTTATACAAGCAAAAGACTAATAAGGAAAAAAAAACTCATTTATTATTCTTTCAGGTATTAAAATATTTGTAATATCTAATCCTTTCAAGTATTAAAATATTTTTTTCCATGTCTATACAAGGGTGCCACTCTTTTAGCCACAAGATAGATTTACGTTGTATCTTTTTTTTTTTTTTTTTTTTAAGTCGCACAGCAATATTAAGATTTAAGCATAAGCTTATAGTTTTCAAGTCCCAATTGTCTTAAAAATATTAAAAAATAGCATTACATTGCACTTACTATCACAAACTGTAAAATTCATGTAACAACTGTAATATTATGACCTGTTGACATGATGAATTGTCCACAAATTACGTAAAATTGATAGATATGTTTTTTTTCCCCTCTTTTTTTTTTTTTTTTTTTTTTTTTTTCCAGGACTAATAGTCTTAGTCTTACATAAAGTTATGATGAATATATATTGATTAATTAGGTTCTACTATTAAACGGCAGAACTTTATATAGGAGAGAATAGCTCTTTTTAAGGGTGAATTGTAGGACCATCCATTAATTTATAATATCAGTTTATTAAGGAAATTTTTAAGCAGACATCAGAAATGCCATTTACTAATTTTCATATCTTCAAAATATTAAGTAATAAATATTTTTAAATACTGTCACTTTGCCTAATGAAACAATTTCATAAAAAAAAAGGTTCTGTCTTGTAATTTCTGAAAAGTGTCACCCTTGATTTTTATCCACAATTGATAGATTTATCATGAAGTCTTAGGAAATTGTCTTAAATTTAAACCATGAATCATGCATTGAGTTTGTGTTGGTTTCAATGCCAGTTATTGAAATTAGAATTGATAATGAAATTATTGGCAGCTATTAATTTACTTATTGAACTTTCTTAAACATTTTTAATGAATTGTATTTATGAAATATCATATTTTGAGAAGCGTTACACTAATTAAATAGTGGGGAATTCGCTTTTATTTTCAAATGCTACCTAAACACTTTTAGAAAACATGTGTATCCCAAATTTTCTATATTATAATATTTCTTAAAAAATAATTTTATATTATTTCCTGATTATAAAAATATGTTTTCTTCAAAAATATAGAAAGTCATTGTTTCTGAAATAATATATTTTACTGCGCTGTGCGCATTTTATTGTTATTTCAACACTATTTAAAGCCAAACAGATTTTTGCCTTAATGTACTTTTTATAACTTTTCAGTGTCTCTGTAATTTAAGTAAGTGTATTTATTACACTTCTTTTTTATACTTTATTAGAAGTGTTTTTATTACGTAAAGTATATTTGGAGAAACGTCACATTAGTTTAATAATAGGGAATCTGCATTTATTTCTAAATGCTTCCTAAATATTTTTTTTTTTTACTATGATTAATTCTAAATACATGTGTATCCAATATTTTCTATATAGAAGCATCCTTTCAAATATTCTAAAGTGTTCCCAGTTTGCCAAAATTTCTGTTTTCTTTGAAAATTTAAATTTCATTGTTCCTTTGATTGCTTTTGATAGTTATTATATCTTTGTCAACTCTTATGAATTTTTTGTAAGAGTTTAATTTTATATTTAAAGTGGTAGAAAAAATTCATATTTTTATCTTTTCATACATTAAATGTATAAATTTAATTTTAAATTATATTGATCAGCACTACATGTAAACAAACTAAACATATAGATCAATACATGATAAATGATACAGTGGCAAGTTTTGGTTCTGGGAAAAAAATTTTTTTATCTGCAATTTTCATCTCTTTACCCCTTGAAAAAATTTTCTTTAGAAATAGAAAAAGTTAGCAGGTTTTTCACCAATATTCAAAGCCAAACAGGTTTTTGCCTTATCGCAATTTTTATAAGTGTGTAATGTCTCTGAAAAAGTCATATGTAATATTATCTTTTAAATGTTCATAATTTAAAGCCCAAGCTTTTAATGTATATAGCTTTTGCAATAGTAACATCTATATTTCTTTTAATTTAATACCAGATTTTTTGAAAATAGTGCTAGATGTTTAGTTTAGTGAATTTCTTTCAACTGTAAAGTATTATGTGGTATTCAAAACTAATATGGACTGTTTTTAAAGATATTTTTGTATTTGCAATCACAAAAATGGCAAGTGTTTATTGCCTTATTTGGGGTATGATCTCTGTACCTTTCACACTGCCAATTTTATGAAAATGATAAGAAAAAATATCAGCTTACTAATGTATGTCATTGGTAATTTCGATGTGTCATTAATTGTTTGAAGAAGATCTAACTTTTTATACACATTCAATCACAGTAAATAGTTCAAAGTGCCATATGAGATGAGTAATATTACTTCTGTTTAAAAGAGTTTTCACTGTTATGTTTAAATTGTTTTGTTGTTAATCTTAGATATTGTCTTACTAGAAGGTAGTTTTGTGTGAAGTATACTTTATTGCAGTTTTGGTGTTGAGAGTCGTACCTTTTTTTTTTATTTGTTCACCAGATAGAGAAGTGTCAAATGATTTAAAAATGTGAGAATGAAGATTTTTTGATAAAACTTTTTTTTTTTTTTGATTTACATTTCTGAATGTAATTTTTAGTGTTCTTTAATATAGATTGTAAATACAAAGCAGATTTCAAAATAAATTATCTTCTTTGGAAAAGAAAAAAAAAATCCTAAATATATAAAAATAAATTTTTATAAACTAATTTTTTTTAGTTGTAATTTGAGTTTTGAAAACTATTTTATTAGCATGCTTACTAAGTGGTTTTGGCGAGGCACCCTTATTTTAAGCCAGTGTCAAATTATTTCCGATTTTATTATTACAATTATGTAAAAGAATGATTTAAATGTTTAAATTTGCTTTGTTAAATTTCACTTAAAGCATTTAAGCGAAATAACTGCAATAATTTTGTCACAAGCACACTTTGGATCTCTTGTACATTTTTTTAAATTTTTTATATTTAATCTGAGATATGTAAAACACAGCATAAAAAAACATGTGAATGAATCGTAACATCTATTTCATAGATTTGTATAGCAATAATGCTGTTTTTTTAATTATATTTTTTCTCTCTAATATACAACTTAAATATTTCTTGTCGCCTATATCATGTTTGGGTTTTTAATGTTATGATACTTTATATCTCAGTTATTTTACTTTTCAACATGATTTTTTCTTGCGATTTAAGCTTGCCAAATTGAAATTTGATTGTTGATTGGGATTCTTATTTGGTATTTCTGTGACAACCCTATTTAAATGTTGCACTATTGTTAAAATATGTATAATAAAAAGCAGAATCTCTTAACAATATACATATATATATTTCTGCACCAAGTGCAGTTATTTTCGTATGTTACTATGATGTCAAATATAAGTTAACAAATATTTTTATGATAAAACTAATTTGAATAAATATCTTTTAAATATATATATTACGACATATTCATTAGTGTTTCTTAATCTTTCCTCACTCAATGGTTTCCTGCTGTTTTAATATGGTGGTATGGGAATATCTTTTTATCGAAAATTCTCTTTTTACTACATTAGTAGTTTAAAATTTCAGGTATAGAAAAAAAAATAATTACGATAAACCTAAAATAATTTATAGTTTTAAATGCTAGCATTTTTTTTTTTTTTAAATATCAAATTGCAAATAAATTTGCAAATGCTGCTATTAGGGCGAGGGGAGGGTGGACAATTAAACAGGGTGCGTAGCGTTTGTAAAAAGTGCTTAAAGGTGCTTTTTTGGGGGATTTCGTTTTTAAAAGCTTTTAAAGGTGCTTTTTTCAGCTGGCGTTTTTAAAAAGTGCTTTTTTTCACGAATCATTTTTTTTTTCCTCCTTCAGTGATATCTGGTGGATCCCATGCATTTCACGAAAAATGGGGTGTTGCTACGGGATCATTCACGCGGACTTCATGTCGTACCGACGTTGTGACTTGCGCATGCGCGCGCACTTAAACCGAAACCCGAGTGAGCCGATTCGGATAGAGAATATCAGATTCTTATGAAATGTTTTTCTTTTTAATTTTATTCTTGTTTATTTTATTTTTACTTCTAACACTTTTTTGACGTAGGGGGTAAGGGTACTTTTCAGGGTCAAGTTGAATTCACTCGGATTGGACCAGTGATGTGGGAAAGAACTGATTGTTTCGATTTACGTCCGTTTCTTTTTGGGTTTTTTTTTTTAACGCTAAAACTGTTTAAAAAAGTTTTTGTTTTTCAATAATATCATTGATTGAATGTGAATTTTTTGAGTGCTTGAAAATTTTTATAAAGTGCTTGAAAAGTTTTTAAAAAGTGCTTATTTTTGATTCGAAGATTTGGCTACGCACCCTGTTAAATATTTTAAGAAAAAAAAACAATAAATTCAGCATTAGAAACTACATAATTTACTCTAGGTTTTCCTGTGCTAATTTTTTTCTATACTTTGAATTTTAAACAAGTAATATAATTTTTTTTTTTTTTTAAAGTCGATTCCTACTTTGGTCAACGAGTACTCCATCGAACTTGATAATTTTTATGAATGGTTTGATTCTCACTAGTAAAAGTATTTCAACCTGAGTCATATAAAACTAAAATTAATTATTTAAATTTTATTAAGGAATTAATATTTGAAAAAGTTTCATCCACTACAAGTTTAAAAAATGTATTTGAACTTGAGTGGATGAATAGAAATTATTTTATTAACGATTGAAAATTTGAACAAGATATATAAATATATATAGGGATAGTAGGAATTGAATAACTAATGCAGTTGAAAGAGAACTTGCCATGGATACCTTTTTCCTTGATATCCTTTAAGAAAAAGGGTTTTTCTCCTTCTTTTAAGAAATATTTTCTTTCAAAGTCCAATGATCCTCAAAGGAATATGACTGGAAGGGTTCGTTTAAATATGCTTTTAATTTAATTTTTAAGGGGAAAACTAATGCTATTACTCATTTTTACAATGTTTTTCAAAATTTTTTAGGTACATAGTGGTGAAACATGTTTTTGGTGATTTAAAACGGCAAATAATAAAATTGAAATTTACAAAATTAATTTTAAAAAGTCAACTGAAATATCGCTTCATGAAATGTGTGTTTTATCACATATTTCGCCCCATAATCTATGAATTAGATGTTCAGAACTGCCAACTTGACTTGATTTTTCCAGTTTCTTCTGGTCTACTGATTTAATAAAAATTCTCCTGGTTTTTGTAGATTTTAGAAAATTCCCTAAAATTTAGTAAGTTTCCTAAAAAAAATCCCTATTAAAATAGGATTTTTGTACAGATTATTGCTTGTTTGAACAGGGTGCGTAGCGTTTTTAAAAAGTGCTTAAAGGTGCTTATTTTTGATTTACGTTTTTTAAAAGCACTGCAAGGTGCCTTGTTTTATTTGAGGTTTGTAAAAAGTGCTTAATATTCTTTTAAAAAGAGATTTTTTTTCGCAGATTCTATCTTTTTAAATTAAACCACAATTTTCTCTGCAAAATTTATCAGAAACTATACATCTTATCATGATTATATAAAGTTTTTGAATTTTATTGATTTTCTTTTTATAAATTAAAAATTTTAAACGATAGAAGAAAATAATTTTTATTACTGCGCAGATCCTAATTATGATTTTTTTTTTTTTGGAAAGTGATTAAAAATATTTTTAAAGTGCTTATTTTTTGTTGAAAAATCTGGCTATGCGCCCTGTTGAATAATTAAATAAGTATTACTGAAGAATAGTAATTTCATTTTTAGAAATCAGTTACAAACTTTTTTTGTTCTAAAATTTTCAGTTTATTTTTATTCAGAACTGTTGTCTTTTTAAATTAATTAAAAAATCTTTTAACTATCTTTGATCAATTAAATGCCTATTAATATTCGAAATTATGAGTAAACATTTCACGTATGTTCAATGTCAATCATAACTAGAAAATATTGTAGTTTTTCTATTTTAATGACTATAAAATTCCCTATGTGTAAAATATTTAGTACATTATGCAACAATTATCATGAAATTTGTATTTCGCAAAATCTACTGGATTTTTTCCTATCCATGTTGGGCTAGTTCCCCCCTCCTTTTTTTGAAATTTTATTTCCAATAACTATTTTTTTTTTTTTTTAATTATGTCGGTATTGCCAAAAAAAGAATTTCTGTCTTATCCAAGCAATATCAATACTGTCTCATCATTTTTTGCAAAATAATTTTTTTCTTAAGAAGAAAAATCTTGTAACTGCATTTGTTTGGTTATAACGCATAAAGCCTGTAATAGCCGATTTGAAAGCTTCAAATTCTTATTTTAAATCATCGCACACTGAAGTTTAATTTGCTTTTAATTTTCTTAGTATAGTTTTAAACAAAAAACGGTTTTAAGTTTACAAATTTTATGGAAATCTCTTTGTAAAATTGTTTTAGTTTTTTCTTTTTATTTATTTATACACTTATTCTTAACCAAACACCCGAGTGCATTATTAAAGATACGTTTATATTTTAGTATTTTATCTTATTTCATTTACACATTGTAAATAAGTTGAATTTTTCTAAAACTGGCCGAATAAATTTCGCAATATTAATAAATACAAATTTGCGAACGGAAGTATATAGAGAATATATCTGACAAATTTCGTAACCAACTCAATCTTTAATATTAAACAACGAATATCTTTTGCGGAAATATGTGAAAAAATGACATAAAACGCATCTTTAATGTCAAGATCGAGAATTGGAATTCGCAGATGCGAAAAGCGATAACAATATGAATTTTCAATGATAACCTTCATCTTCATCACGATGTAACAAATGTCATTTCTGCAAGATCAAAAAAGCACGCACCACATGGTGAAAACCGCATATATTTAGCATCCTTTTCCAGCATCAAATGGAAAAGGGGGGTTGAAGTTTTACGTGATGGAGGGGTGGGGAAAGGAATTCCCCATAAGATTGTCACGTAAGGCTTGACAGAGAGCGGGATACTTTTAACGAGATGGAGTGCAGATTGGGAGGTGTCAGAAACCAAATAACGAGCCCACGATCCTTTAAGCCTTGTTAATTCTAGTTGCGGGGAAATTTTGCTGGATTTTCAACGTTTGTGCTGGGTTTGGCGATTTATCACCGTCGATGGAAATGTAAATGTGTGAAATTTTGCAAAACAAATTAAAAAAGGAAATGTCTTCAATAAGGCATATTGATACATTATTGAGGTGCGTTTGTATTTGTATGCTTCCTCCCCATCCTTTATTCATTAAAATAAAGGACAATTTTATTTTTATTGTCGTCATTTTAAATTAACAAAATCTAGTATCAAATCATGATTTGTTGTTAATTCAGATTTTAAAAGCGATGAAAAATTCTTAATTTTAAATAGTTCTTTTGTTTAACCTGTTATTTTTTTAAAAATGTAAGTGTGTATTCAAAGAATGAAAATGATTATGGAGCAAAGCTACCTACTTACTAAGAATTTTGGATTCAGTTAAAAAAATATTGAATAATGTAAAAATAAATATATGCATATATTTTTATTCATTATTCGATACAAAACCAAGGTGCCTCAGTGAGTAAAGCTCTCGCCCCTGAATGAAGTGACAAATTTTCGAATCCCAGCGATGGCTGTTCGATGCGAATTCTTCTTCCGCCTTACAAGGACCACAGTGCTGACGTAAAATATCCTCAGACGGATTATGGGTTAGAATTATCTTCCTGCTGTTTGAGGTTTTCTGGTTTTTATGACTTTCCACGTAACGCAAATGCGGGTTAATAGTTCTTCACGAAGGCTAGTTTGCCCCAATGCTTAATCTAGGAGTTCCATAATCTTCTGTGTTGGGTTCAGACGGCTACGGGAGTTGAACATTGATTGTCGTAAACCCAAAACTGAGTCAGCTGTTCAATATCGGTTATAAAACAAGACATTATTCGATAGATAAATTCATTTATAAAAACTGGAATTTAGTGAGAAAATAACACTTGTCAGTTCACCTTATAAGTAGTATTACTGGAATATTTTCTAATGAACTAGTTGTATCATACCCTTTAATCTATTCAGCGACAGCGTTCCCCTCGCATAGAAAATGAACTGAAAGTGTTCCCTCTTCAGAAGAAGATACTAATGTTTTGAACACCGGCTATTTTCCTTTCTAGATGAAGACTTTATCTAGTTAATGGATAAATACACCTCCGATGGTAGTTCTTTTACATTAGATTATATAACCGGACATACCCCTCTCGTAACACTGAATCGGACAAACGAAATTAATTTTGATTAAAATAAACAGCTATAAATGCTTCCATCATATTAAAATTATTGCTTTGATAGTAGTTGTAATTTGCAAGAGATTTTTCGTTTAGCTTACTTCAGATCTAGTACTCAACGTTATTAAACAACATTACATAATCCACCTTTTCTTTTAATGTGCCTTTTTTTGGGAACGGTACTTAAATTTCAGTAGGATTAGCTACCTTAATTTTACTACTTTTACGGACTATCTTAAATATTAGTAGGACTAATAAACATTTTAAGAATTAATGAAACATTTCATTGGTGAGATTTTAATTCTGGATACAGCTTGAAATGCATGTTTACAATAATGGACAAAGCTTAAATCGCGCATTTCCGAAAATGGACAATGCTCAAACTGTTCATCGTTCAAATCAAAATTGATTGCAGATAATTTAAACTATGTAATCGATTACTTGTAATCGTGATTGCAAATAACTACGATTGCAGTAATCATGATCTCTGATTACACGAGATCATGATTACTTATAATCATTAAGAAACTATTACAAGAAATCAAAATTGCAAGTAATCAAAATATATGATTATATGTAATGATTACAAGATTTCAAAATATATAATAGAATTACAAGCAGTCATAATTACATATAATTCTGATAAGTTGAGAAAGCATACGATTACAGTATGAATTTTAATCATTAGATCTATGTATGATGGGACATGTGATAAAAGTACATTGCTACATACATTTTATAAACAATGTATGTATCTTCGTACAAATAGTCGCAAGTACATTGTATGTACATACCTTCCATGCCTTATATTGTTTGCACATACATAATTTTTATGTAATTTTACATAAAATTTAGGTACATAATAACATATTATTTTTACATACATTTCAGCTATACACTATTCTACAGTATGGAAGAAACACTTTCAGTTTTTGATATTTTTTTTTTTTAATTAGAGGATTGTTATATAACTTTAGAAGTGTTTATATCATGCAATTTATCATACTTATCAATAAATTTCAAAGCTGTCAAGGTTTGAGGGACCGGCAATAAATTACCAATGAAAAAAAGTATCTTTGAATACCCTAGTTCATAAAATATTTTAATAAGCTTGTAACTTGCATCAATTACTAAAGTTGTTATTTGCAATAATTAAATGAATTTCGCTATCTTAACATAAGAATTAAAGAGATAAGAACATTTCAATGAAAAAAAACTAATTTTCGTATATTAGAATTTTTTCGCTATGAGTTTTAAAAATATTATTACAAAATTAAGCAGAATTTTTGAAGAAATTTTTAATTTATAACAAAATCATTTTAATATATGAAAAAAAAAATCGTTTAAAATTACGCAAAATATGAGCAATTAAAGGAATTCTCTATACAGCCCATACGAGGGGGAAACTAAATTTTTTAAAAAATTTTTTAGTGAATCGTAATTAATAACTAATGAAAAAATTCCAATTTGAATATCTATAAATTTAAAAAGTTTCTAATAAATTTCTATGTAGTTTTTAATCTTTTTTTAATGAAAGCTTTAAATGATAAAGGGTTTTTCACAAATTTTATTTTATACAATTAAACAAGATTTATTAAAAATGACACTGGTATTGTAGGGGATCATACCCCATAAAAGTATGTTTTCATCCCATTTGTGTGTACGGATGATTAACGTAAAATATTATTAGCTACTAAATTCTGTCTAATGATACAAAATGAAATTTGTGAAAAAACCCTTACTATTCAGAGCTTTCTTTTGAAAAAATAAAAAAAAAACTATTTAGAAAAAGTGCTAGAAACTTTTTAAATTTTAAAGATATTCAAATCGGACTTTTTTCATTAGTTATTAAACGCGATTCACTAAAAAATTTTGAGAATTTCTTTTTTAAATTTTATCCGGGTTTGCGTAGTATGAAAGAACTATTTTAAAGGCTCATATCTTGAGCAATTTTTGACGAATTTATTCAAATTTAAAAATAATAATTTAGTAATACATTAAAAATTGCTCCGAAAATTTTGTTTAATTTTAATGAAATTTTTTAGAGCTATTGCAAAATAGCCTAAAACAAAAAGATTAGTTTTTTTTATTTTTATTTATTTTATATTTTATAAAAATGTGTATATCTCCGTAAATAGAACATTGCTAAGTTTACAAAATTTTATTTAATTATTGTAAACAACCAAAGTCATCGATACTAGTTACAAGCTTTTTGTTATATAAAAATGTGCATTTCTCCGTAAATACAATAATGCTAAGTTTACAAAATTTTATTTCATTATTGTAAACAACCAAAGTAATCGATACTAGTTACAAGCTTATTGTTATAATTTGTATCATAGGTTGTTCAAAATACTTTTTTTCGTTCGTAATTCATTACTAGTCTCTCAAACCTCTAACTTATAAAAAAAATTTAAAAAATGTCAAAAAAAGTGTCTATTCCATTATTGTTGGGTAGTTTATATATGCGCACATATATTTTAAGTAAATGCATGTATTTCTACTATTTTAGTTAGATACATAATTATATATGTTGTATATAAATACGCACAGAATGTATCATTGTACAATACATTATATGAAACGGAGTCAAAATTCAAGGTTCACTGCTCAGTATTGTAAAAGTGCATTTTGTGCTCTGCCAATTTTTATAAACGCACAAAAGATTTTCTAGCTCAATTATAGTTTTTACAGATAATATTCAAAAGATAATATTCTCTCCACATAATATTCAAATTGTAATATTCTCTGTAGATAATATTCAAAATACTATTATTGTATACAAAATTAAAAAATATTCGTCGTGATATTTTGGATTAGAAACAATGATTTTTACGTGGATTTTTCAATTGTAATTGTAAAAACGTTGTAATTTATTACTTCAATGTTCTTTAACAAAAATTAATTATAGTAATTTCCATTATAGTCTTTTTAGATGATTAATCATAATATTCGATTCTAAAATTTTAATTCTGCATACATTTAGCATTTTTGTTTTCCTAATTGCCCTTCTGTGTGCTTTAATTCTCATTTATATCCTTCAGTATTGAGCAACAGGGGGTGAAAGAGAGCATGAAATCGTGGGAAGTGTTCGAGCAGATGTTCTGAAGCAACGCTCTCCTAATTGATAACCGTTGTCGTCCATCCTTTCTGTGATATCTACGCTTATGATCTTCGGGGTATAACAAGCGGAGCACAAAGTAAAGCTAGATGAAAAAAATGATGTACCACGTGGAAGTTAATAAATTGGGAAGGATAGGACTATTTAGAATATTATCGTGAGAATGTTTTGCTGTAATATGTGATTGGTGAGAAAATATAGGAATTATACTAATTTAAATGATAAAGCGAATACTCATTCATTTATATATTTATGTTGTATTATATGAAGTTTTTATGCTTTCGAGAACGTTGATCAATTTATCCCTTAGTGATATTATTTCTAAGGATAATAATATTAAATTTGAAATTGGTAATAGATTATTCATGGTTATTATTAAACAAGGTTAATATAAACTATTAAATTCTAAGACAATAATAAATATTTATATAGCTCTTATTAGACTTATCATAAAGTAGTAAATAATGTTAACCATTAAAAAAAGAGAGAGAGAGAGAGAGATGGAGAGTTTTGTTTAATCAAGAAGTCTATAAGTAATACAAATTACCTAATATTGCCAAAACATATAGCATCAGATGACTTGGGGCTTGTTTTTAGATGGGACAACTTGAACTCTGCTGAAAATGGTCATATTTGCAAATCTACAAGGTACCAGAGAAAAAGAAAGAACTTGCACAAGATAGATGGGTTGTGAGGCAATAAAAAACAGCCATTCGCGAACCATTGTGTCTGAGTTACTGAGACGGCATTGGCATGTAAAAGGCTGTAGTGCAGTTGAAGAAAAAGAAGAATATGAAGTTCTTATTTGAATAGGGGGAGATTTTCAATTTTGTACATTTTGAGATGTAGAAGAGTTTCAAAGCCTAATAAATTACGAGAGTAGATAAAGGTCACATACGGGAGTTAAAAAAAGAAAAAAACTAAAAAATTTTAATAGATGGCTTTTGATAAAATAAAATTTGTATCAGTCTTTTCCTTCATAGATTTTTATGTGTTTTAAACAAGATTCTATACATTTCCTTAGGTATCTAAATTTTTTCTTATAGTGTGATGAAGGTGTAGTAAAATTGTCGATTTTAAATTAGAAATTAGTATACAGTGCACACAAAAGTGAACAATCTGTTAACAATGTTATAAGTTCCGAAATTAATTTCTGAGTTATCCTATTTTTAAAGAGTCCGATATCTAAAATTTGATTAATTAATTGAAAATTAGTTTTACGAATTACTAACCGAATTGAAAATCTAATCGCAACTGTACTGTAAAAATTTTCGTAAAAAAAATAATAATTCTGTAACTTTCCTATCGAAAATTCTGTTCTCTAAAATTACAAAAATTTTACTATTAAATTACATCGTAATCTGTAAAAGAAAAAAAAATATTGTTTTCCTTTTTTTTTTTTGTTAACACAAATAAAATCTGCAATTATTGGTACAGATTGTACTCGTTGAGTGAAGACTTTTCAGTTCTGAATCTGAAAAATTTTGGTATCAAAGCGGCAACAAATAATTTGATACGTTGAAACAGATGCCGTCTGGGGTGTATGGTGGTCAAGGAATTATCATCATATCAGGAAATTCCCGCTTTGTAAAGTATGAGCTTAACAATAAAAATAAATAAGTAAATAAATAAATAAAAAATAAAATAAAAATCTACAACGATTCTTTCAAAAGTGATGGTTTTCGTTTTCTCAAAAGTCGCGAAAAATCACGTAGGAAATAATTAAAAAACTTATCAAAATTTTATAAATATGTTTCACTATGCAGTATACAACTACAGAGTCATGCAAAATTTCGCTGTCTTACCCTGACCGACGAAAAATATCTGGTTCTTACAGATATTTTCTGTAGTGTTTTTACCGTAGCATACCGATAATCTCTGAGATCTTTGCTGCCCAAAATTTTCCGTTCTATAACGGATTTTTATTTTTTCAGTGTATATTTTTATTACTGAATTGAAAATTAAATCGCATTGGAACATTCAAGTGTTAGATAACATTATTTTGATTGAAAAGAATTTGTTTTTAATACACTTATTTTTGCAGATAATATTTGTGTGTTTTTTTTTTTTTTTTTTTGCGCAAAAAATGTATTTCTTGGTTTATAAAATAAGATGACATTTTCCATAAAAGTCTCTCCAAATAAGCCTTGCAAAATGGTGGCTATTTGCGCATTATATAGGACCAACAGCCATTATGCGAGCACGCTTCAATGGACAATGACATTTTGAAGATGACAAGAATCACAAATTGAACCAACCTGGCCAAACAAGCTATCCTTCACAAGCTATTGTACCCTGCCATCCCCACAAAGAGGAAAACCTTTATAAATGGTCGTTTCCTTTGGTATCATAATACGCCTCTATCATTACATAAATGCAATATGAGAGCTTAAAAAATACACAAAAGCAAGAAGCTTTATTATGGAATTTATCTGCTCCCAAGATCTTGTTGCGCGTGTATGATGTTTATCTACAACCTCTATTGCTGAGAAAGCTTTTTGCATAAAGTTGGAAATGGAATTTATGAAAAGACCTCTAGCTCTCTTGTTATGAGGGCTCTAAAACTTGATCGGTTTTAATCAGTAAACCTCTAGAAGCTTTTTTTTATATTTTTATTATTACTATCATCCTGATTATAATCTTCATGGATATGATATTAATAAACTGAATGCGGCACATTGCATCGCTTTTTGCCTGCCGTTTGAGAGGAAGTGGGGCGGAGGGAAAAATATACAGGCAAATAAGGGGGAAATGTTGAATACAAAAGGCCCATTAGTAGCATATTTATATTTTAAAGTTTAAGCAGAGGAAAAAATTGAAAGAAAAAAGACAAAAAGATATTTATTTTTGAGTTTTCTGCTTATTTAATGTTTTTTCGTGTCTCATACAGTCTGATTATTGCAAGGACAAATAGGGTCTCAAATTTCATAGGGCCCACAAAATAATTTTTATCAGAGAAATCAGCAGTTGGATATTTAATATTAATGTTAATTTTTGTGTATGACGATCCAAGAAATATCCTCAGTGGTAGATGGATCATGGGTTAGAGTCCCCTTGTCGTCGGGCTGACTAAGGGAGGCTTACGTGGTTCTCCTTTCCGTGTTACGCAAATGCTGGTTAGTTCTATTAAAAAGTCCCACACGAAGGCTAATTCGACTCAATGCTTAATCCAGGAGTTCCCTTTTCTTTTAAGTTGGGTTGAAAATTACAAGACTAGGGAGTTGAACTTCGATAGTTGTAAACTCAGAATTAATCAGCTGTTCGACGCCTCTTATAAAATAGAATAAAATGCTCGATGAAAATGATTTCAGATGTAGTAAGTAACGCAAATAAGGGTTAGTTCTATCAAAAAGTCCTTCACGAAGGCAAGTTTCTTCCGATACTTGATACAGGAGTTCCTTTGTCTTCAGGATTGGGTTCAAAATTACAAAGCTATGGAGTTGAACATTGGTAGCAGTAAATTCAAAATTGGGTCGGCTGTTCAACGACGGTTGGAAAATAAAATAAAACCTACTTGTGGAGAGCCGCGGTGGCTTGGGGGACAAAGCATTCTCCACCCAGGGAAGTAACCCAGGTTCGGATCCCAGCAGTGGCTGGTCGATACGAATTCTGCCACCGATCACGCGAGTTCCACCGACCACAGTGCTGACAGTGATAGATGGATTAGAATCCATGGATCATGGGTTAGAATCCCCTTGCAGTCAATCTAACCGTGGGAGGTTTTCGCTGTTTCCTCCACAATGGCTAGTTTGCCCCTATGCTTGATCAAGAAGTCTGGTTGGCTTCTGGGTTTGGTTCAAAATTATAAAGCAACAGACTTAAATATTGATAGTTGTAAAATCAGAATTGAGTCGACTGTGCAGCGTTGGTTATAAATAAGAAATCTACTTAAGGACCCGTGGTCCATTTAATCAGGCTCCGTCTTTAATGAATCTAAATATTCCAATATCTAGGTGAATCTAAATATCTAGGTGAAGAGTATTAAGTTATTTATCAATGATAAAAATATTAAAAGTTTTGTGACGATACTGCGTTGTGAAGAGCATAATTTTGTGAAGATGCATACTTTTCAAAATTGCTTTGGGTATTTTGCACTAAGATTTTGGTAAAAGAAATCAAATGTTCTAACTAATTTTAAATAAAATTAAAAGCGTAAAAGGGTTTTTTTTTTTTTATTTATTTATTTTTTAAATTTTTTTTTTTTTAATATTTCTTTTTTTGAATTACTGCTAGAAATGTAAGGAAAAATAATTTAGATAAGAAAAGTGTTAATGTATTGTTTTTTCCCAGCAAATATACTCTGCTAGAGGTAAAAACAGTTTTACAGAAAAACCCTACGAATGAAAAAAAAATCAAATAGGTAATTAATAATGTTTATTTTACTATTTTTCCTCTTGATTATTTTTAAGACTGTTTTTGTCTTATTATAAAATCTTATCATAGTTTCACTTTACTTTAGCAACCATTGCTATTAGTGACACTACACTATTTTGCATTTGGTTTTTAAACACGAAATTTCTTATGCATATTTATATTTATTTATTTATTTAAAAATCTGATGCAGCCTTCCAAAATGTTGTATCCCGTAAGATTTTTTTAAAGTATTTAATTAATTGTTTTAAAAAATGCATTTTTCATTAGTTTCTTTCGAAACTTAAATGATTCTGAAATAACAATCAAGAACAATAACTATAATTTTTAGGCATGCATCATTATCCTGAATATTCTTTACTGGTACACAAACTAGCAAACAATGTGTGAAAGTTACTTAGCTATTTATAAGTGATGGAATAATAATGAACTTTTTTTTTGGATTGTCACGTGATTAAATCAAAATTTATAAGAATGCAAAATTCGTATTGTTTAATTTAATGAGGATTAAAAATTGAAACACATATTGTTAAATTTACATTTAAATTAAAACACTATGAATGATGTTTTATTGTAGAAAATTGTGTGGAAAATTTGTTTTATTAAATTTTTTCTAATTATCTACTTTATTTTCTACGAAAGATACTTTAGATAAAAAAGGAGTATAAATATTGTTTTTTTCTTTGCAAATAGATTGTGCAAGTAACGAAAACAGTTGGAAATAGAAATTAAACGAACTTAAAGAGTAAATAAAGCTAATAAATAAATAAATTTAAAAACGTATAAATAAAAGCTAACAAAAAAAAAAAACACTTTTTATGTATTTATTATTATCCTAAATATTTGTTACTTGTACGCAGGCTATTAAACATTGTTTCAAAGTTATTTAGCTTGCTATTTTTTAATGGCAAAAATTTTACAATGTTTTTTAAAAAATACAATTCTTTTAATTAAATCAAAACTAAAAAAAAAGAAGAATAATTCAAAGATTTGATTGCTTAAATTAATAAATATTAAAATATTTTGCTTTAAAATATATTGCTTTAAAATATTTTGTTTAAAAATATTTTGCTAGTCGTTTAATCAATATTCAAACATAAGGAATCTGAATGTTGTTAATAATTTTAAATGTTTTTCCTAACAAAATTTTTGATTTTTTGAAGAAAAAAGATTATGACCTATTTTAGTCTGAGTGATTTGACCCCAAATATAAGATAATTCTAAGAAAAAAAACTTCCAATGTTGCAGCAAAATTACTATAACTTACTCACTGAAAACAGGAAATGATACATCTATTTTCTAAATTGTAATCGGCGGATAACTTAAGTATTTTGTTTAAAGTTATTCACCATTTTGTCTTTAAATCTGTTTCTCTAAAATAAAATTTTTTCGCCTTGCTCACAAGATTTCTCAATTTTTTAAAGACCTATTAAGTTAAAGCTTGGTAATTGATTTGAGTATAGCATGTTGCTTAAATTTATACAAGCACTCGATTGTTGGTAAATATTTTATTTTTATGATCAAAAAATTATTTTTATTTTTTTATAAAAATCCAGTTATTTTTTTAAAAAAAACTTTGAAAATAATTTTTATTTTCTAATTTATTTGGACAAGCATGGTTTTGAGAAAGCATATTTAAGTGTCTATTAAAAATTGTTTCAAGTCATTGATATGATTTTTATTACTTTTATCAAGTTCGCAAGTTGTCACAGTATCTTTTTTTTTTCTTTAAATTTTAGCCATAAGATAAATTAAATTATAAAATCTCTTTTCATTATTCAAAAGAAAAAAGTTTTTAAATTTAAATAATGTCTGTGCTTATGTTAAATTTCAGAAAACATTTAAAATCTTAAGTTAAATTTTTGGAAAAGTTATTGAAATTCGAAAACCTTGTGCATTCAAACTTCATCAAGTTTATCTAAATTACTATTATACTTGCTATGAACTATAATTTGGATGAAAAGAAATGCTTAGTTATTATTTAGGAAGTAGAAGTAATGCAATTTTTGTGAAGATGTAATAGGATTAAAATGATTAATTTAGTAAATAATTTATTTAGTAATATAAAGGATTAATTTAGTAATAATAAAAAACTTGAAAAGTTCTAATCTCTAAGACTGTTTAGCATCTTTTGTGTTAAAATTTCAATAAAAGACTGTAAATGCTATAATTTTATATGAGGAAAAAGTTTGATTATTATCCTTTTTTCATTTCATCCATATCATTTTCGGATTTAAAATTAAAATTAATAATAAAAAAAAAAAAAAGATAAATTAGACAGAGCTGAATCGTAACTGTTTTTTCCTTTGCAAATAGACTCTAAACGCAGTGAAACCATTTTTACAGCGAAGTCCAACGAGAGGAAAAAATAAATAGTTAATAAATAGATTTAAAAATTCGAAAGAATAACAACCAATGGAATTACAGACATAATAAGGATTCTAAAAAAGACTTCTTTTGTAAAAGGTCTACTTTTTTAGAGTAGTGATGACGGGTGCATATTTGCAACTAATTCAATCCAAAGCATCGGGATTAAAACTGCTAATATTGGTTCAGTTTTAAGAATCACCAAATACATCAATATAATATTTAATATATATATATTTATATATATATATATATATATATATATATATATATATATATATATATATATATATATATATATATATATATATATATATATATATATATAATATATATATATATATATATATATATATATATATATATATATATATATATATATATATAAATATATATATATATATATATATATATATATATTATATATATATATATATATATATTATATATATATATATATATATATATATATATATATATATATATAAATATATATATATATATATATATTATATATATATATATATATATTATATATATATATATATATATATATATATATATATATATATATATATATATTATATATATATATATATATATATATATATATATATATATATATATATATATATATATATATATATATATATATATATATATATATATATACACACCCTGAGTGTGCTGATACTTTTTAACGTAATTTAATCCGAAATTATTTCTTACATTATACAAGTAGAGTATATACAAGCATTGACAAGTGTTTCAAAATAATGTAAATTATTGCAGATTTCATGAAAGATTAATATAGAGTGGCTTAAAGATTATCAAATGTATATTTACTATTATTATTACTAAATATCGCTAATTAATTTTACTATTGAAATTGTTTAGTTATACTAACTTAATCACTCAAAATAATCCATCTTAAAAACTGTTGTTTTACTTGAAAAAAAGTTAAACATAACCTTAAAAATTGCGGCATTAGACAAAATTATAAAAAAATATCATATATATATATTTTTTTAAAAATTTCATAAAATAATGTATTTTTACAATTATATTGAAGTTTTTTTTATTAAAATAAAATAAAGTAACTCGTCGTTGTACATAGCTCAATATGGGTGCTTCAAAAAATGGCCAAAGTTCAAATGTGTATTTAAGAAAATGGATATAGCTCAAAATACATATTTAAGAAAATGAACATAGCTCAAAATATGAATTGAAGAAAATGGGCATAGCTCAAAATACGTATCGAAGAAAACAGACATTGCTTAAATGCGTATTTAAGAAATGAACATAGCTCAAATGCTTATTTAAGAAAATAACATAGCTCAAAATATGTATTTAAGAAAATGAACACTGATTAAAAAGCGTCTTCTAAAATATGGTTGCAGCGAAACATGTGTTTTTTAAATGTGAACTCTAAAATGATTCATTATGGGGCAAAGTAAGTGACTTCAATGTAGCAAAGTACATAACAAATATAACTTTTCAAACGATCTCATTGAGTTTCAAAACATGTAGGTGTCTTTGAAAATTCTAATTCTCCCAAAACAATTATTTGAAGATTGGAAAATCACTATTACAGAACGTAAACACCTCTGATGTATGAATAAAAATGTTCCGCTTCAATACTACAGATTTTTACTGCAATGTTGCCCACGAAAAAATAAAGTTAAAAAAGTTCGAATTAGTTTTACAAATTTTAAGAAGTGGTGACAAAACTAAAAGAATTGTCTATATTATTTTATTATGTTTTTGAACACCATTACAGATTATATCTTGAAGGGCATATGCATAAACAATTTTATGCATATGCCTAAAATAAATATACTTTTTTCTACGGATTTGGATTTCTGACCCTCAAAATTTAGGGGGTAGCCACAATCTGGGAGATCAATAGTTTGGTAACTTGATCAGGAGAGTTGTTTGAATTTTACTTTTTACTTAGGATTTTAATTTTACTTTTTGCATACTTCGCCTCATCTCGAGAAATGTTTTAGCGAATTAAAAAAATTTTGCTCTTAATTAGGAAATTCATTAATCCAAAAGTAATTCCATGCAAAAAAATAACTTTTCATAAATATGATTTTTTATTATTTTATTTAATATTAGTCTAAAAATTTAAAATTGCAAGGTATGCAATTTTTTACATTATTTCAAAAATTATAATTATATGGGGCAAAATACAAAAATGAAATTGGTCGAATAGTCTCTGAGAAATCAAATTTTTAAAATACGATATTTTTGAAATTCAATTTCTCAGGAACTATTTGACTGATATCACTCAAATTTTGTATTTTGCGATGCAAAATTATGTCATTAAAAATTATGTAAAAAAATTGTGTACCTTACAAATCAAAATTTATTCGAAAAATTTTAATTAAATTAATAATAAATAATTATTATTTACTAAAATTGTTGTTTTTTTTTTTTTTTTTTTTTTTTTGGATAGAATTATGTAATAAAATTATTTTGTAATTGTAAGTAAAAATCTTTCAATTCGCTGAAAAAGTTTCATGATATGATATACTGATCTGATAAAATTTTATATGAATTTTATATGATGACATGATCTGATAAAATTTTATATATGAGATATGACGAAGCACGCAAAAAATTAAGTTAACAATAAGAGATTCGAACTTTAGACCACACTATTCTTCTGACCAAACTATTGGAACCATATTTCCCAGATTGCTGCTACCCCTAATATTTTGGTGGTCAGAAATCCAAATCTATCGAAAAATCGAAAAAAAGGTATGTTTCATTAGAGGAAGTACGTTTTTGTGTCTGATTTCGTAATTTTAAATATCGTCCGCACTAATTAATTAGCTTATCAGAGGTCACCACTTCAACCCCTTAAGATTGAGTCCTAGAACGCGAAGATCTGATCATTAGATCAAAAGTTATTTAAGGTGGTCCGTTATTTATTTTGCACACTGTAGATAAATTTTACAAAACTCTATTTATGCATCAGCTTCCAAATAAGCTTTATTTAATATTTTATTTTGACCCTTAAATCAGTGTGTTATGTATCTTTTTTTTTTATATAAATAAACTGCTTTTAGTTAGAAGATCTATTTTGCTATTCTATTGCAATACTTACACTTCATTTCCCCCCTCATTACTAATAATGGAAATTTTTTAAGCGGGACAGTAAGAAAATATTACACAAATCTAATAAAAGCCAATTGATTTTCGTTAAACTATTGAAAAACTTTATTTTTTTAAAATTATAGATGAAACTGTGTAATTCAGAGCTTCCATTTTATCCTATTATAATATTTAAATTAAATTTTTTTGCTCAAAACATTTTACTGAACTCTAATTATGCATCAGATTTATAGCTTCCAAATAATTTTTATTTAATATTTTCTTTTGGCTCTAAATTCACTGTGTAATATATCTTTTTCATAATAATTTTTTTTTTCGTTTGAAGCTCTATTCTCTCTCTCTCTCTTTTTTTTTTTTTTTTTTTTTTTTTTTTTTTTTGCAATACTTACACTTCATTTCTCCCCTGATTACTAATGACGGAAACTTTTTAAGTGGAGCAGTAAGAAAATATTATCCAAACATTATAAAAATCAATTAATTTTCATTAAAAATATTGAAAAACTTTATTTTTTAAAAAATAAAATGAAACTCTGTATTTCAGAACTTCTATTTTACCTTATTAGAATATTTAAATTTATTTTTTTTCCCCCGTTTTTTTAAGTAGTTCACTATAAAAATATAACACAAGTATTTCGTGAAAAGTCAATACGCATTGCTAAAGAAATACAACAGAAAAGTATTCTCTTTCTAAACGACTGGGAAAAGAATATATTCTTACAGAAAACAGTCGAATTTTCTCCAGGAGAAGCAAAATAAAAAGAAATCGTTTGATGCATGTATCGTGTGTGTTGATCGCCATTATATGCTGCTTGGCAAACTGGTAAAGAAGGACGCTTTCAAACAATCAAAGATATAGAGTACCGCCCCAGTATATCTTATTTACGACAACCCTTGGCGTGAACTGAAGGAAACAGGGGCTGTGTGGAAAGAGAAAAGCCCTTTACTGCAACACTAATGACAGAGAAGCCCGCGGTCACGGTTTTGGTGCGTGTTTTCAGCCTTATTGACGCAATCAGCGGCCGATGTTTGTGACGGCCGACCCGGCGACTCTGTGTTAGTCAACTCCCGTGGCTCGAAGGCTCTAAACATACAAACCAAATACAACCACCGCTCCATCCTTTCCATCTCAGTCAAGAAAGATCACCCCCAGGGCGGAACTCTTCCCCACACACCTTTTGATCCGTTCGATTTCAGTTTATTCCCTCCCCCATGTTCTATCAATGTCGCGTCTTATACCTTTTCGATTCTCCTTTCTGTTTGTCGCATGGCTTGGTTAAAGATTTTCTGCAACTTGTTTCCTTGGAAATTAATTAATACCACAGGCGCGCTCATTAGAAGAAGAACGATGTAGTTCGCTGATTTTTGGATCGTCACGGAAAAGTGCTTCCTCGCACGGTTTTCTGAGAAGTTTATTATTTTATCGTTTGATATTTTTAGCTTTTGTTTGCGAAACTTTTCACTTTCTGATGACGATAACAAACTCGAAAATAAATGAAGAAGTTTTTAAATTTTGAGAGTATTACTTGAAATGTGATGGAAATATGGCTAACATAACCTCTGTCATATTGTTGAAAGAAAAATATTTTTATTTGAATGTTTTCTTTATTTAATCCGAAAATACTGACATTGTTTGGCTTCTTATCCGGTTAGAATACTAGTTAAAATGACAAAATTTTTTAAATGATTGATTTCAATCTACTGACTTTATTCTTGATCTAAATACAAGTTCCTGTCTCTTTCATTACTGCACTTAAATAAAGGATTTGTTATTATTTTTAATTTTTAAGATCTTTTCTGGAGATGATACTGATTTGGAAAGCAAGCGAAAAAGAAAGAATAAAAATGAAATTAAACATAGCCATGTGCGGATTTAATTTTAATTAATTGATAGATGTTTCTTTTTCGAAGTTTAAGTGGCTTTGTTGTTCTTTCTTCCAGTTATTTACGTTTTATAATTTTTATTTTCCAAAATTCTTTTGAGATAATAAATTTTTCAATAATTTTGTTTTAATTTCAGCTGCTTGCATTGAATTAATTTAGTTCATGCAATACATTCGCTCAGAGAGAAGATTATTAAAAAACTATTCTATAAATGGAGCAAAAGTTATTTAACACTTAATTAAAAGATCTATGAAAAATTCTTTTTAAAAAACTTAAAAATTACGGAAGTTTACAAGTTTCCGTAGTTTATTACTGTAATCCAATAAACGTTTTGTTATCATTTGATATTTTTAATTTTTTTTTTAAGAATATCAACTATCTGCAGACGATAAGTTTTGGAAAGTAAGTGAAAATGAAGTGAAAAAATTTTAAATGAAAGAACTCTTATTAACATGAGGAGTAATTTTGAATTGATATCTAAATTTTTCAGAGGTTTCATTCATGTCATTTCGCTTCTTTTGTGTTTTTCCACATTCCCACTATAAAGGTGAATAACATTTTTTAGAGCTATCTAACTATTCATCTTTGATATTTTTTAACTTTGTTTGCAAAAACGTTAACTTATTCCATGTTATCCTATTCGAATCTAAATTAATTATTAAAATTAAAGAACAGTTGTTAATAACAGGTAGAATTTTGTTACATTTCCCCGATTCTGCTTTGAATTATTTTTATAATAAACCAATTTTTATAATTTTTATCTTAACATTGTTTTTTATTTTATGTGTTGATTGATTCCATAAACGTAAAAAGAATAAGTCTTAGCTCATAATACTTAAAATCGAATGCAAACAGGAAATTTATTAAAATTTTAAAAAGAAGTTGTTAATGCCAGGTAATATTTTTATTGCATTCTCTTGATTCTATTTCAAGTTATTTTTTACGGTCAATCAATTTTTATAATTTTTATTTTATAGATGTTTTAATTTCCCTTGCTAGATTTATACCTTAAATATAAGAAGAATATGTCTTAGTTAATGATTTTTAAAATTATGAATTTATTTTTTGTAATACTAGGTAGAGGCTTTAAAAATTTATTTATATTTATTATTGCTTGGATTGATATTCAGGTTGTTTATCACTGAAAAATAAAAATAATAGCATAAAATTGAAAGAGTATCTACTTTATAAGCATTTATTACATTTTGTATCGTAATTTTTCATATAATTTAAAAAATATTCCAAATTAAACTGGGAATGAAAATTTCTCATTTTTCACGTCTTTTACTTACGACTTTCACTTTGTAAATGTAAAACTTATAATAAACTTATTCTAAGTTAGCAGATTAGAATGTAAGCAATAAAATTATTAAAATTATTATAATTTTGATCATCATATTTTCAGTTTTGGTTGAGCCCAATTGGAAACTAAAGAAATATTCTGCTGTGGAGAAATGTTTATTTACTTGCATACACGAAAAGAAAAAAAAATCAGGTCAATTTTAAAATTTAACGCATATTTATGCAATAAATAGAGTCATTGCAATATATTCTGATTCCGATTGACGTTAAACAATTTTATTAAACAAAACTTTTTATTATATTTAACATTTCAGCTGAAGCGCATATCTGAGAGAAACTTTTTTATTTTATTTTGTAATCGCTTGAACTACCGACCCAATTCAGGATTTACGACTAGCAATGTTCAACGCCGTAACCTTGTAATTTTGAGCCCAATCCAGAAGACAAGAGAATTCCTGGATGAAGTATTAGGAAAAATTTGTGGTGGACTTTTGATGGTACTAACCCATATTTTAGTTGTATGGAGAACTACGAAAACCTCCCACGGTTAGCTCTAACCCATCATCAGTTTACCACTGATAATACTTAACCTCAGCACTGTGGTCGTTGCGAGTCAGTTGCGGAATTCGCATCGACCAGCCATCGCTGGGATCGAACCCGCTTCACCTCACTGGGAGCCGACTGTTCTATCCCATAAGCCACCACGGCTCACCTCAGCGAAATACTTAATGGATAAATTTATTTTACTATTTTTAATCCTAATGGCGCTGCATAAACATATTTTCTATCTAACCTAAACTATTAACGTAAAGCCTTTTGATCTATTTTCTATCGCTGTCTAAAGTTAGTCTGAATCGTTGTTTCACCAATTATATGTGTGGAGCATTTTAAATCTTATTTGCATTGATTTCAACTCTATAATTAAATAACTTTGTAACTAATTTATTACTTTCTATAGCTCAATTTTAGCTATACTTTTTTTAAAATATTTTTTCACACTTTAAATATTATGAACTCTAGAAATAAAATTGAAATAAAGATAATTTCCTCTATTTTATTTTCATATCATTTCCTAAATTTTCAGTCATTGTGTACCTTGTGATTTATGTTTATACTTTTTCTTTTAATGCAAAAACATTAAAATTAATAATGAGTAATAAGCGTAAGGTAATTAAAATTTAATTTTAATAATTATACTTTTAAATTCTATTTCTTACAACAGGAACTAGGAAATACATACCTAATTAATTTAATCTTAAATTCACAATTTTGAGTCATAAAAGATATTAAATTCATTTTAGGTGGTTGTAAGACAAGTTTAAAAAAAATCATAAATACACAAATATTTTTGAAATAATTTGAAAATACAAAAATCACTAGATTTTTAGAACAGAAAAGTCTCAATTAGCAAAATTAGATTTTCAGAACAGAAAAGTTTCAAAGTGATTATTTTAGATTACATTTCAAAATTATTTGTTTATATAATTTATATATTTGTAAGACATGAAATATCGTCAGCAATAATTAAAAAGCATATTTAAGATTAAGACCTGAAACGAATAAGATAGGTTCCTTTTGCAAGAAAATCCAATTATTAGATCAAAAGCCATTCATGGTGTTTCTTATGGGGGGGGGGGGACGCATTGTATTATGTGACACTTTTACATCATGACGTTATGGTACATTTTATTATAATCAAGTACGCTACCCTTCAGACTGTCTCACTTAGTTTAAGAATTATTACATCTTGAAACTAGAATTTGATATAATGCAACTTAAGAGAAAATGAAAAAACGAATTGATTGAATTTTAAAGGAAAAAAAAATTTAAAACTTAATTTTTGTTGGAATTACACGAAAAAATTAGAATTTTCGGTTTAAAAAAAGTGTACATAAGTTCTAACGGTCGGTGCATGAAAATTTTAATATATTATAATACTTAATTATTATACTTAATATATTACTATACTATTATTATTATGCTTAATTATTATACTTAATATAATACTTAATTATAATTACTATACTTAATATTATTATACTTAATAAGAAAAACTAGGTTTTTTAAAATTTTTTTTGAATCTTTTAATCAAGTTTCTGCTGCCACTTTGTCAACATTTTAAAACAGTTCCAACTTATCTCTCTTTTTTATGGAATGAAAACTAAATTTTTAAATAAATTAGTTTAAATTATTTCATAAACTTTTTTCAAAAAAATCTTACTCATCCCTTTATCCATTCCTTCTGAAATTATATTAAAAAAACGCCACAAATACGAAGGGGGATCAATCAAATTATAAGGAAAATAATAATATAAAGAAAAAAATTAATGATTGCAAGTTATTGTTTCGAAGAACAATTTACATTCTTGTATAATTTTTTTTGTGGAGAACTTGCTATTTGCAAGCAGCATTCGATGAAAATTACGAAAAAAAATTATTAATTTTTAACTCTAAAACATATTTCCTTCCTTGTTTAAATTATTTTCACTAATCATTTAAATTTTTGTAACGTTTTTTCTTCTTCTTTTTTTCTTTTCTTTTCGTTCTTATCAATCTTTTCTTATTAATTCTCTATTTAAATTGGAGTTAAATTTGTTCGAAATACTTCCCAGGCAGCAAAACAGAGTGGGAGAAATAGAATGTTATATTTGAGTACAGGAGAAGAGAAAGTGTATCTTGAGTGCATCCAATCACAGTGCAGATCACGTGGTATTCTCAGGTAAAATGACATTTGCCTAGGGAAGTCACGTGATCCACCGTCGTTTCTATGGGAACCGCTGGCTATCTCTGAAGAGAGCACGTGGCATAGGGCTTGTCAAGTGTCATCTTGATTTGAAGTATTTATGCGCAACCACGTTTTAGAAGCTATTTTAGGGACGGGCGGCGAATTCAATTTAAGCATTATTCTCATTTAATTCTTGAACCGAAGGCAGCTGCTTTTATTTATGCTTGAACACTGGAGATCTCTTTGTCCCCCTTTGTTGCATAATGAGGGGTCTTACCATATTTGAAACTTCCTGACACACTTAATCCCTTCACTCAAATATCAGATTAGATAATAAAAAAGAAACTTTTAACTCACTTTTTTGTTGCAATTGAGAGTTAAAATATAAAAAATTAAAAGTGATTCATAATATTTTTAATAACATTGAGAAGTGGATGATGAACAAGATTAAATTAAAAAATTGTTTTAAAATATATTTATAAAGTTTTTGATTTAGACAGATTATTAATTGAATCAATTTTGAAAGTTATAATTAATCAATTTTCAACTATGCTTAATTTTAAAGGAGTTCTTAAGTGCTTTATGTATTATTATAGTTACAAAAAGAAATAAAGAAAAATTGAAATTATAAGTAATTCCTCATTACATGAGAAATTTTGCAATAACTTTTTATTAAAACTTTATATATTTAGTTTTAGCTCTGGTGAAAGTAAATTCATTTTGACTTTTGTTTATTTAAAAAAATTAGACTCCAATGTTTTTATAGCATAAATAATTTGATCGTTTTTGATTTATAACATTTTTTGTCTTGACAACATGTTTTTAGTCTAATTAATTTATATGTATATCAACTGTCTCCACGTTTTTTAAACATATTAAAAAATAATCGCACAAAAAGTGACTGTCAATGCAATTTTTCAGGAAAAAAAAAAAAAAAAAAAAACAACTTAAAAGAAATATAATTGGTAAGTTCCTTGAACAGCAGACAGGTGCCATGTCTGTTACCGTTTTTAAAATTTAAGAATTTTTTTTTTTTTTTCCGTTCAAAAATTGATGTAAAAAGTTTTTATTTAATAGAAAAACAACAAAAAATAACAACATTATATTGAAATTATTATTATTATTATTATTTTTTAATGAAAAGTTGAAACAAGTTAACATTTTAAGCTGTCTTTTTTGTCACAATTCCATGTCATGTCTGTAAGGCTAGTAAATTTTTTTAAAATTAAAAATACTTCCTTTAAATTTTTTAATTCTATTATTTCAGGCCTTTGAATAATGTCTTGTTTAGTAAAACTGAAATATCTAAACCTAAGTTATATACCAATTCATAGCAATTTGTCATATTCTTAAGAAACTCCATAACCATGTCCGTTTTCCGCCATGTTTCTCACGGCATATTTTTTACTTTATTAAATCAAGTGTTACCTAATGCAAGTGTTTTGCATTGTTTTTAATTGAGGGATGTATAAGTTTCTACACAACATAACTTATGAAAATTTTAATATTTAGTAACTAAAATTGGGGTAAAAAAATTGGTTGATTTCATGTCTGTTACCGAGGAATTAAACAATTGTCAATTAAAAACAAAAACTTTTTAAAGGGGCAAATGCTATAGAAAATAATCTTTTTCTTTCTTTTGTTTATAACTTCACCCTATTTATTAATTTTTATGCTATTTGAAAATGATAATTTTCTGCAGAAACAATGTGACACAATCGTTTTAAAACTGCAACTTTTAAATTTTATTTTGCTGCATCTTTTTCAATTCAAATAATTAATTAACAAGTGAAATTTTATATTTTCTTAGTCAATACAGCAATATTTGTTAATAACTCTATGAAAAATGTTACCATATTTTCTAACAAGTACTTATAAAGGAAAAATTAAGGAGGTCTAAAAAGAACCTGAAATTCAAACTAAATAAAATTTTAACTTAAATTATGATCTGAGTTTTTAAACTTATTCCTATCATGATCACACTATTTTTTTAAAGTAATTGAAAGACTGATATGTTCACTTTTTGGGAACCTTATTACTTTTCGAAGCTGTACAGGTAAGTTTCAAAAGTCATAGCTGTTAACATATTTTTACGGCAAATCAACAGTCTGACAAAACAATCCATCCAATGCAAATTAAATAAAGAAAAGGTTTTAAATCAATAATTGTATTAACAAATATTATGTTATGGGATTTTTTTATATGAAGGAGATCAACTATGTATATTTCATTTTGCATCTACATACTCCTCAAATTTTTTAATATAGAAATAAGTTTTCAATTTAGCGTACTTTAAATGTTCTGGTTCCTTTTTAATAGAACAATTTTAATACAAAAAAATTTACGTTTTAATCTAATATTCTCCTTGATTTTAAAAATGTGTGTGGGGTGCACAAATGTTTTTCGAATATGTTCTGCATTGCTGAATTCTAGAGTTGTTCGGAATACTTTGCTTAACTGAAAATCCCAACTCAAAAACCACAGTCCATTTCCCCTCTACAATTTTCCCTTGCAAAAATTTTGATGGCACAATAAAAGTTTATATTTTATCTAAAACATAACAATAGTAAATGTTTAACTTCATTTCTGAAAAAAAATTTGCGAATTTTAGTTTATCTTTGATTTTAATTCGTAAAAAAAGAAAAAAAAATATTTATGTGATGAAGTAAAAGAATCAAAGATAGTTTAATGTAATTACATTTATTTAAACGATTTCGTTGTTGTTTTTTTTCGTAGATAACGTAGAGAAAACCTTTGGTTTAAGTGTTTCCTTTTCATTTGGTTTGCTTGTGAATTCGCCGTTTGACCTGGTTAAGTGAGTTTTTATTTTCTGATGATTTTTATTTTAATTTTTGATGATTTTGTTTGAGTTTCTTTTCTGAATTGTTTTAATGTATTTCATGTTCTTTCCTGGACTTCTATACAAACCCTTCGGGGTACTGAGGGAGTTTTTTTAGGCTTTTGCCACCTCTCTCAACAGGAAAGGTTTTGTTTTATGGCCACTGGGGCCGGTACCCCCTGAAGACGTCGGCTTCAGTGGTCATATTTTTAATTTTAATATTTTTAATTTTAATTTTATTTCCTTCGCTTCCTTTATTTCTACTTTTATTCTCTCTTTTATTGAAATTTCTGCTACTTTTTAGCGCATTTTTTTCAAGGACGTTTTGTCCATTTTGATTAAAAAAAATTATTTGTATTCTTTTAGTAGAGAAAACTTGCTCATATAGAAAATGATTGGAAAAACGATGTGAATTGTGGAATGTATGTGTTATGGCATCTTGTGATTCTTTTTTCACATGTCATAACACATGCATTCCACATCTACAATATCTCTCTTTAATTGCAATTTATGAATTTGAGAAACCTTTGGTTTCAAATTCAGTTCATTTAAATGCAAAGAATTCACACTATTATCTGCAAAGTATAAGCTACCTGCTTAGTAACCTTAGTAAGATTTTCTACTTAGTAACCTGTGCTTTTTGAGGGATTTGCAAAATTATTTTCTCCGTGTCATATTTATTCTTCGAAAATGTCTGTCCATCAAATCTTTCTACCTGCTTTGAAATTTCAAAAGTGTATCCTATTAAAAAAAAAAAATTAAAATTTTGAAAAAAAAAATCATTCTTTAATAAAACAAGACTTTCGAAGTTAGGTTTGAACGAATTTTTTTTTTCTTTTCATTTTGATGAAAAAAAGGAAAATTTACAGAAACTGACATCTGAAACTAATATTTTTTTCATCCTGAATTTTATTTTATTTTATAACCGGCGTTCCTGACCCACTTCAGAGTTTATGACTATCAATGTAATTGTGTACCTTGTAATTTTAAATCTAACCCAGAAGAAAAGAACTAACTCCTGGATCAAGCATTGGGTCAAACTAGCCTTAATGGAGAACTTTTTGATAAAACTAACCCGAGTTTGGGTTACCTTTAGAGGAAAACAACGAAAACTTACCACGATTAGCCCGATGGCACGGGAATTCTAACCCACGATCCGTCTACCATTGACGAAATTTTATGTCAACACTGCGGTCGGTGTGAACCGGGAACTACTGGGATTTGAACCTGAACCCTATCATTTGGAGGAGAGTGCTTAAACTCCTGATTCACTGCGTCTATATATCGTCCATTTATATTTTTTTGGATATTGTTTGTGGCAAAAAAAAAAAAAAAAAAAAAAAAAAAAAAAAAAAAAAAACATGTAAATTGAAAAGAAGCAAAAAATGAGCCAGCGCACATGTCTTTATTGTTTTAAACATATGTGTATTTAGAATATAACGTACTCTGCTTAACAAAAGTAATTCTTTAGGTGGCAACTTTTAATATTGCCATTTTCACCGCTTTGCAAATTTTCAGAGCTTTGCAAAGGTAATTTTGAATTAATCTTAGATTGTATTTCATCATTTTTCTTCATTCCTATTTCCCTTTTTTAAAAAAAAAAAATATGTCTTGAAACTCAATTTAAGAGACGCGGCAAAATAACGCTGTTTATTTATTTATTTTTTTTGTGTGCATTTTTTAAAATTATTTTTTGTAATAATAAATCTTAAGTTTTTTAAATAAGGATTCCATATACGGACGACGCATGGACGATTTTGAAACAGTCTTGCAGACCACTAGCTGAAAACAAGTGTCCTAGAGGAATCAATAACTATTCACTGGTTTTGTAAGAGAAAAGTATAAAATTTTTCCCTGTCTGATATCACCCCTAATATATATTTTTAGATTCCTTGTGTACACAATATGTTGAAAAATATTTAAATCAGAAAAGAAAAAATACAATACACATCATGTGTTGAAAAAATATTCAAATGAAGAAAAAAAAAAGAATGCACTCTCAAAAACCGTTACTAAGGTAAGTATAACTGAAAACATCTAAACCTGTTTGATTGTCAGACGAAACAGTGAGGAGTTGAAAGTCGGTTATCAAAAACGCACATAAACTCGATTCGGCAATCAAATACGTTTTTTTTTTTTTTTTTCCATTTCACCTTTATCGTTTGTGATTCAGCAGAATTTGATACGGATTTTTTCTTCTTACTCACTTAAATACTATAAGTAGCGATCCCAATGTTATGATTCAAGATTTTAAAAAAATTTATATTAAGGGTAGTGTTTAAGCTCTAAACTTAACGTTAATACAATTTTAGAAAAAGTATCAGTTCCCTCATTTTAAAAAAACAATCCCACATTTTATGTCCTTAAAATCGGTTTAAAGACAACTATTTCTTAAAGCAATATTTTTTAATTTTTAGTTTTTTTTTCTTCAATTAAATAATATTAATAATAATATTCTGACAACAGCCCATTATACTGTGACGTTTACATTTTTAAAGAATTTAATAAAAGCCAGCTTATCTAATCCAAGACAAGACCATTCAGTTTCGCCCAGGATTAATGATGCCCTCATCCACTTCAGACCATTTTTCACAAAATTGAGATTTCTAACAATAATCTTTATCCAAAGTTTACATGAATGGGGGCCTAGCGAGGGTGTTAAACTGCCATCATGCGTCTTTATGTATACAAACCACCAGTCTTCCACTCAGAGCGACCATTTTTCACACGCTCTTCCCCCTCCATCCAATCGCTCTTGAGTGCACACTTCTGATGGAAGTTCCAATGGCCCCTCCAGAAACAAAACGGGATCCCTAATAGACATAACATTCGAGTGACACTTTTTCTCGAGAGGGAAAAGTGGTCGATTTTTGTTCCGCAATATGTAGACATTATGGCTGTCGAGTCTCATAGTGAATTTACTTTTGCAACAATCAGTATTTCCTCCCCTCCCACCAAATGCGAGTATGTTTATACGTAGAGAGATGCTTTTTGTTTATTTTTCATTTTCTAAAGTGGATCAACAATGAAATGTTTATCATTTTCTTTTAAGATTTCGATGCTAAAAAAGTAAACTTAAATGGTAAACTATTTCGTTCTTCAGTAAAAATAAAAGCAAATAAATAAAATATAAGAATGAATAAAACAAAGTAATAATAAATAAATATATTTAATAAATACTAACTAAAATGAAAACAAATAAGTGAAACTTCATAACTTTAAACCTTTGACGCAGAATTTTAAACATATTTTTCATACTTTTTTCTTTATTTTGTGTTAATTTAGGTTAAAATACGTAAAACATATCACATTTAGCATTTTAATAATTTTTGGATATTAAACACAGCATCGAACACTGGTGTCTCTTTTTGCGTTTCCAAAAGAAAGGCCTGCTTCTAAATTTTGTTGGTTTTTGACAAAACCATTTCATGAGGAAATCTCAGAGTGGGCATTTCGTCTAATTAATGAAATTACTATCTTCACTTATTTGGGGATACGAATTTTTGCAAAAGCATTAGAATTAATGCCAAGTATAGATTAACGCATTGATTGTATAATAATATATAGAATAAAAGGAGTATGGGTGAGTAAGTTCTCTGTCATCACCGGAATTTGAACTAGGGGGTATCTGCTTGACAAGTAAGTTCACTTACACCTGTAACTATCTGTCATATGTAGCAAACAATTTTAAAACTAGCTGGGGAAAAAATGTCAGAGAACATCCAGAATGTATAGAGGTGACAAAGGATCGAGGAAACGGCATCTTCAAATAATTGAGAGTTCACGTTTCGTCAAAATCACGTGATTCGCGAAGAAAGGATTGTTATTTTTTTAAAAAAAGGAAATAATCTCACATTAAAATTTTAGCGTTGAGTTTGAAAAATAAATTATAAACAAAACTTAGGTTTGGTACCTTTATTTGCGTTTGATTATTAGAAATCTTGACAATTTGCAATTCAATAATTTAAACAGTTTTTATTGCACAATTACTATTAAACAAAATGGCAAGAGTTTAAATTACTTTAGTAAATTTTTCAACTTTAATAAACCCAATTTTATTTGAATCTTATTTTAAATGTTAGTTCAATAAGTTAGTCATTAAAAGACTTTCATGTGTGCAGCCAATTTCCGTAAAGGATGTTTAGTAAAGAAGCATCTATGTTGTAATTCTGAAATTATTGCTGGCTTAATTAATAGTAAATTTAATTTAGTTACTTAAAACATTTAATTACGAAATTTTTTTTGAAAAGAGCAACTTAATGTCCCATACCATTCATCTTCATTATTACAATGCTTTATTAAATTTAAGGGAAGTATATAGTACGTTATAGCTGAAATATTTCGGATATTTGCGAATATATTTTAGCGACTTTAGTTACATTTCGTTAGTGAACTTTTAATTTTGCTAAATATAAATACGCATTTGAGATAACGAGCATCTTCTTTTGTGTTCATTCTTTAATATTGATTATGTGTCAATTTTTTAAAGCTATGTTCATTTTCTTAAAGACACTTTTTTAACTATATTTAAAACAAAAGTCTCACTGACGATTTGTTTCACTGACGATTACATAATGTGTATTAAAACATCCTCATCCCAAAATATCCTCAAAAATAAATTTCAAGATCAATTAAGGGACAAAAATAATCTAATTAGGCTTTCAAAATCAAAATCAAAATTACATTTGTAACAAACATTATGAGCAATACCTATTTTCCCAAACGAGCAGTTCATGTATAAAGTTGTTTTAACAAGCCTTCCGAAGTATTTCCAAAAAATTTATTTTGTTTAGTTTATATATTTAACTATATCTATATATTTTATTTGTTATAGAAAGATTACTAACCGTTTGTTTAAACTAATATTCTACAATGTGCTACAAAAAATAAATCTTAAGTTGAATTTAGGGGAAAAACTAACTAAATATGCTTTTAAATTAAATCAAAATTAAGAATAATTATAGGCATCATTTGAGCTCTATGCCGTGATTTTCATAAAGAATCTATTAGAAACAAGATAGATGTTTGCCTTCCACTTAATAGATGTTTGCTCTCCAATTAATTCTTTATTCAAAAATAAAATTACACACTTCTATTCAATAAAATAAATTTGTTGAATTTCCGTCTGCGTCTATGATACATTTTGGTGGCTTTAAATTGTTTTTATAATGCCTTGCTCTCCTCTAGAAAAAACTGAAATAAATATCATTATCTATAATGATGTTTCTGCTTAAATTTTAATGATCATTTTTTGCCCCAATTTATAAGAAATCTAACCTTTGATAATTATTTTAAAAATTTTATTTACGCAAAAAAGTTTTTTGGGAAAAACTCAACTATCAAAACAAACAGAGAGAAAAAAAAAGAGGTACAAAAATTTGTTGGATATTTTTTTCATTTTTTAATAATCAGATAAATTGAATGCAAAGCTTCTAAATTTCAAACTGTATTTTTGAGTAAACGAAACATGTAGTTTCAATTTTTCACATAATCGCGAGATAAAATTTTTTAATTGAACGTCGTTTTAAAACTAACTTTCTTGACACATATTTCCTTAAATACCATTGTTTAATTTAATTTTATTTCGTAACTGGAGCTGAACAGCAGATCCAATTCTGAGTCAACTACTATCAATGTCCACTCCGTAGCCTTGTAATTTTGAACCCAACTCAGAAGGCAAGGGAGCTCCTGGATCAAGCATTGAAGCAAAGACCTGCGTGACATGGATTACTAGATTTGCGTGACATGGAGAGGAAATCCACGAAAACCTCCGATGATCAGCCCATGATTTTTTTTAACACTGATGATATTTTACGTCAGCACAGTGGTCAGTACGAGCCGGGAGCAGAATTCTTACCAACCAGCTATCGCTGGGATTTAAACTTGGGTTTCTTCATTGAGAGATGAACGCTCTATCCCCCGTTACAAAATGATATATTTAGAAATAGTAATTAAAATTAATAATATCGTATGTAAAATACAATAAAAGAAACAAACATAATTTTATCCATGCAAAATAATATGGATCGACATATTTTCTAGAACGTTACAAATCGCTCTTAAGTTCATGTAAATTTCTCTTAAATATTATTGAATGTTTTTTTACGCAAAAAATGTCTTAATAGTCAATATTGTATCTCTTACATTTGAAAGGAAAAATATTTTCTAGCAAATATTATTATAAAAAGTCATGTTTTCTGAATTATTTTCTAATTTTTAGTTCCAAACAGCTGTTGTCAAAAGGTCCTTTAAGATCACATGCAATCCTGATGATCTGCCCTTACTCCCCTAGAAGTTTGTCGCAATATTTATTTGACCCCCTCTTACATACAACATTTTTAAACTTGTACACTTCGACAAAACACAGCCTAAAGATGTCATACAAAAAGAAAAGTATAGCTTGGTGGGGGAAACCGATCGCAGATCTGAAATCAGGAATACAAGAGTACCGAAGAATCGTTAAAAAAAAATCTCATAAAACAGAAGAAGAAAAAAAGTTCCCCAGTGTTATTCATAGAAAACGCGTTTGTCGAGTTTTTCTTTATTTTAATAACAACAAATAACAGCCTTAACATGTTATTTTATTAAGAAATATAGTAAAGAAGATAAACCATTCACTTTTATGTCAAACAAAAACAGTTATTCCACGTCAGTTACGGAAGTAGAAGAAACTAAAATTTTTGAAGCTTCTTAAACTTTTTTTATAAATACGAATAAAGCTATTTTTATGTGTTCACATTCTGTATGATAAAAGTTGAGAAAATTCACCGAGAAATGCCAAGTAAAATTTGAGAAAATTCATAAACACTTCCTTTTTTTTCATTCTTAAATTTGAGTTTGTTTATTTACGTTACGACAAACGAGTTATAAAAAGGAGCAAGCGGTGATGGTTCACCTTGGTTAAGGTATTGAGCTCTCATATTGAAGAACTAGGGTCCGATCCTAGGGGAGATGGATGAAATTATTTGACGGATTATCCAATTATTTAATGCTTTTGTTACGAAAAAATTTACTAAATCGGAGATAAAATTATTGAGTGGTAGTGTAGATTTTGCTTAAAAATGCAATAGTTTTTAGGGCAAGTGAATGTTTTTTTTTTATTTTTTTTAATGCGTCTGCATGACACGATAACAACGTTATGCAATAAAGATATAAATATCTATTACGCTATAAATAATATTTATCTCTTTTCAACGCCATAAAGAGAGATCACAATTTTAACAATGTAATAATTTTAATATAAGTTACAAAAAATTGGTCAAATTCTTAAAGACGGGAAAAAATCTTGCTTTCAAATAAAAGAGCTTAAAAGTTTTAAAAATTCAGTTATAGTATTTAAACTATTAGTTTGTTTTTATAATTTCTGAAAGCTTTCTAATACTTTTATTAAAAAAATAAAAAACGTCAATTAAATATTTTAGATAAAAAAATAAATAAATAAATAAAAATTTGAATTTATATTAAAACGTAGAAATAACTTGAGAGAAACTTAGAAAATCAAAAAGTTGTATGAGATAAATATTCTAGATATAATAAAGGGTATTGCAAAATGTAAAAAGAGCTTTGAAGAAACTTCAAATATCTTGATGCGTTTATGGCAAGTATTTTAAACGAAATAAGAATCGCAATTTATGCAAAATAAGTATAATTATAAATAATTTTGAAAAATCATTGAAATACTTGAGCAGATATTTCAATGAATATCTCTAAATAAAATAGGTCTAAATGCATGTAAAGGCATAGAACTATGTAGTATTTGGCACTTTTAAACAATTAAGTTTTCACGTCAAAATATCAAGCACTCTTAGTGGATTTTGACTACTATGAATAACTAATTTTTTTTTAAGGAAGGAGTTTACATGGAGCCACATTTTATTTTGAGTGCAAATTAAAGCACATTTTCATTTAAATATCAAAATGCATAACTATAGGCATAATTAATAAACTTTATAATTAATGAGCACTGGGCCGGGATAGTCTGGTTCGTAAGGCACTGCGCCCATGTCAAAGAAGTCGAGGATTCGATCCATGCCGGCCGAAGACTCCTCGTGTAGTAAATGGTGACTGATGCACGTAAAATCAGCCTGGTCACGAAATCCTCCATATCCCCATAGCAAATCCTACCTCTGGCGGTACTGATCCAGGAGTTTCCTTGTCTTCTGGATTGAGTTCAAAACTACATGGCTACGGAGTAGTCGTAAACCCAAAAATTGGGTCGGCAGCTCAACGACGGCTCCAAAATTAAATAAAATTAATGAGATCAACTACATGTAAAATTAAAAATAATAAACACATTAAATACAATATGATGAAATAAATACAACAAATAACCTAAATCTATGTAAAATTGAATTTAAATTACGTCGGTTTTGAATACACAACAATATTAAAGTATTAATATATTTTTTTAAATTTTATTTCATTGATATTTTTATTCATAAGAATAGCTTCACCTAGTTATTTGCTTATTAATTTTTTAATGTTTTATAGTGTAGTATTTTGTTACATTAACCGTAACTTATTTCTTCAAATAAGTTTAACATCACTCAAAATATTTATTAAAACTCGCTCTAAAATGTCAAACGTTGAGAAATTCGAAACTGTTTTCGAAAATTCATTTCGTTAAACAAAGAAAAAAAATTAAAACAATCTACCGTTTCATATAAAATTCTTATATTTCTTTAAAACTTAATCTCTTCAATCTTAAAGGTAGCTTGTTTTCTATGAAATACAATCTAACTAAAAAAAAATCAAAATTTAAATTAAATTTTGTCCGAGTCATAATCGAAAAACAGTTTCAAATTTATTTTTACCTTTTACTATTATGGATTTAGAGAAAGAAAAATGGCTGTTTGCTGTTTTTATCTCGTAAAACGTCAAGAATAAAGAAATAACAATAAACTGATTTTTATTTATTTATTTCAGAAAAAATGAAGAAAATATGGAAGAAGATTTCAATGTTTACAGTAAAAACGAGTCATTCGAAACGATCGCTATTTTCTAAAACCAACATTTTTCTCTTGCGCTTTTGGGTTACTATAGATGCCAAATCGCCAAGAATGTGCAGTAAGTATTCTTTTCTTTTATATAATTCTTTTCCCCTCTAGGCTAAATAATATATTTACAGTTATTTTAAGATTGGCGAGTATTTTTTATTGTAAAGCTTAAATTGATTTGATAAATTGCTAGTCAGTTGATTTTGTTAATCAATAGCTCCAAATAGACATCTGACGATGATGTTTTTGTGCAAAAACGGCATACATGAAAAACAAGCCACTCCATTAATATTTAGAATTCGTAACCACAAGCATATTTAAGTTAAAAATATAGCGAAAACATGAAAAAAATATAATTAAGAGTTAGGAAAAGAGAAGAAGAAAAATTATACCTAACTATCAAAAAGGAAAAATATTAAATCGAAATTAAGTGGAAGCACTGACATGCATGGCAGCGTCGTCGGGGGGGGGGGGGGGGCATTACCATGCAGCCAGTGCGGGAGCATTTTCAGCAATTCCTGTCCCCAAGAAAAAGAAAAAAACCAACATTAAGTCAGATGAAAATTATATACCGTATTATTGAAAATCGAAGTTGAAGTGCATAAAATCACATGATGGGAAACAGAATTTATCGAATGAATTTAGAAAATTGAAAGTTCGAGTGCTTAACAAGTATGTGGGTCCGAGAATGTATATAAAGATGATGGAAAAATAATATATAAAAAATAAAATAAATAAACTTAAATAAATAAAACTAAAAATAAATTTTATAAACAGTAATTTAATAAAATAACTACATAATAAAACGATTGGAAACATGAACAGGCAGTCGATTATGTTTTAAGATAATCCAACCGAACCTTTAATGTTTAGGAGTCCTTTCTGTAGCTTAAGATAGCGCATTACTTCGCCTTGGAAGGCATATATATATATATATATATATATATATATATATATATATATATATATATATATATATATATATATATATATATATATATATATATATATATTGATATATATATATATATATATATATATATATATATATATATATATATATATATATATATATATATTGATATATATATATATATATATATATATATATATATATATATATATATATATATATATATATATATATATATATATATATATATATATATATATATATATATATATATATATATATATATATATATATATATATATATATATATATATATATAAGACATTAACATTTCTGAAAATTTATCAGTAGAATATGATAAATTTTCAGAAATGTTAATGTCTTATATATATATATATAATATCAAGATTTCATTCTACTAGCTCTTTTAACCTTGTAACCAAAACAATGTATTTCAAAATTTCGGGAAATGTAAAAATGTGTTTTACCAACAAAAATGTCCAAAAAAAATTTTATTACTACAAAACTGCAACGTACACTCCTGCAAAAAAGTGTTTATGAAAAAAAAAAAAAAAAGAGAGAGAGAGAAAAAAAATGAAAATTTAAAAATATTCTCCCGTTTGACTCGATCAAACTCAATAAAAGAAGGCTAGAGGGCTAGTTTTATTAATTTAGAGGCTAAAAAAAAACAATAGTTTGGAAAGTTAGTATTTAAAAAATACGTAATTATAATACGTTTCATAATATTAATGCGTTTTATCGAAAATTTCTAGTATGCAACATTTTCTGCAAAACGTGAAATTTTTTTAATAGTTTCGTAACTGAACAGTGTAGTTCTAATGACGAGTGACCGATTCAATTCATAACTTATTTAAAACACAAATTCTAGGTATGGAACCTGCAGCCTGAACCAATCTA
The DNA here is from genome assembly GCA_949128135.1 of Parasteatoda lunata. Classification (NCBI taxonomy): domain Eukaryota; kingdom Metazoa; phylum Arthropoda; class Arachnida; order Araneae; family Theridiidae; genus Parasteatoda; species Parasteatoda lunata. The sequence goes on along the minus strand of OX421970.1, from coordinate 55,979,637 downwards.
AGCAAATTTTTAGCTTGTTAAGCAGTGTACAGAAATCATATCTAAATAAAAGTTGGTTTGTGAATTTCTTTTTAAGTGACTGGCTACAAAAATTAGAGCATTTTCACCGTCATTTATATATCTAAAAAAAGAATGATAAATGAAAATAATTTTTTAAAATTTACATCTCAAGTAACATTGCTCACTTCGACCAGCTATTTTTCAAATCAGCAACGGTTCTACAGAAATACACAAACTGATAGAAACTATTCAAACTTTTCCTTTAATTTTTATAGATTTACATGCTAAATGTTGATTAATTTTTTTTTTTTTAAAATGTATAACACTTTTATTAAAAACAGTCTTTAAGTTGCTAGTAACGTTTCCTGCTGGCAATAAATTTTTCTCTTTGTATTTAAAATTTAAATTCTTTTCAAAGGAGATTATGTCGCCAAAAATAGTATTTCCTCGCTTAAATAAAAAAGGAACCAAAGACTTTAATCATTATCTGATGGTGACTGATTTGAACACTGACATATTGAATTACCTGTTTCCACTGTTTTAAAAAAGTAGAGGAAAAAACCACAACAAAGGGGAGTGTGTTTTTGGTTACTTTTTAAGGAATTCTCTTTCTTCGATTTTGAGTGCAGTACGAAATTCCTTTTTTTTTTCCTTTTCGATTCTCGCAAACATATATTGCAAAATTTCGAATAAAAACTAAAAATCAACTAGATCTGGTTTCTTAAGTTGTTTCATTTTTTGCTGTTGTCGGTCATGTATATAAGAGAAGGGAACTTCTCTTAAAATAACCTGTTCTTAAATAAAAAGTACCGTAGATCGAAAAGCGAAAATAAATATTTCGTAATCAGTTTTTCCTCAAATGCAGAGAGTTTTAAATCTATTTCTTAACATTATAAGATTTCGTTACAAATCCTTTTTATCATTGAAAATATAAAGATAAATACATAAATTTATTTAGAAAATAACATGGATTTTAAAACAGCTGAATTTTAAAACAAATTTAAAATGCAAAACTTTCCAATTTCACTTTTATTTTTATAAAATACGCAATTCTTTATTTCTCAAATAAATAATTTAAAGAGTGTTTTATGACATCCTAAATACAATTAGGTACGTACAAATATAATTCGGTAGTTTTTATAGTCATTCATTTCATACTTCCTTTTCCTTAATGGTATGTTGATAACTGATTTGGGCTCTGGCATTTTGAATTACATGTTCTTAAATACTATTCAAATCTTTGTGAAGATTAGGGAAATTCAAATTCTTTCCGAAAAATAGTAATTCAACACATTATAATGCATATCCATATGTTACTTTTTTAGGAAATATATTTTAAAATAGAATAGCAGTTGCAACTCTCAGGAATAACAGATGAAAAGAGTAGGTAAAATTCTTTTTTCCCTCTAATTAAAATGTATTAACTAATTATGTGAAATTAGACGCACCTTAATACCTTACCTTAACCTAATAATTAAATATATTGATGTATTTTCAAAGTATAGATATTTTTTATTAATTTATTATGATTATTGGGAAAAAAAAGTGTTAGAGAATAGTTTTGGTTTATTAAGAAATTTTAGAATCTTTAATAGTCAAGTATTATTGGAAGTGAAATCTTCGAATTTCAAGATGTTAAAATTATTTTTAATGTTAGCTAGTGTAGTTTTAAACATCATTTGTAAAGAAATTAAAATTTAGATTTTCAGTTTCTTTCAACTACTTCAAAAGACTTTCTTATATGGTTTTATTTTCTTGTGTTCTGTTCTTTCGTTCACCTTTACTTCTACTTTGACGTAAATTCTTAGTTTCGGTTATATCTTATATTGATGAATCGTGAATTATCGATATTTTTTGACAATGAGTAAAAGATATTTTAAAATGTTGTTTCGTGATACATAGTGGAAAATTATATCTTACGAAAAATAACGAATGTACAATATTATAATCATTATCATTTATCGACAACGATAATCATCGAATACGATAGTGTAGCGTTCTTATCGACAACTATGAGCATCGAATACGACAATATCACGAATATTTTAAATAAAGATAATTGAATACAATATAATTGTGAAATAAATTTCATTTGATTAACAGAAAAATGGACTCATGTAAAAAAATGTAACTTTGTTTGAGTGGAATATAATCACGATATATCAATATTTTTTGACGATATATCACAAAATAGAAATTCCGATGCCACGCAGCACTAATTTTGATAAAAATTTTTTCTCCTATTTTCTTGCTTTTTCCCTCTTCCTATTGGTTGATATTTCCTCTAAACTCAATTCTCTAATTATTCATTTCTTTTATATGACTTCAAGGACCAATTTATTTGTCTTGTGCAATTAGACTCGACAGTGCGCTAAAATAAACGTAATACTCTAAATGACTTTTGATCTAATGATGGGATTTTCACGTATTAAGACACAATCTTAATGGTTGGAGGGGTGACCTCATAAAGCTAATTAATTATTGCAGAAGATATTTTAAGTTACGTAATCAGGCACAAAAACGTACTTTCTCTGAATGATCATGTATGTTTTCGATGGATTCGGATTTTCACTCTCCAAGATATTGGGAGGGAGAAAGGGGGGGAAGTAGCCGCAATCTGGGAAATATGGTCCCAGCAGTTTGGTCAGGAAAGCTGGCAAGAGTATCTATCCTTTTATGTAATTTTTCACCTTTTGTTTACCTTTTTGCCCAGACTTGGAGAAATTTTTTAAAGCGAATTGAAAAATTTGGCACACAATTATAAAATTCGTACAGCCAAATATAATTTCATATAAAAAGTAATTTTTTTTATAATTATTTGTAATTTTTTTAATTAAATATTAGTCAAAAAAATTGCTATGTATGGTATACATTTTTAAAAGTGTAAATTTACATGGAAAAATGCAAAATTTGTGCAAAACATGTCTGCTATACAGGTCGAATAATTTCTGAGAAATCAAATTTGAAATATATGACTTTTTAAAAATTCTATCTTTCAGGAACTATTCAACCGATTTCGTGCAAAATTTGAATTTTCTCACACAAAATTACATTTTTTAAACGGATGCAAAAATTTTTACACCGTTAAATCAGACATTCCCCCCTCCTATTATGAAATGAAATAATTTAAAAAAATCTAATTGTGACTATGTTTCTGAACCAAAATTTATAATAAAATAATCAATCTCGGCTCAATAGTTCCCCAAAAATTAAAAAATATATATCAAAAATATGTTAAAGTGAAATCAAAACCAAATAGGAAAAGCGAAATAGAGACACTCGTCTACAGTTTACAAAATAGCAGCCCTTTAATTACGAATAATAAGATATTTGATTGTTTGTGTTGAAAAATTTTGTTTGAATGGTGCTTAAGGGTACAAATATTACTGGCACCACCAAATGAGAGGAGGCTCAGTGGTGAATTGACTTTTTATTTTTATTGAAAATTGGAAATTGCATTAGAGAGAAGGAATAAAAACGCCAAAAAATATCTTAGCACACCAGAAAATTACCTATTAACATTAGCAGAAAATTTTCCTAGCTGCAAAATGAGTTGCAAGCAACATAGAGCTTCCATATTCAGAGTAGAATGACTGCATTCCAAGAAAATCCCACTTATGAGCTGGTCAGCAAGGTCACTCAATCTAAACACAATAGAGAACATTTGGGCAATCATTTCAAAGAATGTTTATGGAAAAAGCAAGCAATATGAAAGTGTTGAGGATCTGAAATAATCAATTGACGCAGAATCATCACAAATATGCTTAACATAAAAAAATCTTATTTCCAGCTGGACAAATCGTATTTATGAAGAAATGCTTAAAATATGGATAAATAAAAGTTACACTTACTATTTGAGATTAAATTTTGAACATTTTACTTATTTTTCATTATATTTTCATTAATTTTATATAAGACCCTATAGTTTTGGGACAGCGTGAAAAAATTTTTTCAATTGCCAAAAGACTTATAAGCTATATTAGTAAAGAGTTTACATAAAAAGTTTTTAAAATCTTATTTAGGGAAAAAATACTTTAAAACACAAAACAGTTTTAAAGTATTTATGAGGCATATTAAAGTTTAAGAAGCAATGCCTTTGACTTCTACTTTTTTTAAGTTTTAATGTACTTTTCATCAAATTTTTTTATTGCATTTTTACAGTCTTTCAATACCCATAATTTAATAATAGGAATGGTTCTAAATATGAATTATAAGCTCACGGGAATAATTTTTTTTAACATAAATCACTTTTAAGTATCTTTTTCATTTAAGTTTTTATCACTCACAGCACGTATCTAAAGATTAATCGTTAATGAAGTAATTTTTTATTTTCAATTTCGATTTAAATGTACAGTTTTTCACATTGAATGGAAAAAATTTCAAAGTTTGTATAAACTGGTAATGTGGGTATTTTATAGAAATTTGCCAAATTGTATTCACCAAATGTTTTAAAAAATTTAATAGCAAGACAAATTTTTTCTCATAATTTCAAAATTATTTACTTTAATTTTTTTACTTATTTTAATTATTTAATTAATTAATTTTTGTTTGCATTTAAAATTTTACGATACATCATTTATTATAATTTTTTCATAAAAATTAGACCTTTAAGTTATTTAGCAGAATTTTTTAATTTATCATTTGATTTAAATTTAATATTGAAAACTTTATGAATTGAACTGGAAATTTATATAATTATTAGTATCATTATTTAGTATCAAATTAATAAATAAATTAAATTTTCTAACTTTATTCTCAATTTGAATGTATACATTAAGCTAAATATTATAATTAAAATGGTGTTAACTTAACAATAAAAATAGTTTGTATTGAAACTTATTACATATCAAAAAAACATATTGTAGTGCATATATTGAATATAAATCTTTCTAAAATATAATACATCTTCTTTCATTTATCTGATCCAAATAATGATACCCTTTCTGTGTTTGATAAACTTGTTGAATACCTAGAAAATAAAAAAAACTTTATAAAATATTTCAAATATTTATTCTATATAAATTGAACTGAAATGAAATATTAACTAATTTAGAAGTCTCATGTGCGATATTAGTCTCATGTGCGATAAATTCAAATACCGAAAACATCAGAATTATAAAAAAAGTTAGAAACTCTTTCTAACTTCCAACTTCTGAGACTCCTTATTTATCAGTTTTTTAAGAACTTCAGAATTTTCCTGATTCTAAACGTCTTTAGAGTTTTTCCAAATTCTACAGTTTCAGAATTTATCAAAGCACGAAAAATTTAACAACTTTTAAAAGTCGAAACAGTTCAAAAATTTTTCCTCGTCCAAACACATGCTACACCTTATAAATCCATTTTTTTTTCAACTTAAAAAAAAAAAAAACTCGCTATTTAAACAACTTACGAATATTTTTAAGTACAAAAATTTGAAACCTTTTCTAGACTTCACTCAACTTTAGAATTCATCCTAAGTATAAACAATTTGAAAAATTTTCACAGTCTAAGCAAGTTGAAAAATTTTCTGACTTTAAACTCTTGCGACTCTCTATATATCCGTTTTTTTCCTACTAAAAACAGTTTTCTATGTTCAAACAATTTCAGAATATTTCTATAACCAACAGATTAAGAATTTTTCAAAGTATAAATAATTTGAACATTTTTCAAAGACAAAACAATTTGAAAAATACTTCTGCGACTTCTTATATACCCGTTTTTCCCAACTAAAATAATTTTCTATATTCAAAGAATTTAGAAACAATTCTAAGTACAAAACAAGAAGAATTCAGAATTTTCAATCAAAATTTTTCAAAGTACGAAACATTTGAAAATTTTTCAAAGATAAGACAATTTGAAAATTTTTCAAAGAACAAGCAACTTGAGAAATTTTATAAGTTCCAACAACATCAGAATTTTTCAAAGTACAAACAGTTTGTACAAACAGTACAACAGTATTACTTACAACAACTGCAATTCTTAATATACCCGTTTTTTAAAAACTTCAGAAATTTTAAAAGTACCAACAACTTCAGAATTTTCCTAATTGTGATCATTTTCAGAATTTTTTAAAAATAAATAAAGTAAAAATTTTCCAAATTACAAAAAATTGGAACATTTTTCAACGTTGAAAACAGTTTGAAAACTTTTCCACGACCAAACATCTGCTACTTGATATATATCCATTTTTTTCCTACTAAAAACAATTTTATGTACATACAACTCCAGAATATTTCTAACACAAAAAGATTCAAAATTTTTTCAAAGTGTAAATAATTTAAAAATTTTCAAAATCAAAACAATTTGAAAAAAAAAATATTCTGTTACTTCTTGTATACTTGTTTTTTCCGACTAAAATAATTTTCGATGTTCAAACAACTTGGGAATTTTTTCTAAGTGATGCAAATTATTTGAAAAATTTTTAAAGTCGAAACAAATCTAAAATTTTTCCAACACCAAACTTCTATAACTCCTTAAATAATTTTATTTTTTCCCAACTACGAAAATTTTCTAATTTGCGTAGCTGTAAAATATTTGTAAGTAGAAAAATTTAGAAAATTTTTCAAAGTCAGAACAATTTGAAAGCTATTCAAAGTACAAATAAATTAAGAAATTTTCTAAGTACCAATAACATCAGAAATGCTTTAAGTACAAACAGTTTTAAAATTTTTCTAGCTTCGAACTTCTGCGGATCTTTACATACCCGTTTTTAAAAACTTCAGAATTTTTCAAAGTAGCAACAACTTCAGAATTTTCCTAATTCTATGTATTTTCAGAATTTTTTTTTTGAAAACAAACAGAATCGGAATTCTTTCAAAGTACAAATAATTTGAAAATTTTTCAAAACCGTAAAAATTTTGAAATTTTTCTAACTTCAAACTTCTGCGATTCTTTATATACCCGTTTTTAAGAACTTCGGAATTTTTCAAAATACCAACACCTTCAGAATATTCCTAATTCTAAGCATTATCATAATTTTTGGAAAACAAACCTATTCTGAATTTTTCAAACTACAAATTATTTGAAAATTTTACAAATCCGAAACAGTTTCGAATTTTTACCGCAGCGACTTTATATAATCCCGTTTTTTTCTACTAAAATACTTTTCTATGCTCAAACAACTTCAGAATTTTTCAAATTATAAATAATTGTAAAATTTTTCAAAGTCGAGGCAAGTTGAAAATTACTCAAAATATAAACTTCTGCTTCTCTGCTGCATCTCTGCAAAATTTTTCTAACTTCAAATTAACAACCAATCTGAAGAGTTTTGGAACACAGGTGATTAAAAACGGGACATACTTATCGAAAACCTTTGGTTTCAGAGTGACGACATGAGTTTATTTAACTTTCTTAGATTAATGTCAAAGACGCTAGTATTTTGTCGTTATTCCCAAAAACTGACTTCATCAAACGAGTTTCAGCGGAAAAATATGATGAATAATAATTACACTATATTACTGATAATGAGTAGAAAAATTCATCAAGTTTTTTCGAACTCATAAACCATTTTATTCAACTGATTATGTACTGTTATCTCTTAGAATGATTATTACATATTTACTATATCCATTAATTAAATTCAAATATTCTGACTATGAAACTATTTCATCAGTTTAGAACTATTAGACATATTATTTAAAATTGGTAAAAATGTAATTTCTAAAGAAGGATTCATTTAGAAATTAAATCAATTATAATGCTTTAATAGAAAAATAATAAATCGCACATTAATTTAAGTAATGAAAGCATAAACCATTTTATTCAACTGAATATCTCTTAGAATGATTATTACATATATACTATATCTCGACTTATTAAATACAAATATTCCGACTAATAAACTATTTAATCAGTTAAAAATTATTAGACGTATAATTTAAAATTGGTACAAATATAATCTCTAAAGAAGGGCTCATGTAGAAATTAAATCAAATTTTTTATAATGTTTTAATTAGAAAATAATGAATCGCACATTAATTTAAATAATTAAAACATAATAAAGATATACTAGCTTGCGAAAAATTTCTAAGTCCCGAAAATAAAAATAATTCTTTCCTTTTTTAAGAAGAGATAAAAATAAACCATCTGATAAAACCTTATCTAAAGTAGGGATCTCACAATCTCAGAAAAACCCCTGTCCTCATAGATTGTTGAGTCGTATTTCTCCTGCTGCGGCAGTAGCCGAATCTGAAATGTTGAGTTGTACACCTCCAGCTGCAGCAGAACCCCCATTTTTCCCCTACTCATGTACGACCACCTTTAGCCCTCAAAATGTTTTCATGGGGCGCATTAGGACCCATAATCCTCACAGAACAATCCCTGACGTCTGTAAGCTACTTGAACATAGTTGCAGACCAGGTTCATCCATTCATGGCAACAGTTTTTCCTGCGGGGGATGGTGTTTACCAACAGGATAATGCACCATGTCATAAGGGTCGAATCATCATGGATTGATTCGAGGAACATTCCAGTGACTTTCAAGTCATGTCTTGGCCCCCAAATTTACCTGACCTTAATCCAATAGAGCATTTGTGGTCCTGCTTGGAAAACCAAATTCGTGCTGCCACGCTACCCCCTGGCAATGTGAGGGAATTGCAGGACCAGTTGGTGAGAGCTAGGTACCAGATACCTCAGACTATCTATCAGCACCTTGTGGAATCCATGCCACGGCGGGTGCTAGTTTTAAGGGCTAAAGGCTGTCCTACATGTTATTAGCAGGGTGGTCATAATGTAATGGCTATTCGGTGTAAATATGACTTTCATGAAAAATTTTCCAACTATGAACTTGATATGTTATTAAACCATTTTTAAATTTCTGTAATTAAAAATGAAAAAAAATAAACAGAAACATTTGATGCGTCCATGGCACAAGCAACTATTGTTGATTTCTTTAAAAATAAAATTCTAACATTGCGTTAATTTTCTTTAGCAGAAACAACATCTATTATTGCTTCATTATGAGTTTTTTTTTTGTGAAAACTTCAGGGTTTGATGTTGATAAAAGACTGTTTGTTCTCTGCTTTCACTATCCCCTAACAAAAACAAAGCGTCGAATGAGCTCCATCTATTCGCGGAGTTAATTATTTATCTTTAAAAATTCATTAATCAGACAGTGAAGTCGCGTAACGAAGGGACGGAAATAATCCCTCGTTGAACTTTTTTCTTACTTTTACCTTACATCTCGGTCGTTAAAAGTAGCGTCGCAACAAATATGGCGTCGCAACTAATTACAATGACAAGCCAAGAGGAGAGTATGCGAGGAAGAACTTGTTTGGTTGTTAACTCACTGCCTCTAATGTGTAGCAAACAACCTGACACCGAGCATTTTGCGAACCACCACTAACGTTTTCGGGAGCCCGGTCCTCAATTTACGATCTCTATTAAGGTATTATGTTTCCGGCACTTCGTTAGCGCAAAAGCAGCAACGATGTCGGTCGTTTCGAAGGGAAAATCGATTGCACAGGCATGCGGCAGAGGGAGCCTTCATCGTTAAGAGACCTCTCTGTTTACTGACTCGGCTGCTACACAGGTAAGATTACAGACGGCGTTAACGAAGCTACATCGTCATTGTTTATGCAGGGACGTCTGACGGGCTAGAATGAAGCAATAATGAGGTGGAAGAAATCTACGCTTCTTACTTTTACCCTTCCCTTTTGCCAATTATAATGAAAATTTTCGAGAATCTTTCGCTGTTTCTGGAATGTTATTAGATTGTTATTACAAAGTCTTTTGTTCTAACGTGACTCTGTGCCGGGGGAATTCGATGCAGGAGAAGAAGTAAAAGGAGATGACTTGAATGAATTTGTCGCCCTTCTTTTATTTATTCAATTTTTTTTTCTTCGTCTTTATGCTTTAGAATTCGAAAATGTGTCCAATTTCAAGAGAGTGAAGATACTGTTTTCATTTAATAAAATTACTCTTTAGTATTCAATAAAAAAAAAAAAGAGGAGCAATTTTTCTTAAGATTTCAGTTTTCGTTTGCTATTCTATACGTTTGATACAAATAAGTTTAACATTTACGCAATACCTCTTGAAAGTTTTTAATTTAATGAAACATTATGAGTGCTTTATTATTAAAAATTTGTAATAATAGAAAAAGAATATCAAAAGTTTTGATCTTAACTATTAATTTTTAAACAATACTGAAATACTCGTAATTGCAGATTCTGTAGATTCTTTTTCCAACTTTTCTCTACATTTCACTCTACTAAGGATCATCTTTATTATGTTCATAAATTTTTCAAACATTTCCTTTTGCAGTATCACCTGAATCATTTTCTTTCTATAGATGCTATTATAAGCTGTCAATGCATACCAATAAGGCATTTTCATTAATCAAAACCTCTGGTGGCCTTTGTTGATTTTATAACCGGTGTTAAACAGCGAATCCATTTTAAGGCTTACGACTATCAATATTTAGCTCCGTAGTCTTGTAATTTTGAATACAAACCAGAAGATAAGGAAGCTCTGGGATCATGCTTTGAGATAAACCAGCCTTTGATGGAATTCGTTATTGCTTTATATGGTGAAGAAAGCCACAAAATCTTTCTACGGTTAGTCCAAAAGCAAGGGTCCTACAGTGGACTGATCGTTAAGACACGGTTCCCAGCAGATCACCGAAGTCAAGCATCACTGGCTGCGGTCAGTGTGCGGGTGGGTGACCACTTGGATCAGTCTGCGTAGGGACCGAGGGTGTGCGGTATTGGTCCTCGTTAAACTGTTCTACCGTAAAGTGCTCGACTTCGCGTGCAGGTCGTTGGGCTACCGAAGCAGGGGTGCCATCCCCTCTGCAGAGGATCAAAATTGTGATGGCATGTCCGATCTCAGATTGCCATCACAATTTTGATCTCAGATTGCCAATCACAGCAGATATTGTCTATATCCTCAGGGATGTTTCCCAGACCGTCGCCAATAGCCCATTGTGCAGCTCTAGAGCGACGTAAATTAACTACATCTACATCTATATCCAAAAGCAAGGTGTTAATTGTTAAAAAGTCAAGATGTTTCCTAACTATCGCCTGATTAAAATAATACTCTATCACTAAATATTTGCCAAATCTGTCGATTGAGAGCATAACCACTCATTATATATATATATATATATATTATAACATTAAGTAATAAGTATAAAAACCACTAAATACATTCTCGTACAGCATTATCTACAGTACATTATCTACAGTTAAAATACTTACTACAATGATATAGTTAAGTATTAAACAACATATATATTTTACATTTACAGCAACTAAAAAAAAAAGCAAATTATATAGTTAAGTATTAAGCAACATTTTACATTTACAGCAACTAAACAAAAGCAAACCAAAATTTGTGAAATAAAAATAGAAACAAATAAAATTGTTCTGAATTGAATACTTGAAAAATGACTATTTTAATCAGAACAAATGAAAACAACCTTAACAACGTAAAACTTAATTAAGAGCGTAAGTTTATCATTCCAAATTATGACAAGTCTCTAGAATAACAGCCACAATTCCAAATCAATGTACAAATATTTCATTTCAATGAAATTTGTGTTCGTGAAAACTGTGGGAAAAAGTTATCGGGCTCTCGAATCGGTAGCCCTTTATACTTCTTAGCGAAGAACTAAGTAATCTATTCTGAATTAAGAATTATTTAGCCTTTGCTCCGAATTTATTGGAACATTTCACATAATTATCAGTAATTGCATGAGACGAAATGCGTTGTAAAGATCATGTGAGATTGGGACAACTTCCTTGTCTCGTTGAGAATAAAAACAAATTGCAGTGTTTTCTGCGATTTTCGTGTGATTACAGAGCATTTTTTCTGACTGAAACATGTCATATCCTTTAGTTAATGAAAGATAAATTGCAATCACTATAATTTGAGTGACAAAAATATGCACTGAATAACAAGTGATGATTGCTCTCTAGCTGGAAAAAAAAAAGAATATGAATTAATAACATCTTTTTTAATTGAGAGACCTAACAAGAAAGTATAATTATTTTTTTTTTATAAATTAGCATATTAACCCCGCGTTTCTGTTCTTTTTCTTTTCCTTTTATGTAGATCAACCACTTTTTGATAAACTTTGATTAGCTGAGCTCTTTTTCCTCACCGTGTGAATGATACCCTAAATTTACACTTTTATGTCTTATATTACATTTTTATCTTGTTTATGTACCACTCTTGTCAAATCATGGCAATAGAAATTTTTTTAAAATCCAAACAGCTTCTGCTGGTACCGTATATATCATTATTAATCTTAATGGCCCTCAGAAATTTGTAATTAAATCTAAAATACGTACTTTTTGCTTAATTTTACTTGTTACATTATTTCTTTACATGATAATGATACTAACCATTTTACTTAGGCCGGGATAGCCTGGCTGGTAGGGCACTGGGCCCATGTCCAAGAGTTCGTGGGTTCGATCCCAGCCGGCCAAAGACTTCCCGTGTAGTAAATGGTGACTGATGCACGTTAAATCTGTCGAGTCACAAAGTCCTCTATGTTCTCATAACAAATCAATACCCCTGGAGCTACTGATCCAAGAGTTGTCTTGTCTTCTAGATTGGTTCATAATTACAAAGCTACGGAGTTGAACATTAGTAGTCGTAAACCCAAAATTGGGTCGGCTGTTCAACGACGGATATAAAATAAAATAACCATCTTATTTATATTAAAAACCTTAGAATCAAGACAACAGATATGTTCTTTGATTGGAAGACAGAAGATTTCAATAATAAGTTATGTCAGAATCATGAAATGAGCAGAAAATTTTGTATGAATTTTTAATGTTTGACAAACATTTGGAGCAATTTACCTCTGAAATATTTTATTGTTTGGAGAGAGAATAAAATAGTGATAAAGAGCAATAAGTTTCGAAGTAATATTAATTTTCGTTTAAATAAAAGAATGGTTATAATTTAAAAAAAAAAAAATTAATACGGAAATTAGACGCTTCAAATGTGCATAGAAGTTATCAAAAATGATCACTGTAATGATTTCACTTTGAATAAATGACGTTTTATCCTAACTCAGGCTTAATTTGCACTAGCAAATGATGGGAGTGGAAAAACGAATATTAACATTTGAAATTTCTTAAAGAACAGGTTAATCTAAAGTAGTTAAGCAAAACGACGTTACTCTTCCTTTAGAAGTTTAAATTTAAATAAAAAAATTTTTTAAATAAAAATAATAAAAGTAAAAACTAATTGAATGAACTATTTGCTCTACTAAACAATACAATTTGACGGTCATACTATAAAAAGAAGTCTTTTTTTCATTTTTTTTAAAAGAAAGCCGCAAAATAAAATTCTAAGATTCAATAAAAAATTGTTTTACTTATAATGACGAAATAGTTCGTTTATACGTCTGCATTGAGTACAATATATACTATTATGAAAAATATCTTTGGTCACCTACATTAAACAAAAATTCGCTATTGTTCGATTCACAACTTTCTGAGATCTTTGTGCGTTTGCATTTCCTTCATTATGTGAGAATCTATAGTTGTATGCCGTGCAATTGATTTCCTTAATTGAATCTATTCCATCATTTTATAATAATGTTATTATGAAATGAAATGAAATAAAGAATTTTAAAAACATAATTTTTAAATAACCTGAAAGAGAATTTCCGTTGTGATAGAAGTTTATTATGAAAGTTATACGCCCTATATTTTTAGGTAACATAATTATTTCTTTTCTACTTTCTCCTTTTCATTCTACTTGAAAAACATATTTATTGATTTTTTTAACAATATTTTTCTCTTTATTATTATGTCTGTTAGTTTGTTTTATCAGAAATATATATTGACAATAAATATTTCCAGTGATAATTTTTTGATAATTTCTCCGAAAAGGAGAGACCTACATTGCCATCTAAGATATAACTCTGATTGAAATGTAAGCACTCTAGTTATTCCGTCAGATATTTAAATTCTGATTATCAATGAATTCCTTTCGTCGATAAATATATATTCTACTTGTAACAAATTGAAAACCATTGAAACTTGCTTTGTCAATGTAGGGAGATGAGCACTCCGGCTGTCCAGAAAGTGGTGGACATTTCGATTGCAAAATCCCATCTTCCAAAACACGAAGACCAGTTTATAACAACATCGAAAACCCTGCCTACATAAGTGGGGAAAGTTTACGGTTCTTTTCCGTTGTTCGTTTTCTTAAACACAAGATTGAGGAGAAATAGGTGGTTTTCCTGTGAAGCAAGCAATTCGATGATGGAATTCTACATGCTGGAGACTGACTATTTATTCATGATAGGCTGAGTACAGTAAATATTTCATGCTCTACAAGTTTTGCCTACTTGGAAAATATGTTGTACAAACATTTTTAGTTAAAATTTAAAATTAGTCATAAGACATTAGTTGTATTAATTTAAAAACGTTTATTATTTAAATATGTAAAACTAAGTTTTGATAGAGTTAAAATATAGGTAATAATTTTCTTTATTACGATGACTTACTATGACAGATCATAATCCATGTAAGTTTCCAAAATGAGCATTTTTTTTATTATTAAGCCATTTTAGTTTAATTACATTTAATCTAATTAATCAAATAAACAAATCTCATTAACTAAATAAATTAGTATAAATTGGTCAAACTTTCCATTCCTAAAAAGTATTTTTATTCTCTCTCAGCAAATATAAAGTCAACCCTCTCAAAATTACATTTACCAAAATACGACCGGATGTGAAATCAGAAAATAAAAGCCAAATTGCAATGAAAATATTCAAAGAGGGGAGGAGTGTGTGATCAAGTCACATGATCTTCAGTTCCCTTTGCCTATGTGACTCAACGAGGCACCTTGTTAAAGCGGTCACACAGTTACCATATTCTTCTTTTCATAATGTAACACATATTACATTATCTTCTCCATGAGTATAAGGAGAAAAGAATGGATTAATGAAATTTCTATTCACGATCCTCCTAAAACCTCCCCCTACCTAGCCGAGGAGGGGGTCGTATGTGGCCACGCGACCGCGGAATGGGATGCCACGAGGCCCCTTTTCGGTAACAAGTTCTTTTTTTTTCCCGAGTGCGTACGATCGCAATTTTCCGCTTCGGTTCTTCATTTAATGGTTGACCCCATGGTTTGGGATGGGAGGTTGTTTCACAGTATTCAGTGACGGTAAGTTAATGCCTGTCTGAAAGAAGATTTTGTTGTCTATATGTTTAGCTTTTTTTTCTCTCCTAAAATTGATTGGTTGTAAGGTGGTTTATCCGAAAACAACAACTGTAAATCTGGCATTTTTTTCAAGAGGATATTTTTTGTGACATTATTTCGTGGGGGCAATTAAAAAAAAGAAAAAAGAAAGAAGCTGCTTGGTGTATTTTATATATATATATATATATATATATATATATATATATATATATATATATATATATATATATATATATATATATATATATATATATATATATATATATATATAATATATATATATATATATGTATATATATATATATGTATATATATATATATATATATATATATATATATATATATATATATATATATATATATATATATATATATATTGGTATAACTGTAATCGTTTTAAATTATTCGTTTACGTGTCTGTGAGGGTGAAAAATTGCAATCAAAATTTATACCACTTTCTAATAATTTAGAGTTCTTAAATCTCTACTACATTTCAGTACATAATGACACTGTTGGGTTTAATCAATCCTTGATTACTGGAGACAGAATTTATCGGTAAACAAATTTATAAATCGAATCAACAAATACAAAAAAAGTCGCTAAACAAATTCGTAAATCGAATAAAATTTCTAAAAGCTACGTTTTTGATGTCGATTGAATAGAAGGAAATAATTTTATTTTCTGGAATGGACCTGAATTGAAAAATGTAGTGGGATCACTTTTTTAATAAATTTCTATTACCTCCACCCCGCCCCGCCGCATTACGAAAGTTATGTTTCCTTCGTTTTTCGATTTAGGTTGGCAAGAAATAATATTATTTTCTCCATTTTACTTTTATGGTATTTTTTTATTATTATTATTATTTTTTTTTTTTATGTAAATCCAAAAGAAACTATTTTAGCATTTAGAATTTTTTTCTTTCTATACAACAACCCAATGAAAATCACAAGAAGAAACTTGTTATTAATAAATGAAAACGACCTGAATAGTTGAGGCTAAACGATGAGAAGTTTAATATGACAGTTTTATTTTTAAACCATTGCTATTTAACATGGTTTCCCCAAAAAGTATTGAGTCAAATTATAAAAAATTGAATGCACATCCAAATGTTGTTTTTCATAATTTAGTGTATATAACTTAGCAGTATTGAAGATTTGGAAGAATATTATTTTGTGACAAAAAGAACAATAGACAACAAATAATTATTTCATGTATTGCCGATGTTTAACAATATTTTTTCAAAAATTTTGTTTATTGATCTATAATTATATTGTTGACTAAAATCCCTTATGAATTACAATGTATTTATTTATTCACTTGAATTTGGTTAAAAACGTAAAAACAGTTTTGAATAAAATTTAAAAATATTAAATTAAAAATGATTTTAATAATTATTATTAAATTGGACAAGATAAAAGAAATTATCATTTTTGCCGCTAGAAACGTCAATTATTGTAGCCATGTCTGTTTATATGTTCTTATTCACTGGTTTTGTCCATCTTACTTTTAACCAATGACCACAATATATTGCAGCAGACCACACCCTCCCATAAATAACAACGTACATTTGCCAGGTTTATTACCAACTCTTACCAAATTATAGTTTCTAAGATTTTAATGAAATTCTTTTCTAAATTATATTTTAAAAGACTTATGGATCCCCTGGTGTTGAGTGGAAAAATGAAGTTAAAAACTGCGATTTTATTGTCACAAGCAGCTCCAAAATAAATCTACGTTCACCCTGATTTGAGTGAAAAGGAAATTGAAAGTATGCGATTGGAAGGAAATAAAAGAATAAAATATTTAGTTTAAGAATGAAAATATAATTCTAAATCGATTGTAGAATTGCACTATTACATCTACTATCCGAAAATGAGAGCAAGCAGATTTGATTGTTTGGTGTATAAGATATTTTGAATCTTGCTTAAACTTATACATTTTTTGACAACATGGAACTATTTTTTTTTTCTGCATCTTGAGACTTTTGATAAGATCATAGATATTTTCTCGTGGCAAAATTTCAAATCTTCATTCGGTTTCACTCAATAGGCCACAGTTTTTATGCAATTCAAAAATATATTCCTAGCCAGGTTTTTTTTAAAAATTAACTTAAGTGAATACTAAGTGTCCCTACTTCTCTTTCGCGTAAGGTGATAATACATTTCAGTTTATGATACAATGTACCCAGATCTTGTTATTTTTTTGTCTTAAGGGTTATTTTCAAAGCAAGAGACAAGTGTATATATACGTACTTATACCTATACGCTCTTTATAAACTTGTGCATTCAGACAAAAAAATAAAACAAAATAAAAATACCGTTTTTAAAATAATCTGCAGTTCTTTGAACAAAATTAATTTCAAATTTTATTTCTTCACATCCGAATTAAGTAAGGTCAAATACTTATATATGTTTTTCTATGTAATCCATAATACTATAATTTTTTTTCGCATTTAAAGTTATTTCCAAAATAGTTGCTTAACTCCGTTTTTATTTATTTATTTTTTTCTCGTGAAAACATTTTAAAATTGAACTAAAAATGTTTGGTCATATCTTTCATTTTCCTAACAAGCAAGCTTGACGATAATGTGACACTAACACATCACGGTTAAACGAATTATTGCGACAAGAACTGACGTCAAAAGAAGGGGGAAGAAAAAAAAAAAAAGAAATTTCCGAATTAAAGAGAAAAAGGACGAAATTGTATTCATTTATTTTAATCATCTCCGTAAAACCATTCTTAGAAGCTAATTTTCTTTGTAACGCAGCAGGAACAGTTAGAACAGAGCTGGGAAAAGAATTAATAAAATGAACTGGCAACTCGCAAATCCAGCAGACGACTAATCAGAGCGATTTAATTGGTTCTGTGACGTCACAACCGGCGCCAAAATAAATCTTCGTTCGCTATGATTTGAGTCACAACATCTTCTCAGGAAGAACAAGTGAATGTTTTCCCGTCATCAACAGTAGTTGAGGCAATATTTAGGTTATACGATGCCATCTTGTATGCTCTGAAATTAGATTTCCTCTCATCAACTCGACTCGTAAATAATATTCAATGTGAACAGATTAGAACTCAATTGCAGTTTGTTTGTATTAGTATGCCGGGGGCATAAATTAAATGTTTCAATGAATCGTTTCTAAAAATTGCATTGGAGTCGCAGCGCCATTTCCTCCATCATTTTGACATTTAATTATCAATTAATATTCATCTAGGTAATTTAGAAAGCATTGTAGCAAACGCACATTGGCGCCTGCATTTCTTGAGAATTGCTTTGTGGTAGTAAACACTAAAATTACTTCTGAACTATCTTCAATTATATGGCCATTTAATGTCATTTCCTAGTAAAGCTTGCTGTTATTTATGTAAAGTACATTTCAAACTGCTTCTAATTTTGACCTTTTACTTTGGCGTACTTTTGAGCGGTTAATAGAATAGATTTTTTTATTTACTTTAAGAACGTTCTCGTTAACTTCCTTAAGATTTCGATGGGCACAATGACCAGCACATGCAGATTCAAAGTTCAAAATACATGGAGAATTATTTTCACTTTCCTCCCTCGTCATGCTGCTTATTCGTATGCAAAACAGAACTATTTTTGATTGCTGACTGGATAATTAGACGCTTTTTCATACATTTTTGAGTAGTATCTAATTGAAACATTTTGACACATTATAATTCTGTTATTAATGAGTTATCCAGTACACAGTTTTCGTGATCTATTTTACTTAGCATAAAATCCGTTTTCAGTTGACAGACCGAAGAGCGTTGAAATCATGTGATCAAAAGATTCCCTTAACCATTCTTCATGTATGTGAATGGGATGCAGTTCATATTTTCACAAAAAACTGCTTTCAATACTTAATTACATCTACAATGAGAAGGTCGTCAATACTTAACATGTTTATCATATTTCACGTTATTTACCAACCACTTGAAAAACACTTATTTTGTTGCCTTTAAATTCATTTGACAAATACTAGAGGACTCCAGAGAATGACATGATCGTGGCTCATACTAAACTTTGCTATGCACAGTAAATAATTATTCAGGTCTATTCTGCGACTAGACAAATAAAATGTTTTTGCGATAAGTTGTGTAAAAATTCTCAACAAATTTTAAATCTATTACGTCATTTTGACGTAACTTATAATTTAATTTTTATAAGCCTTAAGTTGGGGAGGATACACTGATACATTTATCTCATTTTTGCAAAATTCCTCAGTTTTAAAAATAATATAGTTTCTACAATAATAGAGAAATCGAAAAAAAAAAAAAACATTTCAAGTTTTTTTTTACTTTATTGTAGAAAGTATTTTTATTTTAAAATTTAGTGCAGTTGGTGAGTGGCTCTTGGAGATTTCAACATTTCGCTCCACCAGCTGAAGAAGTTGACAATAAAGTTCACCTTTTCTTGGTGTGTATTTAAGATGTCCTTAAATTTTGTCTATGGTCATATACTTTTCTAAAGGAAAAATGATATTATTAGAGGCATAATATAATTATAATATTATTTTCAATTTTATTACTATAATTAAGACCAGAAGTTAATTCTTACACATAACTGCCTAGGAATTAACTGGTTATCTTTATAATCTCATTTTCCTCGTATTCCTGATTGATGTTGACATTCAACAAACTATTAGCTCAATGATGGTCGTTAAGTTAATGCTATGATGCTGATATTGAACTAAACCATTGGTACTAAAATATCATAAATTTGTAAAAAAGTCATACTTATGTAAAAACTCAAAATTTGAAAGTAAAAAAGTAACCCAAAACAAAGAAGACAGTTAGGTGTTATTAAAAAAGTATCAGATCATTTTATTCGAGGACTCTCATTGAGTGTAATGGTTTTTAATGAAGTTCATTAACTTTTATTTTTTATATAATTAAGAATGTGTAATTGGTAGATTGTTCAAAATTATTGTTAGTTCCCTCCAAAAGACCATTTATCACTGCTGTAAAAATGAATTTTTTTATATTCTTTTCAACCCTTCCGTTTTGATCCTAGCTTCCCAGCTTACGTCTAGAGATGTTGTAAAGAGGGGGAAACTAATAAAACAAAAGCGATTCCATCCTCAGAAATGGTTCGCAAATTAAAAGAGCGCCTGTCCATTAGGGCCGTCTACAAAAGTTGGGGCGGACCGTGTTGCGAATGAAACACTTAATTAGGCTTAAATTAATGAGGACGGGACATTAAATTTTGGCCTGGGAAGCTTTCCGTTCCCAGGGAATCGCTCCGATTCAAGTGGAACTTGCCAGCCAATTAAATCGTTAAAGAATGCAACGTCACCCAGTTGCATTATGAGGGAATAAATATATAATCATAGGTTTTGAGGCGCGCCTGAATGTTGGATCAACTGTAAAAGCTGTTGGTGGACTACTGTTTGCGGAAAGTTTGCCCTTGAAGGTGGCGTTAAGTTCTGTCCTTTTGGAAGTGTTGATTATAATAGAAGTCATTAATTATTGGTATTGCCAAATAAAAGTCAAGGGATTGCTTTCAGACTGGTTGGAGACATTGTCGACTTTAATCTTTGTTGAGTCTTAATTGAATTTAACGATTTAAATTGGACATTCGTTTTTTTTTTTTTTTTTAAATTGCTGGTTTGGCTGATTTGAGTTATCTTTATACATACATCATTTTCACTCTAAGACGGGAGGCGTAAGACAGTTCGGCAGGGTAAGGAGTAGTTTGGGTTTTGATACTGCCTGCTGTCAATTTACATCTGCAGTAATATTCATTACAGTTAAGCCACCCGATAAAGTTTATAAAATCTTTTAAAAATATTATCACTTCCTAAAAAGTTTAATTTTATCATCGAATTAGTAAATGTAATCAATATAATAAGGTGCGTCGTAAACTACACTAGTAATATATTTGCTGCGTAAGTTAACGTACCTGCAAATATAACAAAAATTTTGAGGATCTTTTTTTGTCAGGTATTTAATTCATCTACTTGCACATCAACATACAAGGCACTGCATCTCACTCTAAAAATTATATAAATGTTCCAAATGCAATAAATACTTGTACACAAGTTTTACACAAGTAATAACTGATTTTGAGTTGATTGTGTTGAGATTTGCGAACATTTATATGCAATTTTATTCATCTCGTCTTATTACACAAAATATCAATTTGTAAAAAAAAGGAAAAAACTTTTTATTTTCAGAAAGAACTGTCTTAAAATTAACGAAAATATTGTATTAACAGATAACAACTTTTTAACTCTTGACAATATTCAGATCGGATTTTTTTTTAACTTGCAAAATGTGCTTAATTACCATAATATTGGTAATAAAAAGTATTCAGAACATTCAAAATGTAAACGCCTTCTAAACTCGTCTTTTTTCACTTAAATTTTAAAATTAAGAAACCCAGGAAAAATTCATTATTCAATCTCTTAAAGAATGAATAAACATGCTCGGATACAGCTGAATGAACATGCTTTATGAATAGACATGCTAGGATGACGGCGCCGAAGGCATACACTACCCTACGATATCGGGAGACATTGAGTTTTTGACATTTTTCTAAATTTTTCAAAAATACTTCAAGGATTGTTTTATAACTTCAGAGATGTTTATTCAATTTTTCATAATTTGCAATAACATTTCAATAGCTTTGCAATAGCTTTCAAAAGTTCGGGAGACCGACTATAGTTTACGAAAAAAAGCAGGCATTGAATATCCCATGCTAGAAAATGAAGCAATAAGCTTGTAACTTGTATCGAATACTTAGTAGTTATTTTTAATAACGGCATAAAATTTCATAAATCTAGAGTACTTAGTACATATTTTTATTACATATGGGCATAAATGGAAATTTTTAGAAATTTTTTTTTTTTGCTATAACTTTATAAATATTGAATGGAATCAAAAATTTTTTTTGGAGCAATTTAAAATTAATTGCAAAATTAATTATTTAAAATTTTTAAAAAATTTTTAAAAATTGCGCAAGATATGAGTTTTTAAGGTAGTTCTTTCATACTGAAAATTTAATTTTTTTTTTCTCTTCATTTGGTATTTGACAAATAATGAAAGCAGTTTGATTTGAATATTTCAAAAATTTAAAAAGTTTAAAGCTATTTTCTAAGTAATTTTCCCACTTTTTAAAGAAATGTTCAAAAAGATTAGGGGTGTGTTCCACAAATTTTAGCTTGTATCATAAAAAAAAATTAAGAAAAGATGAAAATACCCTACAATAATCATCTGGAAACCAAAATGTGATGGTATAAGAAAAGAAAACATACTTTTATGAGGCATGATCCCCACAATGCCGGTTTCATTTTTAATAAAGCTTGTTAAATAGTACAAAATGAAATTTCAGATAAAGCCCTGATCGTTTTGTGGTTTCATTTAAAAAGTAAAAATACTACTTAGAAATATTATTTGCTTGATACTTTTTAAATTTTTAAAGTATTCTAATCAAACCTTTTTCATTATTTGCAAAATACGGTTCATTACAAAAAGAAAACGTAAGTTTTTTAATTTTTTCCTCGCATGCGCTGTCAAAAAGAACTACCTTAATAACTTATATATTGCTCTCTTTTTTTAATTATTTTTTAAAATTTTAAATAAATAATTCTCTAATTAATTTTAAAATGCTCCAAAAATTTTCTTTGATTCCATTGAATATTTATAAAGTTATAGCAAAAACATATTAAGCAAAAGGATTATTCTTTTTATAAAAATGTTCATATCTCCATAAATATTAACTCTAGGTTTACGAAATTTTATTCTGTATTAAAATAACAACTGAATTAATCGATTCAAGTTACAAGCTTATTGCTTTATTTTCTAGTGTAGGGTGTTCAAAAATACTTGTTTTCTTTAGCAATTTATTGTCAATCTCCCAAACCTCTGAAAGCTTTACATTTTATTGCTAAATATTAAAAATGACACGAGCTAAATATCTTTAAAGTTATAAAATAATCCTTTAAGTAATTTTTGAGAAATTTGAAAAAATGTCAAAAACTCAAAAACTTTCTTCCATTATTGTAGGGTAGGTCATATTCCAGCACTTGGCACGTAAAAACGTATTCAAAAGTAAATTTTTTGTGGCATATGGTGTTCAAAAATAAAGTTTTTGTTTTTGATAATTTACTGTCCTCCTTTACGAGTCTCTTAACTAAATCGCTGTTGATAAAGATAAGTGATTGTATGATCTTTACATCAAATAATACATGTATTACTTTCTATTTGAAACATTTATGTTTTAATTCTGATAATGATTTCTTAAATGCCATGCACTATCTATGCACAGACACTTTTCCATGACATGCTGGAAAAAAAAATCTCAAAAGTCGTTATTGGCTTCAAACTAAGTATGAGAAATAAAGTAAAATAGTTGTAAAAAGGGTATTTCATTGCTCTTTTTGAAAATTTATATTATATTATATTATATTATATATATTATTTATATATTATATATATATATATATATATATATATATATATATATATATATATATATATATATATATATATATATATATATATATATATATTAAATATTTAGCACCGTAGTCTTGTAATTTTGAATACAAACCAGAAGATAAGGGAGCTCTGGGATCATGCATTGAGATTAACCAGTCTTTCTTTGATGGAATTCGCATTTGCGTTAAATGGTGAAGAAAGCCACAAAATCCACTCATTATATATATATATATATATATATATATATATAGTTCAAAATGTAGAGAAAACAAGGGAAAAATTACAGAACTATGAAAGAATTGGAAAAAATAATAGTAATAAAAATAAAAATTACAAGAAACTGTTAGGGAAATAAAAGCAATCCGAAGAAAAGGACAAATTTTTTAAAAAAATACGGAAAACAAAACATATAATCTTTTCATCAGCTCACATGACTACATCCATATATATATATATATATATATATATATATATATATATATATATATATATATATATATATATATATATATATATATATATATATATATATATATATATATATATATATATATATATATATATATATATATATATATATATATATATTCTTTTTGAAAATTTATATATATATATATATATATATATATATATTACTACTGACAGCTGATATTTCTATTGCACATGTTATAATATATATACATACATATAATATATATATTGCACATAATGATTGGGTTTTTTTTTCCGAAAAAGAAAGCAAAAATTAATTGCTCTGTCTTTTCGTCATGAACAATTCCGCTGTTGTTTAATTTAATAAACAAAGTCAGTGTCCTGATCGCACGCGCTGTTCATACAATGTTATTCTCTGGCCTCAGTAGATAGAGAGTAACCAAAACTAGATGTCAGAAAATGTTAGGCAATCCTTCCAAGGAATTGACTTAGCACAGTCCATCAAAGAGTTTTCAGCTGAAATAATATTTCTCCCCAACCAAGTAACCAAATATCCTTTCAAGGCTTTTTTGATAGATTCCGAAAGGCAGTGGTAGAGGTTCGATTGAATAAAAAGCGGTGTTAGTAAATGCTATATAAACAAACATGGCGTCCGATATAGGCAGCGTGTTGTGTCTTGAGATGCTTGACTGTCAGGCTGATACACGCCATGACTGGGCAAAACAAACAGAAATGGAGTTCGTGAAAGCTTTTGCTTTTCCAACTTCGATTGGTAAACGTAATATCTTTCCTTTTCTCTTTGACAGATGAAAAAGCGGTCCTTGTGAGTAAGAAGATTAAGTTACATCTAAAACATAATAGACGTCTGCGTTAGTGCAGAACTTTTTCATCTGCAAGCAATCTACACCTCGGACTGTTTACTGTTTGGTATGGAATTCGATATCCTGATCGATGACGACTTAATCTATTTCCATTAAATACTTGTATACTTTTGTCAACAACTACATTTTGTTTACGAAGAAACGTTTAGGCAAAAGAATAATAAAAAATTAATGAAATTGACAAGGCATGTGTTGTGTAGTTATCTTTAAATCATCGATGGAGCTGCTTTGTATTTAAAATTCGAATTCAATTTCAGAAAAATCGGTTCAACGTTGAACTCTAATATCGGGGCTTTGAACCATTGTGGCAAGCTTAACCAGATGTTAAAATAACCTTTTTTTAGTTAAAATTGAACCATAAATATAATAAAGTCAAGTTTAAGAAGTACGATTATATGCAAAACATTTAAGGTTAAATTTGAATACTATTATGGCTCAGTACGTTCCAAAATTCATCTCAAGTAGATATCTCTGACGCTTAAACTTTTGGATGACTTTAAACTTACTTTGAGAGGCTTTTATTTATTAAAAAAAAATCTTTTTGGTAAATAAAAAGCTATAAGAGTTTTATCACACTTCCTAATGGAAAAGATATTTTTATTACTGCTTCAACTATTATAGACCATTTTTGATCAATGTTCAAAAAATTAAGGAGTGGTGGTTGAGTTATGGGAGGCAATATCTGAACACACGTGTTATTTCTGAATTTATCAACCCTTCATATAAGTAGCGAATTAATGATGCACTGGTCAAAAATATTTTGTCTAATAGTTAATTCTTAAATTAAGTTTTTCTCAAAATTTTTGCTGAAGCTGTTAAAGGTATGCTATTTTTGTAGCTCGTAGTTATTTAAACACATATTGATTTATACAAAAACGATGCAAATAAATGATAAATGATGTGCAAGATAGTTTTAAAGAAATCAAAAACATAATTATTGAGATAGTTAAATTTGTATAACTTAGAAACAACAGAAAATAAAGTTTAGTTTTTTCTACAACTTCAAATAGCTTTTTATAAAGAACAATGACTACGTTAAAATTTCTAAATTTCACGATAAAGATTGTGGCAGAAGTTAACAAATCATGAGGGCAAGTAGGAATTTTTTTTTCTTATCTTCAAGTTCAGCAACGATTACTTGTTGCTTTTGATTTCAGCTACTTGTGGCAGATTGTAGTACAATTCCGCAGCTTTGAAGTTGAGTGTGAAGAGTATAAATTTTTTCTGTTCCAAACTTAAACAACAACAAATGTGAATCGAATATCTTATTCTAATTCATTCATTAAATATTTTTAAATTAGGATACTAGCAATTTTAATGTGAAAATTAAGCGTCAAAGTAATAATGTAAAAAATTTAATCAGAATAAGTATCAATTAATAAAAAATGGATCTTCCTGATAAAAGCCAAAAAGTGTTACATCTCAAAGACAAAAATTTGAAAGTTTATTTTTTTGTTAAAAATAAGTTAAGATCTAAGTGCTTAATTACGTTAATTGATACTGCTTTTTCCATCCATAAATTTAACTTACTCATCAATCCAAGAATAATGATGCATTGGAGCTGATACTGTGTTCGTAATCTCATTTTCAAGATGAATGTTTTTCAATTTGTAATAACAATAGTATTCCCAACGAGCTCCTTTATTAACTCTTATTTATTCTGTCTTCTTACATAATTCCTAATATCATGCCATATTTAATAACTGACAGTGACTACAGTATTGAGTTATTGTGCTGCAGAATAGAAATCTTTTCATAAGAGATAGAAGAAAAAAAAACGTAGTGAATAGTCTCTAAGGAGGAGATCTCTTCCTTTTATACTCCAATCAAAAACGAATTATATTCAAATATTAAATCCTTTTAATATAAACTCTATTGGATTCTTTCATTATTTCTATCAATTTACTGCAAATGATTCCATTCATTTAGGGTGGCGGAACATCAAAAAAGAGTTCATCCCATCCTGTGACTAAGTGTTGCTGAATTCAGAAACAATTAGTGACCGACACGCGGTGACTAAGATACGACTTTTTTCTTCTTCTTCTTTTTAACAACTATTCATCAGCAATTTTAGACAAGCTTTTGATAAAAGAGATGTTTTTGCTGCTCTACATGCTTTCGTTCTTTTTTTAAGACGCGACGAGGCCAGGTTAATAAATAAAGAAGAATGGGCGAAAAAAGTATGATATACTGACGATCGGGCTTTGAAAATAGGGGGAGGGGGAAAAAGCGTTTCAAAACGCTTGTCATATTATAAGGAAACAAGTTAATGCCTTTTCACAATGGCGTTCTAATAATGCGACGTCAGATTTAGTAATAAATCTTTTCGGTGTCCGGACATTTTTCTTTTTACTTTTATTGAAGACTGGAAATTCTTAAGAGTCTAAACACGTTTTGATAGAGGGCGTCAACAAATTAAATCAACTCCCTTTCTTCACAGTTGCTGTCATATTTGTCTCCTTTGAATGGCAACAACGTTTATTCCAACCAAATGACATGATCGTCTGTTGGCAACAACGCTTATTCTAAACTGATCGTCTGCTGGTTTTAAATTACAAAATTATATGTTTCGTTAAAGTGAAAATGAAATACAGAATGAGAAGTCATCAATTGTTATAATGTGTTTCTTTTGAAACTGTTATTAAACGCATCATGCATGTGAAGGTTTTCAATTTCAATTATACTTGTTAACATCAAGAAAAATACATGCATCCTTTAGTTAGATAAATATCGAATGATGGCAATGAAGAGAAATGTCATCTATAATTATGATGTATTACGGAGTTAAGCTTTGAAGAATTTTGATGTATTTCGACATTGTTTTTCCAAAATAGTCTTCATTTTTGTTTGATAACTTTCTTTGTTTGACAACTCCAATTTTACAATTCAGTTTTCTAAAACACTTTTTTTCCCCTTCAGTTTGAAAACAGTTTATTTTATATTTTGTTTTAGAATTTTTTTTTTTTTCATTTTGCTTAACAAAAAATAATAATAATAATAAAATCATCAAACTGATGGACAAAAAATTGCTAGGATTTTTTTTTAACTATTAGGTATGTAAAATTATTATAAATAATAAAATTTGATAATTTAATAATATATATTGCTTAAACAAATAAGTATTCTACGATATCATTCTAACTTCATTGATGAATAGCCTATTTACTTAAATGGATTTGAGACAACTCCAAAATGTATGCACATAAGATATTTTAAAACAATATTTAAACTAGAATAACTCTATCCAAATTTGAAAAGCACTATAGGAGAAAGTAAAATAGCAAAATTGATGCCC
The DNA here is from genome assembly GCA_949128135.1 of Parasteatoda lunata. Classification (NCBI taxonomy): domain Eukaryota; kingdom Metazoa; phylum Arthropoda; class Arachnida; order Araneae; family Theridiidae; genus Parasteatoda; species Parasteatoda lunata. Next base: position 55,951,437 of record OX421970.1, on the reverse strand, counting down.
TGATGAAACTAGGAGGCACTTTTGATTATTGCTGCTCAATTCCTCATTGCTTCCTCCGGAGATGAAATTTGTTTAAATTTTGCGATCCCGCCTACCTCGTAAGTGATTAATGATATCGATATCATTTTTATATTTCACCTGGCTTAAATAGTAATTCAAGAATTTCGATGCGTATACTCTTTTACTTCATTTTTGACAGGGAATCTAAAAAATACATATTTAGGGTGGTTATTATGGAACACCTTTGATTTAAATACAATTCAGATACGCGGAAAATTCAATTTTTATAGGTTGACTTTTGAGTTAAACTAACTCTAGAAACTTAACTTTCGTAAAATTTTGAGCACTTCTTATGAGTCATTTAAAAAAAAAAAATAATCTCATGAGGATCAAGCAAATAATACCTCGTCCTTATGAATTACGACCAGGATTTGTTGATTTTAAAAAGGCTTTATTTAAACTACAATTAAAATTTGATTTAAATCAACGCGTTTTTTTAAAAAAAATACTGATTTAAATCAAATTGTTTTTAAGAAATTATCGATTTAAAAATTTACAAAGTATTATAATAAAAGATTACATAATTTTTTATTGATTTTCATTATTTAAAATTTATTGTATAAACTTTATGTCAATAAGTTTAAGTTAGCGAAATTGCATCAGCATTTGATGCGTATTAAACTACAGCGTTTTTGAAATGACATTTTGAAAGTCTTTTAAATTTTTCAAAAAGCAAACTAAGAATAAAATAAACATTTCGAGTATTTCTTTTAATACATATATTAATATCTTTCTATATTAAGAAATTTAAACCAATTCTTAACTAAAGTTTTTAAAGTATCTTTAAAAAAATGAATTTAAATAAAAAAACTGAAATGATTTTTTTTCTTCTTTAAAATGAAATGTATTATGAAGCCTGTTTTGTATTGTTATAATGTAAAGATAAACTTTGTTATCTATTCGAAACAATATATATTTAAAACAAATTTTTAAAATGAAATTTTTTAGGCCTTTGAAGAATCTAGTTTCCATTCTTAGAAGCACCTTCACGTTTCCTCCAGTAATGAAACTGGATTTCATATTTCCGATCCCGCTTTCATCAATGCTGATTCAAGGGACTTAGATAAGATTTTTGTTTTACCTCGCTCAAATTTTAAATGACGACCCATAAAGTGTATGCATTTTTGTCTTCATATTTAACACGGATTCTAAAAATATATATGTCAAGGGCGTTGATTATTTAACATCCAGTAAATCTAGATCTATTTTTTTACACAAATTATTTAAAAGTTAGGAGAAACCTTCAGATTCACAGAGATCTGCAGAAGAAAAAGAAGTTCATGTATGGAAATATCATTTATATTTTTATATTTTGAAAAGGTATAATTAATAGTTTAGTTTAAAATGTTTCCTTTTATTTGATACTTTCACATTATAAGTTTCTCAAATTTTTTTCCTTATTTTTTCTTTAAAATAAAAAAACCATCAGCGGAATGAAGAAGAAGCAGAAACCAGAACACTCAATTGCGTGGGTGCTAAACAATATATACATATTTTTTTTTATTTCATGGATAAGCAACACGCGATTGCTGCTTTCATTCGTCATTGCCAGATTACGTTTTTGTACAAGTGATCGCAGCTAATGTAAATAGTGCGCCTCCAGATTTGCAGAAAGTTGCGAAAAAGCGTATACTAGTTGGAGAGGTTTGTGTCAACGACTCAGGAGGTAAAATGTTTATGTGTTCTAGAGGTGATTGAAGTCCCTCTAATCGAAGTTTCTGTCGTCGGTGAAACTTCTTTCGTCGAACCATTATGCTTTTCCAAAAATAAAAGATATTTCTCCATCATTCATATAAGCTGCAAGTTTGAGTTTAATCCCTGTCTGGGATGAAGAAGAAAAGAAAACGATAACTGAAGAAAGTGCAATTGACTGTAGACATCTTGCAGTAACATGTATATTGTGTAAAAAAGAATTTCAAAAAAAAAAAAAAAAAAAAAAATTAAATATTACATCTACCCTTTAATGATTTTTTCAATTATTATTATTAGGTGTGATATCGTATTCAAACATAATTTGTTTAGCACTGCCACTTTATACGTTTAGTATCATGCCAAGATACATAAATTTTTTCATACTAATATTTCATTATTTAACATTTTCAGTAACACCAAATCCTTTCCTATGTAAACCAATCACCAACTATATTAATCAAAATTAAAATAGCTGGATGATGAAAGATAATTTTTTCCCTTCCTTTTCTTTCGCAAAAATCCTGAAAATTAAGAAAAACGAAAAATCACTAAAATGACCACAACTCAAAAAGTTAAGCATAGAATTTAATGAAACTGGTACACATTATACTGCACATAATAATGTAGTATTAACCAGGCATTTATGGTGTAACAGAAATTAGCATATGTATGAAATAAATAAATCAGATGTGTCAGTTTGGAATTTTAAAAAAAAAGTACCTTCAGTATGAAGTCTAATCACCTCTAGCAGCAAAACAGCATATACAGCGAGGCTTTCAGTTATGCGGTCCACCAGTTCAGTTGAATGTGCGAGTCATTGTTCTTGCAAAGCAGTTGTGAGCGTGGCAAGGGTCTGAGGAAGAGGATTGAGAGCAGCTACACAATTTTCTTAAGCCTCTCAAGCATGCTCGATAGGATTCAAGTTTGGTGAAAAAATTACGAACCACCTATTGAACAAACTACGTTCATAAAGACTTCTTCTCACTGTAAACGTTGAAAATGGGGAAAAATACCTTTTACTCTGTCAAATGGGATACCTGCAAGTGACGTAGTGTGAGTATCTCGATCCTGATTGGTTGACGAAACGTGGCATTTGCAGAACAGGCATATTATAATTAACTTTAAAAACTTATTATACATTATAACCGAGGTTATTATATTCATATAATATTAACTTTAAAAATTAAAAATGTGATGGTGTACTAACAGATATATTATGGAGCCAAAACATTACAAAGAATATTTACGAATACTTTTGTAAGTGTATGAACAGTTAAAGAAAAACTATCTATTTATAAAATTAGCATTTTCTATTAAAATATATACAGTCACTGAGAAAAAAGTTTTCAATAAAGATTATTAAAACCTTTTTTTGAAGATTGATATTTAATATAGAGATTTGATGAAATATAAATTTGACTTAAAAATTATAATATACCTGTTCTGCTTACGTTAGCAACTGTTCTTTCCATGAAGTTGCCAGGTACACAAAACAAAAATATATCACGGTTACAATAAAACATATAAACAAATAACAAATCTAAGTTAAGGAAACGATATAGACAAGAAAGAATTATATTGCAGTAAATTCAATGTGTGATACGGAGCTGTATTTAATTAACTTCACGTTAATTAACATTCTAACCTATATGGAGAAACATAGCTCAACTTTAACACGACATTTCGCTTATGAACGATTATCTGGCACTGACGTCATGGGTCACACGTGTGGGTATGCGTGATCTTCTATTTGAAGTGCAAGTACCCAATTGTAGTCTCTTTGATTAGATTTAAACGCAAACTCATTTGCTGGAAATGCTTTCAACAATTATTTGTTGTTCCCTTTCAAGAAGTTGATGAGGTATTAACATTTCCAAATTTTGTCGATTACTAAGTAATCGTAAGATAGACATCAGTTTATTAGTAACACCATTAGTTTGTAAATTGTGCAAATTTCGGTACAAATGCATGTAAAGCTAAAAATAGTAGAGAGTCAAAGATACAAATTTACTTCAGCTTTACACACTGTTAGCTTCCTATGTTATTGCTCCAGACAAGAGAGAGAGCGAGAGAGAGACTTAGTTTCTATATGTAAGTTAGAATTAGTTTCTGTTTCTATATGTAAATAATTCTATTAATTACGTCATTTGTTGAATGCCTTTTCACCAATTAATAACACTCATCCAAACAGCAGATTATTCAGTTATACAACAAACATGTTTTCAGGCATGCATGTATTTTCCCCAATAGAAAAGCATCTTGATGAGTAAAGAATGCAGTAGTAGGTCAAGTCGCCTATCTTCTTGAATCAGGTGTCAAAATGTCTGTCAGCAAGATTCTCCTTCATCCTCAGCTGCTGACACTGAGCAGATTTCTTCTCTTTTTCCACTCCTGCATTCTTCATCCTTTTACCCCCATCCCCTCTGTAGCATAAGGAAAGAACAAACTGTTTCCGACTATAATCTTTGTTTCCATTACAATGACAGGATTCGTCGCGAATTTCCGCTCTTTCTCTTTTCTCCGTTTACAAAGCTCCGTTTTTTTCTCTCTCTCTTTAGTATTTGAAGAACAAAAAATTGTGTTTGCTTAGTTTAAAAAATTTTTTTTTCTCCTTTTCTTTTAGTCATTTTTTTTTTTAAATAATCCAGTTTGTTTTTTGTTTTATATATTTATTTCTCTTACGTGCCACCAAAACCACGGGTATTTCTAAATATAAATTGGCGACACTGTAATCATCTATAATAATTAATTTTGTTAGGTTACCTTAAATGATAGTTTAAATAGTGCTAAATAGTTAGTTGTGAGTTAAGTATTTATTTAGAATAATTTAAAAATTTTTATAGAAATAAAAATTTAGTTAATGGAATTTACAAACGTTTCTGAATTCTATTGTGGAACTATGACTGAAACGTTTTTAATATTTACTACGCAAGATATTGGAAATACTTCAATGACGATAGGCAAAAGCCAAGGACAAACTTTTGAAAACATTGCTCTGTATTTGACTAAAACTGTATGAATCATGGCCAGCGATAAGTTGAACTTTCTAGAAAGAGGTCATATGGGTCAGTGGCCATTGTGACACTCAATTCAGAAATTAAAAAAATTGCTTCTATAAAGAGATATTAGATCATTAGAACATTTGACAATATATTTAGTAACACTGGAGTACATTTTTCATTCTCATATATACATTTTAACCACCGAATTTTATCGTCTAATTGAAATCGAAGTCTTATCAATGTAATTTACACCCGTATTTTTTTCTCTAATGTCAAAATATTTAAATAAAGTTGTACCGTTTATTCGGCTTGTTTACTATTAAAGTTAATATGTTGTACAAGATAATTTTGAACGGTGACCAAGCTGGTAGCCAAAGGCAGCTAGTATTTATTACACAAATTGTCCAAACAGAATCGAAACAACCAAATATTTTGTGTAATACGCTTTAGTACTAATGTCAAATATTTTCAAAAGATCTATTCAAAGATATCATACTTGACCCCCAAACTCACCCACTGTGATCTTCAAATTCTTAAATAGGAATTTTAAGTTACAAATACAATATATACAAATTCTTAAGTAGATTTGTGTTCGCCGGAAGAAAGATTAATTTGAGTTATAAGAGGTAAATATTCGACATGGACATTTTTAGAGTTTTGATCCAATAAATTTAAGGAGATTATGTTTTTAAAAACATGCTTTTATTAGCTATGTTATTTAATATCGACCCTTTAAAAGTTAGAAACATTCAATAAATACATATTTAACAAATCTATTCTAAGCAATCGAAAATAATTTTAGAATTGCTTTAACATAATCAAAAGCTTTCTTTGTATTAAAAACGTTTGGAGTGTTGAAAAACAATGTATCTTTTTTGCATATATTCCAACATAAAACTTCACCACAATACTAAATGTGGTAGCGAGAAAATAATTACATATCGCTATCTTGTGGGGTGAAAAGTAAGCATATAAAATTGTCACTGCGTGATTATTATTATATTTTTGTAATAATGTAATAAGGTTTTATGCATTTAGATAAATTGTTTATGTAAAATAGTAATCAAAATTATAGTAAATCAAATTTATTGTATCATAAAATAAAATTGTAAAATATGAAATTTACCATTATTTAAAATATTAATCAAAATTCTCTTGTTGAAACAGAACTTGTTTTGGATATATGTTTTAATTGAGAAATCATTAAATTTTGCGCCATAATAAGGACACAATTAAAAATAACTTAGCGCAATAAATATAAACAAATCACTTATGAACTTAATTTTTATATACTTAAAAGCAAAGTATTCCATATAATATTTAACACAAGCAAATTTATATTTTACTTAAAAGTAATGATTGCTTAATTTAAATGTAAGAATTTTATATTTTATTTAGCAGGAAAATTATTTGCTAAGTACTCATATTCAGATTTTTTCTTAAATATTTTGAAGAAATATTAATTTTTTAATTACTATAGTTTAGAAAATGGATATTGGAAGGATAATTATATCATTAGATATATAAACAGATTAGATTAATGATAATAAACAAAAATTCAAACAGAATTTTTCAAAGACTTTTTACGATTTGTTTTAATTTTTAGCACATTAGCACTTAAAATTTACTTACTTTTTATTTTCTTAGTCGTATTTATAAATACGCAAAAATTATTTTCATCTCCCTTTAATTAAGACCATTGTTTCAAAATCAGTATGAATTGATAATATAAAGGAAAACAAGTAAGCAACAGCAAAGAAAATTTTTTAGTTCAACAAGCATTTTCACAGTTTGAGAATATAATATTTCATTTTTTATGATAAGCGTAGAATTTTAACAAAACAAATTTCCCATCTTACTGTCAAACAAATAATTCTTCGTTGTGGATTACTTTTTCTTTATATTGATTGGTAAAAAACTCAAGCTGGCCAATCTTAGTATAAAATTCGTATCTAGATCACTGAGATTAATCTTAATAGGGTAGAACGTAGTACTTTTGCCCTGTAAGAAATGTTTTATTTCTCTCTGAAAAAGTACAGAATTTTTTTAAAATGTAATGCTGTATTGATTTATTTTCCAAAAGTAATTATAAAATAGTACTTTACAAATATTTATTTATAGTGTTTCTTTTAAACATGAAGCACAAGTTAAAACTATTAGTTTCCAATAAAATAGAATTGTAATTCTAAATTTAAAAAACAGCAGTTGTTATGTATCAATGCATCAATGAGATTTTTTTTTTTATGAAATTCAAGCTTAATAGCAGTTGTTTTATTAAACTCATAAAACTTTTAATATTTTTATAAGACTTATAGACTCAGACTTGGTTCTTTTCGGAAAACAAAACATGCTTAACTTAATCAAAGCGTAAGACTCAAATTCAGTTATTATCAGCGTTGCATTTTGGAGAGTCCAGTCAATATAAAAATTGTTATCAACCCCACAATGTTTTTTGACTGTCATTTTAAATATCTTAAAATAAACATAGATTACTATTATCTAAAGAGAGTGAAAAAAAAATTACTACGTCCTTAAAGGGTGTTGGGGGGGGGGGGAAGGGGAATTGAGTTGATAATGGCTCACAGCCCACCCACTAAGAAACACGCGCTAATGAAACAAAGAGAGGAGAAATTTGTCATCGCACTTGAGGCTCTGAAGTCTGTAGTAATTTGTGACGGCAAAATAATGCGAGTGCCAAAAGGAGAGATAGTGTTTTTAAATTGAAGGGGAAGAATGAAGGTTTTTTTATGAAACAAAAACGCCAACCGAAAGAAGAAAAAAGAAAAAAAACAGAATGTCAGTTTCTCTAAGAAATAAATGTTCACTAAAGTTTCTCTGTATCTTGTTGGCCATAACAAGTTTGTTCATTGTTTCTAATTCATATTGAAAATTGTCGTATCTGGTTGACTATTATATGTTTCTTCATTGTTTTTTATTCATATTTAAAAAATGTCCGTAACTTGTTGATTATAATAAGTTTTTTCATTGTTTGTGATTCATATTTTTTTTTAAAAAAATGGCTATATTTTGTTGATTATAGTAATTTATTTTTATTGTTTTTGACTCGTAAGTAAAAAATGGTCGCATCTTGCTGATTCGCTTTTTGTTGATTATAATAGGTTTCATGTTTGTTTTGACTAATATAAATAAACAAAAATAACCATATCTTATTGGCTATAAGTTACATATCAACCACCAAACCATGGCCAGGCAAAACACGAATTTTACTTTCCTTCATGACTATATCTTTTTTCAGCCACCGTGGAAATGCCACGTGATTTCGAGTCGAGCGCACAACATGGACGGCGCCTGTGCAGGTACCCCTCTCTCAAGACTTTTACACCAGCTGGAGGACTTACAGCCACAATTGAGACTGTGCACCTTGCTGCGTATACACTAAACACGCCAGTTGTTCTGTCGGCTGCCAAGATCAATCTAATGACCTTTAGTTTCCCACCAGAGGGATAAGTGATCCCTTTACCAACTGCTTCATTCATATCTACTTTTAAAAAATGACCATTTTTTTTTTAAAGTTTCTTTATTGTTTCTGATTTATACGTAGAAAATGACCGTTTCTTATTGATTATAATAAGTTTTACCATTGTTTTATGTTCATATTTTAAATTACGACGAATATTGTAGATTACAATAAGTTACCCTATTGACATGATGTTTATACGAAAGAATAATTTTAGAATCTAGATCCAATGGTTCAACTACCAATGGTTCAAAGCCTATTCAGAGCTACTTGAAACTTATGATTCTACCAAAAACGTGCAGTATGCCTTTTTTTTTTCTTTTTTTCATAAATTGTGACTTTTCTTTTGAAAAACTGTTAGTTTTTCAGTAAATTTTAGAAATTTTTTACTTTATTTATAAATAGATTTTTATTTATTTTTCATATATATATCCATACGACTTTTTCAAAATTTGATTTTTTAGGAACGATTTGACAAATTTCGTATTTTGTCACATGAAATTACATTCTTTGAGATGATGTAAAAAGTTGTATATTTTACTGTTAAAATTGTTTCGACTATTATTTAATAAAATAATAAAAAATTATATATAATAATCATTATTTGTTTCTTTATTTATTTATTTATATTACATGAAACTATCTTTGGTTAAACGAATTTTGTAATTCAGTGCAAATTTTTTTTATTCACTTAAGAAGTTCTCGAGATATAAGCGAAATACAAATAATAAATAAATAAATAAATAAATAAAATAAGCATTAAGGGATCCAAACTTAGGATCGCTCTCCTGACCAAACAACTGGAACCATATTTTTTGGATTACGTTTACGCTCTATATTTTGAGCGTAAGGAATACGAATCTGTCGGGGAAAAAAAAATGTTTATTCAGAAGAAGTACGTTTTTATATTTCATTTTGTGGCTTAAAATATTATTAATTAGCTAGCATATTACTAATTAATTAGCATATTTGAGATCACCCTTATCATTAAAACTAAGTCATAATACGTGAAAATCTAATCAGTAGATCAAAAGTTATTTAGGGCGTTATTTAATTTTTGACTGTATAACTATTTGCAAACAATTCTTAATGCTTTAAACCTTAAAAAGTATTTACTCAACTCTAATCAGGTAAAATAACAGGGTGCAGTCTGAGTTTTAAAAATATTAAATATATACGGAGATGTGAACTAAAATAATACTACAAAATGTCTTAACATTTTTATGCTTAATATAACTAAATTCGATCAATTATTTTGATTTATGAACTCTTTGTACAATAATTAGGATGTGACAAGAATTTCTTTGCAAAGAAATGTTCGAGGATAAGCCAAGTTTTCCAGAGGAAAGAGCAGAGAGTAAATAAGTTAACGATAGATAAAAATACTCCTCCTGAAAAACTTGTATATCTTTAACCTTAAAAGCATTCCACACTGTCAAGAGATTTAAAACGGCCAATATTGTGCCAACTTGGCGCAAAAAGATGCCAGTAATGGCAACGATTGTTTATTTGTAGAACATTTTTGACTAGAGTTTCTGTTTAAAGTAAAAAAGAATGTTCTAAACAAAGAAAAAGAATGATGAGGATACATATAATTAGAGTAGAGCAAGCTTTGTTACGTGTCATGCATGACAGCGTGTTTAGAGTCAGGGAAAAATGTAAAGAGAAACTGTTTTATCCTTGAAAGTTTTTTTTATTTTTATTTTTTTAATTTTCTTTTACAAAGGTGGCATGTTTTCTGTCTCTACTTTCAACTAAAAATTAAATCATTAACACTTGCATTCTAAACATTTATGCAAGCTATGAATATTATCGGAAATGTATATTGAAGCAAATATAAATGACGTTTTATAACATTTCGAAATAGAGGGGTGGAAAATTTTTACTAGTAAGATATATTTGAGTTATTAAAAAAGCTAACATTTTAGTTAAAATAATTAAATATTTTTATCTTTAACAGTAACTGTAATCACGTTTTTTCTAAACTTCCAGAAAAATCGCTTCAAATTGAACCATAGTACCGGTAAATTGAACCGAAATGAGGTTCAAAATTTCTGCATCATTATCAAGGTGGGAAATATAATCATGTTTTCTTTTAAGTTAAGCTATAATATCATGCAATAAAATTTAAAAAGTACGATTCAATTCATTTAGCCCCATATTAAGGATCAAAAACTTGCAAATTTTTTTTCGGAATTTTTTAATCGTATGATCCATTCGAAATTGGTTTAAAATTAATATATTTTTTTTCCAATGCCCACCTGGAGAATGACCTATTTCATACAGGCATCTGAAGGGCAGATTTATTGACCACTCTTTCAGGGGCACCATATTAGGGTGGGTCAACGTTGCTCCCACAGTAAGGACAGATAGTACGGAAAATGAAAGAACATCCATGCCTTGCTCGGGATTCGAACCCAGAAACTTTTTGATGCAAGGCCAGTTCCCTGACCCCTACACAGGCCGGTCGGCGTTTAATATTAAAATACGGGCGTATATATATTTACATGTTATTATATTGAACCATATTATTATGTGAATTTGTTGTGACCTTAATATGGTGACGAGTTGAACCATATTAATGGGAAAATTGTAATGCCTTAAACTGAACTTCATGATATTATTGTTCATTTTTAATGGAAACATGGTTCAATATAACACCTTATTAAAATTGCAACATGCAGTTGATATTCCCCTTATTATGATTCATGTACTGATAATGTGGATTATGTTGTATCGATTTCACGAAAATGTACAAAGAGAAGTTTGCAGCAATGAATCCAATCTTTAATATCATTTGTTGGTTAAAAAAAAAAAAATTTTTTTTATTGTTATTTGTTGCTACATTAAATAAAGTGTTCAGTATTATTATTTGAGCATTTTTAAAGTGGCGAAACAATTTACAATACTGGCAATATATAATTGACTAATTTCACAGATTGCGGCTACACCTATGTTTTGAGGGTCAGAAATCTGAATCTGTCAGAAAAAAAGATATGTTTGTTTAATCAGAGTAAGTACATTTTTGCGCCTAATTTCGCAACTTAAAATATCGTCTGCACTAATTAATTAGCATCTTTGAGGTCACTCTTCGAATGTTTAAGATTAAGTCCTAGAACGTGAAGATCCGATCACTTAATCAGTTATGCAGGGTGATCCATTTTTTATTTTGCACATTGTAGATCTCATTTGGAAAAGCATTTCCAGGTCCATACTAATGCATCAGATTTGGCATTTGGCTTAAGAAAGGGTGTTAATTGCTTTCACTAGCCCAAAGTTCAACAGGACGTAAGGAAACATGACAGCGATTAAAAAGGCAACACTTGCTGTGTTATAAGGGCTAAAAAAGCGGTTACATGATCAACCGGTGGCAGTTATAACGGGTCATGGTTTTGCCGAAAAGGTTGAAATTTGTGGGAATGTACTCAAAAACTAAAAACTTCTTTAACAGGTCAGCCTGTTTTTATAGTTTAATTCATCTAAAAATCAGAGGTAATAATATTTCAGCAGTCATTTTTACGAAAAATTTATCAGAAATGTTTAAAAGTTATTTCAATAACAAACTCGTTGCTCCTTAAATCTTATTGAAAAATAATTCATTTCGTAAATCAGATCAGGTACTTTCCATTTAAATTTAAAATAATTTATTAATATCGGTACTTTAAACATTAATAGGAGTCTACCGCTATCCCACATCCTCACTTTTGCTAGAATGCACAGTTTACAACTGTACAAATGTAGCAAATATACACATGTAGAGTTTTTCTTTACCTCAACAATAGTCAACAGGAGATTAATAACATTGAGAAAGTTCTTAGTTCTATCCTTTTGATGTTACTAATTAACTTTTGATGTTACTAACTGAAGCAAGCAATAAATAAATGAAATGTAACGAAAATATTGACTGGTTCGAACTTATTGGAAGGCCAGCCTTAATTGGAATTCTCCCGAAGTAATCAGTCTGGTAACCTCCTGCAAATAATATTTTGAGTTTTATGATGATGTTTCTGAATGAGGTCTTTGATAAATTTTCCGAAATGGCCACAAAACAAAAACATTTGTCGGTGTGTGTTTCAGAGAAAGAGGCGGGAAAAGCAAACAAATGGATTTCCGCCGCGTAACAGCTCCGATTTTAATTCCGTAAATGCTTCCCAGAAGTGGCTGTAAATGAGGTGACTCATTGGCCGAAAGCTTGGGAATGGGAAGGCTTTATATACTTCACTTTGTGGATACATAATTCACCGCATATGCCTCATCCAACCATCAATTTTAGAAATAAATATATTTTATACTTTGTTCAATATTATTTAGTTAGAGAAACTGTATCATATCTTAATACTGGACAATGTCACTTTAAATTAAACTATTTTCTTTGTTAAAAATGTCTTAATTACATATATATATATCTATATATGTATATATATATATATATATATATATATATATATATATATATATATATATATATATATATATATATATATATATATATATATATATATATATATATATATATATATATATATATATATATATATATATATATATATATATATATATATATATATATATATATATATATATATTCTTACTTTTATCTTTTAAACAAAAATTTTATAAAAGCAAAAATAACGTAATATTTTTTTAAAATTTTTCCCACTACTTTTATATTTTCGGAAAATTTCCTTTTTATCTAGGCAACTTTTTTTTCAAAAATTTTAAAATTTTTTAAAAAATATTTTCACAAATAAATGTAACATCTGTCAAATTGCAAAATTAAAAAACACTCGTCTGCAGTGATAAGATTCAAACAGTGCACCCTTATTATGTTTTTTAAATTTCCTAATTTAAAACCAGAACTTTAAAATATACAAATTGTTTTACAGATCTAATCTGTAAGCAGTTAAATTGGACAACTTTAAAGCAATAGTAGCTTTTATTTTGTGAAGAAAAATCTATGTTCAATTAATTGCAATGTTACGTTCCAGTAAATTATTAAATGAAAAAAAAAAGTTATATAATTCATAAAAAATGTTTTTTTATATATATAAATAGGGTGAGTTTGAACAAGGCGACAAAACTTCTAGAGGGTAGGGTACATCATAAGGATTAAGAATTGCATAAGAACCCATGACTGGAAATATCATCGCACGCCGCTAGGAGTGCTACCCTATTATGAACATTTTCTTCGTGTGTCTGTCAATAGATACTTTTATTTATCTAAATTAACTTAATTTTATGTTTTCTGATGATTAATGTCGAAAAAACACTTAAATTGTTTCTTCATTAGATTTTTATTCCTAATTTAAAGATTTGGCGAACTTATCAAATTAGTCGTCTTTCAAACTTAATTAATTGTATGATTTGAAATATTTTTAATTTTTTCATTTTTTTTTTCATTTTTTCATATTTTTAATTTTTCATTTAAATTAAAGTCAGTGCACATAAAATTGTCAAATTTTTTTTTAATCTTGTTGGTTCGCAAAATATTTTAAACCAGCCATTTTTTAATTTCTACATACATTACTAAGATTAAATTAAGGACAATTTCGTTCAACAGGTTTAGAAAATGAGCACAAAAACATAATCAAAAAAGTATTAGACAGAAAAGCAGAAAAAAAAATCCCCATCAATGCAAAAAAGGGAATTTAAAATACCTTATCAAAACTGTGTTTCTTAAAATCAATATTGGATATGAAAGGATGGATTTGATAATTGGATATATTCATGATTTGTAAGGCCCAAATAAAATGTATTAATTAATTTGTGTTAACTGATTATTGAAATGTAAAGCTAGTCACAAAAATATATTTCTGTACAAATGTATATTCTTTTTCTAACGGATACTGATATAGTTCAATCGGTTGTATTTACGGAACAATCTATCTGGAAGAAATTTTGGGCAAATATTTTTTATTTATGGAATTTTGAAGACAATTTATTGTTTAATGTTGTGTTTATTTACCAAGTTTTTTCTTTGTATGTTTGAAACTAATTGAAATCAAAAGAATCTTGTATAAATTTATTTAATCAAAAATAAGTAGATTAATTTTAAACTCATTTTAGTAAGTATTAATTTTTATTACAGAAACTCCATATTTGAACAGGATGATAAAATTTGTATAACTTTAAAAATAGTAAAAAGAAAAGAAAAAAAAAAACGCTTTTGTGGTGCGTAAAATTGTAAATAATCAGAAATTGAAATTTATTTTTTATACATTCAAAAATATTTTTTAAAATGATTTAAAGATGGTGATTCTATATTTGCCTCACTCGTGTAGCTTGAAAACAATTAATATATGTGTTTTTAAATTATTCTGTAAATATCATCGGTGAGCTTTGTATTTTAGGCATAGCTCAAAAAACGTGTTTAGCTCAAAACGTCACAGCTCAAAATGCATGTTTATCGAAACGGGAATAGCTTGAAGTGAGGTTTTAAGAAAATTGATACAGCTCGAAATGTGTGTGTTTTAGAAAATGAGCTAATTCAAACCTATTTTATTGTTAAGCGAGTTTCAATCCTAAATTTAAAAACGACTCATCCCAAATTTATAAACCTCTAATAATAAGAAAAGCTTATTTATATCCCATTTAATCTTTATGATTTTATATTTTATTTTATAACCGTCGCTGAACAGCCGACCCAATTTCGGGTTTACGACCACCAATGTTCAACTAAATGGCCCTGTAATTTTGAATCCAACCCGGGATACAAGGGAACGCCTGGATTAAAGTATTAGGAAAAATTTGCCTCCGTGGAGGACTTTTTGATGGAGCTACCCCATATTTGAGTTATATGAAGGGGAAAATCACGAAAGCATTCCACAATTAGCTTCACTGCAAAGTAACTCTAACCCATCAACCGTCTACCACTGAGGATATTTTACATCAGCCCTGTGGTCGTTGCTAGCTGGGTGCGGAAATCGTATCGACTAGCCATCGCTGGGATTTGAACCCGCGTCACCTCGTTAGGAGGCGAACGCTCTATCCTCTGAGCCACCTTGGCTCAATCTTTATGATTCAACGCGTTTTAAAATTTCTAACAGTACAATAATCCTTGCGATTTAATTTGTCAATTTATAATATATCTTTAAGAATGGCAATCAAATCAATATTGTATTATTCTATTTGTTCTAACGGCAAAGGCAAAGCCTTGGCTCTATAGGGAGACAGAACATTCCAGCTTCGAAGTCTCATATCCAAATTTCGTTTTCCAAATCGTTTGCATGAAGTCATCCGGGATTTTTCTTCAAAGGATTTCGCAACAAGAAAGTCGTGCGTGACATAGCTTCTGAAGCTTGGACAATGACAAAACTGAAGGAAAATTGTATCCCAATATTTGAAAGAAAGATTTTGCGGAGTATGCTTGGTGGTGTAAATGAAAACAATAACTGGAGAAAGAGATTTAACTTTGAACTGTTCAAGATTTGTAAACAACCTGATATTATTAAAATACATAAAAATAAATAGAATGAATTGGATTGCCCATCACGTAATTCGAATGAGTAATGACAATACCATAAAAAAGATATTGCTTTTTAGACCCGTTGGAACAAAAAAGCTGGGAAAGCCGCTGCTGGAGTCTGATTTTCTTGCAATTAATGAAAATAATTCGAGATCAAAGATAAATCGAAAGTCGTTATGGAGAAATCTTCAAAGAAACATTGCTCACATTGGGCTGCTGGCTAACTATGATGATGATGAATATATCTTTATAATAATGAATATATCTCTTTTTTAACGCACGCCAAAATTTCTAACGGTTTAATAATCATTGAGATTAAATTTGTCAATGAATACTATATCTTTATATTTTTATTATATAACGCGCTCCAAAATTTCTAATAGTATAATAATCATTATTATTCAATTTATTAATTTATCGTACATCTTAATATCTTCATGATTCAACGCTCTCCAAAATTTTTAACAGTATAATAATCATTGTGATTTAATTAATCAATTTATAGTGTATCCTTATAATTCAACGCACTCTAAAATTTCTAACAATATAATAATCATAGTGATTCAATTTATTAATTTATCGTTCATCTTAATATCTTTATGCTTCAACGTTCTCCGAAATTTTTAACAATATACAAGTCATTGTGATACAACTTATCAATTTATAGTATATTTTTATGATCCAACGGCACTCCAAAATTTCTAACAGTATAATAATCATTATAATTCAATTTATCAATTAATAGTATATCTTTATGATTCTTCGCGGTTCAAAATTTCTAACAGTGTAATAAACATTTTGATTCAATTTATTTGAGTTTCATCTTTATGATTTGACAATTATAATGGAGAAAATTTTGTTAATTGGCACAGATATTTTCCCTTTAAATAGCCGAGCTATGAATTAGCATAGTGAAAGCTATATGAAATCAATTTTTTTAAAAATATTATTTGTTAATAATTGATTATTGTATGTCTTCTTTTTATTTAAAGAAAAACCCTGCGGTATTCTAAAGATTTTTAGATATGCATTCGCTGATATTTGTTTTTAAAAATGTAAGGGCCTTTAGAGTTTTAAAAATCATTGGATCCAAAGTTATCGATATTTGTTCTTAATGTTATTATTTTTGAATTGTATTCATATTAATTGAGACTCATATTATTTATTTCTACATTGTTTTTATTTCTGTTTGCAAATGAACGTGAAATATTAGATTGTGTCTTTATTCTCTGATATTGCTATCACCCTACTCGTCACATAAAAAATGTTTTAGAGCCATGATGCCGAATTCGGAAGAATTGACTCTCATAAATAAACACTACTATTTACCCGCCACTCAAATGGCACTTTGAATTGCAATTGAAAACAATCAGCTATGAAACAAAAAACTCAAACTAGTCTAGAAAACAGAAAAACGCGGAGAACAATTTATCCAAACACTCACAAAGAAATGGTGTTTTTATTGCATTGTTTTCAGCACCCTTTGATCCCAATGATCGCCACTTTTGGCGATAAATTAATAACTGTGCTCTAGACAAAGACACCGACACAAGATCAAAAGCAACGAACTGTAATTAATCGTGTCACCATCAAAGAACCGACAAGTACAGAGGTCACTAATGCTCGCCATCTCAAAGCAAGCAAAAGAAAAGGTGACGAGTTCAGAAACGACGATTTCCATCTATTTATTTGTTTTATTTCAGCTTGACGCCTTACTTTAAAAGCGTTAAGTGTTAAAATGGTTAAACTGATGACCTGTTTTGAATATCCTATAATTAGCAGCAGTGTTGTTCCTTTGTTTCGGCGAGTTTGCTGTGCGTTACTAAAAGGAAGTTAAATATTTTTTAAAAAAAAGGGACATTAACTGTATTATAAAAGCGTACAAAAAGCAAATTATACTAACTAATGGTTGGTCAAAATGTTCTTATCCTTTTTAAACCGAACTTTTACTTTGACGATGTTTTTTTTTATTACAGTTAGGTCTGAGTGAAAATTATTTCCTCGCGAGCTAAACGAAAAAATAAAACGAACTGGGATATAATCACTTATCGAAGAGTGAAATGAAAGTTTAAATGCGAGACATCGATGCATCATAATCATAATTACCACCAAAAAAAATATGCGTTTTGCTACCCCCCCCCCCCCAAATGTAGACAGCCATACTTTCTTTTCCTTTTCTAGCTTTTTTTATAATTACTTGCTTTACGAGTTTATATAAGAATTAAGGACTTGAAACTTATGTACCCCTTTACCTGTATAGAGAAATTCTATGATTCAAGAGTATCTTCCACGTAACATTAAAAAATCAAATCGAGATGTTTGTAAAATGGATGAAATGTAAATAAATCAAAAGTTTCACCGAAATATTGGCCATATTTTTAGGCCTACAGTTAGAAAGGGGTACCAGTTTACAAACAGAACTGGGCAAATATACTTCAGTACCAAATGAAGGAGCGAAGCGAATTTCTTGGCAAGTCGAAAGAAATCGTGAATGCAGTTTCGGAGATTGGCACCTCTAGTAGTGATAAGATAGGGTTTGTCTACCATAACACAAAGAACTGTCCTCATCTCAAAGTCTGAGATGTTTTGTTATGAACAAGAATAGCGTAATTTAAAGTGATCAGATTTCCCCCCCCCCCTGATTCCTTTTCTGTCACTGACCCGAATCAGAATCTGTCTTAAATATATTTACCCAACACCTCATACTTAAAATAGTTAAATATCAAAACCATAGTCCCCGCCACTGTTCCAGGCAAATGACGATGGGAGTTCTTTCCACAGACAAGACGATACGTATATAGCTGAGAGCTGGTTGCAAGTGTATAGCAGAAGCAAGCTGAAACAAGTGTATACGTGTATAGCTGAAGAGCTTGTTGCAAGACAACGAGAGGCCACAAATAAGTAAAATAAAAATAATAACTACGTGTGCAAATACTTTTCACGTCTTGATCTCCTTTTTAATTTAAAACAGTTTCGCTCGCAGCTTTTTAAACCAAAAATATTTCACTGGATTTTTGTTAAAACATTATATTTGAAGTTCTTTTTTTTTTTTTTCATAATTGCATTAGGGTCAAGTGGTACTCCCAGATTACATATTTAAATCTAGCCAACTACCGATTGATATACATATTGAAGAGACATGTCTCCTTTATCTCATGCTTTTTATCAGTAAATATTTTGTAAAAACCAGTATGATACTCATCTTTTTTCCTTTTTTTTTTCCTTCTAGATACTGACGGAAAATATTTTGACATTATTTAAAAGTGTCGCAGGTGAGACTCAAATTAGTTTTACCATAATAGCTGAGTTATCTTTACCTTTGTTTTTCCTTTTCATTTCCTTTGTGCTGGCAATTTCATATGTTTCTACAACTGAAAAGAACTTGGAATCTTTAGACCAGTTATTTCACTGCTAAACAAAAAAATAAATAAATAAATAATATAAATGTAAATATACTGGATGTTCGGGTAAGGAACCCTGTTAACATGTATATTTAGAATTTATATAAAAATGAAACCAAAAAAGTTTCTACATTAATCATTGTAAAATAATATTTAAGCTAAGGATAAATAACAGCGCTTTGGAAATTTCACAAATCACAACGGAGAATGCCTAAACCAGTTTTAAAAAAATCTCTAAATGATATAGGTGACGAGAGAAGAAGGAAAGGATTTCAAAGACGATCTATAGAAACTCTTTCAAGTCCCATCAGGCAATCAAGCTGGTTCTGAAATTTTCCGCCTCGTTTTATACACTTAGATTTTGATTAGAGATTTTGCCTCTTTCTCACTTAAATATCAATTTGACACTTGTAATGTACATACTTCTTTTTACTTTATCTTTGACAAGGATTCTAAACATATACAATAAGGTTGGTTATAAGAAAACATAAAGTATAAGTAGATAAAATATTGTACTGAGACAAAGTATGGTCAAAAGTACCCGAATGGTAAAATTTAACATGTTTCTGGCTCTATTGGAACACCAAAAAGCTCGGTAATTTTTGCCGAAGCGCTTTGGTAATGATTCTGGTGAAATTAAAAATAAAATATGATTTTTAAAATATGTGATAAAATTTGGTAAATGGGGTAAAAATTGATTATTTTTTGATGAAATCTTAGAGCATGGCATAAAAAATTCGGTTAAATTTACTTTTCAGATTTGTATTTTTTACTAGATGTGTGGTAATAAGAGCTGCAATTTTGAAAATCAGAATTTTCCGTAAATCGTTACCATTTGAACGGAAAAATCCTCAAATGAATGGTTTAAATTCCGTATATTTAAAATTTTTAATTCCAAAATTATGTTTTTCTGGTTTTGGGAAAGTCATTAAAATAATTACCACAACTTTTTAGCCATGTTATAATATTGATTTGAAAAATGTCGAGATTTTTATTTATAGGCATTTAAATGAGAAAAATTTAATTGAAAGCTCAGTTCGAATTTCGATTTAAGAAATGGTGTGTTACATTTGTAATTCCATGTCAATACTTTTAAGCGAACCTACAAGTATTATTTAAAAGCAAAATCAAACAGTCTGGGGATTTAATTATTACAATTGTATACCAATATTATAGTTTTCATCAAGAAGAAACTTAAGCAAGAATTTTAATTTCTATGAATGATTAATTTACTTGCTAACCCAGATTCATTTAAAATAGTAGTTGAAAAACTGAAGTACAATGGATACAACACTTTGTATGCATTGTAATTCACAATCATATGTTGACTGGGCATTTGCTGTATTCACTAGTGAGCAATTTTCACAGAAAAAAACACTTGTTACAGTTTTCGTTATTTTTATGTATCTTAATTAATTAAATGAATAGCTTGTTTCTCCATTTGGAAGTCGAAAATTTTGCTTTCACTATGAAAAATACCAAAACCAATTTTCTTAAAATAATTGCCAAAGTGGCAAACCTTCGTTAAAAACTTTTTTATTCTCAATCAAAATAGTTAAACTGGTCCAAAATATGAAACTCTTGGAATATGTGTACGTTAGATGAGTATGAGAAGAAAAGAGATGACAAGAGAGAAACTATTTTTGATTGGTCTGAAAGAAAACGTTACAGCCGGAGGCTATTTTATAAAAGTTGCTCACTCAATTTAAAATGCAAATCGTTTGTTGGAGAAAATATTATTCTGACAAAACAAAGGGGCGTACAAACGTTATCACTTTTTTTTTTTTTTTTTTTTTTACAATAATTCATTTTATACTGGAAAAAAATGTAAAAATTTTGCAAACAAGAGGAAAGTAGATGACTTATTCATCATTTGGATAGGTAAAAACTATAAAAAATTGCTGGAAAAAAAACAAGGAAAAAAAAAAGAAAGAAAAAGCTGACTTATTCGCTATTTGAATTTATTTTTACTTTACTGTTACACACTTTCATACCTCAATAAATATATTTAACTCGTTGTAGAGTAGACAAGATTGTAAAATAATTATTGAATTTTCTTTGGACTAATGTTTCAATCTACCATAAACAATATTTATATCTAAATTATAAAGTATTTTTAAGAAATAAGAAGACTCCACCTGTTCTATCCGCTCATCAACCTCCATAGTTGCTCCTTCTTCATCATTGTTCCCCCCCCCCCTTATAAGTCGATAATAAATATCATTTTTGTTGATGAAATACATAATTATTATGTAATCGTAAGCTCATTTTATTAATATGTTAATTTAAATTAAATGAAGGGATACATAGAATTGAATAATAATTAACTATGCTCGAAAAAAAAAACTAACTAAGGAACGCAAAACGTTTGACAAAATGTAATAAGTGAGAAATAATTTTACTTATTAATACTATACAGGGTGTTTATAAAGTCCCGGACCCATTTTGATGTTTAATAACTCATAAAATAATAAAGATAGATTAAAATTAATAGCATAAAATTAATAGCATAAATGGTTAGATAGACTCAAAAAGTTTCATGACCCTTGTCAATGAACTTCCACGTGTGCCCCCTTCGTCGCACGGAGAATCTCAAGTGGATAGTCATTTCATGCGGCAAGCATGTCGGCATCCACAGAGGCTATCGCGGTTGTAATTCTGGCTTTTAGGTCATCAGTGTTCGACACGATCCTCCTGTAAACATTGTCCTTTATAAATCCCCAAAGAATAAAGTCCAGCGGAGTTATATCAGGTGATCTGGGTGGCCAAGGAATTGGACCTCCTCGCTCAATCCATCTTCCTGGAAAAGGATCATTCAAAGTACTACGAACAATGATACCCCAATGAGGTGGTGCACCATCTTGTTGCAAAAGGACATGTGGCTGAAGCTCTTCTAGTTGTTGAAATACGAAGTTTTCCAAAATGTCTTTGTATACGACTGATGAGACCGTCTTTTCTGCAAAAAAGAAAGGCCCAATGACTCGGTCGTGCATTAGTCCACACCACACATTAACCTTTGGGGAATCCCCTTGTGCCTAACGGTATTCATGGGGATTTTCAGATACCCATATACACACATTATGGCGATTAACAATGCCAGAAACATGAAAGGATGCTTCGTCAGAGAACATTATGCGCTTCAGAAAATCAGCAGCATCTTCTATCCTTCCTACCATATCTGTTGCAAACGCCATCCTCCTAGGCTCCTAGGAAGTTCATTGACAAGGGTCATGAAACTTTTTGAGTCTATCTAACCATTTATGTTATTAATTTTAATCTATCTTTATTATTTTAGGAGTTATTAAACATCAAAATGGGACTTTATAAACACCCTGTATAATAATAACCTTATATCATGTAACAGTTTCAAATTGCAAACAGTTTTCATCTTTCTTGGCCTTCTATGCTTTTAAACAGTTAGATACAAATGTTAAGATATATATGAAATGGAAAGATTTATATTACGATTAAAATCTGGCAACATCACACTTTTTTTTAAAATTATTATTATTACTATATGTAGTTATGTTTTATTATTATTATTTTTTATTATTACGCCAGACTTCAAGTCAAGCGCTAGTATAAAATAAAAATTTCGAGAAAGAGACTTCTGAAACAGTGAATAAATAGTTGCTGTTTAAAGCGAAAAAAGTTAAACAAATCGCGGACAAAAGCACTCAAAATTGAAATAACTTTTTTTTAACAAAGTGGCATTTCAGAAAGAAAAAAAATTGGTGTTTAGATCATAAATAAAATGTCACTTTCAGCACACTAAATTTCAATTCTGTAGTTTGTATTTCCGTGGCCTAAAGAGCGGCCCGCATGTTATTATATGCTACAAATTTAACAGTTAATTCTGAAACGTTAATTATAAAATGGAGTTAGTTTGAATCTATCGTATTTCTTTCCAATTTTTCAACACAACTTAAATATTTTAAAATTGTAAGTTTTATGATTTTTGCGCTGTAAAATTAAATGCAACCTAAAGTTAAACACCCAGAATAATGGTGGCGAACAGTGACATAAGTTCAAGTGATATCACTCTGACGCTTTGTCTAATTTATAAAGTCAGAAAAACGATTCTAGCAGTAAACCAAAAATTATAAAAAAATTTTAAAACACTATATAACGCTTTGTCGTTATATAGTGTTTGCTCAGTAACTGTTGGTTGCGTTTGCATTATTTTTAATTTTCTTCAATCATTAGTAATTTTGATTATGTTGCTTGCATACCAGAATGAATACATATTTTTTAAAAAATTCTTTCAATTAAAAAAGTGCAGAACAATTTTTTTTCAAATCTAAAGTGCATATACTACAGCTTTTATTGCTCATGATTGTTTCTAAAATTAGATTAGATTATAATTTTTTTATTTTTATGTCATATTCTTTTCTTTCAATATTAGTTGTACGATAAAAATTTTTTTCTTCATCTTCCAAGTATTATGCATACTTTTCATTGCGTTATTTAACACTAATTATAGTGATCATTTTTCGATGATACTTAACATTACTTACAATATGAAATGATTTATCATTTATAATATAGATTTTCAGTAATTTGTAAGTATAAAATGCCTTTTTCAAATCCTGTTTTTTTCTTCTTCTGTTCTTTATGTTTCCTAAATCATCCGACCAAGAGCGATGAAATTCGGCATACTGATAGTTCGAAATATGGGGAAGGTCTCTGTCCTCATTAGAACGTTCGACTACGAACCGTTCAAGTAGAATAAGTATAACGAAATAGAATTTTTTGATTGGTTAAGGATTATAAATTGTTTTAAATTTAACTATAGATAATTCTATTTTATTAAATTTTTAAAACATAACATCATTAACATTTGCTAGCTTGTAGCTCTATTTAATGAAAAAGAGGGTTTATTGTGCGTATATATTAAGATATTTTTTTCAATATGTCAGATAAATTCAATGAACGGCGTTAGCGTGGCAGCATGGACGTTAGTGTGGTAGCATCACCAAATTACTGTATTTCTTAAGTTAGATATGAAACCAAGTGTTTATTTTGTTTGTAGTAATTACATTAAAGTGTGTTTTTATAAAAATAATTATTTAAAATCATAGGTAATTTAAAAATGAAAAAAACTAGTTATGCAATGAAAGACAAACTAATGAAGAAGTATTAAAACAAATTAGTGGTACAAATTCGTTTTAGGAGAAACGTACAAAGTCACCATACAATTATTGACGCAACGATACTTTAATATAAGTTATAGAGGTGTAATTAAATAAAATAAAAAAGTTATGTACTAAAAAGAAAAAATTATGGAGTAAAGGTACGTTTTCATTTAAAAGAATTGTAAAAAAGAGACATACAATTATTCGCGATCGCAACGAACTATAGGGGGCGTTGTTGTATGTGCCGAATCCCTGCGATTTCCATATAAACAGTCATTCAGTTACACTGGAGACGTCTTTAATGTAGCATTGTAACGTTCCATCTTTATTGTGGCAGATTAAATTTAAAAAAGGAAAATGTTTGTTTTCTTTCTTATGCAAACGAAAACAAAATCTCTTTTTTTTTTATCTCTTTTTTCTTTTTATCTCTATCTCTCTCTTTTTTTCTCTTTTATCTCTTTTTTTTTTTTTAGAGAAGGAACATCCAGAACACATCGGAAAAATATTTGTAAATAAAGAGAAAAAAATAGGTATATCCTTATAAGAGTTCAAACCTAATGCCTGAGAAATAGTTTTACTAAATTTAATGGTATAACATGAAAGGCCCATTTAAATTTTAAAGTAAAATAAAGAATGCTTACGAAACAAAAAAAACAAGAAAAGAACCATTCTTTTTTTTGTCGCCATTTTTTAGTGTTACGAAAATGCGTCTTTGGGACTTGCCAAAAACAAAACAAGATGCAATTTTATTTTTTTAGAAGCGAAATATTTTATGGAGTGAAATATAACGAAAATGTACCAATGTCCATAACATGAAACTTTATCTTAGTAAACGTCCGTTTTGGAAATGTTATTTCATTTTGAATCTTATTTATTAGAGTTCATAATGGCTATAGAATCAAGTGAGAGAAAAGTTTGTTTTAAATCTATGCTAATCTCTATATCGGCCCATTTTCCACCGAAATCCGATTGACTACTTTGATTTTAAACAAAGTGTTTCATTTTAAGATTTTTTCGAAAAAGTTTAAGTGCAGATTGGCGGCACTTAAAAATCTGCCAAATCTGTAGCTGTGGTTAATACGTAAGTACCGAATTTTTCTTCCATACTTTTCTGATTCATATTACTTCAAATATTAGAATATGCAAGGAGTATACATAAACACATAATTTAATACCATTTAATTTTTCAAAAAAGGTATTTTGACAACAATTTTATCAAAAAATTATAAACTAAAAAACGTGAAATAAAGAATTCTTAGGATAAAAACAATTTTAAAAATTCCTCATTTTTCAGTAAAAACTTTCGTATTGTTTCTTTTTTTTTAAATTCTTATAGTATTTAATCAGACGTAAAAAAAACCATTCTGTAGAGAACTATCATCAAGTAAGAAAAAAAATTATTTATAAGCAAATTTTTTATTATAAAAATCATAACACTTACCTGATTTATAAGTCCGGAGAATTCCAAAATGATATGTTCATTCTTTGAAAACTTTATTCTCAAATAATATACACATAGTTTATCCCTTCATTACTTTTAGGTAACATACCACACATCAAAATTTTATAATTGTAAGATCTCGATATGAATTTTAATATGTAGCTTAAAAACAGAATAGCTGAATTCTAGTTGAAATTCTTTCAAAACTAAAAAACACTTACCAAGAAAACGATAAAAAATTTATTTATAATCAGCACAAAAAATACTTTTTCAAGTAATTCGGATTATTCTTTATTGTTGTTTTCTGAATTATGTAGATACAGAAATATATACTATTCTATGAAGAAGAAGAATATTCTATAACTATTACAGTTCTGTATGGAATTCATTGGAACACATTGGAAAGACGAAAGCAATGTTGACTTCATTTTAACTTGTAATGAATTGAAGACAGAAAAATTATTTTACCGCAATACACACATCTGTAACAGCAAGTGATCCTGAATCATTTTATGTTGTTGGTAATAGAAAGGTAAAAATTATTGAGAAGTTGTTCTTCAAATGCTTGGCATGTTCTGCTTCAATGTTTGGCATGTTCTGGTTAGTTTTTTCCAAGTTCTTCTACCTTTTCCTTAGGGAAATTTTGCTTCTAAGAAAATGGCGTCCGTCATTGCCAAATGTTATGAGGGAACTAATGGTTACAGGCTCTCGCTAGAGGGCGTATCGACCGTTGCGATCGCGAATTGACATCCATGATGTTTAATAAATATTAATAATCTGTATTAATTGAAATAAAAATCTAACATACGTACCAAAAAACAAAATTTATGGAGAAAAGAAACTTATTTGTTTTGGGAAACCATAAAAAATTAACATATTAGTGACATATGTATATATATATATATATATGTATATATATATATATATATATATATATATATATATATATATATATATATATATATATATATATATATATATATATATATATATATATATATATATATATATATATATATATATATATATATTTCTCTCACACGGCGACAAAAAAAAGCCTCATTACAACTCCCCAAATGGCAACGCTAGAAAGTCGACCAATGATTGCCGCTAAAAATGTCACATGCCAAATCTAATGGCTCAACATATAGCGCTTTTAAAAACGGAAACTGAAATAACCAGAGAGAGCATTCTCACCAAATGTGATCTCTTCCGAAATTCACCTTATCAAGTTGTTCAATTCAGCTGCGGTAATCTCATACTATTAAGCTAGGCAGAAGTGAGTAGTCTTTGTCGATAGATTTCTATTTTAGTATTTTGTCGAAAGTGCTTTTTTTTCACGATATATGTATTTCTCTTACGCGGTGACAAAAAAAAAAAGCCTCATTACAACTCCCCGAATGGCAACACTAGAAAATCGACCAATGAATGATTGCCGCTAAAAATGTCATATGCCAAATCTAGCTGAGGTGGCTCAACATATAGCGCTTTTAAAAACGGAAACTGAAATTACCAGAGAGAGCATTCTCACCAAATGTGATTATTTAATTTTTAATAGACTTAATTATAGCCAAAATTTTAACCTTTTTAAAGAGATATCAGTTTTAGAAATTTTATCTTAAGATTTTATACTATAGCACATTTCTAATAGGTTTAACGAATTACATGTCATTTATTTGAATTCAAATTTATTTTAATGACTTAGTATTTACTCAAAAGATGTAATTTTTTTTTTTTTTTTTTAAAGTTGTTATATGGATTTGAATTATTGTTTTGAATTCTTAGAATTTTGTGCATTTGCAATGTACCTAAGTTAGTAGCGAGCGAAGCAAACCATATAAGATTGCGTAGCAATTTTCGGGGGTTGGCGAGTGTTAGCGAGCAGGGGGCGCAGCCCACTAGTGCTTAATTAATATCGGTGATATGTATCAATTGAAATAAAAACTGTTATGTACTAAAAACCAAAGTTAATGGAGAAGAGATACTTATTCGTTTTTGGAAGCCGTAGAAAATCACCAAATGCAGATTACGCTAGGTAGTACTGGTATTATGGTAATTTGTACAGTTTTGATAGGAATTCTACAAGGAATTATATTTTTCTAGTGGTAGAAGAGATAGTGTATCAATATTTTAATGAATGAATTAGAATTAAAAGATCCACTACTTATAAAGATTTAAAACAGAATATTAAAAGTCAGATAGAGAAATGGTCATTATTAATACATAGATAGGATTAAACGTGTCAATGTTAAAGTTAAGCTACAAAATATGAATATACTTGACTACGGATTCTTTTGTGGGAGGAAAAAAAACTGACTAATGTACTTTCATAAACAGGATGATTCGTAATGACCGCCTTTAATACATACATTTAAAATCTTTTTGAAACATTAGGTTATGTTAACCTTGTATAAGTATATAAATTGGGTGCCCCAGATTAATATTTAAGCGAAAGAAAACTTCATTAAAAATTTGTCGCAGCAGTTGTGAGAAAGAAGGGTAAGCAATTTGATTGTGTGATGAAGCTTAGAATATTTCAAATAATCATCTTCGAACTGAAGAGGGTTCGATTTTCGACAGTCCAAACTTTCTTAGTAATGATTCGTTAGATTTCGATGCCGTGTTAGTTTTTTTTCTTTCCTTAAATATTGATAAGAGACCCCAAATATGTTTGCCAATTGAATTTTTTTTTTTTTTTTTTTTTTTGACAAGAATTCGAAAATTATGTGTTAAGAGCAATGATTACGAAACACCATGTTTGATAATTATGTTATGTAAAATGGATTTTGGATCTTGCTAAATCTTGCATATTTACAATTTTATATTATTTTATAGAACGACATATCATTTGTTCTTATTGAGCACAACATCAGAGAAAAGAATCTAATGAAATTTGAAGCCGTGATTTTTTGTTTTTACTCTTGAGCGGCGAACAGTGAGTTATTGCGAATTGAAAGTGAACAAGTAAAAAGGATTAAATGTTAAGTGAGGATATCCTCTATTGGGTTGAATGAAAGAGTTGGGCCCCACACTCATTGGGCTGTCGATGCCTCACTTCCTTAGACAGCACTGATAGAACAATGTAGGCGTTGAAAAACAAAGGAGCAACAATGCGTTCTAACGGTAGCCGCTCGATGCCATCCAACGATGAAATAAAGACGCGTACTATTTTGAAAGAATTAATAAGCATCACTCCTACAGATTAATGTTTAAGGGATTCTTGATTAGACTCCTTAATGAATTTGAAATTAAATTACAATAAATTGTTGTATATGTAATAATAAAACTACGAGAGTAATCTTTTGTGGTAAAAAAGGAATTTCACTAAAAACAAGGCACAAATAGTAAAAAAATTTTTTTTTAATCTATTCGCGTTTCGGTGTCACCATGCTGCTACACAGTGTTTTTCAAATATTTGAAAATCATTTATTTTTGTAACTCAAACTGACAATTCAATGTTGCTACTTTTAAAAATTTATTTATCTCTTTAGAGTGACTTAACCTCTGTCTAATTACATTATCCTTTTTTGTATCCCTGCCATTTATTCTATTAATAAAGATATAGTAATGTGGCATCTAAACGCATAAATCACTGTAAAAAAAAAAAAAAAAAAATTTCGTTAAATTTACAGGGAAAAAAAAAAAAAAAAACTGTCAGCTGGTGTGTCAGTGTAAAACCGATAATTTCACAGAAAAATACTGTTATTTAAGAATAGGTGCCTTTTATTTTATACCGATAATTACTATAATTTTAACAGGGGCCGGGATAGACTGGTCGGTAGGGCGCTGGGCCCATGTACAAGAGGTCGTTGGTTCGATCCTCGCCGGCCGAAGACTCCCCGTGTAGTAAATGGTGACTGATGCACGTTAAATCTGTCGAGTCTCAAAGTCCTCCATGTTCCCATAACAAATCAATACCTCTGGGGGTACTGATCCAGGAGTTTCCTTGTCTTCTGGATTGGTTCAAAATTACAAGGCTACGGAGTTGAACATTAGTAGTCGTAAACCCATGAAATTGGGTCGGCTGTTCAACGACGGTTATAAAATAAAAAAATAAAATATAATTTTAACAAACAAACTCTGATATTTTAACAAAACATTCTATAAAATAACTATATCTGCATTGTGGCCGGTGTGAGCTGAAAGCAGCATTCGTACGACCAGTCGATGCTGGGATTCAAAACGGGATCTCCTCATGGGAGGCAAGCGCTCTTAGCTACCACAACAGAAGAGTCGTTGTATGAAGAAAAATATTAAACTGTTTCTATCTTAAAGTTTCATTTATAGCAATAATATTTAAGCTTAAAAACGTTTAAAATTATAATGACCCACCCGTATATAAATATCTTAATAAAATTTAACAAAAAATTATATCTAAAGATATATAATAATCACATAGAATATCAATTTGACAATAAAATCGAATTGCAGATTTACGATGTTCAAAACATAAAATAATTGCTGAAAAATAAAATCAAGCATAGAAAATAATTGTAAAATGATTTGAAAAAAGATAGATTTATCATAAAGTATGCAAATCGTTTGGCGAAAACTAGATTTTCAGCTGACGGTTTTAATCCGGAGAAAAATATGTCCTTTAAATGTTTTAGTTTATTTACTTATAAAATAATAATGAAACTTTTTTGCCTCGCTGAGAAATCCCTGCTAAGACAGTTGATTATTATTTCCAGTTTTCTGATCTACAGGATTAGCAACTACTTATTATTTTTCAATTTAACTTATTTTTTACGAAAGGTAACTTTAAAACAAAAAAAGAAATTGGTAGATGTTTATTTATTTTTATTTTTAAATTAAAATATATGAATTATTTAAAAGAATTTATTTGTACTTTAGTAATTCAAATTTTTTTATATGTGTAACTAAATTTCTTTTATTTTGTAACTAATATTTTAAATTTCTATTAAATTTAATTTTGAAAACACAAACTAAATTACAGTATAGTTCTTCTTAAAACAGATAGAAAGAAGTGAAAAATTGAAAATAACTATTTGTTGCTGACAAAAAATATTATGTTATTGAAAATACGAATTTTGTTATTTATACATAATTTTTTAACAATATTTTTAATGTAATTCTCTTTACATTTCCAAAATAAATTTAATAAAACCCTAAAATGTTTTACTAAAAATCATTTAATTAAATTTAAAAAATGAAATTATAATTTCTTTATATAATTCGTTGATTTTGATTGTAAAAAAAAAATAATGAAACATCTATCAAGTATTTTTTTTTGCTTTTAAAAATTTAAATTTTGTAAACAAACTAATTTGAATTAAATAATAATAGTTAATACATTAGATGAAACATGCTAAATAGTTATCAATATTGTTAGATCGAAAATCTGGAAATAAAAAAAAATGGAAATAAAAAAACTCAGCTGGAATTTGAGCCTAGATTTCACATGTAGGAAGCAAATTGATTTACTGTTACGCCATGAATCGTTGGAAGTTTTATTACTTTATAAGTAATTGATCTAAAACTTTAAAAGAGCATATTTTACACAGGGGCAGCAGTAGTGGCAAATTTTTTTCCTATCCAAGTTTTTCCACCAAACTCTTTAATTTAAGCTTAATGTGGATTCAATACATATATTACAGATTTACAGTTCGTAAAAATAAAAATAAATAAATAAAAGGACCACCTTCAATAACTTTTGATCTAATAAACGGATCTTCATGTTTCATGACATCATCTTAACGGTTCGACGGAGTGACCTCAAATAAGTTTACCGCAGACGATATTCTAAGATATGAAAGCAGACCCATAATTGTACTTTCTCTGAATAAATACCTTTTTATCAATGGAATCGGATTTTCAACCCTTAAAATATGAGGTAGCCGCTGGAAAATATTGTCCCATAGTTTGGTCAGGAGAGAGATTTAAAGTTTGGGACCACTTAATGTTCATTTTACTTATTGCGTATTTGGCCATATCTCGAAAACTTTTTAAGCGAATTGAAATTTTTTTTTGCACACTATTATAAAATTCGTTTATCCAAAGTTAATTCCATACAAAATATAACTTTTAATAAATTCTTGTTATTTTTTGTTATTTTATTTTATAGTAGACAAAAAAAAAATTGAATTGTTAGGTCTACAATTTCTTACATCATTTTAAAGAATGCAATTTTTAAATTGCAAAATACAAAATTTGAAGAAAATCGGCAGAATAGTTCTTCAGTAATCGACTTCTAAAAATACGACTTTTTTAAAATTTGATTTCTCATGAACAGTTCGACCGATTTTTTATTCTAACACACAACGCAACAGGCACAAATTTTGTATTTAGCAATTTAAAATAGCATTCTTTTAAATGATGTAAAAATTTGTATATCTAAGAATTCAAATTTTTTCGACTATTAGTAAATAAAATAATAAAGAATAAGAAATATTTATTAAAAGTTATATTTTCATGGAATTGCCTTTGGATAAAAGAATACTGCAATTGTGTGTAAAAAATTTTCAATGCGACTGAAAAGTTCTCGAGATATGGCGAAATACACAAGAAGTTAAATTAACATTAAGGGGTCAAAACTTTTATAACCGTCGTTGAACAGCCGACCCAACTTAATGGGTTTACGGCTACTAATGTTCAACTCCGTAGCCTTGTAATTTTGAACCCAATCCAGAAGACAAGGGAACTCCTGGATCGAGTATTGGGAGAAATTTGCCTTCGTGGAGGACTTTTTGATGGAGCTAACCCGCATTTGCGTTACATGGAGAGGAAGACCACGAGAACCTCCCACGGTTAGCCTGACGGCAAGGGGACTCTAACCCATGATCCGTCTACCACTGAGGATATTTCACTTCAGCACTGTGGTCAGTGCAAGCCGGATGCGGAATTCGTATCGACTGGGATTCGAACCCGGTTCGCCTCATTGGAAGGCGAACGCTCTATCCCCTGAGCCATCGTAGCTCATGGGTCAAAACGTTTGGCCGCTTTCCTGATCAAACTGTTGGGTCCATATTTTTCAGACTGCTGTTACTCCCTATATTTTGAGAATCAAAAATTCGAATCCACCAATAAAGGGGTCTGTTTTTGTGTGTACTAATTAATTAGCATATTTGAGGTCACTTAATTGAACCTTCAAGATAGAGTTTCTAGAACGTGAAGATTCGATCATGAGAACAAAAACTTTTCAAAATATTAATTTTTATAATTAATTTTTAAATATTAATTGCTCACAGTATACTTTTTCGTTAGTGTGAAAAAAATTTCAATTTTTAAATTTTTTAAAGCTGTATTATGTGAAAATTCTTTATTTAATTTCGATAAATAATGTCAAAACTTTTAAAAGTTTACGTTACATATGTTTACTGAATTGAATCTCAAGAAGATCTATCGAAATTTTTGTTTTTTATTATATTGCTGTCTTGTGCTTGCGTTGAACAAACGTCATCACATCACACTGTTAAAATTTTCATAGTAAAATAACCGGCAGCAGCCTGTCAATACAATCAACCGTAAAGGTTACGTTAAAAAACATTTTTTTCTTATACGGTTTTGGAAACGTTTACAACTTTTATGGTTATAAAACCATAAATAAAAGGTATTTCTCATCATCGTTAGCTGTTTGATTACTACCTTATTTATAGCTTTTTGACTGTTTTATTTGAATATGATAAAATAACAATTAAATAAATTATTATTTAAAAATATGTTCCGATAAATTTGTTACAGGGCATATCATTGAATATCTGCAACTCTTTGTCTCAATGTTTTTTTCCCTTCTTCTTTTATTATTTTTTTATTATTATTATCGTTTCACTATTTAACTAAAATATATCTTTACAAAATACGAGAGAATTAATTGAGTTACTTTATAAAAATTATTTCGAAAATCTAAAAAATAGAAAACAAGGCTTGGTTAAATTATCTAATTTTTTAAGCAATAATTTTTCAGAAATATTTTAATATAAAATTTTAACTATAAGTACCTAATTTTTTTTCTAAAATTTTTGTATTATATTTGATTTTGGAAAAAAATCATACAATATTTTCTTGTTAATTTATTACAGTTAAAGTACTCTTTTAAACTCTCTGTCTGATATTCCTGTTCAACAAGAAAGCAGCAAGATCGTCTAACAAGAAAGCAAGACACATAATATCCCTGAATATTTACTTTTCTTTTTATGAACAATCAAAACTGGTATTCAAAATATGTCTTGTTTACGAAGTATATTTATTGGGAATTAAGTAACAAATTAATAAAATTAAAATTAAACAGAAATTTATGGGCTAAGTATAAATCACAACAAATCAATATGTAGTCTTTTCAAACTTTTCTTGTCTGAAAAATTTTTAAGATAAAAAAGGCAAATGCCTTTTTTATTTTTACTCCTTTTTGTTTTTTACTTCAGTTTAATTAGTAAACTATGTTTTAAATATGTTTACAAAATACATGAACTCAGAGAAAATAACAAAATGAATTATTTCAAAGAGAGCTAGATGAATACAGTTCCAACCTGGCGAGTAACGACTTATAACAACACACTTTGTTTAATGTTTATTTGTTGCTAAAAGTCAGGTTCGCAAAAAATACCGTTTGCTGATTAAATTTAGTAGGAATAAGACGACCTGTGACGTAGGTTATAATATTGCCAATTATATAAAAAAAAAAAATAGGACTGAATTTGTTTCTTGCCGATGGCAATGGCAATGTCTCCAATCTATTAAAATATGGCTGACATTCTTTAATTGAAAGAAAATAATAATTGAAATCTATAATCTATACTTATCAAAAGTAGTGAGATGTAATTCCGAAAATAAATGTCTCATTTAAATTACTATACATTAAGTTAATATCTTGTATTCAATTCAGATCATACGTCATGTAAACCATTTTTGTTTGACTAATTTAAAATTGAACTAAAAAAATGAGTTGTGCAGCAATAAAAGCCTTAGAATATTCTTCTTATTATTTTTTTAATAGGTTTTTTTATTTCAAGACTTAACTTAATCGTATCCGTTGGTGTACAGGCTGAAACATTATCACCGATGAAATAGATCAGTCTGATTTCCCATCTCAAATCCAAATTTCTATTTCTCTCTAGTAAAAACGTTTTTTTTTAAATAATTTTTAATCCATTCTATATATATATATATATATATATATATATATATATATATATATATATATATATATATATATATATAACGTTTTTTTCTGAAAAAACATCCAAACTATTTCATAGATTAGAAAGGGTAATTACATAATTATTTATTGGAAAAGAGTTTTTGTTTAATTTAAATGAAATTGTTTTTTAATTGTTTACGTATTTGTTGTTACTATTACTTAGCAACGAAAATAAAATTAGAAAGTTATGTGCGTTATAAATATAATTTGATACATAAAGTAGAAATTATGTTTTGAAATTACAATGGAGTGAACCTCCCCCCCCCCCCCCCTACTAGAGAGAAATAGAAATTTGGATTTGAGATGGGAAATCAGACTGATCTATTTCATCGGTGATAATGTTTCAGCCTGTACACCAACGGATACGATTAAGTTAAGTCTTGAAATAAAAAAACCTATTAGAAAATTAATAAGAAGAATATTCTAAGGCTTTTATTGCTGCACAACTCATTTTTTTAGTTCAATTTTAAATTAGTCAAACAAAAATGGTTTACATGACGTATGATCTGAATTGAATACAAGATATTAACTTAATGTATAGTAATTTAAATGAGACATTTATTTTCGGAATTACATCTCACTACTTTTGATAAGTATAGATTATAGATTTCAATTATTATTTTCTTTCAATTAAAGAATGTCAGCCATATTTTAATAGATTGGAGACATTGCCATTGCCATCGGCAAGAAACAAATTCAGTCCTATTTTTTTTTTTTTTTTATATTATTGGCAATATTATAACCTACGTCACAGGTCGTCTTATTCCTACTAAATTTAATCAGCAAACGGTATTTTTTGCGAACCTGACTTTTAGCAACAAATAAACATTAAACAAAGTGTGTTGTTATAAGTCGTTACTCGCCAGGTTGGAACTGTATTCATCTAGCTCTCTTTGAAATAATTTATTTTGTTATTTTCTCTGAGTTCATGTATTTTGTAAACATATTTAAAACATAGTTTACTAATTAAACTGAAGTAAAAAACAAAAAGGAGTAAAAATAAAAAAGGCATTTGCCTTTTTTATCTTAAAAATTTTTCAGACAAGAAAAGTTTGAAAAGACTACATATTGGTTTGTTGTGATTTATACTTAGCCCATAAATTTCTGTTTAATTTTAATTTTATTAATTTGTTACTTAATTCCCAATAAATATACTTCGTAAACAAGACATATTTTGAATACCAGTTTTGATTGTTCATAAAAAGAAAAGTAAATATTCAGGGATATTATGTGTCTTGCTTTCTTGTTAGACGATCTTGCTGCTTTCTTGTTGAACAGGAATATCAGACAGAGAGTTTAAAAGAGTACTTTAACTGTAATAAATTAACAAGAAAATATTGTATGATTTTTTTCCAAAATCAAATATAATACAAAAATTTTAGAAAAAAAAGTTAGGTACTTGTTAAATAGTTAAATACTATATTTAAAATTAAATAGTTAATAGTTATAGTTAAAATATAGGTAATAGTTAAAATTTTATATTAAAATATTTCTGAAAAATTATTGCTTAAAAAATTAGATAATTTAACCAAGCCTTGTGTTCTATTTTTTAGATTTTCGAAATAATTTTTATAAAGTAACTCAATTAATTCTCTCGTATTTTGTAAAGATATATTTTAGTTAAATAGTGAAACGATAATAATAATAAAAAAAAATAAAAGAAGAAGGAAAAAAAACATTGAGACAAAGAGTTGCAGATATTCAATGATATGCCCTGTAACAAATTTATCGGAACATATTGTTAAATAATAATTTATTTAATTGTTATTTTATCATATTCAAATAAAACAGTCAAAAAGCTATAAATAAGGTAGTAATCAAACAGCTAACGATGATGAGAAATACCTTTTATTTATGGTTTTATAACCATAAAAGTTGAAAACGGTTCCAAAACCGTATAAGAAAAAAATGTTTTTTAACGTAACCTTTACGGTTGATTGTATTGACAGGCTGCTGCCGGTTATTTTACTATGAAAATTTTAACAGTGTGATGTGATGTCGTTTGTTCAACGCAAGCACAAGACAGCAATATAATAAAAAACAAAAATTTCGATAGATCTTCTTGAGATTCAATTCAGTAAACATATGTAACGTAAACTTTTAAAAGTTTTGACATTATTTATCGAAATTAAATAAAGAATTTTCACATAATACAGCTTTAAAAAATTTAAAAATTGAAATTTTTTTCACACTAACGAAAAAGTATACTGTGTATACTTTTATTAGTATAGTATTATACTAGTATAGTATTCTTTAATTGAAAGAAAATAATAATTGAAATCTATAATCTATACTTATCAAAAGTAGTGAGATGTAATTCCGAAAATAAATGTCTCATTTAAATTACTATACATTAAGTTAATATCTTGTATTCAATTCAGATCATACGTCATGTAAACCATTTTTGTTTGACTAATTTAAAATTGAACTAAAAAAATGAGTTGTGCAGCAATAAAAGCCTTAGAATATTCTTCTTCTTATTTTTTTAATAGGTTTTTTTATTTCAAGACTTAACTTAATCGTATCCGTTGGTGTACAGGCTGAAACATTATCACCGATGAAATAGATCAGTCTGATTTCCCATCTCAAATCCAAATTTCTATTTCTCTCTAGTAGGGGGGGGGGGAGGTTCACTCCATTGTAATTTCAAAACATAATTTCTACTTTATGTATCAAATTATATTTATAACGCACATAACTTTCTAATTTTATTTTCGCTGCTAAGTAATAGTAACAACAAATACGTAAACAATTAAAAAACAATTTCATTTAAATTAAACAAAAACTCTTTTCCAATAATTAATTATGTAATTACCCTTTCTAATCTATGAAATAGTTTGGATGTTTTTTCAGAAAAAAACGTTTTTTTTAAAATAATTTTTAATCCATTCTATATATATATATATATATATATATATATATATATATATATCTATCTATATATATATATATATATATATATATATATATATATATATATATATATATATATATATATATATATATATATATATATATATTATATATATATATATATATATATATATTATATATATATATATATATATATATATATATATATATATATATATATATATATATATATTCCATATATATATATATATATATATATATATATATATATATATATATTCCATATATATATATATATGGAAGCAATGATAATAAAAAATAACAGTTGAAAATATGGGATCTATCGATAACTTTTGAAAAACTGGCAATTATTGTAATTTTTTTATTATATGAAAGATCGAATTTAATGACTGCTATTAAGGTAATCGTTTTTCCTCCCCTTATAAATTTAACTGTGGTGTTCCTTTTTCTGTTTAGTCAGCCAAATGTATTTAATAATTATTTACCAACGATTCCATTTTAAATATCATAATTTCAAATTTGTCTTTACTACAATACTGAGAAATAACAGCCATATGAATTTCATTTATATACCACTATTGTACAGTGAGTAGGGGAAAAAAACAAATAAATAAAAAAAGAGGATGTCTTAATAATTTTTGATCTAATCATGTCGAATTTTCTCAAGAATCTAACATTATATATAATTACATAATATACAATTAGGCTAGACGATATTTCGTGTTACGAAATTCAGTCACAAAAATGTGCTTTGAATAAGCATAAATGTTTTGACGGATTGGGAGTCTCGACTCTCAAAATAGTAGCCGCAAAGTAGAAAATATTTTTCCAAATAGTTTAAAACTCGAAGAAGTCGCATTTTTAAATTTCCATTTCTCAAAAGTTCGCTTTTTCACGCACTGTACATGATTAATCGCAAAACTATTTTAAATCAATAATAGCATAACTGCCGTATGCCATTCATCACTGACATCTATCTTACTTCAAAAATGACATGTAAGTACACATATATCAAAAATCATGTAGTATATCGTGGATGCTATATTTTAAGTATCTTTTTTTATGGAAAATCTTATGTTATTTAATAATCTAAAAAGTATTTTTCTGGGATCAAATCATTTGAAATATTTTTTTTAATCCATTTCCAGGAAAGTGTTTATTAATAATTTGAAATATGAAAGAAAAATAAAAGGCTAAACAGACGAATGTGTAAATTGAATTTTTTTTTTTTTTTTTACGATTATCTAAGAAAATGTGCTATAAAACTCAATTTAATGAAACACAGGTGGAAAAAAAAAGAAAATATATTAAACAGAATTGAGTAACGCATGAGCTATTCTATAATGCGTATTTTGGCTAGGATTTATTTGTTTAAAGCTGCGTATTTAAAAAATACTTCAAATTATATTTTCTTTGACAGATCTTTTTGAAGCTTAATGAAAATACTTTTAGATTCGGTTCACTAGATTAATAATATCCTGTTTTAGGTATCAGTCGCTTAGAATTTATAATCAAAACCCCATTATTCCAAATTATTTCCTTAAAATAAAGCACACAAAATTCTTGTGGTTGCTTTTATATAACAAACAATTTAGGGAACTCTTATTTATTTTCGGCAAGTCCTGTGTAAATACGTTGTTATTCAAATCCTGGTTTTGTTTAATTTTACTTTTCTCTTTTTAAAACTATTTTTTTTCCAAATTATAACCTGTAGTAAAATCGGCATCTACCCAAGAGCAAGAAAAGGGTAAACTTTAATGAATAGGATAAGATATTTGTTTAGTAAACACGTGGCGGTTTATGGCGGAGTGCGACTGGCGTGTGTTTACGTTTCCAAGTTTCCAAATTCGTACACACCGTTTCAGATTAAGACTCATCGGCGCATGAAAATACGATTATAAGCTTAACCATAAACTTCAACCGTAACTATGCGCGTTATGCTCCACGGCACATAAGCATAGTTAATTTTCGCCGATTATCCAAGAAAAAAGAAGGGAGGATATTCTTTTTTTTTATAATACTTATTGGAAACGCTTCAACGGCAAATGAAATTTAAACAAATATTGCATGAGAATAAACAGATAAAGATATAATGGTGGAAGAAAAAAAAGAAGCTTAGAAATATTTATTTCTTTAAATATTATTCCCTCTTATTCACAAGTAACTTCATAAAATATGATTTACTTCTTTTTTTTTTCCTTCTCTAAAATGATTGTAAGATAATAGTGTGTTGTTTTGTTTATTCTTCCCTTATGCAGAGAATGCCATACTTTTGTTGCTATTATCTAGACATTTCTAAAGATAATAAAAAGTAAAACGTTTTATAATCGGCTTAATGATATGGAAGAAAAATAAAAATAGAAGAAGGGATAAATACTATATTAAACCGAGGAATGAGTGTATTCGAATAAATTGAAACGCTTTTTAATTAAAATGATAATAAAATAACTAATTAACTGACACGCAATTAATGCATATACGGGGAAATGTAAAACACTAAAAAAACTTGCATGCCAATGTACGGAGAGTAAAAGGTAAAAAAAATAAAAATAATAAAAAAAGGAAACACCTTAATAACTTTTGATTTTGCCGCGAAGGCTCCGGGGATAGAGCGTCCACTTCTCATTGAGGTGACCCGGTTTTGGATCTAAGCGATCGCTAGTTGGTACGAATTTAGATCCCGGCTTGCGTCAAGCACAGTGCTGACGTAAAATATCCTCAGTGGTAGATGGATCATGGGTTTGAATCCCTTTGCCGTCCGGCTAATCAAGGGAGGCTTACGTGGTTCTCCTTTCCGTGTAACGCAAATGCTGGCTAGTTCTACTATTAAAAAGTCCCACATGAAGGCTAGTTTGACCCAATGCTTAATCCAGGAGTTCCCTTTTCTTGTAAGTTGAAAATTACAAGACTAAGTTCAAAATTACAAGACTATGGAGTTGAACTGGGATATTTGTAAACTCAGAATTGATCAGCTGTTCAGGGCCACTTATAAAATAGAATAAACTGCTCGATAAAAATGGTTTCAGATGTCAGTTTATGTAGTGGGAGTTATCATCGTAATCTGGAAAATACAGTATTTGTCTTCTTCGTATTTTACAAGCACTACAGCCGATTGCCAGTCATGACTATCCCAAGCACCTTTATCTATGTTGATCTATCAGATGTTACGACTCTCCATCTATTAACTCGTACGCTATCTTATAAGTGGTCCATCTCTCTTTTATTAACCTTCTCGCTCTTTTTATTTCCGCAAAAGTTGAGTCATAAGTAAAGTTGAAAGTTTGAACTTCTTAATGTTAATTTCACTTTTCGTACCTTTCGCCACATTTCTAAACCTATTCTAACGGATTAAGTATCTTTTGCACGTAATTATAAAACTCGCATTACCCAAGATAGATTATTAACCTAGTTACTTATATTATACACATTAAATTATTTCGAACATTTATATTAAAATTAAACATACATATATATTAAAATTAAACATACATATATATTAAAATAAATATATTAAAGTTCATATTTCTGCATTGTGATGTTATTCATATCAGAGCTTGTCATTTCTGAATTGCTCTGTTATTTCTGAATTGAAACAGAAAATAAAATGTGAATGTGTTTTACAAATGTAATAAATTAGAGTTTAGAAATTTTAACTTTGTTTTCAGTTCCCGCAAAATATTGAACCTTATCTGGGTAATTTCGATAAAGTATACTCATTTGCTTCAAAAGATATGCTTAAAAATTGCTTTAAAAATTTAATTAATAAAAGAAAAACATAATGGTAATAAAAACACTTGGTTTCAGTCATAAATAAATTACATAGGGATTTTTATCAGTAATTATAAAAGGGGAGCTGAAGCATTTACAGAAGCTTGGACTTCGAGCAGCTCCTTGTTGAGTCAAAAGTTGTTAGAAAATCAGGAGAGACATTTTATTACATGGAAGCGTTGGGCGACATCAAATATGGTTGTAAGTAAGAAACTGCGGAAGCCGCTCTGTAATTGAAAGTAATGGGTGCCACTTGATGGGTTAACCACTAGTTTGTTTCCAACAGATGTTCAGCATTACTTATTCTAAGACAATCAAACTTTGCTGTGTCATACTGTTTTTCGAGGAAATAATATTGCATCACCGTCAATAATCACACCAAATTTCTGCGACAACGAGGCAATTTTTTTAACGAAGATTCCAAACAGCATCCAGATAAAAATAATCGAGATTGAAACTAGCGTACTTGCTTATAAGTTCTTTAAGCCATCTTGAATATTAGAATAAAAGATTGATTTATTTTTCGTTCATTTTTTGATTCAAAATAATTTTTAAGACGCAGTTATCTTAAAACATGTTATCTTTTTTAAAATATCAAAACTTAAAGCATTGTTATTATGGAATTAGATAAATTAAATTACAAAATATGGAGTTTATTTTAAATTGTTTTCCTAGCATCTAAAAGCAATGCAATGCAATGGTGTGGTAGTTAAGCCCCCAAGCTGTAATTATGTTAGTCTAAGGTTCGATGCCCAGTGGTAGCTTGGAGCCCACCCAACTTCAGGTCGATGGAAATCAGCTTATCTGTGATGCAAAGGCTGCCGGTTAGCAATGCTGAAACACCATCACGCCATTTGTCTCCAAATGATCAAGTCATAACTTCCATTGCACTCCCCTTGCAGCCTAACTGGCTATTGTGGGAGTGCTTTTTTGCAATAAAATAAAATTTTTAAGACCATTCCTTTTAGTTTTTAATTTCTCCCCTTTTTTGTCTTTTTAAAAAATATAGTTTTTCTTAAAATTTTACTCTATTTTGCTATTTTCTCCTCTTTAAATAACTGTCTGTTAGAGGGTGGATGGTCGACAAAAGTTTGATTAGGAAACAAGAAATTACTTTCGCTATTTAAAAATTTTGTTCCGTTTT
This sequence comes from Parasteatoda lunata, assembly GCA_949128135.1. Taxonomy (NCBI): domain Eukaryota; kingdom Metazoa; phylum Arthropoda; class Arachnida; order Araneae; family Theridiidae; genus Parasteatoda; species Parasteatoda lunata. The sequence continues at coordinate 55,908,799 of OX421970.1, read as the reverse complement.
TTTTTAAATTTTTTTTATTTAACAAATAATTGTTTGTCAAATTAAAGTTTAACAGAATTTTGCTACGACCAAACTTCACAGGGAAACTTTGAGTGATAAATAACAGAAATATTGCTCTCGCCGATCTGAACACATAACTTCTGTCTCTTCAAGATGTAATTTTTAGAGAAAGAATTTAAAATTTGAAAAAGAAAAACATCGGGAAAAAAGGGCCGAAAAGTCGTTCAGCAGAGAAAAAAGAACCCCTTTAAGTTCGAAAATGTCATACCAAGTAATGAATATGGTCGCTTTGAAAATTATATAAATTCAACTATAGATTCGAATCACTTTAACTTAATGTAACTAAACATTTATTTGAATGATATTAGATATTTTTAAAAAAATATTCAATATACAAGGATAAATCTGAAGTTTACTGAAAAGAGTTTTTTACATTTTATATATTTTTTAATTCCATATATTCTATAACTCTATTTCCGTAGTTGAAAAAGTTTTAATTGTATACAAGTAAAATGTCACAATGATAACTATTTGAAATGAAAAAATTATCCTTCAGTGAAACATTAGGAAATATGAAAAATTTTCTTATCAGTATATTAATTCATTTTTAAAATATTTAAATACATTTGAATTACATTAAATACGAGCTCAGTCGTGTATTGTGAAACAGTCTCCTCTCTTTTTTTTAAGAGATTTTTTCTTCTTTTATATATACCAGGGAAAATACAAATTCTCAAATAATCACTTAACCATCAATCATTCTTTATTTCCTCGTGAAATTTGTAAATCAGAAATTTAAATTTGCTTAATGCCTTTACCGCAGAACAATTTGTAATAGCTAATGTATTTAACAATTGATTAACGAGAGAACTGTTGATGAGGCGAAGAGGTTTCACAAAACCTTTCAAAATCTATAATTATGTTCGATTTCTCTTCAATTTCTCTATTTCCCATAATATTTAAGAAAAATCTTGATCTTCTGCTTTATGAGCTTTTGACTTTGGATGTACATTGAGCAAAATAAAAAACGGGCCACCCTGAATAACTTCTGACCTAATGATAGGATCTTCACATTCTAGAACTCAATATTAATAGTTCGAGGGGGTGACCTCTATTCTAATTAATTAGTGTATATAATATTTTAAGTTATGAAATCAAAAGCAGACACGTTCTTTTTCAGAACGAAGATACTTTTTTTCCCAACATATTCGGATTTCTAACCCCCTAGGTAATCGTGATCTGGGAAATATGGTCTCCATAGTTTGATCAGTGGTCTCAAAGTTTGGATCTCTAATTGTTAATTTTACTTCAAATATTCGACTTCTTTAAAATTCTTTTTCTCAGAAACTATTCAACAGATTTTGCCCAAATTTTGCACTTTGCTATGTAAAATAGCATACTTTAAAATGGCGTAAAAATAATATACCTAACAATTCAAAAAAATTTCGATTATTATTTAATACAATAATAAAAAATAATAAATATTTACTAAAATTTATTTTTTGTATGGAATAACATCAAGGGATCCAAACTTTAGATCGTCCTCCTGATCAAACTTTGGGACAATATTTCGCAGCGGCTATCTCCTATATTTTATGGGTTTAAAATCAGACGCCATTGATAAAAAGGTATGTTTATTCAGAGAAAGTACGCTTTAGATTCTGACTTCGTAACTTAAAATAGCATATTTGAGGTCAACCCCTCGAACAATTAAAATTGAGTCCTAGAACGGCAAGATCCGATCATTAGATCAGAAGTTATTCAGGGTAGTCAATTTTTTTTGGCACACTGTACGCCACCAATCAGATATTACTTTTTAAATTTTTTGTAAACCAGCTCTAAGTAATTAAATTTTACAACTTAAATTAATGAGTTCTGTTCGTGATAAACGCAGATAGCATAAATTTCAACTTTTTAGAAATGAGACTTTCTTCAAACTGCTGACCTGAGAAATAAGAATTTCGTTCGTAAAAATGTAGGTGTTATTAAGGACACCAACATAATTTTCGAATATGATAATAAATGAAAAAAACAATAATGACAGAAAAAAGTACCTCGCCAAAAAAGATTTTAAAAAGTTCTTCATCCCCCTAAAAAAGTTAAAAACTTCTCTTTCAGACCAAGTATGTACTAATGGTTATAAATGTGCTTTTCTTATTGGCTATTTTCTCTAACTAAAGTTTTCAAGTGAGGATTTAATAAATTGGGTTAAAAAATAGTCTTTACGAAAAGCATTTCCCAAAAGTATTCCGTCAAAAACACATTTTAAACATACCTCCCCAACCAATGAAATTCCCGCTCGTGTCTAACTAAACCACCGATAACAAATGTGTTTCTCGATTATATTTTTATATGATTGTAAAGCTGTGCATTGAAAATCTAATCAATTTAACTGGTTTTTTAAAATATTCCCTTAATATTAAAAAATAACCCTTTAAAAAATCTTTTTAAAATATGCCCTAAGTCTATTTTACAGTGATTAATCTGCAAAAAGAATTCCAAAATTATAAAGAAATATATTAACCCCCTTGTTATATATAATTGTAATAAAAATATGAATAATAATATGTTATAATAATATGTAATATTTGATAATAATATGTAATAATAATGTGTTATTGACCCTCCCTTGATGGAAACTTTACATTAATTTTCTGTATTAATGTAAAATTACTTTACGAAATTCGATACAAGATTAGTTACAAAAGCAAGAAAATAAATGTATTTCAATAAATTCACCACCACGCTATTTCCAAATAAGTCTGGTTTAGCAATTTTAAGATGAAATCTGATAAAAAGAGATCATTAGCTTTTCATTATAATATTGAAACAACTTCTTAACAAATTTTTTAAGGATCATACCAACCTTGCATTTCGATTCTACGAACCTAACATACTATCCGATATAGAGCTACTTAGTATAACCATATACATTATCCGATTTCAAGGGATTAAATAAACATCAGTGTGGTAGCTGCGCAGAAGAATACTAAAAATGACGACAGGAGTGTAAGCTGCATGCAGAGGCTCCACATAACATATTGAAAGTTTGGAATCCTTCGGCCGATGGATTAAATCTCTACATTAGATTGTGTATATTAGATTGTTTTTATTTAATTTCAATGATAAAATTCATTCTTTACAATTTATCGCAAGATTTTATGCTTAATTGTATGAAATATGTTATTTTCACAATAATTTAACTTCAATTTTCCTTTACTGTATTGGATGACCAACTCTCTTCGACATTTAAGATTTTATTTTCAAACAATTTTTTTTCCATATTTTATTTTCAATACTTCATTATTTTTTTGCTCAAAATTTTTTGAGTACAACATTTCTTGTTTCTCTATTCTTTGTACTTTTCTTTCGATTTGAAAAAACTATGGAAGATTTTTATCCTAGACATTAAGACAGCTCAGAAATATAACAATTAGATTTATGTGGTTTAGTTAAATGAAATGTTATGAAAGCTATTTAAGGAAAAGAAATTCAATTGTCATCGTGCTCAATATTTATTTTTATTTTGTCGTTACTGTAATAATTTTCCTAAATTTTACATTTTTGAACTATTTTGACGATTTTGTCCGTAAAAATGTTTTATCGCAAATGGATCATTTTCATTCCTCATAAAAAATAATACACAAAAAAAAAAAAAAAAAAAAATTCTGTAAAACAAAGTAATTTTTGGTGATGAAGCTCCGAAACTATTTTATTTTATAATCGTTGAACAGCCGACCCAGTTCTAGGTTTATGACTGCCTATGCTCTACTCCGTAGTCTTGTAATTTTGAACCCAATCCAGAAGACAAGGGAACTCCAGGATCAAGTATTCGGAGAAATTTGCTTTCGTAGAGGACTTTTTCGATGGAACTAACCTGCATGTGTGTTACATGGAGAGAAAAACCACGAAAACCACCCAAGGAAGTCTAACCCATGGTCCGTGTATATATATATATATATATATATATATAATTTGGTAGCGAGTAAAGTGAACTTAGAGGATGGTGAATGTCGGTAAGGATGGTGCGGAACCCACTAGTATTACGATGGTTGTTTACAATAATGTCATTTAAGTAAAATCATTGTTAATGATTTAATTGTAATTTTTTTTAATCTTCTCTCCTTCTCATGACCTTGATCACATCAACTCAGATAGGACAAGATTTTGTACTGAGAAAAAAAGCAGGGTCAGAACTACCAGAAAATAATAAAAGCTAGTTAGCATTTACCGAAGCAATTTGGTAATGACTTTTCGTATAGTTAATAGCAAAATCTGGTTTTATTACCCTGCTTTTTGGTAGTAAAATCTGGTAAAATTTGATGATTTTATCATGATACCTAAGAGGAGGGCATTAAAACCAATTATGCGGTTTATAAGTTTAAACTGCATAAGTTTTGTATTTTTAGTAAATGTGTGATAATAAGATAGATAATTTTGAAATCAGAATTTCCCAGAAACCGTTACTATATGGATAGAAAATTATTAAATGAATGGTTGCATATTTGGGCTTTACTAACGAGAATTGTTTTCTTTTTTTGCTCTACCAGATAAATGTTATTATCCTACTGTACAGCAATTTTAACAAAAATTTTTTTTAATCCGTGTAATTTTAGCCACGATGGCTCAGGGGATAGAGTCCTCACCTTCCAATGAGGAGAGCCGAGTTCGAATTCTAGCAGTGGCTGTTCGATACGAATTCCGCATCCGGCTTGCAATGTCTCCAGTGCTGATGTAAAATATCCTCAGTAGTAGACAGATCACGGGTTAGAGTCTCCTTGCCGTCAAGCTAACCGTGGGAGGTTTTTGTGGTTTTCCTCTCCGTGTAACACAAAAGCGGATTAGTTCCATTATAAAAAGTCCTCCAACGAAGACAAATTTCTCCCAATACTTGATATAAGGTTACGGAGTTGAACATTAGCAGTCGTCAACCCAAAAATTGGTTAGAATACGAGTGCAAAATTTTAAAGTAACAATAATTATTTGTTGTATAAATATAATTGAATGGAATTAATTTTGAAAATTGGGTGTTTTAATTTATCGAAAAGAGATTCTCAAGAAGTAGAAAGTTAAATCGATGTTTTGCGAGAAAATTATTTATAATGTTTCTTTTTTATTTCCTCTCCCCCCCCCCCCTTCTATATTAAGTATAACTTTTGAAATTGGTGATAAACAAGTGTCATTAGCGCAGGAGGAGGTTTCGTGTGTGCTTCAGAAGTTTGAAATCTCAAAAATTGCCCCTTAATATTTCAGAAACAATATTTTTTTAAAAATCAAAAAATTCGCTAATTATCATCGATTAAACTTTTGCTTATTTAAAAACAAGCTAATAATTTAAATAATTATTCAGCAGACATTTAGCTCATTAAAGATTTTTTTAAAAACAGTTTTTGAACTATTTTACTATTAAATTTTGAGAACTATTTTAATTATGTATTTTAATTTCGTACTACTCAATAGTTGGACGTCTGAGACGTCAATGATTCTATATGAATAAAATATTAAAAAAAAATTTTCCTTACCCAAAGTGATGTAAGTCTTTATTATTTTAGTATTAACGAGCTGAATGCAAAATTTACTTATAATTGAGTTATAGAGTTATAGATAAAAAATTAACTAACAACCAATATTAAGCGTTTCATATTTCTTTAGCTCTTTCTCCCAGTTATTAACTTGTTTCATTTTTATTTATTTATTTTAAGTTAAAACCGCAAAGCAGTATTTTATAATAAATGAAATTAAGAATATCGATTTTTTGGTGGTTCTTGAACAAAATAATTTTTACAAGTTACATTTAAAACAACGTAATTAATTAGTGCTTAACGTTCTCTTAAGATGAGAGGTACCATTTTTCAAAAAAAGAGAGAAGAAAAAAATAGTAGCACATTTCATCCTAAGTGTTTTTTATTTTGTTTTTTATTTATTTATTTATAATTTATTTATAATATAAACTTTATACTTGTATCAGATGTCAAAGAACTAAGTTACAATTTTAATGAGAACAGTTTACAGTGTTAATAGGAGAACACTTTTAATTTATTAATTAAATTATGCAGATTATTAATTAAATTACAAATTCTGACCTCAATTACTTTTTTGTGCCATTTATGTTATTCTTCTTTTTTCATATAATCTACATAGCTTAAAAATTAAAAAGTCTTTGATAATAAATATATTTTAAAATCTTAATTTTAATTTCTTTATTTTCAGGACAGTGCTTAATCTTACTTTTGCTTTAGAGCTTGCAAGTTTTTCGCATGATTTTTGATGTACTTTTTTATTCTTCAATAGTCAGATGTTCATAAATTTAATTTATTTCAAGCATACGTTATATTAAAGGTGGCATTACAGAAAATTAATGAACCAAGTTTATAAAAACCTTTTGATGAAATGTAGAAAAAAAAATTCACGATTATGAATAATAATAAATTTGATTTATTATAAATATATATTATATTTTAAAGGATTTATATATTGTATACGTAGTGAATCAGAATATCATAAAAATTAACAAACTTTAAACATTATTGGTATTATTAATTCTCTCAATTGAAGTTTTTTGAAATCTATTGAAAATTAAAATGTAAATTATTAGAAATAAAAATCATTGCAATATTTTCTTAACATCCATTATTAATAAAAACTTTTAGACGTAAAGAATCACTTTTTTTTCAACCTTGTATGCAACACTAACTAATTAGGATTAGAAAGGACAAAAAATGAAGGGCGAGAAAATAGTAGTAAAGGTCATGCAAAACTTTTAATTTCTGTTCCAATTTTATTTATTTGTACGCAGTAAATCTAAATGAAAGTTTGAATATTTATGCATATTTTCAAAATAAATATCAATATTTTGAAAGGTAATCAATATCGATAAAACGGAATTATTTTCCAGTTGTATTAAAGCGGAGAAACTTTTTTTCATGTTTTCATGATTTGATAAAAAAAAATTTTCAACATGAAAAAAAAAAGAAAAAGCTTGTAAACAAATTTACAAATTGAAATTTAAGTACTATTTACACAAACCTATACATTGAGTTATAGTATTTTTTTATTTATCTAATACCTCAAAATTATATTTTCAATAGAAAAAAGAAGAAAAACGAATTTGCACTTAAATTAATGAAATTATTTGATGAAATTTTCGTATCATGTTTAATGCGCACAATGATGAAATGTCTATATTTATGCATGAGTAATACGATATATTACATATAAAATTATATATATCTCGTAACTAAATGTAATTTATCTACTATTTATAAATAATTCTATAATTCGCAAATAACGACATTTAAAAGAAAACGTAATCCAAACTACTCTTTACTCATAATATCATTTAACTAAACATTTTCAAATACGTTTTCATATATGTTAACCAAAACAATAAATATTGTAGACTTCATTCTGTAATTTTCAATTTAATTGGTGTTGTAAAAAAATTCTTACTGCTTTCAATCTTCTTGCAACAGTTTATTCAAAGAATTCAACGTACTTGGTTAGTAATTACAAATTAAATTAAAAATATTGTTTATTTTATTTTTTAAAATTCGGTTGTTTTCTGATTTAGACATTGGAAACAAAATAACACTGTACTTACCTCCCAATCGGCGCGATGGGGGATTGTTTCAGAAAAGAGGGGAAAGAAAAAAAACAGGGGGTAGATGTGTAAACAAAAGGTGCCCTGCCTCCTTTTCTGACAAAGTTTGTGAAAATCACATTTAGCTATTTGCCAAAACCTCTCTCCACAATTCTTCTCACAAATACTCAACGTTCTATAAACACCACCATCTCCAAAAGACAAAGTCTCGACGCCATTGGTTAGAAGTGACTGAAATGGGCGTTACTACAGGAGGAGTGAAGGCGTGGTTTCATCACTCGAGTGAAGAGAGTGATATCGGATTGGGGCATTGTGAGTGGTAGAGGCGTCTGAACAGTAGGCACTCGTATTTAATGTGTCGTTTGCGGTCGGGCACGAGTTATTTAAAAAGTTTTTTGTGGCAATCCGCTATGGTTCGTATTGAAGGGACAGCAGAAGCGATGGTTGTTCCGAGACGAACTTCCTTCTCCATCAGCAGCCTTATCAACGGCGGCGAGGACGACGATAATGTTCCGGCGACTGCAGCGGCGGTCGTCACTCCACCACCGCCCGCGGTCGAATGCCCTCGGGACTTCAGTAATCGGCGAAATAACATTGATGGAGCTTCCACACCTCCAGATTCCGAGACGAAATCGGACGCGACTACGCCGATCACTTCTTCACCGCCTTCTCCAAGCAAAGTTGCTCAAGACAAATCTAGCAACAAAGCAAAAAACTCATCCGATGACAAAAAATCTACCTTTGAAAAGCCACCGTTCAGTTATAATGCACTTATTATGATGGCCATCCGCCAAAGTCCAGAAAAAAGACTGACCCTAAACGGAATTTATGAGTTCATCATGAAAAACTTTCCTTATTATCGAGAAAATAAACAAGGTTGGCAAAATTCCATTCGACACAACTTAAGTCTTAACAAGTGTTTTGTCAAAGTTCCACGGCATTATGATGATCCAGGAAAAGGAAACTATTGGATGCTCGATCCAAGTTCAGACGACGTATTTATTGGTGGTACAACCGGTAAACTACGCAGAAGAACTACTGCAGCATCTAGAAGCAGACTAGCTGCTTTTAAACGGGCAGGAGCTCCCATGTTCCATGCAGGACTCAATCCAGCATTTCACCATCACGACAAATCAACGCTGGGCTGGTCCCTTGCTGGTTATGGTGGTTTTCACACGCCTGGTGGTCTCTTGTCTTTCAAATACCCATATTCTAGCTTAACAACGAATATGGCAGCTTTACAAAGTCCTAAGCCAACAGGCTTCAGTGTAGATAGACTAATAGGGGCAGAAACTGCCGCAAATCTTCACAATCCCTTGTGGTCAAGTCTGGGATGCCCTCCTGGCTGTACTCCTCTAGGATTAGGTAGTCCTCAAGGTTATTCAGCTATGCCTGGTTGTGGGTACTTACTATCCTCTCTAGTCGCTCCTGGACAAGCTCTTTATGATCTCCAAGCCCTAAGGACAGTTTCTGCAATGAATTGCCAAGCTGGACAGGCGAGAAATGCCAGTCAAAGTTCCACGACGTCCAGTTCTGAAAATTCTACGACGATCTACAAGCCCATACCAATTATGTCCAAACAAAGCTAGTGAAACATCTGCATTCCCATGTACATAACTATACTTTTTGTAGATATTTCATGTAAATATAATAACTGTTCCTCGGTGATGGACTTGCAAGGATTGACAATTGTAAAGTACCAGTGAAGTGAACTTTATGAACAAATTTTGTGTTCTAAAACTAGTGACAACTAAGTTGTGCCGAGCAAAGTAAATATTACTCCTTACCAGCTATAAGCAGGTAAACATTTCCTAATAGTATTAAAGTTATCTTTCGTAACGGTGCACAATGTGTAATATGAAGTAGTTTTATTATTTCATGACTACAATTGTTGGTTCCTATAAACATATCTCATAAAGATTTTATATACGAAAATTTTATTAATTACTTATGATAGTAATACTTACTTTTACTTCAGTTTAAGATTATCTTAATCTGAAGATGTCCCGGTTAAATAATTTTGTTTATTTATAGTTATTTCATTAGAGCTTTAATTTTTTTTTCATTGTAAATATTTTTATTTTATCTAAGATCTTCATCTAATCATTATTGTAAAATATACATTATGTAAATTTTTTTACATCAATTCTAATAACTTGTTTAAATTGGCTCTAATGTCTAGTTTAAATAAATTATTTCTTCATTGCGAAATGTTATGAAATTTTTTTGTAATTTTAATTTAAATGAAATTAAAAAAGTTAAAGGTTCTGAGCTTTATTTAAAAAAGCGTAGTAATAATAATTATAAATAATTATTTAGATTTCAAGTTATCTAAAATTTCCTTTTCTTCTTCTTTTTTTTGGACAGAATTATATAAAGTTTTAAAATTGATTCCAAACACTTATTTAAGTTCTTATCTCTAAAAGCGCATCAGTAAAAATTGTTTTTTTTTTCCTTCTTTTTTTTAAAAAAAATTTGAATTTATTGAAAAATTTAATTTGGCCTTTGTAAAAAAAACTATAAAAAAGTTCTTATACTTTTACTTCTCATAAAATTTTAATATAATTTTAGAAAATAAGCTAAAAACCATTTCTGAAGCAGCATAAATTTTTTGTGTGTTTATTATGATATAATTTTATTCAGGAGTTATTGAATTTTGTTAGTAATTAGTCAATTTAAAAAAAAAAATGCTTTTTAGTTTTAATAATAGAGAAAATAAACATTTAAAATTGAATTCAATAGCTAGTTCAAACTTTATAATAATAATATATAAGCACTAAATATTTTATTTTTATTGCTGAATATAACTGAAAATTTCAGTTTAATGCAACAATGCAGAATGTGCCATAACATTTCAAATCGATACTTCTCTTCTTAATATTTCTGATGATATTTTTGATGTTTCAAGTAGTGAAGTATCTTAAGTACCAGCAAATACGGTGCCTTTAAAAATTACATAAAGATATTTAATATGCGTTTTTTTAGGTAATTTAAAGATTAAATGTTTATTATCCTTTTTTTTTATAATAATTCAACACTTCGCAAAGTCTTTTTTTTTTTTTTTTTTTTTTTTTTTTTACAATAAAGATGTATTTATTTTCATGCATTTTTAATAGTATTTAGTAAATTATTTTTGATCTCATATTGGCATAGATTCTTTGTTTTGTGTTTTATTCATAAAAATGATGTTGGTTTCTAATCTATTTTAATGTGATAATTTATTTTTCTTTTACTAAAACCTTTTATCATAAGTTGTGAGAAAGAAAAAAAAATGATCTGTGAACAAGTTGAGTGTCATAAAAGTAATATCCGCCAATTTTATCAATAAATAAAAGTACATTATAAATTGAAATTGTTTGTTTTTTCTTTTAAACTGTCTACAAATTTCATTACTAAAACTAAACCAGTTATGCTTAAACTTTATGACAATTACGAATTTTATGTGTGTTTTAAATTATTTTTTTAATAATTTATATAATTTAGCAGTAGCTGTTTCTTTTAAAGTAAGTTATTTCTGTCTTTACATACTTCAATTGTTTATTTTCAACTAAATTTATTATATGCATAAAAACGGTTGCGGCAAATCTTTGCAAAACATCGAAATTTAGCGTAAGTGATAGTATGTTGCAAGTATTACCATGAAAAGTTATTAAAGGTATAAAAATAATCTTAATTTCTTTTGAGAACAATATTATTTTTTATTTTCTAATATCTGTAGCTCCAATAAATACATTATTTCTTGATGACACGAACAAATTCATTTATAATTTAACATTACTTTTGTTACCAATCGTTAATTCCTTTTATATTCTACTGGGGGATATTTTTTTAACTAGGGTAATCTTTAAAAGTGGTATAGTCATTGCATTTTCTTTCAAAAACAATTTTTTTAAAAATAATAACTTGCAAATAAGATGTGCAATTTATTCATTTTAATGTTGAAAATAGAAGAAAAAAACTAATAAATTAATTAACATTAAGAAGAATAAAGCGTATTGATGATAAGATAAGATAAAGCCAATAATTTACATTGAATAAAGTCAATATAATTTACAAATACCATATTACAGTGGTTAAAGTAGTATAAAAGTTTCGATGCAACATTGAAGCATCGAAATTTGTATGTTATCTTAACTATTGTTATGTATAATTTTAGCATTAGCTTTTTTATTTTATTATTAAATTAACATGTTTTGAAATTAGATGTATTCTATGAATGTTTATGATCTTCTAATATTTTCTTTCTTTTCTTTTTAAAAAATAAAAAAAGATAAAAAAAACTACAGTATTAAGAAAAAATATACTTTAAAAAAAAAAAAAAAAAAAAAAAAAAAAAAAAAAAAACCAAAATTAGGTAACAAATTTTATACACATATATGTTGTTTGAAGACATTTTTTAAAATTATATTAAGTCATACTTTTTAGTCAAAATCAGTGATATTTTTATTAACCAGTGTGTAATTACTTTTTTTTTAAAAACAGTTAAGAATATTCTTCCCAATGTTTAAACTCTTTTTGTTCATTAGTTTTGAAAATAAAATATTTAGAAAAATTGATTTAAAGATGATAGAATTAGGGTAATAATAAATTATATTGGATGTAAAGCCAGATAATTTGTTTTAATGTTAAAAAAATGTAGCAGCATGTATTTTGATAATGATTGAGACAGCATGACTCGTATGCTTTAATGAAGGCAGGAGTCGATTCATAACTCTATTTCTTAATTTGTTGTTGCATTATGTGAAAAAAATACCTTAGTTCAAATTGAGATTACATATTCTATGAGAGGAGACAAAGAATCTGAAATGTATGTAAGAAGCCGTATCTACTACATATAATATTCTCAGAAATTTTATGGAACTGTTTAACTTTAACATAATCAGTGTTAGTCAGAAATTTCTATACGTTTTGTTCACTTATAGTAAATTAAGTCAACAAATAATATATTAAAAAACATTAAAAGAAAACACAATTTAGAAACGTAAGACGAATTTAATTCGGAGTTCTTCCCTTAAGATCCTTTTGTTTTTAAGTAATTTAATTGAAGAAAATACACAAAGAATACAAATACAATATTTTAGGAAAAAAAAATCCAAGTTTTTTTTTTTTTTTTTTTTTTTTTTGTATGAGAATATGTTACATGTACTTAAGACATGTACTTATCACAGACATTTTTTTGTACTTTAAAACCCAAAAGGAAAAAAGATGTTTTTTCCTAAATTTCTTACTTTGTTTATAAAAACTTTAAACAGCATACTAATTTCATTAAATTTTACTGATAGAAATCATAAAAATGGAGATTAAAAATAGTTGTCAAGAATTGTTTAACTGTCATAACAGATTTACCATAAAATTAAAAGATAAAAGTTATTACCTTAATTAAAAAGAGTTAGAATAATTCTTTTAAAATGCGTTTATCCTTTTTTGTATTTCTGTGCAAAATACAGACAGAAAGAATTGAGAAAAATGATCAATAGAAATAGACAGTTTCCTTAAATCTTAAATAAAATAAGTGTTTGGTCTTATCTCCCCTGTTTTAATACATATATATCGCTTCTAATTTCTTATATATACTTAATTGTCTTTTGAATGTGAAAACCCACATTTTAAAGGCTATCATAAACTGACTAAGTATCACAGCTGACCGTAAGAATATAGAGAAGACAATTCATAATCTATATACATATTTCTCTTATGTTGCACCATAAACTCCAGTATTTCTCTTATACGGTACCATAAACTCGAGTATTTATCTACCTATTGGCAACACTATAGTCATTATTTATTTTGATAGGTAGTCTTAATTAATAATTAAAATATTGTTAAAAAATTAGTTATATGTTAGATACATTTTGTTAGGTTGTCTTAAATAATGGTTTAAGTACTGTTGAATAGTTATTTATATATAAGGTATTTACATAAAATAATTTTGTTTTTTATATAGAAATAAAAATGAGTTACGAAATAATTTTTTAAATTTATTTATTTTTGATTCTTTTTAAAATGGCTGAATAAATTTTAAACATAAACGGGGCCGCATATATATATATATATATATATATTATTATTATTATTATTATTATTGTTAAACTTATATATTTCTTCACAAACATATTTTTCTGAAATTTATGGGAGAAATGCATTATTACATTAGCATTATTAAAAGAGTAATTACATCATTATAACAATCATGACCGTACATCGGTATGCCTTTGTTTTTGGTTGAAAATGAAATCAAGGAAAAGAAATCATTTAATTTATATTCTTTGAAGAAAAACTTATTATTATTGTGCTAAATTATTTCCGAAAAGTTGGGAGAAAAAAATTATCATTATTATAAAGTAAATACATCATGATAACACAATCACCTGTAGTAGGAATTAATTAAATATAAAATTTATGTTTTAGAAGTTATTTGAATATATTTCTGTTTGGTTTTGAATATAAAATTGCGTATAAAAATTCATGTAATTGAATTCTTTATTGATACACCAATAAACTGCTTCATAAACTTATTTTTCTGAAAGTTTTTTTTTCAAAAAAAAAAAAAAAAAAGATTAAATATTATTGTAAATTAATTACAACATTCTAATAAAACTACTTATAACAGATATCAATAAAATAGAAAATTAATGCTATAGAGTGATTTGAATATCTTTCTTGGCTATTTTAAATATGATGTTTTGAAATACTTTGATCGAAAATAATTTTCAATTAAAACTCTTTTAGCTTTAAATTAATTATTACTTCAATATATTGTTTCATAACTTTTTTTGAGAGTTTAGGAACAACAAGATTACTTTTAAAAAGAGATTACATTATCGTAATACAACTTCTCATAGTAGGTATTAAAATATAGAATTATTGCTTTAAAAATATTTAATCATCTTTGATTTTTGTTTTGAATATGAAGTAAAAACGATAATTCTTAATAGATATTAATCAGAAGACTTCCACAATCATCATTTACAGGAATGTAGGATATTAAGAGAATTTAATACACAAATGAAATGTTCTGGGGGGAAAGAACGGTTGTTTTCGAATAGCATGACGCACTACGCCATGATCAATATATATACATTACAGAATACTCACATTCCTTTAAAAAAATAATTGGGGCTTGAATAATAATCAGTTAAGAGAGTTTCTTTTAACTTTCATTGTATGTAGAAACCATACTTATTTTACAGAATCATGATTGATCACCAGCATGAAAGTATTTAAAATAATCAGATTCTTCACATTAACTAATTATTTTCAAGAATAACAAATGTTTTGTCATTAAAATCTACAATACTTTAAAACTTTTTGATTTCTGAAAAATTAGATCTGGCATAAATGTTAAAAAAATCAATGCGCTTTAATTTTCTGTCTTAACTAGTTATTTTCTAGAATGATGATTAATTTGTCATTAAAAAATGCGTAAAAGAATTGCATTCTAAATGTTAACTAACTATTTGGTAGAATAACAAAAGCTCTATCATTAAAGTACAAAAAAATACTTACGTATTAATTGTCTATTTTGACTATTGTTTTATTGAAGATACTGTCGTTAAAATGTATCAAAAATTGTTTCCTAAAAAGTAACTTGTTATTACCAGGAGAGGCAACAGATTTATCGTTAAAGTGTATAAAATCATTAAATTGTCCACTTAAACAAATAAAAAACAACGATTGATTTGTCACTAAAGCGCATAAAATTATATACTGCGAAAAAAAGTATAGTCAAAACTACCAGAATGAGGTAAAATTTTCCGTGTACTCAATAGGACCATCAAAGTGCTTACTGATTTTTACCGAAGCTCTTTCTTAATGATTTTGATAAAATTAACAATAAAATATGGTTTGGTTTCTTAATATGTGATAAAATTTGATAAATGGAGTAAAATTTGGTAATTATATTATGGTACCTTAATGCAGGGCATAAAACCATTTATTCGGCTAAATTTATTTTTCAGTTTTGTTTCTTTTTTTACTAAATGTGTGGTAATAATAACTATTTTTAAAACCAGAATTTCCGGTAAACCGTTACCCTCTGAAAAGAAAAATTCTTCATCAGTTTAAACAATAATAAAACTAAATTTAAAAAACAAAATAGTCAAATGTCAATACTTAATTAGTACCGAATTACCAATATAAAACTACTTACAGCATAATTTTGTTGAATTAAATTTTTTGCAAGAATCTGAAAAAGCTCTTAAAGTTATCATGCACCATTTCTCCTTCAAATCGATGAATTTATTTTATACCTTTTTTAAAAAGAAATTGTGCTCTGATACTCAATCATCAAAAGTCTTTAAAAAAATAAAATCGAACATTTAACCCTAAATCTAATATGAGGAGGAGAGATTCCTTTAAAAAATGTAATCAATGCTTTAGAGGAGAAATAGCTCATGATAATTATAAGAACTTTTACTTTTTATTTCTCAAACATGTAAAGCAATGAAATTAAGCAATAAGTAATTTTTGATAGGCAATATAATATAGTAAGTTTGTCTATTTTGAGATTTTTTTAATTATTGCTTAAACTAAGGAAAAATGATTTAGTTGATATGCCGAACAATTCCTTTAACGTAAATTGCACAAGATCAAGATATTTATCAAAAATTTAAAAACAGAATCTTATTGAATGTTATTATTTTCTAAACTAAAATGCTGCGTGCAAAATTAAATTGGTACAATTTTATCAAAAAAGTAATTTAATAAATAAAAATAATGTTGCAGTTTGTTAAAAAATATGTAATAAGAAATGTTGTAATAATGTTTATAAGATATTTAATAATAATATTGAGGGAAATATAAAATATTTCCCGTTATATTCTAAAAGTCCAATTGTGCTACAACCCAGTATTTTACATGTTTCGAAGGATGTTTTCAGATTGAGTAAACATCCAATATCAGTTTATTTGTAAAAAATTAAATAACATTGATTATAAGTAAATATAGAATTTCAATTTCCGTCTACAACCCTTAGATGGTTGAGTTTGGTCGTAAACAATAAGTATATGAACTGAATATAAACAAGCTTTGAAGAGAGCAAAAAATAACATAAAAATTGAAAATGTTTTATTTTGTAATTAAAAGGAATTTTTTGCAAAAATATGTTTTTAAACAATGAAGAAAAATCATTAACACGATTAATCAACAGTCATTTGATGAGAAAATTGTCTCTACTTTCTGACAATTATTATATTTTTTCCCATTTTTAACGAAGGTAGTGTTTTTTATCATTTGAATTAGAATGTATACAAGAATTTTTTTTTTGGACAATTTGACGGTCTCTATAACAACTAATTTAAATTCTTTTAAGGATTTTGATTTGTTTCACTTTTTCTAAAAATATTGAGAAAAAAGTGATTTTTAACAACAAAAAAAGTATTTTTTATTAAGAAATAAACTGTGAAGAGTAATAATTTTATCAAGATTTCGTGTTGTATTAAACTTTTACAGTTTTTTCCAGTCAACATAAATAATGTCACTATTTGAAGATCGTTAATGTTTAGTTTAGAAACTAAAAAAGACAGTTAAATAAAAAAGTAACTTGATAGAATAGTGTTATTTTCAACTAATCTGGTTTATTATGAGTTTTATATAGCTTTCGTAATATTCTTAACTAGGCTAAAAACATTTGAATAGATATGTTTATGAGATATAAATTAAACAAAAGAAGATTGTTTTATTAAATTTATAATAGACGTATTTGCTGTTTTAACATTTACTTGTGCTCTTTTTTTCTGTTAGATAAAGTTTCAAAAGCTTCATAAAATAAATGTATTTTACAGATATAAAATATATTTAACAGACATAAGCAGTCTAAATCACATACACTTTAAACTTTTTATGAAACCATTAGTTGCAAATTTCAGTCAAATTAATTGCAAAAGAAATCTATTACCTATATCTACGAGTACTATTCATTTTAAATAATTTTCATGGTCTTTCAAATAGTTTTCAATAGTCTTATAAGAAACTTAACAGAAAGATATGCACATGGAAAATAAGGCTTTACTTTTTTAAACAAATGATAGATTCAATTCTGAAAATACATTTATTGGAAATATTTTTCTAAGACATGATGATGAAGCTAAATAAGTAAGATAAAAAAAAAAAAAAAATTTGTTTAAGCAATTCATTGCATAAACATAAAGTATTCTGCGGCGATTTGAGATAACGATTCAGAGATTATTTGTTTAAACATCGATTGACATTTTGTTGTCTAATTTAAATATTTCTGCAATTAAATATTTAACTTACTTAAAGGATGTTACGATTTATATCCTTTTCTGTGTACATTTATCTATTTATTTTTTGGAAAAAAAACAAAGAATTTTTTTTTTTTTTCTTTTTTTTTTTTACTTAATCTGGAATTCGTTAGCATCTTTAAAGATTATTATTTCGTAAGCTTTATTATCAATTTAGACTGTGTCACGCGTACTCTGGAAACGGAGTTTAAACACCAGCAAGTACCTTTAACTTTTTACAATTTTTGAGAGTTCGCTTTATATTATAAGTTAAAGTCTAGAGCCCATACATTTTCTCTTGAAGTCTTATTTTTATTTTTATTTGTATTAATTTATTTATTATGATTTTTTAAAACTAATTTTTGAAATGTTGCATTTCAACAATGCTATACCATGCACTGACAAAAACGTAAAGCAGTTTGTGAGAAAGTACCAAACTGGCTGCTATAGGCATTTAGTACTTAATCTAATTAAAACTGATAAAAGTGTAAACTTGTGTCAAATGAACACACATTTTTACAATTTAAAGTAATTTTTTATTCACCTGTACACTGTGAAAAATTCTGGATCACATTACAGTGCGAAGTACTGACTCCCTGAGTGCAGCATCCGTAAATTCCATTTCTATCCTTAAATTTCTTACCAGCCGGCCAGGTGGCCGAGCGGTTAACGTGCCTAACTGCGAAGCCATAGGCTGCGGGTTCGAATCCCGCTCTGGGCATGGATGTTTCTCTCTTTCTTTGTGCTGTCCTCTGTTGTGTGTGTGTATGATGTGTGAATGTAGCCCACCCTATAAACGGGTTTGTGGCAGTGTGGCGTGGGCAATGTTGCTCGCCTCCGTGACTTTGGTTCACAGGTGCCCACTGGGTAACGCGAAATGAGCAACAATCCCGGCATAGTATGGCGAAGAACGAAAAGTTCAGTGCCTGCCAGTAAAAAATAAAAAAATCTTACCATTTTTTTATAGGGACATTTATTTAGTTACAGTGAGTCACTGATTTTATAGAAAATATTACTGTAAAAATTACGATATATCAGATAATACACGGTACATCAGTTCGTAAAATTTTATTGAAAAAATAGATTTTAATGTAAAAATTACTGGCACCCGGAGTACTGTTACTTTTTACCGAAATTTTTCACAGTGTATAGGGGGATTAAAAAATCCTATTAAACATTTCAAATGTTATCATAGTAAAAATTGTTTTTAATTTGCAAATAGTAGAATTGTGTTGTCCACATTTAGTTTTTAGTTGCTTTGTTTGCTTTAAAATAAATAAATAAATAAATAAACACGAGGAATTTATGACAAAACAAAAATAAAATAGAATTTAAAAAAAAAAAAAAAAAACTACTTTTGAATATCTTACCTAATTGTTTTTAGTTTGATTGCTTAAGTCGTACTAGAGCTAAACTAATGTGCTATTGGCTACGGTCAAAAGAAATAGTACTGGTTTATGGACGCACAACTCTACTAAAATATATGTCAGAGAGAAAAATGTGGTGACAATTACAAGAGCTCCCCACCGCACTGCCCAACCGCCTTACTGTGTCATCTAATTGGTTGTTTATTTAAATAAATTGACTGATTTCAAAGCCATCGCAAAAAGTCACCCAATACAACTACAGAGTCTTTTCTTTGGTAATAGGCGAAATTATTTATTGGGGCAAACAAGATTAAATTTCTTCAATTGCGTTTTTTCAGGTTGTCTATCTATGTTACCAGATATTTTTAGTTTGTTAGAAGACAAGTCTTGAGTTTGGCTATTTTCTCTTTTCCTTTGTTTATTTTGGGCTTCTGGTTGAGTGATTTATTTATATTGGTTTCCCATCAATAATTTTCGTCAACAGTTCCGTCAGTTTTTTAGTTAGCAGGACAGGTTTTGTTATAAAGTTATTTTTCTCTGAAAATTCTAAAAGTAAATATTTTTATTAGATTTTTTTTTTATATTTTTTTTTTGAAAAAAAAAAGCTGTTTTGAAGCAAAGGAATTTTTCCAATATTATTTTGTTGTTTTATTAATTATAAACTGGATATGTGAAAATAAAGTAACTATTTTTCAGACCTCATTTTTATCTATCATAGTTGCGACTGTTGCTGGTTATTTATTAGCATATTTAAAGTAAACAGTATAAGAAAATTTGCAATTTATTTTAAATGTTTTAAAATCAGTTTTGTTTTGAGAATTTGTAAAAGCAATTTGTTTTCATTACCGATTTTCAGGGCATGAATACTAGAATAAATTTTTCAGAAATAAAGAAATAATTTGCTCCTATTATCATTGATAAAAGACAAACAATATTAGATGTTGTAACATGTATTCAAAAACAAATATTCTTCTCTGCAATTTCTAAACATTTTAGATATTATCTTAATTGTAAATAAAACATCGAAATTAAAAAAAAACAAACAAAAAATAGTATATATAAGTACAATATACTATACAACTAATAAAATAAAAAAATCATTATAAAATAATATGCAAATTTTATTTTTTCTAGTTGTATTTTAAATGAGAAAAATATCAAACAGAAAAATAGTAGTTTTACTGTTTCGTATGCTCAAGAGCTCATTTATATTTTTAATTATAATTTCTTCCGTGTCATAAAATCAATATTCACTTATGTTGTTTATGAATACTTCAAACTGCATTGAGAAGGAATAAAGAAAATTACATTATTTAAAATTATTATGCTAGCTTTTCTTATTAAAAGAAAAACTCCAAGTAATTAACGTTTTACCAAGTAATGTTTTGAAATTTGAAGTAATAATAATAACAATGCAACACAACTAATTTTAAATGCAGCATAAAGGTATACTTTTCATTTAGATTATAAGCAAACTAAGGAGCATTTTTTCTTTTTTTAAAAAAAGATATCAAGTTTATCGACACCATTTATAATTTTGGTTCATATCTAATCCAATTAATATAAATAATCCAAGTGATTAAGATTTTTCTTATCAGTGCTCTTATAATGAGTCTTGCAAATACAAAATAATGTAACACAATTAACTTTAAATACAGACTAAAATATTAGATTTTTTCTTTTTATTTTAGATTAAAATCAAAATAAAGATTTTTAAAAAAATGGTACATAGCAAAAAATTCAGGATCAAAGTAAAAAGTCCCGGACCACAGTCAAAAGAACCAGCACTCAGGGTGCCGGTACTTTTCCCCTTAACATGCTACTGAATAAAAAATCTGATATACCGTAATTTTTACAGTAATAATTACCGTAAAATCATTGAATTACTGTAATTAAATTAATATTTTTGTAAAAATTGAGGTATAATAAGCAATATTTATAACTAATTTTAAATATAATGTTTTTATATACTCTGTAAAAATATGGGATTAAATTACAGCAAAATATACCGGCAATCAGGGTGCTGGTACTTTTTTACCGTAAAATCCATTTTTATCGGAACATGTAAATTATTGAACAAAAAATCTAATATACTGTAATTGTTACAGAAATAATTACAGTCAAATTACTGAATCACTTTTATTAAATAAATATAACTGTAAAAATTATGGTATGATATTTTTCGGTGAGAAGAATTTTACGATAAATTGGGTTTTACAGATAATGCATTCAAAGTGCCATTATCGTAATTTGATACGGAATTTTATAGTGTATCAGATATCAGGTTCATTAATGCTATTTGAAATTATGGTGTTATCTTTCCTTATTAAAAGAAATATGGCAAATATTTAACAATTTTATACAATAATGATCTCAAACTTGCAAAAACAAAATAATGCACATAATTAAAATTAAATGCAGACTAAAATTAAACTTTTTCCTTTTAGATAAAATTAAAAATATAAAACGCTTTTTTTTTTCTTTTTTTAAAATTGTCATCAGATATGAGGCTCATCAAAAAGAACCCGTATGCAGCCTTATCACTTTACTCTTTGACAAAAATTCGCAAAAGCACCCTCTGACACGTGACTCGAGGATGCATCAAGGGTATGGGGCACGTGCCCGACACAAAAGACCTCTAATCTAGCAACGTCCGCATCTTTGGGATAATTTTCTGATCCCGTAGCTACCCTGGAAAAATTATGACCCTTTCTATCTGCAAATACGTGCACTGTTACCAGTTACACATAACGCTCGCCGCGATTGTTTGGTGATAAGTTGAAACTGGCTGATTCAGGCGATTGTGGTCGCCAAACAATGTATAGAAACTTAACACGGTAACGATATATATAGAATCATTCTTTCATTTCACTTCTTATATTTAATAAAATTACTTCGTAATGGAAAAGTGAGCAAGAATTCAAGAACAAGAGATAATTCTAAGTGAAAAAAAAAGTTTTTCTTTTATCTCTTTCTACTCTGAATTCGTTTGATTATGCCGATTGTCCATTTGAAGAGTCTCTTGTTGGCGATATATTTTGTGATTAAGGCTTTAAAAACAAAAAGATACGACGACAAAAAATTTGCTTTGTACAAATTTGTCTTTTTACACGTTTGCGGTTGTGACTCACCTCAGACTCTTCGATATATATATATATATATATATATATATATATATACTAGATATATATACTAGATATACTATATACTATATACGATATATATACGAATATATACTATATACGATATATATATACTATATATATATACTAGAGGGCTCAAACCCCCTGCTCGCGACCGCTCGCCAACCCCTGATAATTGCTACGCAATGACAGTCGTTTTCCCTTAGATTAGCTGGCAGTTTTTTTGCACCAACATCACATAGAGAGAATATGATAGGATTGTAAAATGTCAGAGGTGCTTATTATCAGCATTATAAACTTATATTCCGCCGTCGCGTATTGATAGCACTACGATTATTTTCCAGGTGATTTTATGCTGCTAAATTATGTTCAGCTCTATGTCGCTGTTGATATCGCCTAAGATATTCACGGTGATCCATTTTTTATAAAAGATATAAGTTTTTTTTAAAATAAACTCAGTTCAATATATTTTGTTAATTTGGAATGTAAATAGTTTCTTTAAAGAGTGTTGATTCGTGCTTCCAATAACTCTACCCGATTTATCAAAGCTATTAAAATATATTGGAATTCTAAAATAAATAACTGCGTTCTATCAAAACAAACATTCTACGTATTATAAAACTTTAGAACAACTATCTTTTTACATTGCCACTCAAAATTATTAATAAACTCTGGATAATATTGCGTTAATGACACTTTAATCTAATGACGTCATAAACAATCGTTTGCATAAAGTTTAGTTCATAATAATCATAAAGTCTTGCATAAATAATCGTTTGGTCTTTTTATGGCTTTACGTAATAAGTGTGAGATTTGTTTTTTTCTTTCTTTTTCTTCTTCTTTCTTTTCTTTTTTTTCTTTTTTTTTTTTTTTTTTGGAATGGCGATGTTATAATTTTGTTGTTGAGTTAATAAATCTTCCTTTTTATAAACGTAATAGTAGAGTTTTCTTAATTATTTGATTCGAAATCCTCTGAGTTTTATTTGAGGTCAGTTTGTATTTTGTATTTTTTGACAGCATTATTAAAAATTATTACCTTTTCACACACATGCGTTCTCAATTTTTATTGACTGTTTCGTGCGTTACTAACCAGAAGTCTTCTGTGATTGATTATGTGTTATCATTCCACCCTCTTCTTATATATAAATATATAAAGATATATATATATATATATATATATATATATATATATATATATATATATATATATATATATATATATATATATATATATATATATATATATATATATATATATATATATATATATATATATATATATACATATATATAATATAATTGTTGTCGAAGGTGCGCGATTTTTTGCAAACCATTTAATTTGAAGTCAGTGTCATTTTCTTGGTGCAGAAATGCCAATTCTGTTGGTGTCATGAAAAGACGGATCCATGAATAAAATTTAGCTTCTATAAAAATGATCTATTTTGAATATCTGTAACTTTTTTGAATGCATTTTAACCTACATATTTGTTATGTTAAATTTTTTGTTTTGGTATCATTTCGTGTTTCCTTATTTGACCTTTTCCAAATTTGGTGCAGAGGTCTGCCCGGTTGCTTGGAGAGGTTTTGATAAAAGAGGTTTCCTAAAGGTTTTCTTCAGCACAAAGTCTATGGAAAAAATTCAGTGCCCCCAAATAGTGGTCATAAATAGAGGTGGTCGCTACACAGGTCGCTACATTTTCGGGAGGTTTCACTATATTGTTGGTGAAACTTGGAAGAGTTTCTAATGGAGATCACCGTTCAGCTATAATCATAAGTTTCCACCAGCTACATTTTCAGTACAATCTTCCTCTGGTGTATATTCCATGCTATTTTTGTTTTTCCTTGTTTACTTGTTAATTTGTGACCCCTAATATGGTCGCTTTTTTGACTTCATTCAAAATGTAACAGAACGCAAAAAATTGTAGATATTTTGATTGGTAATTAAGGGAAACCCTGCTTCATGAAGCCACCACTTCACGAGAATTGAAAAGAAATGTAGAGCCTAGGTGCGGGAAGCGGTTATACTGCGGAAAACATAAACGTTATTGGGTAATTAAAAAAAGAAGAACGAAAAAAAAAAAAAAAAAATAAGAAAGATAAATCGTAGAACGTTTAGGAGTTGAAAATGTGAATAAAAAAGCTTATTTAGATAAAGTTTCCAAAAATAATCCATAAATTAATTACAGTCAAGTGAATCAATTGATTTAAGTGAGGGGATTCTAAAAATAATAATAATTAATATTATTATTTGGAATAAATGAGTGACAGTTTTAACACGAGACATATTTAAATCAATGTTCTCAAAATTTTGCATTGAACTGTAGAAAATTCCGAAACAAATTACGGTATAATGTACCGGCACTTTGGGTACAACATCCGCAATATCCATTTTTCCGTAAAATATTACACCGTAATTCTTACATTAATATTTATTTAATTAGAGTGATTCAATGATTTCACGGAAGTTATTACTGTAAAAATGTTTTGTCCCGTAACTTGTCCTTCCGTAAATGGATTTTAATTCCGGTAAAAAGTACCGGCACCCTAAGTGCCGATAATTTTTAGCGCATTTTTTTTTACAGCTTCTTCGCAAATTCAAGAGTCTTTAAATGATTGAATTCGGAAGATAAATTGATTTGAATTTATTGGATCAAATCAACTTATTTGATTAACTAAATTTCTATTTGTTGAACTATGGACTGGTTAAAACTATACATAAAATAACTGACTCTAGTAAAAGGATTTGATACTATGGCTTAAAGAATTTTGCATCGAAAAAATTTTTTGACGATTCTGCAGAAGTAACTTGAACCAGTGTTTGATTCCTGGGAATTCAAATTTTTAAAATTGGTTTTAAAAGACAATTTGGGTTTGATTTTTTAGATTTTAAAGAATGAAATAAAGAATCTTGTTTTCATAGATTCAAATCAACGACTTAACGAATCATTGTCACATAATAATGATTCAAATCTTTAATAACTTTTAAAATTTGAATAGTTTTTAAAATTAGAGCTGAATTCATCATCGTTTTTCAAGCAAAAAAACAAACTACCAATCTTCACATCATAACCAACAACATGGGGATAGAATCCCAAAATTTTCCCATATCCTCCAAATACAAAACATTCAATAAAAAGAGTTCCTCTCCTTTTATCAATTTGGCTACCCCCGACTTGATATGACAATATCTTTGTCACCACTTGTATACTAGGGATTTCATATAATCCTCTAAACTGCGGAAATAAATGCTCTCCCCCCCCCCCTCAAACTATAGTACAGAACTCGTGAGTGACCTTTTCCTGTGCGGAGAGGGGTGAGTGTGCAGGGACTAATTGAGATCCCAAGGGGCTGCTTTGCCGGGAAGTATGCTTGCATTGTCCCCCGGGTGATCATCTATGGTGAAGTGGTGCATTGGAACATATGTAAAGGCAATTTCCTAGCTTTATCCTTCCCCTTTGCGCGTCGTAGCGACAAAAATGAATGCAATCGTTACGCTTATTTAGGCTTATTTAGGAGGGGAATTGTATTATGTTTCGCAAATTTTGTCCACCTCTGGTTTGGTCTTTTGTATATAGAAAAATATAAACTAAAAAATATTTTTTATTTATATAACAAATTAAGTTAAATTTCATTAAAAGGATACAATTGAAATTCTATTAAGATTTTGATAATAGTTAAAACTTGCATGTATGTGTATTTTTTTTTTTTTTTTTTTTTTTTTTTTTTTTTTACAAAAAATTTAGTAAACTAAGTGTACACCACCTTTAATGTATATTTTTTAGAGTTCCTGCCAAAAACGAAGCAAAAAAAAAAAAAAAAAATTATGCATATTTTTCAAATTAATATTTATAAAAGAGCGACGCAATCGAAATCTAACAAATCCATATCAAAGAAGGCGCGATATAAAAAAAATATTGTTTGACGACCAGATAAAATTTGAAGGAGCCTTAAAAATTTTCCTTTCAACTCTTTTCCTTTTTTTTCTTTCTTTCTTTCTTTTTTTTTTTTTTTCTTTTGTAAATCAAAGAGTTTTTCATAACCTGATTAAAAAATTGTTTAAAGTATAATGAACTCATGGTTCAATTCAACACCGTATTAAGGTTGCAATAAATTTACTGGATAGTATTATTCAAAGTACCACGAATTTTGCGATTTTCACCACGCTGAGCCAATTTTTCTGAAAGAGTAAACTAAATAAGGCCAAAGAATCATAACGGACTTGAAACAAGATATGAATTAATAATCAGACCCCGCATCGTAACTGCTTTGATTTGAGTCCTAATGTCATCAAAAAAAAAAAAAAAAAAAAAAAAAAAAAAAGAGAGAGAGACCAAATTGACATGACCAACAAAACTCGAAAACGTATGGGGATTGTATAACTGGGGGTGGAAACAAAAAGCTGCATACGCTTTTTAGGTATAAAAAGGATTAAGTCAAAACAAAATATTAACATTCATGAAAAATATGGGTGGATGAAGGAAACAATGCAGAAGCATAGGTAATTTAGATTATTGAGAACAATGATTGAATTTTAGATTATTTTGATCATTTTCCGTTAGAGTACTATACAGAATATTTAAACGAAGGTTATAAAATGAACTTCAATAAATTACTTTGTTTCAAGCTATACGACGTCACGAACTAAAGGTAAGAAGGAAAAAAAAAAAAAAAGAGCTTAAAGAACGTGAAATACTAAAGGAAGGAAGAAAAAAAAAATTGTGGTAAAATTAGCATTCTGAATGGTTATGATATTGCCTGGTAGAAGAAAGAGCCAAAATCATAATTCTGTTAATAAAACCAAAATATACGGTATTAAACCATTCATTTGGAAATTCTTCCGTTCATATGGTAACGATTTATCTGAAATTTTATCTAGATCAAATTTCTTTTGTTGAATTCTTATATAAGTTAACGAAAAATTTGGTACAGATTAAAATAACAAAATTTAACAAAAGGATACTAGAAGCTTTTCTAAATACTTAAAAGTTGTGACATTATATTCTGTCCTAGCTATATTTTTATTTTAAATAATGTATATATATATATCAATAGAAACAAAAAAAGATTAAAAGAGAAATAGAAGAAAATTAAGAAAATCAACAAGTTTTATTTAATGCGCATACGCTGCAAGTGAATAGAACTCATAAAATAAATTAAAAATATAGAAAAAACATGGAAAATAATAAAGATTAATAAAAAAATTAATATAAAATATTTTTAAAAGTATTTGAAAAAAAATTTAAAAAAAAAAAGAAAAATATATTAAAAAGTGGTAAAACAAAATAAAGAAAAGACATAATCTCTTCATCAACTCTCACGATTATATCCACAAAAAAGAGTGCTTTCTAATATTGTATCAATATAGCCACTGCAAAATATATTAATACTATTATTTTTAAATAATTTTAAAAATATTTTTTTTCTCTTTTCATTAATCTTTATTACTTTCCGTGTTTTCTCTATATTTTTAACTAATTTTATGAGTTCTTTATATTTGTAGTTTATGCTCAGTAAATAAAACTTATCAATTTTCTAAATTTTCTTCGTTTTTCTCTTTTTTCTTTTTCTCCTTTTTGTCTTTATTGTTACCAGTTTTTAAATGATTTGATTCCGATGATTGGCCATACATCATCTTCATAGCAACAAGTGGTGCATCTAGTTGTATAACGAAACAGCAACCGAGTCATTCTCATGCTTATAAAAAGGTTAGTTAATAATAAAATCAAATTGCTCATTTTTTTCTCCAGAACATATTGCTATTTGTATATGGGCAAAGAAATTGAATAACAATTCGACAAAAAAAATAATTAGATAGTTTTAATGCATATAAATATTACTTAATGTTTTTATGGAACAAACTCGTTTTTTTTTTATTGAAAAAAAACCATTTTAAACAAATTTTAAAATAAACCCTGTAAAGAAGTGGTTTAATAAGTGGGAATAGAAATGTGGAGAGTTTAAAAATAAAATTTTGGAAATAAATATGCAATTTGTGAAAAATGTAATAAATCTTTCAACAGTCCCTATCATCGAAAGATAATTTCATAATTCTATCAATACGATACTTTTTCATTAAAATTGTATTACTTTTCTGTCAATGTATGAATACTTCTATACATGCAAGCATAATCCTGGATCTTTGATATTCGTCTGTAAATTAATGCTTACAGACATACAAGGCTTTTATTATTATTTTCATTAATTTTCTTCATATTATTATTATTATTATCATTATTGCTATTATTGTTATTGTTATTGATACTACTACTACTATTAGCATTATTTTTATTTCAAAGACTTTTTTTCTGATGATAAAAAGAGTTGCAATTTTCGTTGTAATATTTTTTGATCATACCTTAGAAATTTCAATGTTTTAAAAATTTCGAAATGAAGGCTGTGCGATTAACATCAATTTCATAAATTCCAGTTGTACTGTTCCACCCTGGCTTTATTTGATCAATAAAAGATTGTATTAAAAGGGATCATTCGCATTTTACATTTTCCTTACAAAATAATGTTACCATACATTAATAATAATATTATATAACGTGTTATCATTATGAAATTTATTATTATTATATAACTTATTTTTATATAATTTATTATTATTAAACTAATTATCGCTTATATTTTACAAGTAATTATATGTTACTGCTGCTATGAGATCTTTAATATGTAGTTTATAACTGAAAAAATTGCATGAATCATACTCAAATCATTCAAAAGCTATGATCTTTTAAGATTTCAACTTGAGAAGTTTCGAAGAGATCTAATCTCAGACCCCATATTTTATTTCAAACAAATCGTATATTCAACAAAACATACAGACAATCAAAATAATAGCAAATATTTATCGACATTCAAAAAAGTCCGAAAATTTATAAAACGAAAAAAAAAAAAAAGGGGGGGGGGGATATCATAACATCTCGAAAATTCGTTTTCCTTGAAATACACAGGCACACAAGCGAACGGAATTAAAGAAAATAAATCGAATTGATGTATGCATTGTCATATGATACCTTTTTTATTCCGTTCAAAAGTATAGTAGAAGTAACTGAATATACTGAGAAATAGATGGAGTGGCTTTTTACTGTGGTCGAAATGACAAAACAGGCGAGAATTGGCACATTCAGTCATACGGGTGTCGTGAACATATCGTCTAACCTACCCACACAAAAGCTACTGATTTCTGGCTATTATGACGAACAAAGTGCCGTAATCCGAGTTCCCGACGTCGCACCTCCTACTCTTTTGGATTTAGCCCCTACTCGGACCATTAAACATGGATTCCGTCTCAACATAAAGCTACAAATCGACAACTTCGGCGAGTTCTCACGGAATATCGTAAATCACTGACGGATAAAAATGTTACTAAATTTTGTGTTTTGTTTAGTGTACTCGGAGGTCGATATGATTTGGAGAAAGCGACACGTGATGATATTTCGTTTCAGCTTATGTTTTATTTCCAGTCAAAGTACATTGGATCATCTGTAACAAAGAGATATTCATTTTGAGGTTGTAAGCCCAGGTGAAAGGTCATGAAACTTAACTATAGAGTTAGATATTTTGAAATGTGTTGAAGTATACTGTCCTTTAAATTTGCTGCAACTTTAATATGGCTGAACAAAATTATTGTGCATTTTAAATTTATTATAGTTTAACTCCATGATTTAACTTGCACATAAATATTCAGTTTAGCATTTTAATAAGGTTTCAGTGCAGGTTCAAATTTGTGCGTGATTAATGTTCAACGTAGAATTAATTTTTCCGAGTATAGTTAGTGGACGATAGCGTCAAGAAGAAATGACCGGAGTCTTATTATGCTGAAGGCCTTGGCCTACATTGGGTTGCAGAGTCTGAGATGATTATGTATAACAAAATGCAATTATTATTTTGAAATAAATATTTCATAAAATATAAGCATATAAAAGTTATTTGTGGGTGATTTTTACTTATTCTATCTAATAAACGGATAAAATATGTTTTTAATTTCCTTAAATTTTTTTATAGGGAAAATGACAGGAACCACAGCCTCATTAAAATGTTTCTAAATTTTGTGTATTTGGAGGTCGAAATGATTTGTAAAAGTTTGCGTGATTCATATTTCCGTTTAACATTGACGTCAATGAACGAAACTGCAAATCATTTTTAAAAGTCTTTTAAATTCGGGTTTCAAACTGAAATCTTTGAATTCTGAAAAGTCATGCTAAATGCTCCTATGTCTGTCTATTTCTTATAGAATTACTTCTAAGAAACATGATAGAACACATAAATTTATACATAAAACGAAAGAAAAAAAAACATATTGATTATTTTTTTTGGCTAGAAACACCATGAATGGGGAAAATATATCCGATTACGTTTTATAGGTAGTAAGCTCATCACAGGGGTTTAACATCAAATATTTCTAGCCATAAGTAGTTTTTATACTAGAATGAAAGTTGTTGCGATTACGCCAGGAATAAATACTCTGAACATATTGAAACAAGTGCAAAAATGTTGGAAAAGACGAAGGAAAGTTTTTGGTTATTTTTATATTACTAAAATTTTTGTTTCATATCGTTATGTGGTAGTAAGTTTTTATGATGCATGCACGTTGTCGTTTAATTTCAGATTAACTATTCCCCCCTTTATAGTCTATTGAAAACGCTGTTATATTTTGTTTCATTATTTTATTCTTTTGAGTTTTGAATTTGTTAGTTTATATACCGAAAGTGGACAAAATTATGAATGGCAATACATTTTGCTTACACCTTTTAGTAAACAAGTACAATTTGTATTATCTTAAATACAGGCTCCAGTTGAACTTAGAGCTTTCTAGCTTGTCGAACAGTGATCGAAATTTTAAATGATGATAAATCCCTTTTTTGATAATAGAGTGATAAATTCTGTTTGTAGCGGTCAACAAACGATTGAAATATGTATTATCTTTAAATCAAGAACTCCAGATGAGATTTGACCTAACGATGAAATTTGATTGATGATTAATTCTATTTATCATTAATCAAATTCTGCTTGAAGTGGTATGAAATGTTTCATGCTTAGATAGTTATCAGATACTTCACTTCAAAAGAGATGAGAGTGTTATAGCTTGTCATAAAGTGGTCGAAATTTCAATATCCTCAAAAAGCGTGTTAATAAAAACGTAGGAAAAGGATAAGTTTTGATTGGTATTCCTCAGAAAGTTTAATAAAGAAAATTCAAAATTTAAATTTAACTTATTTCGTTAAAAAATTTTTTTTCTTCTGATTATTATTGTTACTTACCATCAGAATTACATAACAATATTTGTTGAGAAAAAATGACACTATTAAAAACACTGTCACTTGAATTTCATTAAATATCAATGCAACAATGAACTAAATCTTGACAGGAAGCATCAATTCCCTGTATAAAGAGGGGAGTTTAAGGTATTAAGAGTGGAAAAGAAAACAGGGATTTGGAGGGGAGCCAGAGCAGATTATTCCAGTCGAGGGATCTTCGAATCGAGCAGTCGGCAGAGCACAAAGCATTGCAACACAATACCTTTCTGAAAACATATGGCACGCTAACGTCAACATACCAACAATGCATACACACAACACACCGACATTTCATCTCTCCGCATATTGGATCGAAATTCCCTTTAAATTTTCCCTTAGATTCCAAATATCCCCGAACTATTCCCCACATTTTTCAAAATTGGAAAAATTGCTACCCATTCAATTGGTTCAAACATAAGACTCTTCAATATAAGATGAAAAAAATTGCTTATATATTATATATGTTAATAGCTTAACTTGGATATAATCAACGATCAATATAGATAAAATAATCAATCGTAGTTGAAGCGCTTAATAGGGAAATTACGAAGTCGTTTTTTAATGAATTTAAAGAAAAACCAGTTTCAAAAGTGCATATAAATATTAGAAGTATATTTATGGAGAAAAAAAAATCTCACCTATTTTCCCACTTAAAATAATTAAAAATGCATACTTTTAGCATTAATAGCCGACTATAACAATATTTCTAAACGAATGAAAATGAAGTTTATTCGAACATAATTTCATTTTCCGATTAAGACAGAAAATACTGTATCCTACTCATGAATAATTTAAAAATAGCGTCAATAAAGTACAAATAAGGGTACAGAAATGAACATACTATATTTTCGGTTCTATAAACAAGAACCATTCTCAATGCTTAAATACAAAATGGCAAGATGTCAAGTTGAATAATATGATTTCGTGGCTATAATAATAACCGTAATGCAAAACATCAGTTTTAGTTACCTGAAAACAACAGACTAGATATTTTTAACTAAATGATGTCACATTGAATGTCCCAAAAGTAACGAATTAACATTTAATTATTTAAGAAATCTAAACAACATGTGAAAAAAGACTTATGTGAAATGAAAATTACTTTAATTGCAAGCATATTGGGAAATTTTCAACTGAATCTGACAAAAATTTAAGGAGTTATAGTGCGTGTGATAAAGAAAAGCGCTGTTTTAAAAAGTAGCCATTCAAAGCTTATGACAATTTAGACCTCCCCCCATGATTTTCATATTTTAATTATTTTTTAAAGGTACTTCTTATTGAAGAACATAATTACCATTTAGGTAAAAAAAAATTTTTTTTAATATTCATATTATAAAAATTTTAACAGGCATAAAATATTTATAACTAATCATAAATATATTGTTTTTTATATACGCTGTGAAAATTTGGGATTAAATTACAGCAAAATATACCGGCAATCAGGTTGCTGGTACTTTTTACCGTAAAATCAATTTTTACCGGACCATCTAAATTACTGAACAAATAATCGAATATACCGTAAAAATTACGGTATAAAATTTTATGGTAAAAATGGATTTTAAGGTAAAATACTAAATTTTTTTTTTTTTTTTTTACAGTGTAAATTTTTTGTTTCAAAATAATCTTCTCAATTGCTATTCGAAATCTTTTGAATAGGTCTATAAATAGTAATGAAGTGATTATTTTTAAAGAAATTAAAGCACAAAACTAAGCAATACACAGAATTTTAAATAAATTTTTTTAAAAATCAGTCAATTAAAATGTATGTTCTTTATATGAAAATGGCTTAACAAAAATTTAAGCAAATGTGCTTCTCTATTCAGATGCATCGCCAACAAAAAAAGAGTGTCGCCAGAAATACGGGATCACTATAAGGGATCTCGTATGTCCCATGTATTGTGAAGAACATAAAACATCCTACATAAAAAAGCAGGTGAATATAAAAACTTTATTTTAACATAAGGGTACAACCACTCCAAATCTCAGCAAGGGGTCCACCGCCCGTGGTTGTATTGTGGAATCATTTCCAATACACATCCACAGTGGCCTAATAGTTTATAAACCCCTTGGTGGAGTAGTTTATAAGTTTTTTTCTTTCCAACCATTTGTGTATTTAAACATATTCTTTTCAAGACGGAACCCAATCGAGTATAACCATGGATAGGACTAGAAATTTGTGTCATCAGACGGTTTTATAACATTTTTTTCCTCCCCAGGATGAATTTTAAATGATACTTAGAAACTACCAGCTTCAAAAATTTTAAAGGAATTTTTTTTTTCCACCTGAGGATAATAATTGTTGCATTGAAACTACAATAATATCTTGAATATTGTATGAGTAATGTGGAATTATGATACATAGATTATGGAATTTGCAAAAGTTCTTTAACAATAGCTCAGGATAATTTTAAATAGAATTATTAAATTTTCCACCTCTGTGTATTTTCACATGAAACAACTTTTAAATATAAATTCTTATTACATTTTAATGGAATCAAAAAAAATTTATCTTTATTATAATTATCCACTTGTACTATATATTATTATATATTATAATGTGAAATTATCTGTAATAAGAACATAATGGTTTATAACCGTTTTACAACCATTACACACAAATAATGCATACCAACATAGGAAGAATATAAACTGGATTTTTAATATTATTTTTATACTCCCAGAAAAATTGTTTCAAACTTGAACCATAAAATAAGTAAGTTGAAGTCATGAAACTTTGCCAATTTGCTACAATATTAATAAAATCTTAAATTGAATCGTGTTTCGGTATAAATTGTACCAAGAAATTGGCACCTTAATAAGATTGTACTAAATTTTAACAATATTGTCGATCAATATGCTCCAAAATTTTTATTTCGATGTATACGATTAGAAAAATTTAACATTTCGATGTAAAAATTCTTATTTTTTTCTTCAAAAATTACGATGAGCAAGAGGAAAATATATGACATAAATAGTATAAAAAGACTTAGTTAAATAAATATCATTAGCAACAGTTCATGATTTAAAAAAATCATATATATATATATATATATATATATATATATATATATATATATATATATATATATATATATATATATATATATATATATATATAATTGTAAAAATAACGTAATTTTTCTTAAAATGTAAATTGGCATTCATCGATCTGACCATTTTTCACTGACGCAAATAAACAATTAATTAATATAAAATACTGAATTATATATTATTAAATAGCATAAGACTGAATTATATATTACTGGGATTACGTTAAATTTTTACTAAAACAAATATTATATTATTAAAAAAATCTATTGCTTCCACATTTTTATTATTCTTGTAAGAAATATCTTATAAATCATAAATATTTTAGAAATTTATACGTAAATTTCTATTACATTTTAAAATTTCAAAATTGTGTGTGTTTATTTGGTTAGTTTAAAGAGGTAACGAAGAGAATTTTCTTCGCTCTCTAATTTTTGTTGTAATAACTGTTTTACACACTCTACACTGAATACTACATTTTAATTGCAACTACGGTCTGTTCAACTTGTTAGAGCGCCGGTAGTACATTTGGTTAAGGTATCGCTCACCTTGCTGGTAGAGAGCTGGAGGGTTGTGAGGTTGATCTTGGCATTCGATTGAACAACTGGTGTGTATACGTAGCAAGTTATACGTTAAATCTATCACTTGGCCAAAACTCCTCTTGGAAGTTGAAGTTTGGAGAGAGGGTCTATGTCGTTTGGTTGAGGTCAAAATTACTTGGCATTCCTACCATGGTTGTTTAAAGATGGATCTCTGAAAAGGGCTGCCCACAGTTGTGTGATATGCCCAATTTGATATGTTACTCATGAGCTAAATAAATAACTATTGAAGAATGACTGAATAAACATATTCGAATATTTAAAGTAAGTAATTTTCCAGCAAGTCTCAAATCTCTCCAAATAACATTGACTAAAATAAACATTGAAATTAAGCAAAACTGAAACTCTGTAATTGAAATTAGATGACGGAAATTTAATGGCGATAACAATATCGATAAAAAAAAAGACGTTCAATATTATAATTTCTTTCAAATTCCAACTCAGAAGTGGGATGATAGGGCAAAATTAAAATGCACCCCAAGTTGCAAATATATAGCTAAGAAAAATAAAGTAAAAAAAAAAAAAAAATATGATTCAAAAATCTGCTCTTATCATTTCCCAACACCTAAAAAAATAATAAATATAAAAAGAAGCATTTGTGGAAGAAAAAGAAAATATGTAATTCAAACTACTGTTCCGTACAGTCCGCGGTGTACTTCACAGAGAGATATAGGGCGGTACGCGGGGTGTACTTTCTCAAAAGGTGTGCAGTCAAGAGTACGATATTTGACACCGCGTCGGAGAAAAACAAGCGAAAACATACGCATTGGGTACAGAAGGTTCTCCATACCCTGTATTACAAAGCAGTCAAAACCCCTGTTGTGTTAACTCACCGGGTATCGGTTCAACTTGTGGGTAAACAATTCGGCCCTGCGACCACAAAGGTTTTATGTCTCAATAGAAATTTTAGAGGGGGGATATGTATAAAAAAGGAGGGTCTTTTCATGGGGGGTAGTTTTGTGAAAGGATATATAGGGAAGACGGGAGGGATTTTGATGTGAAACCACTGATTTCTACAGCGTGAAAAGCGATTGTGCAAGCCATGTGACAAGCTGAAGGTTTACCAAACATTATAAGCTTTGGTCGATTTAATGAAAATATTGTCGCCAACTAATGCTGCTTTGGAAACTATGGATTTTATTTAATCTATGAGAGAAAAAAATAGTTGACATCGTAAAAGGGGAAAATTACCGAGAATGTGATTGTAATGAGGAAGTTAAATCACAATTCAAGAAAAAATATTTATTATCATACCATTTAAACGACTCATATTACACTGTTAAAATTTTGAAGCGCGTTTAATCCGAATATCATTCAAATTTGAAACAATCTTAATGTGGAGCAAGGTTGAACCATATTATCGCTGTTCTGAAACTTGATTACATGATGCTATGGATTAACTTGAACAGAAACTTGGCTATAAGTAACACCTTATTAAAGTCGCTGCAAATTTACAAAAATGATTGCAAAATATTAGGTATTAAAAATTCATTTTTGTTTTATTCATTGAGCACTAAAAAATTAAAATGACTTGCATTTTTAAATATCTTAATTACACTGCGAAATTTATCCACTATGCATTCTAACACTTATCTTCTTATCTTTCCTTGAACACTTCCTTTTTCATTCAGGCATTCACCATTTTCATCCGCTACTCGACTCACTTTGTTCCATGAAGACAAAAACTAATGCCAATGGTTTTGTGAGTCGTTTTTAATCAATAAATCTTTGTTTCTTGCACACTTGCTTTTTGTGTTATGTTTAATTCACTTGATTTAACATTTAACTTGCGCTAATTTTGTGAAATAAACGGTAATCAGAAAAACTACTATTTCTTTATTTGGAGAGTCTTGGTCAGTCTTTCATCAGAAATTTCAAATGCTTGATTGTAGTGGCAAAAAAAAAAAAAAAAAAAAAAAAAAAAAAAAAAAATTTAAAAAAAATATCTCATTAAAAGAGCTTAACAAGTCAGTAAATAAATCAAAATTTATAAATTTCAATTTGATTTTTTTTTTTTTTTTTTTTTTTTTGCAGAAGCTTGACATCTGAGCAATCAGAATTTTTTACCCTCGAAGAATTATTTTTCAGAATGTAGAAAGTAGATTTTAATAGTATTCGGTTCTTCCCCAAGTATTTTTTAATTATTAATAGTTATTGGTTAAGGAAACTCGGAAAAATAAATTATTTAAATTATGAAATTTTATGTGAAACATTCAAAAAAATTAATTCTTGCTATTTTAGCTTTAAGAGTGATTAAATAAAATAAGGAGAGAATATTTTGTAATTGAGTTGTAACTTAAAAGCAACATTTTATTTCGTATTTTTGATTTTTATTTAAGCTTTAAACAGTAATATCTGAGGTAATAAAAGTTGAATACTGAATAATAACTTAAATAATCATTTTAATATTGGTTCCAATTAATGATTCAAGTAAGTGATTTCAATTAGTTAATTTGAATAAATGACTTTAAAAGCCTATTCGAATCAGTTAAAGAAATGAATTAATTCTGAACCCATCAATTATTTTTGATACATTAGGTATTAATTCTAATCTTTTGATTCGAATAAAATCCAATGAATAGTGGTATTTAATTCATCATATTTACTTTATTATTATTTTCAGATTTATTTTCGCTTATTCATTTTCTTTGTTGTGTTTCGATTTAATTAAATACCTTCTAAATCTGTTGATTATGACCCCTTAATTTGATTATGTCGATTTCAATTTTATAGATTTTGACGATGATTCTAATTTATTAATTTGAATAAAATCCACTGAAGCATGATTTGCATCACCTAATTCAACGAATTCATTTTATTAGAACATTGGTGTCGCAGGCGTCTAGTTTCTGATTGGGACGAAATTAAACTACACAGTTACATTAGCTCTCTAAATAAAACACATAACAAAATTTGAAAAAAAAAATCTACAAAAGGATTCATCTCTTTCTTGATTTTACCTTTCACGAGTTTAAATTGATCATGATTCATAAAAATTTTCTTTATTCGCCAGAAATATTGAGCTGAAATATTCGCCTGAAATAAGAGATTTATAATTATTGTGAGGGTGGCATGGTAGCATATATAGATAAAAACGCCTATGTATTAGAATAACTTTGGTTGCTCGTTTTCTCAGTACAATCAGTTGATTTTTGCTCAATTTGGATACGTTAATAGGAAGCAGGTAAATTTAGATACTGATTTTATTCAAGTTACTAGAAAAAGGAGAGAGATTGTGAGTTTTGAAATGAATCACCTGCGTCATAAGATTAGTTTAGTTAGAAATATTTTGATTATTCAGTTTTTCAGTTCAGCTGAATTAGTTGATTAATAATAATTATTAATTTGAATTTGTAGACACACTTCGATTTTATTATTATTAAGGTTTAATTAAAATTATATTAAATCATGATTTTAAAGTTCTTATTCATTGAATGTAGTATGGTTTGATAAGAATCACTTAAATTCTGCCCAACTTTTTCCTAACGTTCTATCCTGCATTGGTAGCTGATAAAGAAACTGAGAGAAGTGATAAATCGCCAACAGTGGTGGCCTTATTAAAAAAAACTACCAGCTCAAAAAAATAACATCTCTTTTCAATAGTGATGTGTGCATGTAATGTTTTGTATAGCTTATGTGGTTTAAGGATAAGTTTTCCAAGCTTTTTTTATATTAAAAAAAAAGTCTACTAGATAAAAGGAGGCCTATCGTTGTATTCGATGCCTGCCAATTTTGAATCTCTTTATAGAGGTCCCTAAAAATCTATTGTATTGCCCTTAACCGGTCGGAGGAGTTTGCTTAAGCTTCAATTCTAATCTGTTTTTTTGATTCGTAATAATGTTCGCTTTGTTAGGGAGTGTATACAATGTAAAATATGATTGATTCCATCAATTAGGTTACGTTATTTTAATAATGTTATTACATTAGGACTCGATTGTGGTTACGTTAAAAATATAGAGACATTTATTTCGTTTTTACTATCAATTAATTTGAAGGGTATTGATTTGAAATTAGGCTTCATATTTCTGAACCAGAATAAGCGATTTTTTTCGAAGAAATTTTTTTTATGATTTGGTTGGGTGGTACGCTTTATTTCAATATTTAATTAAAAAATTTTTTACAAATTCAGTTTCATACTGCTGTTTGACATAGAATCGAAGGTTCGATCGTAACAATATAAAATGCTTTTAATGATAAAAACTATTCAAAGGCAATAATAAATCTTACTTTTTTTTCTAACACCAAAAGTATTTAGCCAAATTTAAATGCTTGAATAAGAGAGGTCTTTTACGTTTTCTTTAATACAAGTCTTAGTTGAGACAAACAAAATTAAGTTCACAAAAGTTGTATCAGGTTATGTCAGCATTTTAATAACCAAAAATCTATCTATTAAATTAAAAAATAATTATATTGTAATTTTATGTTTTTTTAAACACATTTATTACAATACTGTGTTGTTTATTTTGAAAACCGTAAACTTCTCACAACAAAATTTTCCATATTTTTAACCAGATTCTCAGTTTGATATAATTTTGTGAGAGTATTTAGTTAAATTTTTCTCTATGATATTTTTAAAAATGACTTCAACTGTCGGTTTTAAAAGTGACAAGAACTGACTATTTATTGATTGTAATTTAATATGTTTGATATGTCTCCAGTATGTGTCAATTGGAAAAAAATAATAACATATATATATATATATATATATATATATATATATATATATAAAAGATCAAAATGAAGATAAAACAAAGGAAAATTACAGACTAATGAAAAAAGGGGAAAAAAGAAAATTAATAAAAATAAAAATAACAAAAACTGGAAGGAAAAAAAAAGAATAGAATTCTTTTTAAAAAAATCCGGAAAATAAAGATATAATCTTTTCATCAGCCCACACAATTATATCTGTAAAAAAGAGTGCTTTCTAATATTGTATTAATATAGCCAAAGTAAAATATATCAATACAATAGTGTGAGGAGCACTCAAAATTTTTTTACAAAAGTTACAACAAATAAAATAGAACACAAAAAGTAAAAATAACACGTAAAAACAGAAAATAAAATATAAAGAAAAAACAGAATAGAACATAAAACATAATCTATAAAACGAGTAGCGTAATCAAATGAACTTAAATGAACGGGAAATTTTTCAAGAATGGTTTAAAATATTTTCGTAACAAGATTGCCAGATTGCAAAATATGAAAACAAAAGCGCAAGTTGAGATAGCGCAACTAGAGAGGTTTTGTTTTAAAGTGCGTTCTTACTGCATTACTGAAGTGCGGTTGATTTCTTAGTTACCAAGGATGGGCCCGAAAATGGATGTGCGCAAGGTTATATTATACTGGATAATTTAAAGAAGTTGACTATAAATAATTTTAGACAGCATTTGGTGTATAGACTCTGAGGAAGGTTCTTGTTTATAGATCTGAAACTATAGTATGTCCACTTATGTACTTTCATTTGAGCTTTATTCACGTTGTTTTTTTGCTTTAGTCTACATACCACGAAGTATACCTTATCTTTTGCTGGATGATCATTATATTTTTTAAGAAACGTGTTCATGCAACATAGAAAACAAGAGAATGAGAGAAATACATCATATTTAGGAATTTAATTTAATGATATTTTAATATAGTGAAGAGCGTTGCTTTTTCTTCATGTTTGGGATGGGTTTTTTTTTTTTTTTTAGTGTAAAATTAAGACTTGTCAGTTGTTTGTTCGCAGTATGTGTTAAACCCTATTAGACCCTATTGAAGATCATTTGCCGTCTTGAAAACAAATTGGATTTTGTGGTTGTAAAGAACGGTATTATGTCTTTGACGTTATTCAATGTCATACAATACTTACTTTTTAATAAAAATAATTGTTGTATTGCATTCAATAATAAAAAATGGTCTAATAAATATATGGTTTAATAAAATATATTTGCCTAAACCATTTTTTATTACTTTAAACATTTTCATAAAAGATAAAATAGTGATTATTAAGAACATCTCTATCCAATGAAAATATTAATAGGTAAGGTTTTTTTTTAAAATCTCCTGGATATCTTCTAAACCTAAATTAAAAGCACGAGTAATTTTTAAATGCGATAGGTCATATTTTATATTTTAAAGCAAACATCTGATTTCATCAAATGTTTTTGTTCAGATATTACTAGAACTAATGAAAGAGTGTAGTAGACAGCTTAAATTTGTGTTAGCAACCTAAAAGAAGCAAAATTGTTTCTGTGACAGTCTAATTTTAACATACTGAAGCAACCTTAAGCCTGAAATGCAACAGTTAAGTTACTGATCTAGTTCAACTCTGCAGCAACAAGCGCATGTCCTTAAAATGAAAAGTATTTAGAAAGTTTTTCTTTCCTAAACTTATTTTTACACTGTAAATCTGCGATGATAACATAAATATGTGGGACTAGAATGATGTTGTAAAATATTTTTTGGTATAAATAGATATAAATGAAAAGAATTCTTTGATTGAGCGATGTTTTTATCTATTTTCTTAGATTAAAGTAACCAGTGCTTAGAGTTAATTACAGTTCATACATGCTCTTATGTAGAGAAATTAATTCCTGGAAGAACCATCCGTGTAAGGAACAATTGGAATAAATGGATGGCAATAAGCCAAACAAGCCATAAAACAAAATCAAAATCTCAAAAGCAAAAGTCACATCATGTGATTAATTTTTTTAAAAAGTGCATTTTGTTTTCATATAACCCATCGCACCTTTTCTTTAGCCAGCTGGGTCAATAAAATCTTCAACGGTGTCAAGATCTGAAGATGTTATCATAGTCACAAAGAATCTCTATTGAGTATTTCACACAATACAGCTTTCTGCCTTAACTTTATTGTAGCATCGAAATGATATAGGCAGTATTTCGACATCAACATAAGAATTTGAGGCGGGAGATACAAGCAGGGCAAACAGATCTAAGTCAAGGAACCCAAAGAAAATGTTTTCGCTAGGAACAACAATGCATCTGGGTGGCGCAGATAATACCTGGTCAGAATACTGAGTAAATATTTAGTTACTACTGAAAAGGTAACAAAGATATCAAGTTAGTCGAATTGCATGAAAAAAAAAGGGAACATATAGTTTGTGCTTATTTTTCACCTGGAGTGACCCGGATATTTTCAGGTGCAAAGAGTATTCAAATTTAAAAAAGTGAAACGTAAACAAAAATTTCCATTGACATAAATAATGTTCAAAAATGGTGAGATTTAATTTTTTTTTTTTGGTTTAGAAAATAACATTTCATAATTTTAAGCCAGTTTTAGTACATTTGATAAAATTTTTCGTAATAAG
Organism: Parasteatoda lunata; assembly: GCA_949128135.1. Lineage (NCBI taxonomy): Eukaryota > Metazoa > Arthropoda > Arachnida > Araneae > Theridiidae > Parasteatoda > Parasteatoda lunata. Next base: position 55,866,192 of record OX421970.1, on the reverse strand, counting down.
AGAAAAAAGTTGTGATTATTAGAGAAAAAAAAGAAGTTCTTGATAAATTAAGGAGAAACAGTTGCAAAAAAGGAAACGAAGGAAAAAATAAATAAAAATATGACCACCGAAGTCGACGTCTTCAGGGGGTACCGGCTCCGGTAACCATAAAACAAAACCTTTTTCTATTGAGAGAGAGGCAAATGCCTAAATAAGCTCCCTCAGTACCCCGAAGGTTTTGTATAGAAGTCCAGGAAAGAACATGAAATACATTAAAACAATTCAGAAAAGAAACTCAAGCAAAATCATCAAAAAATAAAAGTTTTAGGGAAGCTGTGAATAATTTGAGTAATAATGATTTTCTTTTTAATTTTTGTAAAGTTAACTTTTTAATTAAGAAAATGATTGAAGAATTCTAGTTTTTTATATCTTTTTTTCTTTTAACAGGGCGCAATTCAAGTCTTAACTGAGCAGCCCCAGTTAAGCATTCTTTTAATATGTTACGTATCTTTTCCTTGGCTTCTTTTTTTCCTTCTCTATCTGCGCATTGTTATAGAGGGCGTTGTTTTCTTTAGTTTTAACGTTTCCTTTTCATTCGGATTAAAACTGCTGTTTGACCTGGTTAAAGTGAGTTTTTATTTTTTGATGATTTTGCTTGAGTTTCTTTTCTGAATTGTTTTAATGTATTTCATGTTCTTTCCCGGACTTCTATACAAAACCTTCGGGGTACTGAGGAAGTTTATTTAGGCATTTGCCTCTCTCTCAATAGAAAAGGTTTTGTTTCATGGCTACCGGAGCCGGTACCCCCTGAAGACGTCGGCTTCGGTGGTCATATTTTTATTTATTTTTTCCTTCGTTTCCTTTTTTGCAACACTTATTCTTTATTTGAAATCTCTGCTGCTTTCAAGCGCGTTTTTTTCAAAGAAGTTTTTTCATTTTAGATTTAAAAAAATTTTTTGTTTTCTTTTTGTATTAAGGAGAAACATAATGTTTTTACATTTTTTCTTTTAATAACCGTCGTTGTTGAACAGCCGATCCAATTTTTGGGTTTACGACTACTAATGTTATACTCTGTAGCCTTGTAATTTTGAACCCAATCCAGAAGATAAAGGAACACCTGAATCGAGTATTGGGAGAACTTTGCCTTCGTGGAGGACTTTTTGATGGAGCTAACCCGAATTTGCATTACATGGAGTGGAAGACCGCGAAAACTTCTCAAGGTTAGCCTGGCGGCAAGGGGAATCTCAACCATAATCCGTCTACCACTGAGGATATTTTACGTCAGCACTGTGGTCGGTGTAAGCCGAATGTAGAATTCGTATCTACCAGCCATGGGATTCGAACCTGGTTCACCTCATTAGAAGGCGAATGCTCTATCCCCTGAGCCATCGCGGCTCTGTTTTTACATTTGGAAAAAAAAAAAAAAACCATTGTAAAATGATATGCTTTTAAGCATATTTAGTAGTTATTCTGTTTATTTACTTGATTTATTAGGTTTAATGTACAGATAACTAAAATATTCCTAAAAATATAATAATAATAATAAAACATATGACGAATCAAACAACTAAAGGAGATTTTTCTTTTACTGTAATGCTAAGTCACAATTTTCTAAGAAAAATGTAAGAAAATTTATTGAAGAACGGAGAAAGTTCTAACTGAATACAAATGACCCCACAGCTAAAACTGAATATGATAAACTTTGCAAGGCAGTGCGTAAGTATATCACTGAAACAAAAACAACAAACATAACAAGGATCTAATGAAGAAAGCAGATGAAGTTTATAAAAACTTGAAAACAGCTAAGAATTAGAAAAAACGGCAATTTCGCTATAATATGAGAAGACAAAACACAACTAGTAAAATCGTCCACGAAATCGAAAAACTCGTTGAACAATCTTATGATCCATTAATTATACAGGTCTAGTAAAATTAGACATTTTTTCCCGAAAAAAATTACTGTTGAAGTTATTTTGTGACAGAAAGAGTTGTTATGTTCTAGTACGATATCTTAAAATGTATCGTAACTTAACTTATATTATTTAACACATTTAGTTTATTATTTATTTTAATTCAACTATTTATTTAAAAGTCTTTTTCGTATACTTATTGTTAGAGAATTCAGATTAAATAAATTTCCGGTTTTATCTTGTTTTTAGAAACTCTGTTTGGGGTAACGGTATTTATGCTTTCGGTCAACCTGTGTATTGCGTGAATTTATGGCTTTTACTACTTATTTTAATAGTTTTTAATCTAAAAAGTGTACATACTTTAGGATGAGAAAGATTATATTTTATGTGATAAAAATATTAAAAATCCGGAAAACGAAAAAAAAAAAAAAAAAAAAAAAAAAAAAAAGTAAAGAAAGGATATAATCTCTTCATCAGCTCACACGATTATATCCGCAAAAAGGAGTGCTTTCTAATATTGTATCAATATAGCCAAAGCAAAATATATCAATACAATAGTGTGAGGAGCACTAAAAAAATTGAAACGAAATTAGAACACATTAGGTAAAAAATAAACAAAAATATCAAGCAAAAAACAAAAAATAAAATGTAAGGGATTATAGAACAGTACACGAGAGGAAATCTGCATGGTGAGGAGCGAATTTAAATGAACTTACTCGTACCGGCATCTTTCAAGAATGATTTAAAATATTTACGTAATAAGATTGCCAGATTACAAACCATGAAAACAGAATCATAAGTAAAGTGATATCTTATGGCACGTTCATCATTTATCATTATTTATCATTTTATATCATTATTTTTTGTGATATATATATATATATATATATATATATATATATATATATATATATATATATATTAATAGGTGCATTAAAATAGAAGCACTGACTTTTAGTACATCGATCTAAGTGCGCAAAGAAATTATCACTTTTTTACTCATCAGCTAAATAAATATTAAAAAAATAGGATGAGTCTCTGGTCAAACTTAATCTATGTTCAAACCACTCATATTTCCCTTATTTACATTGTTCAGATGGTTTTTTATTCTAACATTAAAAATTTTTTTGTTATTCTAACACTAAAAAATTGTAACTTAAAAACTTTGAACAAATCATATAAATTGATGCAGTTTGATTTTTCAAATGCTGGAAAAGTGTCCTTGCATACTTTTCGAATTGTGTGTATGATGATTACATAATAATTTCTAAATAATGTGAGTATTTGAATGATAAAAATGTATTTTTATGTGTTAGGGATGGTTAAGCATCTTGCACACTACAGTGACTGAAGATAGAGAAATAATTTTACAGAAAATGAAGAGAATGAAAGAGGGGGAAAAAAAAGAAAGGTAAACTGTGATATTAAAAAAAAAAGTTTAAACGATACGACGCTCCAAATAAAACAGTCCCGCAGGTGACTGATCGTAAAGACACGGTTCCCAGTAGAACACCGAAATCAAGCATCACTGGCTGCGGTCAGTAAGTGGGTGGGTGAACCCTTGCTTACGGACCGAGGGTGCGCGGTATTGGTCCTCGTTAAACTGTTCTACCGTAAAGTGCTCGACTTCGCACATAGGTCGCCTGGCTACCAAAGCAGGTGAGCCATTCCCTCTCCTGAGGATCAAAATTGTGATGGCATGTCTTCGGTCCCAGACAGTCACCAATAGCCCATTGTGCAGATCCAGTGCGATATACATAAAGTGCCTACCTACCTACTAAGTAAAACAGCTTTCCTCGATTTTTTAAAATATTTTAAAAAATGATGTGTAATTTTTTGCAATTATTTTCATATGACAGGTAGTTTTTACGTTTTATGACTAATAAATTCAGCCTTTTTAAGCCAGAAATATATACATTATTCAACCATATTAATCACATTAAAACGCATTTTTAATTCTTATTCTTATTTATTGTCGCTGTGTACTTGTCACCCTTAATCCATGTTAAAACCTACGTTATGATTCTAAAAAGCCTCATGTTCTCAAAATTTCTTTTTGGTGTACGTCAACCGAAAAAATTGTCTCCATCGAATAAAAAAAAAAAAATTCTTAAAACCACCAAACTTTGGCTGCTATCATTGGGTATTCATCTTCCTTGGAGCGAAAACAAAATTGTCGCTGCCTGCCTAGGGGATCGCCTTTTATAGCCTAAACATGACATCTCATACCTCTTTTACAAAAATAAAAGAAGGGGGATAAACACACCCATAGGATAAAAGCTGGCGGACCGACAGCTTTTTTGTCCCAATGCACAAGAACATGCACACATACACGCATATGGAGCCTTGTCGGTCCGATTTACCTTTGAGGACTCGCTCACCTGGAATAAAACCTTGCTAAAATGGAACAATTTCCCCAACCCCTACCCCTAATGCTTGACTATTCTAAGGCTTTGTTGTCGTTGCTATTATTTTTGATTTGATGCGGGAAAGTTAGCCCAAATAGCTTAAAGAACTTGGTATTTTTGCTGCGAAAACATTCGATTTCGGTATTTGCCTTTTTTTCTTTCTCTCTCTTATTTGGTCTATAAAATGAGCAGTTTTGGTTGGGAAAATAAAGAAATCATCATTTTCCCCCTTTATGTTTATTTTAAGATAAATTGTTATTATTTTGGAATAGTTAAACAAATTTTAATATAACACGGATTCCATGGTATTTAGAATTCAGTTATGAATTTTTTTCTTCTTCTTTTTTTTAAGATATATATAAAAAGTAAAATTCTCTAAGGATTGATTTAAGTCATTTTATATTTATACAATTTTTATACAATCTTTATTTTAAAAAGAAAAACAATATTAGCATATTTTAATAATGCATTTATGGTACCTTAATAATCCAAAATCAGATGGGGAGATGCTTACTAGTTTTCATTTCCCTGTTTTATGTCGGAAAAACTTGTTCAGCTAAATTCTTTACATCGACTGTTTTTATATTTCTTTCTGTTTAGTAGTACCACGGTAGTTACAATTAATCGATTCAAAGAAAGCTAATTTTTAGACTTTTCTCGTAACTTTCATTTTTAGTGTCTTGTAAGAGTCACATTGAAATTTTTTTGGAAGTATTATAATTTGTAGTTGTGTATAATTCCCTTCACTTACGCACTTTTATGTTTAAAGTAAACGCGCAATAATAAAAACTGTGAATTGTTTAAACTAACTAATATTTATTTTGTAAGTTAAAAAACGTCCTGCCTCAGTTTCAAACACAATAAAAAAATTTCTACGACTAATAGGAAAGAAGTAAAATGACGCGTAGTTAGTTAATTATAATTTATAGTTTTTTTCAAGATATTAAAAGATATGTTTACATAATTTAAAACTTGTAATTTCCATTACTTATACATTCTAATTATTATAATGAAGTTTGTAAGATTGAAGAAAACCACGAATACTACAATTTCGTTCACTAGCGGAAATTACACATGAATTTTCGAAATATTTTCTCAGCCATGATTAGATACATTATTTAAGCTTAACTGTCGCCTTTATTGAACATTTAATAAAATTTAAGAGAGGTCCAAGAAGTCGACTCCACTTAAAATTACATAATTATAAACAGCAGCTGTCGTCTATTTTAATAACTTTGACAAGCAATTTCTATTTTAAAATTTGAAACATTTATTGTAACAAATCTCGTAACTTCACTACTATCAGAATTCGCACTCAAGAAATCAATCAATGCTTGTGATTTAAAAAAATCTTTATATAATCATCTTTTAATTTTCGTAATTTAAAATGAAATGACGTACCCAAATTTTAAAAAAAAAACTTCTTGAAGGAATTTAAATTTTAAAAAAATGCAAATTTTTAATGTGATAAATAAATTTTAGAGGGTAATTTAGTTCATTTAAGTACTTTTTAAGTACAAATAAATTTCGATGAATACAAGATGAAGTGTGCTTAAACTTTTTCCAGTATTTTCGAAATTCAAATTATTCCTTGATTTACGACAAAATACATTATATAATATAAACTTTCATTGCATCACCCTCATTAAAACTTTTCTGTAATCTTTACACATTATTTTTGTTTAAACATCCAGCTATTGTAATTTTGTCCTGAAACAAAGAGCGATCCAATTCAGTAACCCCCAGAGGTATTGATTTGTTAGCGGAACATGGAGGACTTTGTGACCTAACAGATTTAACGTTCACCAGTCACCATTTACTAAATGGGGAGGTCTTCAACCGGCAGGGATCGAACTCGTGACTTCTTGGACGCGGTCCCAATGCCGTACAAACCAGGCTATCCAGGCCCTAAAATTTAACTTGAAATCCAAATTGGAGAGAGTAGAGGTCTATTAAAATAAATTCGATTGACGAAGAAATAAATCAACTTCTTCTAGTTTTTCTTCTACTTCTTCTCAAAATTTCTCTCTCTCTTTTCTTTTTACATTTAAAAGCAAAAATGAAATCAAAGTTTGTGTTCATCAGTCATATAAGGCCCAAAGAGTTTTTTTTTTTTTTTCTTGAAGTTACAAGGTTATCAAAGTTACGTATCATGTGAGTCAAAGTTACTATAAAAATGATTAAATCGTCTCTTTAATTGATTGAAATTTATATTTATCGAAAGGTTCTTACAAAATATAATTAAAAATTTTTTTAAAAAATCAAAAATTGGGTGCATTCTATATAAAAATAACTAAAATCTTTTTTTTCTCCCTTCCCTTAATTTGTGAACCATAATATGCATACTTTTTTGACTTCATTTCCAGCAATAGTTCTAAAAAGGCGTAATAAGGACTGTGATTGCAAAACACCATGTATTGTGTCATACGTTAATTGAAAAATTCGGTTCTTTGCAAACTGAAACTGCTGATGTCATTTGTCAGATTTATTGCAACAAGCCTTGTGTATAGCAAATTGACGTCATTAGCTTTCTAAGAGCAGGATTTTCAAATTTGCGTAAGCCACATGTACTAAAAAGAAAGAGTGGAAAATTATAAAATAAAAAGAGAAAACTATATAAATTAAATAGTCAGTTTACGTAATATCCAGCAGCTTAAATATATTATCACCTAAACATATTCAGAGAATATTTACATTCTCTGAAATTCTACTCCAAAATCTAACAAATATATTCTTAAGAAGATCGGAAATCTGACATTATTTCTACAACCTTCTCCCTTCCCAACACACCCACGGCGGTCAACACGCAACATCTAGGGCAAGCAATATCACATTTCAACTATTGAATGCCTTAAAAAACAAGAAGAAACTTAAAAGAAACTAAAAAGAGAAATAGAAGAAACATTCGAAAAGTAAAGCTGTAACATACCTGTTTCGGATGTCAATTCTAAGGACAAGGGAAGCCATTCTAGAGAGAGAGAGAAAAAAAATGTTCTGTGTGTTGTTGGTGACATGTGTTTCCTGTGGATTAGATTTAGAATCAGAAAAGAGAAGATTATGGAAATTTTTGTCTCGTAATCCGCTGCGAGGTCACACATTTCTGCATGTGGTCAAACGTTAAGTGAGACAAGATGATGACTTAATTTGACTCGCGCGGAAAGCTTGCTGTTTTTGTTTGATGTGAGGGGAAGAAGTATATGATAGAGCTGATTTTTTTCAGATTTTTTTTTTATTGAAAAATATCTGTAAAAGAAAAAAAGTGAAAGGATTTGAATACACAAATTTATTAGTCAATAATACAGACGTAGAATGATAAGGAATGCACATTTCGAACATGAGATTCGAAAATAAAAGGAAATGATGAATACGATACAAGGTAACCATGCAATGAAATAATAAAATGACACACAACACTGTAAGATAAATTTAAATCAATGATGCAAATACGACGAGGCAATATAATGATACAACATCTGCAACGACAGTGTCATTTTCCGATCAGTAAAAACCACACAGGTTTGTGCATTTGTATCAAGTTGTGCATTCTAAGTTTTTTTTTTTTTTTTTTTTGAAAAAGTAACACATCATTAATGGAAGGTTAAAATATTATAATTAAAATATAATACTTATAAAGAAAAGGAATTAATGAGTATGATATAAAGAAAATTGAAATTTTAAAAAAATGCATCTATTGCCCTCCAATTTATAGTTAGGAACCAAATTTAGTTATATTGATTCCAAAGAAATGTATTTAGAGAAGAGTTTCTACTCTAATGCTAAGGGCAGCGGTTCCTAAATAATGTTGTATAATGATAACTCTAGGATTCCGTGTAAGTTTTACAATCGATTCGAAAGTGTAATTTTTTTTTAAATCAGTAATGATTTTTAAAACCTGACATAATATTTTTTTGTAAACAAAAAAAAAGCAGAATTTATTTTATATTTTGGTTATTTTTATGAATTTATTTAAGTAAAATACCATTAAAAAAAGAAATATCGCTTTAAAAAAAAATTCTCCCAATAACAATATATTGCATAAATTATGAAAAAGACTTGCATTTATAAAAAATTTTATCATTATTTCTCATCAAACTCATTGAATTCAAAATAAAATGACTGTTTATATTGTTTTTTTTTTATTTTACAAAATTTATTATTAGTTTATTAATTTTTAACTTTTTAAATAAATTTTTAAGAGGATGAGCCACATACCATCTGGAATCCTAACAGAATCTCAATCAACTAAATCAGGCTAAGTAAGATTTAAATTCAAAAATACTGGTACAATTACCCTAACTTCGAGTAAAAAAAAATTTATTAATTAATTAATTAAAAAAACATAGTTCTCATAAATAAAGCTAAATTATGCAATACTTAAAAAATTTTTTTGGTAATTTTTCTGTTCATATGGTTACCGTAAATTTTGGTTTCCAAAATTCTAATTCTTACATACATTTATTAAAAACTTAAAAATAAATTTAACGAAATAAATGGTTTTTAAGCCATGCTCAAGGATATCATGATAAAATTGTCAAATTTTAGCTCATTTCCCAATTTTTTCTCATATTATAAAACCATATTTCATTGCTAGTTTAAACAAAATCATTACCAAAACGCTTCGGTAAAAATTACCGAGTTTCTTGGTATTCCCATAGATTAAGAAACACGGTAAATTTTACCACATTCTGGTAGCTTCGACCATGCCTTTGCCAGTGCAGGAAATGCATTAATCTCATGCGAATGCTCTAAAATAAATTTGAATTTCATTCAGTTTTCCTGCTTTTTGTAAAATTAAAAGTTTCAAATTTATGTAATAACGCTTTTCAAAATTAGTTATTATGTGTTGTTTTCATAAAATTTTTTGAAATCAATAGGTGCTTGCATAAAGTACAATGAACCAAGGAATCCATTTGGTTTCAGCAACACAAGCTTAAACAAAAAGAAATCTCCATTGAATCCCTTATAGCAGGCTGTTCAACTGGCGGCCCGCGGTCCGCCAACACATATTGTGTGGCCCGCCAACTTTTTATTCAGGCTGATCGGCCTCAGTTTTCTCATTAAAATGTAAGCAAATTCTTTTATAATCCTTCTGTTCCATTGTTTTATAATTAATAATTCAAGTATTAATTGTTATTGTATAAGAGGTAAAAGGGTATTACTCAACTTTTTCAAACTGCGGCCCGCCAGGTGACCAGTGACCGGAATTCTGGCCCGTGGGCTCTTTGCAGTTGGACAGCCCTGTCTTGTAGTAAGTAATATGCAGTGAATTTTGTTTATAAAGAAGATAATTGAGTGTCAATTATTAGGGATTGGTAAGCGGTAGTGATTATATTTATTAATATTTTTCATATCCATTTAATTCAGAGTAGGATCGAAATAACAAAAAGAAGAAAAAAATCCCATACTCAAGAAGAGACAATTAGTGCACAATGCTTTCGAAGTAAAATTATAAACGTTTGTTTAGAAAATGTAGGCTATTAAATTAAAATTAATAAAAATATTTAAAGTACATTTGATACATTGAAATAAAAAAGTATACTTGAAACTATTAGAATTTGATAAAATCTATTACTGTTTTTAGCTCTATGAGAATACCAAAAAGCTCGGTAATTTCTTTCGGAAGCGCTTTTTCGTCGGAAGCGCTTTGGTAATGATTTTGGAAAAACTAAAAAAAAAAAAAAAAAAATACTATTTTATAATACGTAAAAAATTTGGTAATTTCATCATGATACCTTAAAGCGAGGCGTAAGAATTATTTATTTATTCGGTTAAATGTACTTTTCTGTTTTGTATTTTTTACTAAATGTGTGTTAATAAGAAATATAATTTTAAAAACCAATATTTCTGATAACATATTACGATATGAGCGGAAAAATTACCAAATGAATGGTTTAAATACCGTTTAGCTTAGTTCTATTTACCAGAACTATGTTTCTTTTTTATCAGATTTGTCCAAGTACTGTAGTTTTGCTCGTTAGATTTCAATAATATTTAGAAACACTTTTAGCAACAAATCAAATAAAAAAAAAGTCTATTTATATCAATCAAAAAATTTTAGAACGGAGTTAAAACAAAAGCAGCTCAACTGCTACTCCCACAGTCAAAATAACTAGATTAAAAATGCTTATGCTGCTTTTTTTTGTACTAATTCTGTTGATAAGCTCAATAAACTTGGCTGAAAGACGCGTTTACTTTTTGCAGATGAAAAAAAACTACCAAATTAAAGAGAGGGGGGTCTACGTTTAAAAATATATCTCTGGAAAATACTCTGTTCTACCATGTGTGTCAGCTGCAAAGGTAATAAGTTTTGATTTGTTGACACACTTTATGGTCCTGGATTTCACTTTTCTTGTAGACCACACACGAAATCATTAACTTCACAACTTCCCCTTTTAGTACTCATTCCCAACTTTTTTTTCACGAAAAGCAAAGAAAAAAAGAAGTGAAAATGAAGCATGTATTTGTTTTCGTGACTTTTAAATTAATTGGAAGTTTTAGTATGTTGCTCCGTACCTGCATTTTAACTCAAAATAAATGTTTAAAGTGTGGAACGAAGAGTAATTTTATGCACTCGGATGAATGTGTTCGCCGTGACACAGACTACGCATCAATAAAGTCATTTTTATGCATTACCCTCAAGAATGCAGCACATTTTTTACGCGAAAGTTAATAATGTATCAAACGTAAGGTACACCTTGACATTTGATTCTATTTAATTGGATTTTCAGTTTCTAAGATATTCTGAGATAATAATTTTTTTTTAAAATTATTATTTAACCAAAGATTTAAATCTTTTTAAATCGTAAATATGCAAGTTTTTTACATTATTTTAAAATATGCAATTTTATATGACAGAATCCAAATTTAAACTGAATCGTTTAATTAGTTCTTGAGAAATGAATATTTAAAAATATTTTTTTTTAAAATATATAAAAAAATTGTTACTCAGAAATTATATGATTGATTTTATTCTTATCCGGCATTTTATCTGTTAAAAACACGTTTGCTGAATAACCTATCCATCTTAACATTCATTATCTTTAATTTTAAGTCAATTAATCCCGAATTAGTCTAAGATACCAAGACTAAAGTAAGTTAACTCCATTAATGAGAATTATAAAGCGGTGAGAGTACTGAAATACTTTGGCAAGGAAAAAGGCAGAATGGAGAAAAGATTTTAAAGGAAGCCTTGACCCAGGAAAGGTCTCAAGTTACTGAAGAAGTAGAGGGGAAAAAAAATGAATTTCTGGAAGAGCTGGAAAAAGCAACAAAACCAGCTTGATTGCCTTATAAAAAGCTTAGGGAGTTTCTAATAATCATCTTACAACTTTGCTTTAAACTGGTTTTCATGCTTTTAATCTTGCATTCTTCTGATAGCTTTAAAAAAAAAAAAAAATCTTTCCTTAAATATTAATTTGCGACCTCTAGCGTGCATACTTTTTTTGGAAATCAGGAAATATATATTAGAGGCATTCATTATGAATTACAATTTTGGTGGTTATAAAGCAGTGAATAATCATTTAACAATAATTTTTAACACGATAATAAGAACACAAATAAGTTTCAAAAATGTGCTATGCCATATACTATAAGTAGAAAGTAGACACATGAGCACATTTATTGCTCCAAATGCTTTTTTTTTAGTATCTTTTTTCATCAGATCATTCAATTGAAGATGTTACATTTAGTCAGCTTAGCTTACCGTTGTTCAATCGAAACAAATTTGGTCATTTTAAGCTAAAATTAAATCATTATCATGGAAAAATAAGAAGATGATTAATAAGAAGTTCATTTTTTAGTATCTTCATTAGAAGATGAAACTTAAGATGTCACTGACCTCATTTAATCAACTGAGCTAACCATTTTACAATAGGAAAAAAATGGGTCATTTTGAACTAAAACAAAACTATTATCAAGACAAAATAAGAAGTTTGGTTAATGAGAAGAAATTCAATTTTTAGTATCTTCATTAGATGATGCAATTTAAAATGTCACTGAATTCATTTAGTCAGCTGTGCTGGCCGTTTTTCAATCGAAGGAAATTCGATTGTTTTAAAAAAAATAAAATTATTATCAAAGCAAAATAAGAAGTATGATTATGTGCTCATAATTACTTTCAAAGCTTTAATTCCATTTTTCAATCGAAAGAAATTCATTCATTTAAAACCAAAATAAAATCCTTATCAAAGCAAAATAAGAAATATGATTATGTGTTTATGATTACTTTCAAAGCTTTAATTTCATTTTTCGATTAATGTTTTGAAAATACGAATAATTTTTGTCGAATTCTCTTATGCAAAGCATCTTACTTTCATACTTGGCGTGAGCAGTTCAGAAATTTCTATTGAATTTCTGCACTAGTTATTGTGGTTAAACAACTTTTGAAGCCAAGTTAAGAACTAAACATCAAACAAACCTGAAAGCAAAAACAATTTCTTTAATCGATTAAAACAGATAGTAGATGAACAAAATCACGGATTCTTATGTAAATTATTAGTTTTATTTCACATATTACAGTCGTATTATCTGTAATTTTCTGTGAATGAAATGATTGCAAACACTTTTTTATTTGATAAAATAATACGCTAGAGCAAAGTCTTCCTTTCAATGATTGTTATATATATATATATATTTTTTTTTACTTAAAACGTAAAATAAACAGCCTTTCTGAATAGTTCATTTTTCTAATCTGAGAGCTCGAATTTAAAATACCGACTTGGACGTAGTAAAACAAAATAGATTATTGCTTTTAGTTTATTATTTTCTTTCTTTTTGCGGTTATTTACAAATTGTGTCTTTAGCATATGTATTTTCTTTTATTATGCCTTATCAGGATTCTATAAACTATTATACTAGTTCTTTGAGATACTATTAAATATAAACTATTTGTGGAAAAAAGTGTTAAACTGTCTAGGAATTTAGTAGGATCAAAGTGAGGATGTTGATTATAATCCATATTTTTTTGTGTAACAGATTTGTCTTAAAAAATATCTTGATAAAAGTACTATTGCATGCCAAAATATTGGGGAACAAAGTAGACAATATAGTATTCTTTTGACCTAATTGCAAATTACATCAAAATTAAATAATAGCTTTTGGATAAATGATTATGATTCGACAGTCTAAGAATGGTTTTAAGATTCAATCACCACCGTTCATTGCTGTCTGATAATTTATTTCATTCAACGTCAACTTCCTCTACTATATTTTTTCAGACGTATGGCTCAAGACTTAACAATTAAGCAACAACTGTTCAGACCCCGATAAAGACCTGCCGGTTCGTATACTGTTCTCGGCGCTGACGTAAAATATACCCAGTGGTGAACGGATCATTAGAAGCCAGGCCAATCAAGGGAACTCAAACGCCACTTAATTCAGGCAAAAAGTTTAGTTCGTCATAATACTGGGTATAAAAGTTTTTTTTTTTTTTTTTCTCTCTCTTCTAGGTTAGGTTTAAAATTATAATTTGAACTCCCCAATCAAAATTGGAGTTGAACAATTGCTCTTAAAAAACTACTAAGAAAGCTTTTGTTGCATATTTATGAATATGTGTGTATATGAGCGATTCTACAAATAAACGCCAATTAGGCGGCCAAAAATATTTTTTTTTCTTTTGGGGGGGGGGGGGGCACACTATTTCTACATGAATTTTCTTCTTTTTCACACCCTAAAAAAGCAAGAAAAAATATTGAACATGAAATTTTTCTTTGTGACATACTTTATATGACAAAATACCAATTTAAAATTTTTCCCAATTTTTTCAATTTACGAACTTTGATTAAATTTTTTTATTTTTGTTTTTTAAACTAAAATATAATCTTATAGTATGAAATCTCTATAAATACATTTTAGAGAGACATTATAATAATATTATATTTATGTAAAAATTGTTTTATCTGAATAAATGGCTCAGATTTATCTGGGTATGTCAGAAAGAGTATGTCACATTTAAAGTATGTCACAAAGAAAAAACTTCATGTTCACGATTTTTTCTTGACTTTTTAGGGTGTAAAAAAGAAAAAAATTCATGTAGAAATAGTGTGCCCCCCCCCCCCCCCCCAAAATTTTTTTTGGCCACCTAATTGGCGTTTATTTATAGAATTGCTCATATATCTTGTGTAGTAGAAAAGCTACTAAATTTCCCTTATTGGATTTTATTTCTGTATTCATTGTATATCAGTAAAAAATTGGGGAATTATATAAATGTTAAATGATGTATTTGTTTTATTTTTTAAAAAAAATGATTATTTGTATTTGCATCAAAGTAATCTAATAATACTGTTATTTAAGGCAAGATGTTACTTTTCTACATCAATCATTAAACGTTTAATTTTTCAAAATTTTTGTGTTTTATAAATAAAAGTGTTCCAGAATAGCTATCTTAAATAATGTTATTTTAAAGGGGAAAAGAGCAGGAAAAAAAGACAATCGAAATCTCATGAATCTAATATAACGCAGGGAATGGGCCTGAAAACACCAAATTCTATTACCTTGCCGGAGAATTAGAAACATTACCAAGTTTATCTTCTTTATTAATGATGCAACAAATATCGATCGAATTTTTTTCTTTTCCTTTATTTCTTTCTTTTTTTTTTTTTTGCTTCTTTTTTAATAAGCGACCCCTAATGTTAAGACCTTTTTACTTCATTTTCAATAAGAATTTTAAAATTATGGTGGTGATCACAATACAAGTATACTTCAAAGTATGCAATAAATAATAATATTGTTTTAACTACGAAATTAATAAATTTGTTTTATAAATTATTAAAATTAGAAAATCAAATCTTTTTATGAGTAATCAAAATGTTTTCCCCCTTAATCTTACCGTATCTTTATTAATATTCATATTTTAATTTTTTTATGTCAATTTATAAAAATCTCTTAATACTGATCGTTTCTGGGTATATTCTTATATTTCTTCATCAACTATCGAACGCTTAGTTTTTCAAAATCTCCTATATTAACTATATTTCAGATGCAGTTCAAAGCAGACAAAATAATATATAAATAAATAGGAATGCTTTTATTTATTATTTATAATATGTTATTTCATTATTATGTTCACTTAGAACAATGCGTCATTTTCTATGCAAAAACAGTGTTTTCTTCCCTATTCTCACAATAATGTAGCCTTATTATTATTCAGGTGGACTTAAACTTAGTTGTAACTTGTTAAACAACTGCAAGTATCACAATTTTTGATAAAAATTCCTGAATTATCTAGTCTTAACAGTTTCACCTTCCTACAACGTATATCCATTTCCATAACACAACTTATAGACCGGCAGCTGTTCCAAATTATTCTTTGTCGTCTCCAAACTAATCCATGGTCATGAATTTCTTTTCAAATACTTCTCATACCCACTGTCTAAAGGTTTGTGGAAGGGGATCGAGGTTAAAACAAACACTTAATCCCCTGAAAATTCTCCGTAAAAACATATCTTCTTTCCAACCGGACACGAGGAAGAACTCCGATACTTCTTTTTCCATCCGAGGTAGGAGGAGGATCGGAATTATTTATAGACGCAGGTGCTGGGGTGTTTTAAATCCTCACTACCAGACATCGAATATGAGTTTCTTAAGATGGTGTCGTGGAGATATAATTTGTAGGATGACATCTTTTTTTTTTCTTCTTTTCTTTTTCAACTTTTATATTCCACATCAGGGTTACAATGTTTCTTTTGACTCAGATTAGTGTCTGCAAAGCGGCTGTAATGGGTGATTTGTTTCACTTATTGTACTACAACTGTGACTGACTTACTTGGAAAAGGGGAAGAGAAGCGAGACTGGATTTTGTGAGTTCTTAAAGGGATTAGGAAGCACGGAAACCGAAAACATATTTCTGACACAAGTTCGACAGAAGAAGAGGGTAATGTTGGAACTTTCGAGGAATTGTTAAACCAACAAAGCCGGGGGAAAAAAATTAAAACATTAAGTTTAGACACTCCTTGAATAACTCAGGAAAAAATTGCTGGTATTTCAGTTTCAAATCTGCCTTCATAACCTTTTTATCACTTTTTAAACTGGTTCAAAATAATCGTTTCTGAATAACTTTAGTAATTCATGGATGATGATTCATTTCAGATAGCATACAATGATACGATTATTAAAGAACATTTATTTCTTCATAAATCATAATCATAAAATGGATAATCAAACCAGAATATACGGTATTTAAACTATTGATTTCGTAATTTTAATCTTTCATATGGTAACGGTTTACCGGAAATTCTAGTTTTCAAAATTATAGTTCTCATTAAACATTTAAAAAAAAAAGAAAAAAAGAATAGTTAAAAAGTTAATAAAACAAAATAAATAGTTTTTTTTTTTAATCCAAAATCAATACCAAAACGCGTCGGTAAAAATTACCGAGATCTTTGGTGTTTCCATAGAGCAAGAAACATGGTAAATCTTACCATATTATGGTAGTTTTGACCAAAATATTGTTTAAATTATAATAATAAGAAATAGTTTATTGAATTTTTTTTTCAGAAAAATTAGTTTTTAGGCTTAATTCTTTAAAGTGTAATTTTGAGTAAAGCTAATTTGATTACGTCCTTTCTATCTTAACGGAGAAAAATGTTTCTACAAAATTTTGCAAAGCTTAACTTTGATAATATTAAATTAATTGCAGAACACTCTAAGTCTGTTAAAACTGAAACTTTAGACAAATATTATCTTTTGTGTGACGTTTTTTCAATGAAATTTTTTTTGATCTGAATCCCAAAACTCTTACGCATATTATTTTATTTATTTATTTATTCCATTTTTTACGAAAGTAAGGATTGCTTTACTTGTCCCAGTTTTATATTCAAAAATATATCTAATAAATGACAGATTTGGTTTCCATGACTGACAAAGAAGGTATCCGAAATGTCACTCGACAATAAAGCTTATTATTATTTTTTTTTTAAATGTTTTTTTTTGGTAAAGAAATAATTTATAAAATTTATTTTGTTAACCTCATAGCAATTATTAAGTAATTAATCATTAAGAACAACAGAATTAACATTGAATAGGTAGAAAAGTTCTATTTGCAGCTCAAACGAAGAGCTTTTTGTTGTAAGAGGGTGCTTTAATTGAAGACTTCTTCACCATTATTTAAATCTTATTATTTGTATTTCAAAAGGCTAAAATTAAATAAATTTAAAACTACATATTAAAACATCCGCATTTTTCTTTATTTTTTGTTCCCTTTTGTTGTGACTTTTTGTTGTGACCACCACATTCTCCATTGCAGATCTATTCGTGGAATTTCGACCACCATGAGATATTGAGAGGCCAGGACACGCCTAATGAGGATATGACTTTTTGTGTTTCTGTTTTTATTCTTATTTATTCACTTTTATTGTTATAATATCAACACTCATGCTATTGGAAATAAAAAAAATGAAAACTTTTATTTTTTAACAAGATTATAACGATTTGTTTGATGAACTGGAACTCTAACGTGAATCCTTTTAGAAAATTTTAATTGCTTTTGTTATTATGTATTTCGGGAAATTTCTAAGATTTTGTTGAAAACTTTACGCTAAGATTTAAATTGTTAATAGTTTATATCTCTTCAATCGAAACATAATCAACAAAATTGTTTACATACATCATTTTCTAACTATAAAATTTAAAAGAATGAAAAAAATCAGCTTGCTTTACAAGTGTCTCTTTGAATACCATTTTTGCAAGTATTTTAAAATTTTTAATATGAAATTTTTTTTTACAGAAATTCTCTTATTATCTGGAATTAATTAATTCTAAATTTATAATTGTATAAAATACAAAACACATAGAACTTTTTTGCACGAGTAAGGATAACTTCTAAATTAATATATCTTAGTTTTATATTCAAAAATTTGATTAATCGATTCCTTGTTTGATTTCATTGACTAAATAGCTAAATATCAATTTCAAAAATCTGCTAATAGATGGCTAATTCGATTTCAATGGCTGAGTAGTTGAATTTGATGTTTAGGTGTTTTTTTCCTTGAAAGTTTTTTATTAAGAGTAAATTTATTCAAAAATTTATAATAGTCTAGACCATAAAACATTTATGAGTACTTTTTTCTCACATAAGAATAACTTTTTTATATCTCAGTTTTATATACAAAATGACTAATTTCAATTATTGACTTACTTGGTTTTTAATATGTCGCTTTTTTAATGAAATTTTCACATTTAGAATTTACTAACTCAAAATTTGCATTAATGCTCAAAATTTTTATCTATTATTTTTCATAAGAATGTGAAAAGTTTTATTTGTTTTTGCTGAAATCAAAAATTCATGGAATTGATTACAGTAAAAATTGAGATAAGCGAGAATTCAGCAAAAATTGAGTCTTTCGTAGAATATATATTCTTATTTAGTTTTATCGATTTAAATTTACCACTTAATATAATTAAAAATAATAACTCGATTATTTATTTTATTTTTAATATAACATATATTCTTTGTTTCAAGTTTATCCAATAATTCATTTTCCCTCAACTAAACGAGACCAACTTCACTGATAAGAACAAAATCACTCTCAAATAATCGGAAAAACGTAAAATAACATTAAGCATTTACTTCAGAAAGCATAGAATGGTACGGTTTTCTTTAATATTAAAAACAAAAAGTCCTATTTTTGAATTATGTTATAAATATTGCAAAAACGCCTAAAATATTGCCAAGAGTTGTGATGTGGAAAATATTGTCTTGACATCTATTTATTAGAAATCAAGTAATTAAATTATTATGTAGCAAAGATTAAGAAGCATATTTCCATAAAGAATTATATTAAACATTTGTTAACATGTTCACGTCATACTCTTTTCAATAAGATTCGAACCTTGGAGTCAAAGGATAGATGATATTACTTTTTAAAAGTTTTTTAGATGATATTACTTTTTAAAAGTTTTTTAGATGATATTACTTTTTAAAAGTTTCTACAAATAGATTTCAAAATCTATTGCACATTCTAAAACAAGCTTTAAAAAAAATGCTTCATATTTCATATTCCACCCCTTGCATATTTCTTATATTTCCAAGATTACATTATGAAAACAGGTTAAAGAAGTCTATAGATATCTTAATATGTAAATTTTTTTTTGTGCCACCATTCACTACTTTATTTACATTGTAAAAAAATGAAGCTGTTTTTCTTTTTTTTATGTTACATCAATATCGGTGCATTTACAAAACAATTTTTCGAGAATTTTAGGTAATGATTACATAGACAGTTCTTTTTAAACATTTCTGTAACAAAAATACAAAATATGATGGCAAATGATATGCAATATGATGGAAGTTATAATACAAATATGAAATATGATATCCTTATATTTTGTGAACAAACAAAACAATAAGAAATAATGTTTAAAATAATATGTTTAATATATACAGTCTGTGGAATTTGTTCTACTCAATTGGACTCATTATTTTTGTTTGAGCATTTCATTTTTTTCGGGGGGGGGGGGGAATTTATAATAAAATTCATCCAGTTCGCACAAATTTTTACTATAAAAATAAAATAACATTACCCATATATTCTAGAAGTAATACGTTCATACGCAAATTCATACACACAATTATGAAGGTTATCTCAATCTTTTTATTTTATACAATTAGAGTACTTGTTTTAAAAACTAACTGTCTTTATTTTAAAATCAAGTTCTTATAAGAATGTTTTTTAACTTTGCTTTTTATTAATTTTTCTTATTCGTGTACTTTGTGTGTCTTTGCTCTAATAGCGATTTTTAAAACTAAGGTTACTAAAGATTAGGTTTAAAATATTTTAGAACGTTATCGGACGATGGATTGTTATAGGATGTTTATTTTCCATGGAAATAGTTTTACTGTAAGAAAAGTATGAAGTTCCAGAATTGCTCTTTATGGATATAAAAAATGTGCATATTGCAAGATCAGACACTTTAGCGCTGTATTCAAATGAAAAATTCTGATTTTCTTTGGTTTAAAAAGTAGTTCTATGTACTATAAAATTATTTTTTAACTGTTAAATATTTTTTTACTTAGTTTTATAGTAGTAGAAATGTAATATTTTTGTATAAATGTTTCTTTTATATTAAAATAAAAATTAATTGCAAAATTTTAGATAGTCCGTGAGAACAGTAAAATACAAAACATCCGTAAGTAAAACAAATAAACTTTTATTTATATAATGAATAATAATATTAATTAAATTATATTAATAATTATATTAATAAATTACATAAATTTAATCATTTATGAGTTCTAACTTTATAAAAGACATCGTCATTATCAATTAGTTATTAAGAATAGCACAGTAAGAAAATGTCTAGCATTTTGTATTGAACAGAAATCCAACGGGAAAAAAAATCAAGCCCTGTCATTGGATTGTTTTCTCTCATGACTGATGGCGATTTGAACATAGAAAAGGGTTCATTTTCTATTTATGTTTTATTTTGCAACACATTTTATTTATTTAATATAAACTTGAAGAGTAAATGCACTCCATTTCTACTGGAGAATTCTTTTTGACGATATCATATTTCAAAATTGATGTTTAATTCTTTTTACGCATTCCTTTAATGATTCTCGATAAGTTTCTAATACTTTTATCAATGGTTCGATGCTTAAATCCATTTTTTACTGTGTAATTGTTTTAAGCAAGCATAAAAAAAGATCTAGTCATTTGGGGGGGGGGGGAGCAAAGTTCTGAAACTTCCCTAATGTGTAATCCTGCCATAATTTGCATTTTTTTTTTGTTGCTGTTGCTGTATTTGAAATACTATTGCTTACTTTAGGTTTACTTGAACTCACTTTTTCTATACTTTAAATTTAAAAATTACTTATATATGTGAAAAAGAATTTTCCTTGAAAAACGTCCGCTTTAGAACTTTCAGTCTTAACGGATAAGACTAATACACAACAAATATAATCTTGCAGAATATATTTGTTGTGTATATACTACTGAAGCAGTGGCTATGCCGAATCAAGAGCAGATAAATCTTCCTGCAGATATTAAAAAGATTAAAAGAGCAGATATTAAAAATCGAACAGCCTTCATGAAAAGATTGTTGAGAAACCTTCATAATATTAATAATAATAATAATAATAATAATAAACACTTAACTGAGACAAAAAAAAAAAGTACTAAGCTAACCATTGTTACGTAGTGTTACGGGTTTGAAACTTGATAGATGGAGAGCATACTCATCAATGCACCCCCCCCCCCCGAGTCCGATGTCCATCTAGAACAGTGGTTCCTAACCAGTGGGGAATTCTCCCAAGAGGTTGTAATTTCATATTTCCATGGGAAGGGATGAGGTCAGTCTAATTAGTTTAATTTCTACCGTAAGTCCCCTCGTAAAAAACGGCAGAAAAAAACGACATGACTTAGATTGCTTGTGCCATTTACTTTTGCAAGTGCTATTCTGCATATCGAAGAACCCACAAAGAAAAAACAATCACAGGCCTTCCATTAAACAAAATGTGGCAAATAGCACCAAATAACACTGGTTGGTTATGCGAAAACATTTCTAATAATTCAAGTATTATTTTTTGCTATTACTGTATATCCCGGGGTGTAAGTCGACTCCCTATTTTTGATTATGAGATAGAAAATCTCAGATTTGCCAATTGCTGAAAAAAAGCAAAATATATTAAAATTTCTAAAATAAAAAATTACAAAAAACTTTTATATCTAATTGTCTCAAGTTAAAAATATTTCGCTTCAAAAACGCTCAGAAAAACAAGAAATTTCCGCACTTATCTTTTAGATGTCATGTGTCAAATGTTACTAGACGCTGTGGATTCAGATGATATTGTAAAATCTTTTAAAAACTGTGGGATTTCGAATTCTTTGACTGGGGATGAAGACAATTTTTGCGGGACGCAGCAGATGAGGATGTAGTAGAATCCTTTGCAGAATGAAATCCTTATGACGACATTATTGAGTCCAACACAACTGATGTTCTGGAATATTTAAACGTATAGCTTCATGGTATGTTTTAAAAGTTTCCATTATGATACATTTTTTTCAATGCTCTTGAATAAATTATCTTAAGTGTTCTTATTATATATATATATATATTTTTTTTTTTTTTGTCTGAACATAAAGTATTATTTCTGAAAAACTTTACATTGAAACAAATTTCAATGAGAGAAAATGCAAAATTAATTGTGTATAGCATATTAAAAATGGTTTTTGAAATAGATTAACTTATACAACGTTATTCTTATCTATCTCATTGTTTATAATACGTCGATATTTCATGATCAACGAATGTTACCGGTGCAAACGTCGACCTTCTGATTTTCGGAAACTTTTAGGGGTTTGAAAAGTCGACTTTATACACCAATATATACGGTAAATGAATTATTTGTTGATATAAAAAGAAAAATAAATAAATAGGAAAGCATTGGTATACAAAGCTTAATTATGCTTCGGTTATTTAATTTTTAAAACCTGTTATTAAATAATCAAAATCTGAAAAAATAAAGTTTTGTGTTTTTGAGGGTGATAATGAGCTTCTATAGCACTAATAAAAAAAAAGAGAATGGAACAAAATAGTTTGGAACCACTGATCAGAATTTTTTTTCTTTTTCTATTATTTAACTAAAAGTAGAGTGTAGCTATATTAACCCTTTTCCTAAACTTATAGCTGATTACTTAAAAATTATCTACATATCTACATAGATATATCTCTAATATGACCTTGCGAAAACATCTGAATTTATTTCTTACTGGTGGCAACGACAATGTATTCTATACATAAAAAATTATGAGCAATCTGCTATTGAAAGAAAATGATAAACGAAATAAAACTTTCATTATTAAAGTATGAATAAAATGGCATTAATATCAATCCCTGGCATATTTCATGAAAATTATTCGTTAATAAATAAAATTACTCTGACATCTTTGCTTGTGAAAAGTAGTAAGAAATAATTCATAATTTTAAAACGATTTTAAATTACTGTAGCATTCATTAAGTTAACATCGTTTATCAAATGAAGATTGCATGTTGTATATGTTATAAAAGCTTTATTTAATGTGATTAATTTTAAGTAGAACTGAAATAAAATACAAATTTTAATCAACAATGAGTTTAGGAACAACAAAATAATATTTTAAAAAAACAGCTTACTCATATTTATTTATTTTTTAAAAAGCAGTTAGCCATGAAATCAAACTTTAATAACAAACTATATCATTCTAATGGTAACACTCAATTTAATCTGCTACAATCAACTGATGTTGAGCTTCATCATTCACTTTTAGAATATTTTTAATGATGATTTAATCATGTTTTAAAAAAGCTCTTCAATACCAAGTGTCTTCGTTAGCTTTTGAAGTGGATTTGCTAATATAAGGAATACATGCCTAAAAAATTTTCGAGAAAAGCACAACAAATAAAATGTATTTTCGATTTTCGGATTTGGAAGCAGTATTTTTTTTAATTTAAATAAAATAAATATAAAACTGGAGATTTTTTTTTCTGTTTGGAGGATTATTTTGTATTTATTTATTTGTTTTTTGTACGAAATCTGCTACAAAATTCGCATTGTAGATAGATTAAGAAAAATGTCAGTGTGTCAAGTAATAGCCCTTAACATTTAAAAAAAGAAAAAAAAAAAAAAAAAAAAAAACTCTGTAGAGTAGAGAATAGTTGAAAATGGCCCACAAATTTCTGTCGAGTTATTATCCTGATTAATCCAATTATTTTTAATAATAACCACATCTTTTTTTCAAGTATGATTTAAAAAAAAATGCACATTAATGACATTGCCCGGCATCCCTTACACTGATGTTTTTTTTTTAAAGTTGAGAGTCATTGTCCAATATTCCCGACTCTGATTTTTTTTTTAAAATTAAAGGCTATTGTCCGATATTTCGTGCGATATTGTTTTTTTAGGGTTAAAGGCCATTGCTCAGTATTCCCTACCCTGAGAGTTTTCCTAATCTATTTCAAATAGGGCATTTGTAGCCACTTCTGGGCCAAAACATGCATAAAAAAGAAATATCCCGATGCTCCTGAGGGTGCAATGTTGTCAAAACGGATCTTATAAATAAGTAAAGTTACAAATCCCTCAAAGAAATTAATAAATTCTAAATTAAACCGAAAAGAAGTAAATTGTAACCGATAGAAGTAATTGTGTGATAAAACCAAAGTTCCACCAACAAACAGAAATTATTTTTATGAAATAATATTTAAAACATTTTGATACAAAGTTAAAAAAAAAAAAAAAAAAAAAAGAATAAAAGAGGGATAATAAAAACAAAATAAATGTCATACGTTGAAGGCCATAGGTTGGAATGCTGTAGAAACAAATCTTAGAAAAAAGTAAAGTTACAAACGATAAAAAGAAAAGGAAAAAAATTCTAAATCGAACCGAAAAGAAGTAAATTGAGGGGTAAATGGTTCCATTTTGAGTTGTTCTTTTATGTTGGGCAAGCAGACGTCAGGCGTTATCGTTTATCAATGAGAGAACCTTTTCTTCTCTGTGTCGTTTTGTCTTAGAAAAAAAAAGCTCTACGACCTTTTAGGGTTACGAAAGATTTCCCCACATTTCTTACCTGTCAGATGGCAACGATCTGAGTGAGTCATCATTGCCGAACAGTATGGCTGTATCTGTGATAAATGCAAGTTGAACGCGGTAGATCATATTAATAAAGCAAAACAGCGGCAAATATAACACAAGTGGGCAAAATATTATCATACTTAAGTGGAAGGAAGAAAAAAAATTGCGCTAGCACTCTTGATATGATCGAATCAGTGTACTTGTCACTATTAATTCTTTTGGATCTTACTTTTTGCAAACTTATTGGAGCACATCTATTAAATCTTGAATCATGAATTATATACCGTGTATGAAAGAGGCATATAAGAAAATTGGATGTTTCTTTTTTTTAAACATCTTTTTTTCTGTGTCACAGAGTAAAAAATTTCCTACATAAGTTCGATATGCATTGTGTTTGTTATGACTTAATTTTAAATATAAATTTAGAGCTTAATTTTTGAGTAAATATTAGTTGTAAAAAATTGCTTCTCTTTTACTCTTTTTATTTGTAGCAAAAAATATCATTTTTATTTCATTGTTATCAACCAGTTATAAACTATTTTTTTTAATAAATTTTCAATTCTATTAATTTCTTATTTTCTCATAAATAATGAATTTCTTCTTAAATTTAAAATTATTTTCCCATGTTTGATCGTAAATTAATTGAAGATGTTTTTTCTTAGACGCTGAATAGATAGCAATTAAAATTAACAGTAAATGGTAAGCAGTTAAACATCTATAACTAAGGGTAAGTATAAAAGAGTTCAATAATAAGAAATTGAAGAAGTTAATAAAAAACTAAAATGTAACCGTTAATCTATCAAAAAAAGATAGATTTATTAGCAAATAAACAGTCTGAAAACCGCAATGAAAAAAGTACCTCACGGTCAAACATCTTCATGTTGGTTTTAAAAAAAAGTTTTGTCTTTTTAATAGCCACTCTATTCTTTTCTAATCTACTTTCATATCAATTGATTTTCTTATATTTTTCTAAAACAATGAACTCCATTTTTAGTTAAGAATACTTCTCCCAGATTTTTTCGTAAATCAACAAACGAAGAATTTAGTAAGGTACATTAAACTAAATAATAAACTGTTACAAGCAATTTCTTTCCACATTTTTTGAAAGCTGTAGTATTGTCAATTGGTATTATATCTTTAAAATTATAATAAGGGGAAAAAAACGAGGAAACGAAAGTTAAAACATCAACCGAAAATTCAAGATGTGGATAAAAATCACCTAAACACTAAAAAGAGAATTTAGGCAGATTTTTCCAAGTTGTGTTGCTTCGGAGCAACATCACCGGTGAAAAAACTGATGTTGCATAAATTCATCTCGTACAATTCGTCGCCAGCGCAATTCGTCGCTAGCGCAATTCGTCGCCAGCACAATTCATTGCAGACACAACTCGGAGTAAAGGCAATTCGTCGCGAGTATAATTTCTTGCACTTTCAATAAAATACATCTATTTACGAAGAAAAACCTCTTGTCTTGTCAACAAAGGCTAACTAACTATTTAATTTGTGGGCGTTCAAAAATTACGAAAGCACCTAAGGAGGAGGAGGGGTGTGAGCAATGCTTGCCTAAGACACTAAATTTAAAATGATTGTTGTGGCTAGTCTTTAGCATCCAGCATCATAATTTTGTGCAAAAAAGCTGTGTATTGGTTGCAAAATATTTCTAATTTGCATTTATCTTTTCTAAGAAACATTTAATGAAGTATATTTGTATGTGGCTAATATGATAACACAATTTGCATAACATGTTTACCACCATAAATATAAAATTCCTCCCACCGCATAAGTGGGTGAAAATATTCTATTTTGATGTAAATGTAATTTTTTTTGAACTTAATAATTCTTTAAAGCATTTCTTTAGTTATTATTAATTTTTATTATTTTGACATTAATTTAGTTTCAGTTTTTGTAAATGCATTTTTAAAAAAAAACTACATTTAAATGTCACATACGAAAATTAAAGACACTGTGGGCAAAATTGGGTATTTTTAGGATTTGGAGACCAGTACCAGTACAGACTATTCTAAATACTTTTTGATCTCAAGATCGGATTTTTAAAGACTACGGTGTTATCTCAACGCTTCAAAAGGCAAATTTTAAATTGAGCTAATTAAACACTGTGGGTGATAGATAAATTATGAAATCACATGAAAACATGCAATAAAAGCTTAATATAACGAGTATTAAGTTGTTGTTTCTAATGATATTTGAGTAAGCCGAGCTCAACAGCCATTGGCCTTGCGAAATAAGTCAGAAGAAACGTCTTTCGTTTAACGAAAGCGCACTGTTTGAGTAAAAGTGTGACTTAGCTAAGAGCTCCCCGGATAAATGGCAGCTCCATTTATTCGTGTCACCATTTCTAAAATTTAGACATAGATCTGAAGGGGAAGGAAATTTTCTGTAGATCCCTACACATCTGGCACTGCTCAGCGACCGACCACAGGACTTACGATTGCGCAAGACTTTCGATTTTATGAGCACATATGCCGCATGTACTCGGTGGGTCTAAGCGAGCTTTGTTGAGGTGAGGTTCTGTTTCCTAATAATATTTTTCTCTCTTATTCTAATGAAAATATAGTGGACCAATATTTCAAAATTTGCTATGTATTTTATATATAAACATAAAATGTAGTATTTTTTGAATTCCACTTATTAAGGAGTTGAATTTATAGCAACTCACTCCCACAAGTCCCATATGCCATATTATTAAGAAATTTCTTATGATTTTTAAGCTATTTATTCTATCCACTTGAACTTTATCTTATTTAATTTAGTACTAAAAATTACATTGGAAATTATACCTTATGCACATAGCCCCAAATAACAATGTGAAAATTGTATATAAATATACGTCAGCAGAAGTACTTTTTATAAATAAAGTTCTTTTAATTTTTTAAACAATTCATTCTATTGACTCTTGTATAGTCTTATACTATACAACGTAAGAACTAAATAGGAATCGATGCCTCACTTGCTTAAATAGCAATGTCAGATGCCTAAATAGGTATAATACAATTTGCATTTTTGTACATAAAACCTTATAACTTCTAAACTATTAGTCCAATAAACTATTAGTCCAATAAACTTGAGATTGGTGTCATTATATTTAGCGTGAAAATTTACCGCATCAGGATTATTACATCGGGATTAATGCCACACTTCCTGTTTGATAGAAATTTAATTCTCCCCATCTAATAACTTCCATTTCCCTCAAAAAAGGGGGAAAGAAAAGAGTAGGAGAGTTTTCATGTTTCATTAATAATAAATTATATAATTTTATAATGATACCTTAGAGCATGGCGTAAAAAACATTTATTCGACTAAATTTACTTTTCAGTTTTGTACTTTTATTAAATGCTTGGCAATAAGAATTTTGAAAACCGAAATTTCCAGTAAATCGTTACCATTTGAACGGAAAATTTACAAATGAATGGTTTAAATACCGTATATTTTGGTTTTAACAGCAAAAGTTGAATACCATAAACAGAAATAAAATCATAGCATAAACCAGAAATATCATTATTATACAGTACGGTAATTTTACCAGAATCTTTTTTCTCCGTGTATATTTTATGTGCCCACGACGAAATGTCGTTGCGACGAATCTTGCCCACGACAAATTGTCTTTGCTGCAAGTTGAGCCCGTAATGAATTGTGCGCGACGAATTGTGTATGACGAATTGATTGAGGACTAAAGAAACTGACTATAGTAATTATCTAATCTTAAAACTTAAAAATAAATTCTATAATCCAATTATACTTAGATTAAACATAATTTAAACAGTGGAATTTCAGTTTCTCGGATCTATTATTTAATTTTCCGGGGGGGGGGACAGTATTATGGATAGGATTTATATTATTTGTATATTTATTGTAGATATTAGCACTATATATATTCATATAAAGAAACATAACCGGAAATAGGGCGAAATCTTATGGCAAAATCTAAAAATTTAACTCAATGAAAAATTATAAAAAGAATAGAAAAATATTCTCATTATTACAAACATTTATTTTCTCTTTTTTTTCTAAAAGCAATATTTTAATAAATTACTTTCATTCCAAACGAATATACATACATGCATTTAAAACTAACACAAAAGACGATAATAACTTTTATTATAAAATCTAGCTTTTATTAAATACTTTTTATTGTAAAGTAAGTTAGATAGATTTTAGGAATATAATTTACTTAAAAGCTTGTCGCATTCATTCAAAAATGCCTTTTCAATAATTTACACTAAAATGAATAATCAAAATCGACCACCTTTCACCTTTCCATTGACCCATTTTTGATATAAAGATAACCTTTGTTTCCAAGACGAATTTTGTTTTAGTTTTACTTATGCATAAATTGCATTTCGCAGTTATCATTTGCATACTAACTGTATGATTGATACGAATGAAGGCAATTTTTTACGTCTTTTTTAAATGATTAGATTTTATTTCTTTCTATTATTTACTATTATAAATGTACAAACTCATTTAACAATACATAACAAAATATTAGGGAAAATACACTTAGATTTAATTTTGAAAAGTAACAATTTTACTGCGATAAAATTACCCTTTTTCAGTCTTGCTTTCTCAAGTAAACACTTTATTAATACATACTATCATGTGGCGATTTGATAACCGTTTAAATATTTTTGATAGTTATATTTTTATATTTCAATCTCATATATTTTAAAAACATATATTACTAATTTTTTTTAGACCATGGAATGTGAAAAGAAAAAAGACATTATGTTTAGATCAAATAATAAACTGACTAAATTTTTATTAAAAAAACTTAAACATATACCATAATATATATATATAATTGAAATTTCGAATTCAGTAAGTTTTCAGACAAATTGAGGATATGTTTTGTCTTGTTTCATGAGAATCTGCCATTATAACCTGTAAAAAATGACGCTATGATTTAAATTTTGGTTAATTTTTCAGCAACTATTTGTCTATAGCCCTTTTTTAATATTGGGGAAGAATGTTTTAATATTTTATTTATTTGATAAGAAAATCTAATCTATATTTAAGTTAATCAGTTTTGTAAATAGGTTTTCCTGATTTTTGCTTTAAAGAAATTAAAATAGTTGTTTAACTTCTATTGTTAATTTTAAAATTTGTTCTTAACAATACGTAAAAAGTTAACATGAGATGATTCAGAATTATTAAAAATTAACATGATTCAGAATTATTAAGAATTAACTAAAACTAAGTATTCTTATTTTAAAATGATGCATTGCTTTCAGAAAAAATATACATGCAAAAGATACTGTTTTATCTTCTTTTTTTTCTTTGACATTGATTTGCTTACTTATTAACAGACATTGACAGTATACATACATGATTACTTGCATTTAAATAAAAGACATTCTTAATTCTCTCCAAAATAAATTCTAAATTACATACTTGAAATAAAAATAATTTTTATTGTTTTTTATAATATTTCCTGCAATTAATTATCATTACAAGGGGAAAACCATTAATACATAAATCTCCGATGTCATACAATCCACGTTTAATAGTTTATATGTAATTTTTAATATTTATATATAATGTTTATATGTAAATTTTCATAATATATATTTTCTTTTTTTTATTTACGTAATTCCATTACGCGAATATTTAGGAAGTTTAAATAAGTAAATAATAATAATAGCAAATAAATTAAAAAATATATTTATAATCAATGGAATCAGACACTACCGATTTCAGAACAATATTTTACATTATTATTTTTTTTAAATCTCTACATTGTCACGAACTACTTTTGAAATCAGAAATTCGAATAAAGCTTGGCATATCATACAAAAGGGAAAATTAGCATTGCACCTAACACAAATAGATGAAGTATTATCATATTTAACAAATAAATAAGGTAATACTAACACCCTCTATCAGATCAAACCAGTTGTCTTGTCACTTATACTTCCATAGAATTTCTCTTTTCAAAAACAATTCCATAGATATTTAAACTTGAATTATGTGTTACGTGTTAAATTGTAACATAAATATATCAGAAAATTCCTTGTAAATCATTTTTAGAAATATTTCGTAGGTCTAAGAAAGTAAAAATATTCATAGATTGAAAAGGAATTTAAATTTAACTTATTTTCTTTTAATCATAAACAAAAGATTAATTAGTTTGTTATAATTTGGAGTTCGAAACTAATAATAAAAAAATTTGTTATTTTCTCTCAATTTTATATTTTTAATAAATTTTGTTATAAAAGACAAAGTGAATATAAACCATTTTCACTAGTGCAATATGAGCTCATTATTATTTATTAAAGATTTTTGACTTAAAGTCTTTTTAAAAAAAGTTCTAAGAAAATGTTTAAGATACTTGAATTTCAACAGACCAGTTGATCAGCAGAAACATAGTTTTTACTAAGTTCAAAGTTATTGCCATTGTTGTTATATTGTGTTTGTTTTTTTTATAATTTTTGACAGTAATTTTTTTATATAACTATAAAATAATTTAAACGTTTTTAAAACAAATATGATGTGAGAGACATCTGGTTTTGATTTTAATTTGCAGGTTTCCCGTTTACTGAATTTTTATTTTTATTTTTAAATTTTTTTTCTTCGTAATCATTATACTTAGTGTGCATTTTTCTTGATATGTGTATCTATCTTTGAACATACCGCTGGTTCAAAACTAAAACGACACATCTGCAATGTTAACTCAATTGGAGATGTGTCGTTTTAGTTTTGAACCAGCGATATGTCTATGTTTCAATCTATGCGTCTATCTATCTATGTACACCCCTATCTACTATGTCTTTTGAATTTTTTTAATTGAAACAGAATAAAAAGGAATAGTTACAATAAGCATAATGCCGATAAAATAGACTTCAATAGAAATGTTAATTCAAACAACAACAACAAAAAAGCATTATTTTTGATCTAGAAAAAAAGGAAGAGAAAGAATAAACTGTTAAGGGAGGGAGAAATGGCTAACAGACAAGATGTAGACAGCTTTTACCATTCCCGGATATTGAGACTTTATATCTGTTGAAGTTGGGGTCAGTTGAATTTGACCGTATCATCGCTAGCAAATCGTGTTCTTCTGTTTAGATATTTTTTTTTTTTCATCCACACTTAAGTTTTGTTTTATACTATTGTTTTTCAAAATATTACGGAACAAAGGGCGTGAATCGTATTTGGTGTCAAAGAATGGATATGTTTTGAGGTATGCCTGTCTCTTAAAAGGGTTATTTAAAAGATTAAGGTCATTTTATTTAACCTTTTTAGTTACTTGAGAAGCGAGAACTTTATTATTCGAGAAAACTTCAAGAGTAAGAACTTCATTGTTTATACATCGTTACATTTTATTCAAGAACTTAAACATAAATAAATTATAAACTAAACTAATGGAATTAAATTTTTCGAAAAGTAAAATTTCAGAAAATTCTAACAGGTTAAAGTTAAAGAGTTGAATAAAATAGCTTTATTTCAAAAATTGTAACTTGATTCTTATAACATAATATTCCAGCCGATAAATTTGGTGCCAGTCACAAAAATTTAAATAACAAAATTTAAAACAAAAACCCATTAAAAAATTTTATAACCTAAATTTTATTTTGAATTTTTACTTTTTTCCTAGTAAAGTAATATTGAACATATGGTTTTAATTAAATTAAAAAATAAATTTTACATAGAGAACTCAAAAGAAAATATCCTTACTATACATAATATTGATTAATTATATCCTGCCATGCACTAAAAAAACAATTCGCGATCGCAACACTCAATACGCCATCTAGCGGGAGACTGTAAATATCGGGCATTAGTTCCCACATAACCATTGGCAATGATGGACGCCATTTTCTTAGCATCAAAAAAGAAGCAAAATTTCCCTAAAGAAAAGGTAAAACTTCTTGAAAAAACTAATCAGAACTTACCAAACATTGAAGCAGAACACGCCAAGCATTTGGAGAACAACTTCTCAATAATTTTTACCTTTCTATTACCAACAACATAACATGATTTCATGATCACTTGCTGTTACAGATGTGTGTATTGCGGTAAAATATTTTTTCTGTCTTCAATTCATTACAAGTTAAAATGAAGTCAACATTGCTTTCGTCATTCCAATGAATAAATGTGTTCCAATGAATTCCATACAGAACTGTAATAGTTATAGAATATTCTTCTTCTTCATAGAATAGTATATATTTCTGTATCTACATAATTCAGAAAACAACAATAAAGAATAATCCGAATTATTTGAAAAAGTATCTTTTGTGCTGAATATAAATAAATTTTTTATCGTTTTCTTGGTAAGTGTTTTTTAGTTTTGAAAGAATTTCAACTAGAATTCAGCTATTCTGATTTTAAGCCACATATTAAAATTCATATCGAGATCTTACAATTATAAAATTTTGATGTGTGGTATGTTACCTAAAAGTAATGAAGGGATAAACTATGTATATATTATTTGAGAATGATGTTTTCAAACAAAGAACATATCATTTTGGAATTCTCCGGACTTATAAATCAGGTAAGTGTCATGATTTTTCTAATAAAAAATTTGCTTGTAAATAATTTTTTTTCTTACTTGATGATCGTTCTCTACAAAATGGTTTTTTTTACGTCTGATTAAATACTATAAGAATTAAAAAAAAGAAACAATACGAAAGTTTTTATTGAAAAATGAGGAATTCTTAAAATCGTTTTTATTTTACGTTTTTTAGTTTATAAATTTTTGATAAAATTGTTGTCAAAATACTTTTTTTGAAAAATTAAATGGTATTAAATTATGTGTTTATGTATACTTCTTGCATATTCTAATATTTGAAGTAATATGATTCAGAAAAGTAAGGAAGAAAAATTCGGTACTTACGTATTAACCACAGCTACAGATTTGGCAGATTTTTAAGTGCCGCCAATCTACATTTAAAATTTTTGGAAAAAATCTTAAAATGAAACACTTCGTTTAAAATCAAAGTAGTCAATCGCATTTCGGTGGAAAATGGGACGATATAGAGTTTAGCATAGATTCAAAACAAACTTTTCTCTCACCTGATTCTATAGCCATTATGAACTCTAATAAATAAGATTCAAAATGAAATAACATTTCCAAAACGGACGTTTACTAAGATAAAGTTTCATGTTATGGACATTGGTACAATTTCGTTATATTTCACTCCATAAAATATTTCGCTCCTAAAAAAATAAAATTGCATCTTGTTTTGTTTTTGGCAAGTCCCAAAGACTCATTTTCGTAACACTAAAAAATGGCGACAAAAAAAGAATGGTTCTTTTTTTTTTACGTTAAAATTTAATTGGGCCTTTCATGTTATACCATTAAATTTAGTAAAACTATTTCTCAGGCATTAGGTTTGAACTCTTATAAGAATATACCTATTTTTTTGTCTTTATTTACAAATATTTTTCCGATGTGTTCTGGATGTTCCTTCTCTAAAAAAAAAAAGACATACCATTTTGTTTTCGTTTGCATAAGAAAGAAAACAAACATTTTTCTTTTTTAAATTTAATCAGCCACAATAAAGATGGAACGTTACAATGCTACATGCTACATTAAAGACGTCTCCAGTGTAACTGAATGACTGTTCATATGGAAATCGCAGGGATTCGGCACATTCAACAACGCCCCCTATAGTTCGTTGCGATCGCGAATTCTAAAATTTAAATAACTTCTAGCATATATATATTTTTAATTATTCTATTTTTTTTTTCTCTTTTATTTCAAATGTCTTGAATAATCTTGTTTGATGTATAAAGAAAAAGATAAAATATTGTCAATATGATTGGAATTCAAAAGAATGTTTGAAATGTAAATAAAACTATATCTTAATGGGAATAGTATTTTAAATGTACCACTTAATATTAAATGCTTGATGTTTTTTAAATTGATTCTTGCGTTATATATAGAAATTATATTTATATTGGAAAATATATTTAAAACTTTTTTATTTTTCAAAAACTTTTAAAAAAGAATGCTCTTTTCAAGGTATATTCCTAGCCATTATTCAATATCAATTTATATATTGCATGTTAAATATATCCCATACAAAGTCTAGTAATTTTAAATTAGAGTTAATTATACCAGTAATTAATGTTTTATTTGCAAAATATATGTATTTTTTATTTTTAAACTAATAAATTTCAAGCATGGCATTTTACTCATCAGAATCAATGCTCTTGTTTCACTTTTAATTTATTCAGTGATGGTTTTGTTCTCAAAATTAAACTTTTTAAAAATAAAATTTTTTGCTGTAAAAAATTTGAAAAAGGTAGAAATTGATTTAGAATGCAAAATCTATGTTTGATAAGTTGCATGATATGAACATAATTTTGATATTTCGCTTTATGTTCCAGATCTTAAAGTTATACCAGAAGGAGTAGAAAGGGCAAAGGTAGACTTTAATATTGCTGCTATCGATGAGGTATTTTTTATCGATGATCTACACATAAATATGCTAATTAATTTGTGGACGACGATTTTTAAGCTACAAAATCAAACACATAAACGTTCTTTCTCTGAATAAATATACCTTTTTCCAACGGAGTTAGATTTCTGTTCCTCAAAGTATTGGATATTATTATATTATATTATAACCGTCGTTGAACAGCCGACCCAATTTCATGCGTTTACGACTACTAATGTTCAACTCCGTAGCCTTGTAATTTTGAACCAATGCAGAAGACAAGGAAACTCCTGGATCAGTACCCCCAGAGGTATTGATTTGTTATGGGAACATGGAGGACTTTGAGACTCGATAGACTTAACGTGCATCAGTCACCATTTACTACACGGGGAGTCTTCGGCCGGCGAGGATCGAACCCACGACCTCTTGGATATGGGCCCAGCGCCCTACCGACCAGGCTATCCCAGCCCACAAAAAGTATTGGATAGTCGTAATCTGGGAAATTTAGTCCCAATAAATTAAATAAGAGAGCAGTCAAATGTTTAAACAACTTAATGTTAATTTCATGTTTTGCCATCTTCTTTATTTCTCAAAAACGTATCAAGAAAATCGAATAGTAGTGAAAAAAAAAAGTTTGAATTGTAAGGTATACAAAGCTTTCATAATTTTAAAGGACAGAATTTTAACGGGCAAATACAAAATTTTAACGAAATCAATTGAATAGTTCTCGAGAAATCAAATTTTGAATATACGACTTCCTTCTGATGACGAAATACGCAAAAAGCTCTCCTGTTTAATGGGGACAATATTTTTCAGATTGCGCCTTCCTCTCTAATTTTAGGGTCATGTAGCCGAATTTTTTGGAAAAAAAAGTATGTTTATTCAGTGAAATTGCTT
Organism: Parasteatoda lunata; assembly: GCA_949128135.1. Classification (NCBI taxonomy): domain Eukaryota; kingdom Metazoa; phylum Arthropoda; class Arachnida; order Araneae; family Theridiidae; genus Parasteatoda; species Parasteatoda lunata. The sequence continues at coordinate 55,830,059 of OX421970.1, read as the reverse complement.
AGATCAAAATATTTATTCAGGATGTTCATTTTTTTTTTTTCATTTTGCTCATTGTATTCTTATTATATTTTTTAACCCTTATAACTTTTAAACTACTAAATCTAACAACTTTGTTTTTGATTTCACTTAACTCAATGCAGGAAAATACACGTGAAACAATACCTCATTTGTCTAGATAATAATATAGGATAAATTAGATACTAATTCCAAAACTGAACGTTTAATAAAAAATAGAAATAAAAAGAAAGAAGTGAGTTTTGAACTATCAGTCCTATCGATTTAGGATAAGTTTTATGCCACTTAACGTAAAATTGGGAAGAATACTTTACTTGTCTAGATAGCGGTAATTTTAATTTTAAAACTTTATATGATGGAATATAAAGTGCGATACTATGCGATGCGATGGAATATATGTAAGTAAATATTTTAATATCATATTTTAATATCATGTAATAATAATAATAAAACCTAAATTATTAAATATTTTACATCATTACATTATTTTACTGTTTCACTAATCTAAGATTTATCATTCGAAGTTTTTTTTCCCCCTACAAGTTGCATTTAGAAGTGATGGAATAATAACATTAGAACCCCCCTCCCAAAAAAAAATAGCAATGTTATTCAGACGTTCAGAGAAGTAACAAAAAAAGGTATACCGTTTCAAAAAACTTTTGGGCAAATTAAGAAACCATACACTCTGGATCCTTTAAGGTTAAGTACCTTTAAAGTCAAGAATCAAATTGAGGTTACGGTTGCTCATAATTTTCTCTCATGTGATAACTGTACTACAATTTTTTAATGCAGGGAAACAAAGACAGCCTCGTTTGTCATAGAGATGACACTGAATTTTCTGTTCAAGCTAATGTTAATATTAATTTTTTCATATAGATTTTCTTTCGATTCTATCTGTACTACTAAATTGGAATAGTGAAAAAATACTAGAAGAGAAATTTGCATTTTAAGTGTACATAACGTTTTATTTGAATAATTAAGCCGATAAATTAAGCGATTAATTGCCAATTTCTGATTACAGCCTCATTTGCATGTTTAATAGAGAGAACAATAGAGAGAAAGAAAGGGAGCTGCTCTCGGTGTGTATTTGTTACCGCCTCCTTTTGGAGAATGTGGCCACCAGAGTTACGATCAACGACTCCTCCTCTGCTTCGCCATCCACTGACGAGAAACTGCCGCTCTTCTTTAAACGTTTGGAAATAGGGGACGAACGTTCATAGATGAAAGAAAGAAACGACCAGGAAATACATCAGTTACAATCAATTCCTTTCCTACAGAAGAATGCTAATAGATCTCAAGTTTTTGTGTATTACTATGTAATTATATACCTTATCAATTAGAACAAAATATTTCCACTGTGTGCCATACCATACCTCCAAAAAGAACCAACAGCAAAAATAAAAGAATAAACCAAATGACGCGTTTTATTACTTATTATTATTGTCATTATTGTTAGTATATTTATGATGATTTTCATCATAAAATTGGTATCATAGCCCCTGTTTCTTTTCTTAAGTACAAGAATCAATTAATTTATCCAATTATTCGTGTGTGCGTGTTTTTGATAAAAAAAATTGCACATTCAACATACATGTTAATACTTCCGCCTGAGCGTAAAAAGTATGAACTTTTTTCCACTTTAATTTGAGTAAAATTCTGTTATAAATAATTTTTAAAAAAATTCTTTCTGATGATTGTTCTGTACAAAAAAATTAAATCAAGTTTTTATGAAAAATATCGTGGCCAGGATAGCCTGGTTGGCGGGGCGCTGGACTCACATTTGTGAGAACGGGAGTTCGAATCCAGCCGGCAGAAGACTCTCCGGGTAGTAAATGTTAATTGGTGTACATTAAATCTGTCTGGTCACAAAGTCCTCCATGTTCCCATAACAAATCAATACCTCTGGGGGTACTGAATTGGAGATTGATCATTCTCTGGTTCAGGTCAAAATTACGATCTGTGAATGGATGTATGAATGGGTTCACCTTATAAACGGATGTGACGTATGGGTGTGGCGTAAATCGAATTCTTAGCCATAGATGGCGGCACTGGAAAGCAAAAACAATCGCATACCCTCTGTCTTAAAGGTCGACGACAACAACATGAAAAACATCTATAAACTTTTTTCTGTCTCATATTTTACAGCATGTATAAAATGCTATTTTCGAATTTATAAATTTTAGTAGTTTAAGATAATAAAAACAGTGAGAAACAGGAAATCAAAGTAAAATACTTCTGCTCAAATCATTCTGCGAATTATACTGCGATTTAAACATTAAACTTAAATAATAACAAAACACTGTTGTTACTAATTTCCTTAAATCAACCATGGAATTATTATTTTTTTTTTTTCAAAATTGTTCAACTTTGTGCTCAGAAAAAAAAAAGAACGAAACATTTGTTGATCATTTTTAATCTTACGATTGGATATTCATACAAGAGGAACTAATCATAGTTCATTACACAGAACTTAAATGTGCTAAAAATTAGGGCAGACAATAGTTATGGTCGCAAAATCAGACACAAAAATCTGTTTTCTTTAAACAAAAATTTTTTTAATTGACGTATTTAGATTTTTTCAGCTACACTAAAAAAAAAATGTATCTTCGAACGTTAATTTTGATAATTGGAATTTTTTATGGGAATAAAAATTTTTTGCACGCAGTTATAAACACATTTATCTAAAGAAAAATCCATTAATAATATAATTTTCAATTCTTTACTACTGCCTCTTTTAATGATACAATCCATGATTTGATGAATTCTTTCGTTATATTTCAGATTTAAGTTCATATTTATACGATTTAAATTCGTAATAATTCGTAATGATTTAATTCGTAACAATTTTTAATGCCAAGAGCTCAGAAGACTAATTTTTTTCCACAATTAAATTTCCTAATAAGAATCTCTAATTGGATATTTATAATTCGTTGAGATTTTTAACTATCTTTTAAGAATTACCTGCTCATTAAAACGTAAAAGATTTTAGAAATTATGGACTGCTTCAAACGATAACAACCAAGATATTTCGAGGAAATCAATGGAACAAAAAATATCTCCTTTCATACCACAAAATAATGCATTATTATGGAAATTTGAAAAGAATCATGGTGCATGGCATGGAGAGGAAAATTCTCTGGAATACACTATCTGTTTTCTGCACCACTTGAAAAAAATGTGGCTTCTGACAAGTTTCAGGTGCTGCTTTTAGAATAACAGTTTCCGGAATAAAAAAAGGGGGGGATTTATATTCTATGTAAGGAAAAAGTCCGGGCATTGTATGCACAATATATGGAGTTTGTGGGGAAATTTTCCAGGTTTCTAGAACCATATATATATATAAAAATAAGACCGCGTTGCCTTCAAATGGAGAGTAATGATAGAGCATAGTGGCAGCATTTGCATGGCATCCGTCACAATTTCGAGTGATCTCGTTGAAAGGATGTGCGTTTGAGAACATATTATGTTTTCTTTTTCATTCTAGCTTTGCAGTACAGAAGAAAGCTCGAATAAAAACATTTATGTAGCGAAATACGCGAATTATTGGATATCATAAAACAACTTAGCATAATATATTTTTGTTATTATTATTATAAATTATTTTTATATCTATTATTATTTTATTTTATAACCGCCGCTGAACAGCCGACCCAAAATTAGACTTTGCGGCTACTAATATATTTATATACTAATATATTACAAGACTACAAGTGTGTAGCCTTGTAATTTTGAACAAAATCCAGAAAATTATAGAACTTCTGGATCATGTACTGGGAGAAATTTGCCTTCGTGGAAGACTTTCTGGTGGAGCTAATCCGCATTTGTGGTACACGCAGGGGAAAACCACGAAAACCTCGGTAGACGGATCGGGGATAGACGAAATTTCGAAAAAATTGGGTCGCAATAAAGATTTATAAGTTTGGCGATAGTACAGAAAATAGCCAAGAAAAGTCGCCGCCGCAACTGAATATTTTTAGGTAACCCATAGACTAATTCAAAAGAGGAATATTTGATTTTACTCCGTTGCTAAGCAACCAAGTTCCGATTATAAAAAAATTGAAACAATGTTCTGGGATTGCTCGGAAAGGTTTCATTAATAGTTAATTGAAAATATCTCGAAATTTTTAGGCAATAGATAATTTTTAAGCTGATTTTGGTCAAAAAGCAAAGTTTTTTTTCTTTCTTCTTTTTAATCTCCTTTGAAAAAAGAAAAAAATTAATCGATTTGCTAATTACTAATGATTTTCTAAGCTTTTAGAATTTGAATACATGAACTTTTTATCTGACATCATTTGGATTTTTTTTTATGTTGTTTTTACTACATTTATACGAAGATTTCATACTAAAACCAAATTTACATAATTTATTATAACTATATAGAAAATTTTAGGGATAATCGTTTTTACAGCTTTGTCTTCTAGGCAAGAAAGTTTCAAGAAACAAAAAAAGTGCCTGAAAAATAAAATGTAGATTGTATAGTAATTCTAAAGCACATTCTGATAACAAGGTTTTCTATAATTTACAATATTTGTTTTTTCTATAACTCAAGGAATTGCTGACTGTTAAGTGGCATTTTAAAAACATTGAAATATATTATGTTCAAGAATAAGATATTGAAATAATATGTTGCATATTGTATGACTCATTGTTTAAAAAATCGCTTCATTCTGCTAGATATTTAGGTCACATGGTTTTCTTTGGATAAAGATGATTTGCACATAGTTTGTTTCCTCATGTTTCGATACATTCTGAAACTAACGTTCACAAATTCACCATAAAATGTCGCACGGCATGTTTTTCAATTACGATTAGCTACATTTACCACCAAAAAACCGCTACTATGATATTTTTTCTTATATATATCTGATACGATACTCTCTTTTTAAATAGAGTTCGTATGGTCCTTAAAATACTGAAATGGGTGCACAAAAACTTAAAAGATAAACTATTCAATTTCATTAACTCAAAATGTCTAATCTCAAAATTTGACGTTTTGAACTGAGAAATTTTAACGTAGAAAATGTTTTTAAAATCTTATCAGCTAATTGGCTATAGTTCTGATACTTAAAAAAACTTTGCAATTACTTACAATGAGTTTAAATTTAAAGAAAACCTCTAAGTACCAATAAAAATTAAACAAAATAGTTTAGTATATTATCCGGAAAAAAAATATACATGGTATATCATAAAGAAAGAGTAAAAGATATAATGAAATAATTAGTTGGATAGTTCTGTGATTTCCACATATCAGATAATTGAAAATTTAATTTCACAACTAAGATGTTAGAACGACATTTAAGATACTGATATATTTTAAGACGCTTAAAAATTCGGCTTTGCATTCGACAGCTTTTTTTATCGGTATATTTATACTCCTTGCAGTGACTTATAAAACATCAACACTAATTTAAATAATCTGTGCTAAAGTCACAATATATATATATATATATATATATATATATATATATATATATATATATATATATATATATATATATATATATATATATATATATATATATATATATATATAAATAGTGTTGATGTTTTTATAAGTCACTGGCAAGGAGTATAAAGTTTTATTTTCACTTTTTCAAAAAAAAAGAAAATAATAATAATAATAAAAAATGAATAAATATAAAAAAAATAAATAGATAAACGTTACCAAACAGAGTTTCGTAAAGCATTTACCGGATGTCTTCTTGATAGTAAACATTTATTTTAAAAAAATTGAAAAAATGTGTCTAAAGCTTTTCCGAATCCTAAACATTTTTAATCACTTAACAACTTATGTGATAAATGTTGGAACATAAATAAATCACTATTAACTTAGTGCACATTTCTTGCTTTTTCTAATGTGCTTCAGTTGCAACTGGTCAATTGATAGTTAGCATCAGCCTATTGTTTGTAATTATACTTGGCTTCATGGTTAAATGAAATCAAAATTCATTTGAAGAAAAAAAGTTTAAAAATAAATAATATCATTTACTATTTTATATAAAATGAATACTGTTTTAAATGGGTTGTTGTAATTTAATACTTATTATAAACGATCAATAATTTTAAATGACAAGATTTTCATTCTTTAATAATTATTTTCAAGTATAATTGATTTTAAAAAAAATTGTTTTAGAAACAGAAAATTCTCAAAATATGCCGCAAACAATTTTATTTTTTGATACCACAAAACCATACACATAATAAATGATTAGTAAGAGATGAGGACATATACACGATTATTACCCATCCAAACACTATTTCGGCACGATTTGCACCCTTTATTCTTGCCTCTACTTTACAACGTGTTACTGTCCTGACAGGGCATAATTCTCGAACTCGCGTAAGTACCGCAGAAATGAAGTCATTCTTTCGTTGAGACGCTCAAATCCTGACTTACGACGTTGGTGCACGTGACCATCACCTATAAGGTGTGCATCAACTTTATTCTTAAAGAGTTTATAGCAGTTTTTCTTTCTTTTTTTCCCTTCTTTTCAAAGAGTGCCTAGATGAAATATTGTTTTCTAAAAAGATGTTTCGGCGTCCTTAGTAGAAAATAAAAAATGTATTAGTGTTTTATTGAACTGCTTTTTAATTTTTTTTTCCAGTAAGAGGTAAAAGGTCTATTTCTTTATGGATTTTTTTTCCTTTTATCTTATGAATGATTTTATTTTAAAACTATAATATTACCGAATTTAAAACTTTTCGGTTTTTGATTTAAAAAAAAATTAAAAAAATGTCATCAAATTATTTGTAGTTTAAGGAAACTGGAAATATAAGTTAAATTTTGATATGTAAACTACAAAATAATCTTTAAAACTCATAAGAAATTTCGCAAATAAATTTAACATAAATGTCCGTTTCGATAAAAAGTTTTTTCATGTGCATTTTTTTTTCTTCTTTCTTATTCATTTTCTTTTTCTTTTCTTTTTCCTTGAAACTGAATTAGTGCTAATTTCCGTAATTTTATTCAACGCATAAATTTAGTTGGAGAAGACACGTTTCTTAATGCAATTATTTAAAAGATATCTGTTAAAAATGTATCTCTTTTCTAACATTTAAAGCATTAGGAACTAATTAATATACTGTCTAAATGTTTTTTAAAAATATCTTTATATTTCTGTTCAATAATACTATTTCATCAACTTGAAAATTATAGTATCTAATTATACTATCTATCTAATTATCTGACCCAAACTAATATTTAACGACCATACAATTTTAAACTTAATCTTAATATATCATAAACCATAAGTGTATTAGATTTAATACCGTGTAACCTTAACCCAAATTTTAATTATTTTAATGAATAAACAAAGGATATCTGCTGATAAAAAAAATATATATTTTTTGAAACTACCCGAATCATCATTTTAATGGAAAATTTTTCAAATAGACTTTAGTTCAGAGGTTTTATAATTACGCTTTATTTTTGAAACTGTGGCATTATTTTTTTCTCTACTAAATGTCGCAGCTGCAGTGTGCCTCACTTAAATAAAGCTACCTGTGATGCCACAATCGGCATTACATATTTCCTAGCTTTTAAAATTTCCTTAATTTCTTAAATTTATTTTTCAATCATTCTCAATTTAATTTTAATTGAATTAAACCAGTTAATTAATTTTTACTACATTTTATAAATAGCTAAAATAAATATTTTATTCTTTTTTTAACAATCTATGTAACGGTTAACTTTTTATTTCAATAGAAATGTAAAACTCATTAATGCACTGTCTTGACTAAATCGAAAACAAAATCTTTTTATAACTCTTTATTCTTTATTTCTTAACACAAAAATGTTTCAGTTACATAGTTATACTAATTATCCCAGTCTTTTTGGTGATTAGTTTTCGACAAATTATCTTCAAATTTAATATTGATTACTTACAAATTTATTATTGATTACACTTTATTTTTGGCTATGTTATCTTTTGATAAATCGCCAATCTCTTCCCATGCTTCTTACTGTCCGTTGGGAACAATTCACTTTACTCTTAATTTTTCATTCTTGGCATAAGGAATGGGGGGGCGGGGCTTAGGCCCTCATTTTCGCGCTAATTAACGGTTTTTCGTGATGATTTCGTGATTTGAGAACAAGAATGATTCTGTCGATCCCTTTGAGGGACTTTCTTCATTTCATTTTTCTAAGAATGGTCATATTCTCTAATTAATAAATTAATTTTTCTCAAATGAGTTTGTTTATTTTAGTGGGATAAATATTCATTCTTCATAACTAGAATTTATCTCACAAGGTCAAAAATTATGTTTAGATTCTATAAAGAAACTACATCCACTATACAGTAAAAAATTTGGATTATTAAACTGCCATGAGACTACCTTTATTTTGTGTCGTAAATGGGAGCAAGGGAAACCAATATGAACCAAATATGTATATTGAGAAAGTCGATATCCACACGGTTATTTAAAAGAAGCATCTCACTCCCTGCTTCACTTGGACAGGGAAAAAAATAGATTAAGTATGAAATAATAAATAAATAAAAAAAAGGAGAAATGTGTCCCACCGAAATAAAACTACTTCTGATTATAGCCGAAATATCCGTGCTACGTCTTTATATGGCTTGAAATATGCGGTGCTGTTTACCATTCACCAATATGTGAAGGACAGTAACTCCTATATTATGCCATCAGGTTTCAATGATGGTAGCCTTCAAATCAGTAACAGACTGAAATGCTTTTTTTTTTTCTTATATGCAGCCATATTGAGGATATCATATTGTATTTACTAGAAAATGCTTCATACGGCCTGGGGGAAAAGGCAAGTTAGGTTTACTTTTATAGTCAAACCCTTTCAAGCAAAGAACCTCCACCTTGCTGTCCGATGGAGAAGGTTTCTCTTCAATCTTTTTTTTTTTTTTTTTTTCAAAAGCAGATGAAAATTTTTCATTTATTGCTCCATTTAAAATATAGAACAAACAATTTGCTATATAAAAGAATTAAGTAGTATCTTAAACTATTCTAAAGTATAAGAGATTAAAAAAAAATAGGATAATCCAGATAGTTTTGTATACAATTCGCATGACACGAGAAGAGGTGAGGATTTCTTCTCGATTATACAGCAAGATGGAAGCTCATAAACTGTGTGTGACAGCTACAGCTATAGTGGTCAACTTGATCTGACTTCTCCCACAGGCAGACTAAAAGCTACCGATTAGCAAAGTACGCTAGAAACTCATGTATCGCCATTTGTAGAGGGAATTGATGGCTCAAGTGAGATTTTTTAGCAGGGTTGATGCCTCAATTTATGTTGAAAAATCTTCACGGTGATGCTTTTTTGATTATAGGGTACCAATGTCATTTTTGGTTCTTTTCCGTAACCTCACTCTCTAAGAAAACGTTGGAATGGAAGGGGGGAGGCTATACTCTGTAAGACTGTATCTACCAAAAATTTGCAGTTTCAGCCTGCGACTGAATTGAAGATTGCCACCATAGAAATATGGAATAATATTTATGCTAATATCCTCTAGAGTTTAGTGAATGATACGCAGCATCATATATTTCAAGTCATACGTATAAATAGGGTGGATATATTTGCTATAAATAGCAGTGACTCTATTTCAATGGTACACTTTTATTCTTGGTCGATTTTTTTCCTGCTCAGGAGGGACAGCAACTGAGGAACTCCTGATAAATATGTCTTTGAATATCGATTTTCATTATAGACATGTTTTATTCTCATGTGTTTACTTTGCCTCAAAGAGAAAACTAATGTGAATCAAACATGTCTATAATGAAAATCCCAAAGATATATGATAGCCCTAATCAAGGTGGCCCGAATCAGTATGGTAGCCTGAATCAAGGTGGTTTTATTTGAGTTGGACACACTGCAGCAGATTTTTTTTTTATGTCAAATTCACTTCCAAACTATTAAAATCTTATCGATAATTTTTTAAATCTAATAATAGTCGAGAATTTATCGCCTTTTAGTTTCATGCATCCTTTTTTATGAATACTAAATGTGATCAAGCATGAGTGGGTAAGTTTGACACTATAATAGTTTGTTTTTCGCTTAGATTCTCTGTTATGCAATCAATCTAATAAAAATAATCACTATCTTGAAGAAAAAAAACTTAAAAAACCTTACAGTTAATAGTTCGATTGTGTTGTTCTTTTTTTTTTTTTTCATTTAATTATTTAAATACAAAAAAGTTGCACAAATAGTAAACAAACTTTTTACTATCTTACTAAAAGGAAATGAATTTATGTTCTCAAAAAGTATCTAACTATAGTAATCAAACAATATTCATCTGCGTGTCTAATTGTAAACAATCATAAAGTATGATCAATGATTTGGTTGAATGCTCAATGAGATCGACTTTTATTTATGATACAATTAACATTTTTTAAATACAGGGTTATGTTTACAAACTAATGGTTACGAAATATTTACAAAATCAAATACGCCTCAAAATCAAATACCAATACATACAGGATTATGTTTACAAACTAATGGTTACGAAATATTTACAAAATCAAATACTGTTTTGGAATCCCTAAAATTAATTTCTTTTTTGCTTGGTAATGCTACATTTTATGCGCAGGTCAATTAAATATCGCAAATGGACCTTGCATTAAAGAGCACATTATAAGAAGTAAAAAAATATTTTGGGTGTGACAGACGTAATAAACACAGAAGTTTGATTTTTTTTTTTTTTTTTTTTTTTTTTTTTTTTTTTTTTCAATAAGCATTTAATGAGCATAGATTGAAGCAAAGTGCTTTTTTTTCTTCCCAATTTTAGCATTCATAATGTAAATACAGTTCCCCTTACTTTCAATAAACATTTTACGGCAGTTAAATCTTTTTTTAAAAAAAAAAAAGAAAAAGAAAAAAAAAGAAAAAAAAAAGGAAGAAATAAACGAAAAGAAAATACTCAGAGGTATCGGATAACATATTCTTTAAGTAAAAACAAATTGACCGAAACACTACATTCTTCTAAATGAAAGCGAAACACGACATTTCTTTTATGTTCTTAACTGGGGGTAAAATAATAAATAGTACCCTTCTAAAACTAATTTTTTTCTTCGGTTCAGAACTCTTAGATGAAAGATTGATCAATAAAGTTGAAAGGAATGAAGTATTTGTTTCCGTAGCGGCGATAATTATCTATAATTTAAAGCGAAGGTCCAGTTAACTCGGTGCTTAATGCTTCCATTACTCAACGCCATCTGGCGTCCAGGCCCCTTAACAATTCATTACAAGCTGTGTAATTATATCGCCTGCAATTAGAACTCCCAGAATCTGGCAACACGATGGAATATCAAGGCGGAGACATCGCTAGCTTTGTTGTGACTCGAATGTCAGGCTGTTCCTATTTTAAAGAGCTTTGTGGAATTTCTCTGTCAAAATTGTGGCCATTTTCTGAGGAAATAGATTTTATTTTGTAAATCGTTCTTAAACTTAAAACACTTCCGTTAACTCTGAATCTTCTATATATATCTCTTTAGTAAAAATCTGTTATAAAAAATCTTCAATAATTTCAGTTCTCACTAAATTTTATTGAATACGTTTACTAAAAGATATTTAAAAATTTCTTAGGAAAAGATAATAAAAAAAAAACAATTGTGCATCCTTTCCAACAACACATTAATACTTGCAATATACGGCATCTCCAAACATTACCTGTTTAGTGAAAATATGTTGCAATGATATCTAAGAATTTAAGCATTCACTTAACTTTTATTGAATAAGTTTACTATAGTAATGTAGTTTACTAATAGTTTTGAAATACCTTATAAGGTATTTCAAAAATTATTTAGAACTTAAGGAATTTTTAAATCCGATAATTAAAAGCTTTTTTGGAAAGAAAGACAAATGGGCATACTTTCCTGTACTTCCTGTACTACCTGCAATAATTTAATTCAATATACTGCATCTTTACACATTATCTATTTGATGAAAATATGTTATAAATCTCTGATTGCTGAAAGATATTTCAAGAGTTGTCTAAATTAGGTATTTTTAAATCCTTTTGTTAAACGGTTTCTGGATATATATAGATATATATATATATATATATATATATATATATATATATATATATATATATATATATATATATATATATATATATATATATATATATCCAGACATATTTTCACATATTAGATATCATTGCAACATATTTTCACTAAACAGGTAATGTTTGGAGATGCCGTATAAAGCTTTAACCTATATGAAAAGATAGCCTTAACCTTGGGAGAGGGGAATCGTGTTACTTTTATGTTTATGAGGAGGTTATGTATACTGGTATACTGTTTACGTAGCCACCATGAATAGTGGATAAAAGAAAAGACTACGCACTGGATTAGACTTCACAAATTTATAAATTACTAACATACCTTTTTATTTAAATTTTTAATAGAAAATTGTAGGGTATACAAATTTCAAACTACTCTAACACCAAATGAATCATAATTTTTAAATAGATTACACGCGCAGAGGCAAAGTAATCAAGAACGCGAAAGATTACCATTTCCTTGTAGATTATTTTTATTTCTTATCATGTAAAAATATTTTTTAATCAACTTTACTACCTCCACTTTTCCTCGATTTTCTTTCTTAATATTTGCTAAATGCACACCCCATCTCTGACCTTTAATTTTTTCACATTTCACCAACTTCATCCTCTATCTCACCATCTAATTCTTTTACACCGCCGGAATTTTTTTTTTATCGCCCTTCAAAAATCCACCCCATTAAAAAAAAGTTAAAACGCAATCATCTTAGATTAAGTGTTAAGGTCAAATCGAAACTAAAATATCTTTTACCATTCCTGAATCGAAAAGGAGAAATCAATGATCCACCCACATTAAACTCAAATGTTATCTTCAACCCCTTAATTAGGACTTAAGTCTCAGTTTGACAGGAAATATAAATCATCCCACCAAACAGATGCTCCAAAAAACAGGGCTGGACAGGAATGGGAATGCATTTTATCTCAACTCTCTACTTTAAATAATGAAAAAGGCGATTAAACAAACAGTTGAATTAAAATAAATATTAGATTAAACAAGTAAATAATTTAAATAAGAAGATAAATTAAGTTCCGATATAATTAAAGATATTATAGCATACGGAGATGTTTCTTTTACAATCACATTCATTACGTTTTATTAACTATTTTCGATTTATATTTAATCGTAACTATTAACATAATATTTACTTGATATTATTTTGTTGCAAAAACTACATAATTAAAAAATACAGCATTTCTAATTTCTGTAACAATTCCTCAAATAAACTTGGATATGAAATTTTACATTAAATGCACCAATTTCAAAATATTTTACAAATAATATTTATAAAATGATTAATAGGTTCGTGAAACTTTAAATATAAGAATGCTTTCAAAATAAATTCATTCTAGCTATAAGCAGATATATGAATGCTTCACTTGCCAAATCGATTAACTCCATTAAACAAGAAGTTGAAAAAAATGATTAAACAATATAAATTGTTTTTCAAAATAAGTCTTAAATTAAAAATTCAAAAATACGGTGTGGACAGTATTATTACACAATTATCTTTTATCTAATACCATATGGAAAGTGTAAGATAGAATATCTTTAGAGTAATTGTTGTTACTACGACACTTTTTTGTGATTAAGGGAGTTAATCGCTCTGGCAAGTGAAAGAAAATTATTAATTCAAATTTAGTCTTTGAATATTTTTTTTTAATTACGGAAGAACTTCATTATATAAATATATGCTTTATAAAGATTTAAGCAAAAGTGAATTATGAATGTTCCATTACTGATACATAATATTACTAGTATTACTTTATTTAAATTGATTCAGCATCAATATAAATGATATCTTCTGTATTTGAGCGTCCATCATGCTGATTTGTCCTTCAAGTTCTATAATACTCGTCTTTAATACCGGGAATAAATTTCAACAAGTCCATACACGCTTCCATACTACACGTTTTCTTATATTAATGGCATTAAATTTTGCTTCTTCGCCAAAGTCATGCTTGAATTGTATGAGGTAAGGTTTCGACTTTTCTCCTTTTATCCAATGCCTTTTTAACGAATTTGCTGGTATCCCTGTAACTGTTACATTTCTGTTGATGACAGACTTTTCTATGGTACTTGTAAAGAAAAAGTCCAGATATGTCATTTGAAGCATATACATTGGTGCTTTCCTTTTACATAAGAGAAAATTGAGAGTTATTTGGCAAGAAACTGTGTCCACTTACTAGAAATTTCATTTCAATTGATTCAGCTGGTATTTCTGTACTTTGAAGCAATTTCAATGAACTTAAAACGGTTTTAATATTTCTGTTTTTTCCACATGAGTCTGAATAGGTTTTATTTTCTTCACTTTTCAGACGCATACCTTTATAAACTTTACTAGATATGAAGAAATTTCCCGAGATCCTTCAGTTTCCGGCCAAACAAACATATGACTTATATTTTCACTAAGATCATGGGATCCAAAATTGTAAGCATATAGATTTCGCTTATAGTAAGCTACCGATGTAGTCAATTTCGGAAAGGGTAAAGCATTATCAAAGTCAAATGAAAAGAAGAAAATTCTTCGGATGCTGCCATCCGATCTGTAACCATACAATTACGAGTCTGTTCAACCTTTTGAAAGTGAGCGACGTTTTCAAATTTTGTCATCCTCATTCCCTCACTGTCCGGCAACTCAATTTTTATTTGTAGAGAATCACAAGTATTGCATATATCTCTGGATGGTTGCTTGAAATGCAAATTAATTTAATTTAGACGAAAATACTTAATAATAGGATTTTTTTCACTGGTTCTATAATTTTTTCTGCACATTGCGTGATTTTAGAGTTCGTACATTTTCTTAATATTTAAGTTCGGATTTAAGGATTTTCTCCTTGGATTATACACTTTTGGGTAGGCGAGAAATCAGTTTATAAGTTTTAAAGCATATGTATCATCGATTTTATTGCCTGGAATATAGCTACCATAACGATCAATCAGGGAAACATGTTCTTACAACAAGTCATATAATCGCTCATCGATTATCTGATAAGTATCTTTAAAATATTTTTTGCAAACCGAAATGTCATCTTTCCTGCGTCTTCTAAAATACGAGTAATAAGTGGAAGAACGTGATCTTGGAATTTTACTGTTTTCCTTCTGGCGCCTTCTTATTTCTTTAATTTTAAAAGTTCCTCTTAAAAAAATATTTTGCTCAAGCATGGTCTCTAACTAATAAACTGCCTCCATGGCAGCTTTCCTTTCATCCGAAATGATTTTTTCATCGCCCTTCTGACAAGCATCGACATGGCAGATTTACAAATGCTTTTTCGGTATTAAATGCCTACTTTAATTTCTGTATTTCAAACCCTTTATTTTTTTATGATTTGGGAAATTTAGCATGATAACAGCTTTTTTTTTAGTCCAATCGAATTATTTGAAGTTTTTTTTTATTACTGTGAACAGATGACGAATCTGAAGAAATAGAAAATCACTTTCTAGTGCCCAGTTTTCTGTCCATTGTAGAAATATTTTCCATTTTAATAATATAATGGTTTGATTTTTTTTTTTTTTTCATAAAAAACGGCATATTGAAATTTACAAGTATTTCCTTCTGGGGCAATTCGAATACGACTGATTTATAATTTATATTTCTCGTACTTGGTTCATGCGAGCGATAACAGTTCTCGTCTAACGAAGGCAATGAAATAAAAAGAGCAACTTTCAGATTCGTAGGTGGATATATGATACGTTTTAAATAGCAACGGACGATATTTATTCTCGTTGTCATAGCAACAATTGAACTATATCTCCGTAACAGAGGAAAATGAGTGCAGTGGCTTAACTAGATCTTTATTATGATTTAAATACATTATAGGATGAAGTTAATCAGATTGACTTCTGAAATAAATTATTAATTATTCAATGACTAAAAAAATTGCCATTTAGTGCTCTTAATACTTATTATTGTGGAAATTTGTTTCGAATACATACAGTTAGAAGCCAAGTAAGTGATTAGATATTAAATTTTAACGAAATTCAGAAAATGGAGTTGATCGATTTGGGAAGTAAACCATTCATATGTTATTTCTTCGCAGCATACTTAAGCAATTTTGAAAATTGTCTATTTTTAATGAAAGAAATTAAATACCTAAAATGCGATGTTTAGTTTTCTAATGCTAAAATCTATGCCATATAACCAAATTTATTTATGATTCCATATGACACATTTTTAACTACTCTTACAAAAGAGGGATTGGTCCCCACTCATTTCCAAAATACATAGAAAGTAAATATCAATCAGAAAGAATTCAATCCATACTTTTATCTTAGTATTTGTAATTCTGTGACACAGCAAAAAATTCTTAATTTATAATTCTACTTAGTAATAAACTAATTTAAGTTTTATATTGTAACTTTAAAGTTTTATATCTATACAAAACAACTTTGATAGTTCAAAGATACATAAAGAATGAGAATAATTCTTAGGGCATCATTCTTCAAAAAAGTGTAGCAAAAAAAAAAAAAAAAAAAAAAAACATATTTATTACTCTTAAATAAAGAATAAAAATAAAAAAAATTATTTCCTTAACTTCCTTTTAAATTTAAACGAGATTAGTAGACACAGCTGTTGTAGGATTTATAAATATTTTATAATTTTTAAATGTCACCTGGTGTACTTAATGTTAGAAAAAAAGTGAAAAGGCAGATTGGGAAATAATTTTTAGGATAGATAAATTTATTTGATGTTATTACAGTATTTAGATTCATTACGGACATAAGAGAATCACTACGAAAATTCGCTATATCCATCTATTTTTATAGTATGCTTTGTAACTCTTGAGTCATAATTATAAGCGAGTAATAATAATAATTATTATTACGTACAGCTGTTCATAAATTTAGCAATTATATAAAACTTAGTCGTTTAGTATAGAGAACTATTCTTGCAATGATCTGAAACAAAGTTGATTTAAGTGTAGGAGAAAAAGATTTTTAAAATAAAAGTCTTCCACTGAATAATCGGTATGTCTTCGAAAGGGTGAGGGAGGTGTCACAGTGAACCATGACAAAAAAGATACAAAACTTAAAATATTCCTACACGTTGGTGCAAGGGCGCGCAGAGGGCGGCAAAACTGATGCGACAGCTAGGGATCTGGCATTGACGAATAGGAAATATTTAGAACGCCCTGGTGAATTGGGGAAGAGCACAAAAAAATGGGGCTTCACCTCATTTTATTGGTTCTTCGCCTTCGACATGTCGTCTGCGCTTTTTGACTGATGACATCGAACAGAGGGTTTAAGGATTGCAAAAAATAAGAATGAATTTTTTGAATGATGGCAAAAATTCGCAAATGCGTTCACTTTCTTCACACACCCACTCTTCAGAACCTTCTCCATTTTTTTATTATTATTCTGTTTCTTTTTGGGAAAGAAGGGGGAGTAAAGGTAGAAAACTGCGAGAGATATGAATAAACTTTGGTCGTTAAAACTTTGTCGAGACGCTCGTCTTATTCCCTAGGTGTTATTTTCGCATAACTTCCAGATATCTCACTCTAGAATATAGATGTGTTTTTCTGGGCTTCTTTTTTATTTTCTCTGCTTCATATTTCTTTCTGATTTTCTACCGATATCAGATTTTTGCTTTTATTTTAGCGCCACTTTTACACCTCTTTCTTCCCTCAATTCAGGCCAACGCTGGAAAGCACGATATTTGTCAAGAGATTCCCATTTAGCATTTTTATTTTTTTTTTCTCTTTCAAAACGTTTTATGCGAACTTGCACATTCTTTGAAATCGTTTTGAGAAAAATTGAACAATCTTCGAAAAGAAATTGTTTCCTCGTTTCTTGAAAAAGCTTTTTCTTCCTTTTAAGAAATCATCACGAGAATAGCAAGCATTTTGAAGACAACAGAGTAAGTAAAATATCAAATAATGAAAATATATTTTCTAAAAGAGACATTTTAAAAGAGTTTTGAATTATTGTAAATATATTAATTTAAAATTAAGGTGGCAGCATATTTTAAGTGAGTTTTATATTTTTTTAAAACCGACGAATTATAGATAATCAATAAAAAGGGCTTGCAGTATGACGGCAAAAAGTGTCGACAAGTTTATATGTTAATCTTACAATTAAAAACCTCTTACGAAAATTAAATAATCCAGTATTGAATAAATATATCTAAACTCTTAAAAGAGGTTCCGAAACAATTTTCATTGAGCAAAGCTGTAAAGAGGCTTTGATATAAATTTAAAGTTCGCAATGAAAAAAAAACTACCGAAATCAGATTTATGATTAGGAAAAAATTACCCTGGTAAATTATGGCGAGTTATGTATAGAAAAAAAGGAAAGTTTCCTTTCCATTTTTATCAAGGAATGGTAAAATTTGGATAAATTGGCAACAATTTCTCAAAAACTAATATCAAAAGCTTAGGTTATAGTTTTTTCGATCATGAACTTACGTGTATCTCTTAATCTTGAAATTGAACTGAAGAATTTTTTTACTGTACATTTTGTTTTCTAAATTTTCAAATTATTTCACTTCATATTATTTGAGCAATCATATTATATTTTTTAAAAAAATAACGTAAATAAATAATTATAAATAGCATAATTCTACAGCTATTCCATTTAATATAAATTTCCTAATAATTTTTGACTGAATTGTTTTAATAAATAATTTAAACAATATCAATACTAACCAATAATCTCTTAATAATTTATAAAACAAAGAAAGAAATATTTTCCTTTAATAATGTTTTTATAATCAACATAAGTTTTAAAAGCGGTTGAAAACTCTAAAACTTAAAGGAAAGTAAATTAACAGTTATTTATTGTAAAAATACAAGTAAATTGAGCTTATAATTTTTTTGAAAAAGATGCATTCTGCAATTATTATTAATTTAACTTCCAAACTAAAGACATTTCCACAGATTTTTTTAATTCAGTATATTTAGCATATATTTAAAAAAAGAAATTTCTAAAATAAACGCGTAATATTTTTTTTCTTCTAGGTACCAGTTTGTTTCTCTTCGCCTAGCATTCATCTCCACTTGGCATTGTTGTTCGTTCTTATAGTTTGGCATCATACATCTATTACTGATGACTACTCGAGATTCCTTTACCGTTCAGAAATAACTAGTCGTAAATAAATCACGAGTTAGCTGCTAATTCCACCATAACCCTGAATCACGGCTATGCATCATACTTCTGAATTTATTTCCCCCTTTAGCTACCAAAGAGGAATTCTGCCAAGAAACGAAAAGATCAACGGAATAAAACAGATCAGAAAGAGAGAGAGAGTTACCCTCCCACCCTTCTCCCCTACTATTATTATTATTCAAGCTAGAAGGGCCCTTCCGCCTACTAACAACGGGACTTTTCCTTGTAACGACCCCTTTCGCAGTGATCCCAAATCACTATGATCATGCCAGAGCCCTAACGCTTGATCGCTTGTTGTCATGGTCCAACCATATTTTCTTCTGCCATTATCGGGGCGCGGAGCCCCCAAATTACGGGAATACCTCCTCTCTCCCTCTTCCGTAGAATGGCCCTTTTTGTTTGTCTATCCCCAGCCTCTTACTCTGCTCCCTAGCATCCCTTTTAGATGCTTGGTGATCAATGCTGACTCCCATCACCACCCCCTCTGCCAGTTTGATGTTGTGCCTTCTCCACTGCTACCGGTCATTCGTCGTTTGTATTGGTATTGGATTGGAGGCAAAACCGATGAATCCCCGGCCATTGGCGATACATCTCAGATTTTCTGAAATTTGGCTCTTCCATATAAAAAAAGTTATTCGGAATAAACAAAAATGGTAAAATTAGAATGGAAGCCATATTAATAGTAGTAAAAACTTTCAGTTAAATATTTTATCTACATGAAACAAATTTTCACTCCATTATTTAATTGAGGAATAGGCCTAATAAGTATGGATAGATAACTAGTGTCAAAATTTTATTTAATATAGGAGAAAAAAAAACGTAATAATGTAAATGGCATTTGAAGATATTAAAACTCTGTCATTTAATCCTATCCTAATTGTACCACTTAATAATTTTGTATAAAGGACTTTTTGCTCAGTAAATAAACTACTTTTTTAAGAAAAACTCACTAGAACATTGCTACAAAATCTGATTCACCGCGCTATGCAAAAATAACTTCATAAAAGTTTTTAGTTCGCTATGACAGTCTGAGTGAAACAAGTACTCGTATTATGATTAAATACGAGTATATCATAGAAGTTAATTTAATTTTTTTAAGAACTATGATATGAGTGAAGATCATTTGTTTGTTTATAAATATGTTTTTTACATTGAAAATTAAAGAAAATTTCATTCGATGAATTAAAGGAGGAAAATTAAGATGAAATTTCATGAAAGAGTAATCTAAATTTTAAAAATTTTTTATAGAATAAGTTAAAAAGTTCTCTCAGAATTTATGATCTCAAAGAATGTCATAAATTTGATCTAAAAACTAAAAATCCATTATAGAAAATATTTCGAAATATTTAATACGTAAAGAATGTTGTTTACGTTGTATAATCAGTGTATTGAATTTTATTTCTATATTACATTTCTTAACATGAAATATTGCGCATTATAAATGTATTTTAAGTTAGTTTCAATAATACAACTACAATTATTTTGCGAAAATATTAAGTATTATTTTATAATAAAAATTACCCGCATTCTATCCCAGAGTCGTCCTCTTTAGAGGTCATCTAGGATATCACCGCCAAGTTTGGCGAAACGATGTAGGGCGGATGGTAACCCGGGAGTTAGCCGGACGATAACGGACACTCCCCGAAATGTGAGTATTTCTCCAACATCAGTGGGCTTTAGTTGATTGTTTTGAAGTGCCTTCACTTGACTCTCTCTTTTAAGAGGAAAGAAACACAACAAAAACAGGGGCGGGCAGATAAAAGAGAAGGTCAATGGTTACAATTTAGGGGATACAAAATGGCCAACGGATAGTTTCTGCCACCCCCGCCCTTTCTCTCTTTTCTCAGATTTTGTTACCATGTTACTTCTTTTATTTTTTAAGAATAGTTTGAATTTTCGATAAAACAGCTATTGGTTGAATAGATTTGTGGCGTTGAATATCCCGAGAGTAGGGAACAAATGTTACAATAAGATAGAGAAAAAATATTGAGCAGTTTGAATTTTTATTGAGACTTTTTCTTTCAAAATTTTTTGTTAGAGTTGTGCGACAGACATGAAAGGAAATTCAATGTCCTCATTTTTTTTTTCTTTCCTTTTGTAAACATTATTCTCGCAATTATTTTTGCATTTACTATTCATTAATTCCTCATATTTAACCATGTATAATATTTTCATTTCTTTATTTATCCCCCTACTATATTTTAACAATTAATTCAATTGTTTATTTTGATGTTTATAAATTCATTAAAAAATCGCAAAATTTAATCCAATCATTGTGGGATTTAATACTTTTATTTTTGATACACTTATTTATCAATTATGTATTCAATAATTTTTTTTAATTAAACTAATTCACTATTTAAATATTCACTCACTAACTACCTCACCCATTCGCAAATTCACGCTTTCATGATTTTTTCATTCATTCACTTAAAGACACATTTATTTACTGATTCACTCTTGTGATAATTATTTTTTTCTCATATTAATCTACTCATCGGAAACATCATACATCATATTCCTGGAAATATCAAAGGATGATATAAAGTAAAAACCGATTGCCAGAAGAGGAATTTTGGATGATGTTACAGACCCAGTTCTTAAGGCTGCCTTTTCAATTAAAAAAAAAATATTTGATAAAACTAATTATAAACTTTAATTATAATCTACGAAATGATTGCTGATTTTAAATAAATACTTAATTGTGCGAATTCTAGCCCAAAAGTATCAAATAAATTTTAAAATTTTATTGCTGAAATAAGCCTTTTGAATAAACTTCTTTTTGGCGCAGGTCATAAGACTACATTTTCAGAAAAAAAATGTTATTTGCTAAAATTAGTCATAAGCTTTCTTAATTATTGAAGAAAACAAATTTTGCAACAAAAATATAAAACACTGATCTCGTAAAAATAAAATTGCCAAAATCAACATTTTGAATCCTGTTTGGCACATGTCATGAGACTACTTTTTCAGCAAAAAAAGTATTATTTGATACAACTAATAAAAGTCTTTGAATTCCTCACGGATTTTAAGTAAATTCTTATTTTCACCACCATAATTATAATATAAAAAGTAAAATATAATAAAAAATATAATATAAAATAATAAATATATTAAGTATTTTAAGTATTCTTGATTAAAATATGTTATAAAGCGATTTTACTCAAGTTCTTTATTTTCTTATGCTTCCGATATCGACTGAAATAATGAGGGTTGTCAAATGTAGTTGAAATGATTCTCGTTTCTCAATTAAAGGTTATGCAATGTCTCTTTCCCACTCTCAGAAAAATTGGTTCAACGTTAAACCATAATATCGGTACCTTGAACCATAATACAGTTCAAATTTACTGCAACCATAATAAGTTGTTGAATTGAACCATGTTTCCGTTGAAATTGAACCGTAGTATCATGCAATCAAAATTAAGAATGATTAAATTGAACGATACTACAATTTAACTTGGCTCATAATTAAGGCTACAGTAAATTTAAAGCTATATTATGGTTTAATACGATCCAAAAGTCCTAACGTTGTAATACTTTCTGCTGTAAAAATGAAAGATTGTTTTTTGAAACAGCTTGGCACATAAAGGTCAATATAATGATGTAAAATTGTCTTAATTTTATATGAAATTAGAAGAAACTACTAATTATTTCTTTAAAATAACTAGAAAAAAATGGAACAACTAATTGTCTGCGAAAAATTTTAAATATGACTCATTTTGTACGAATAGAATTCACGCTTATTTCAAAATAACGTATGCGAATATTTTACACACACATAAAAAATATTGAATAACTCATTCTTTTTAACAAAGAATGATATGTAATTTTCGCTTGAAAATAAATGTAAAGAATAATAATTTCTGCGAATTAACACATAAAGTTTTCATACGATAAAAACATTAAAATAAATTACCAAAATAAAATCCATCAGGAGTGATCAGTTGAAGATTTTTGTATGCAAAGAAGATTCTATAACTGTTTTCTAAAAACTATCTCGTTAAAAGATCTTTACAAAATCGCATTTATTACTTGTTTTATATATATGATCAAACCTAGAACTTAAAATAATGTTCTCTCATGAAAATAAAGTATATTCGCAACGTTTAAATCTAACCGGCAATTTGCCACTTTTAGAAGAATTCTGTTCAAATGAAGGCATGTTGCCAAAATTGAAAATCATTATCCGAAAAAGAAAATTTTTTTGGCCGACAATTCTTAAAATTGTTACCAAAACGGCGAAATATTATTTAAATAGAAACACGAATAGTGATGATATCAGAAATCTGATACACAGCCAAGTTATATTTTGTGAGATATTTAAAAGACTTTGTTTAATGTACAAACGATTTATTTTAATTCTTTTTCATTTTTTTCATTTCTAAAGTCAAACGATTATTGTAAAAGAAAAATAAAGTGCATCAAGATAAAAGATCTCGTTTGGAATAATATAAAAAATCAAGGTTAGTCTTACACAAATAAGAACTGCAAATATAAACATTTTTATTAACATATACATCCTAGTCATTATTTTAATTTGAATTTCCAATTCTTAACATTTATTTTGTTTTTTTTATTTTTATTTGTTTGTATATTTCTTTAATCGTATATTGAAGTTGATGAAGCGTATATTTAGTACGCCATTGCGGAATTTAAGAAAATTTATAAAGGCATCTTCTTTTAAATTTTAATGCTTAGAAATTAATCAAAATTTATTTAAATGTTCCTTTCTTTGAAAAAAAAATTTTTTTTTAAGCATTGTACATTATCAATGTAATGTTTTCCATAAGATTTTTTACTATATTTTTTTGCTCTCTAAAAAGAAAACATTAGAAAAAAGTAACAAATGAAAATCGACCTTCCAGCCGTCGACCATTGTAAGAGAATTATATGAAGAATTCATTGAAAGAATACTTTTTGAAAGGAGGGGCGGTTTTTATGTCTTCATTATTACATAAAGCTCAATTTTTTTCGAAAGGCGTCTCTTTCGCGGCTTGTTCTCTTTTATTCCAATCTTTATTCGGCGTGATATAGAAGACGGGTGTAGTGAAAATCACTTGAAATATAGCTGCGTTTTATATAAGCATAACATCTTCTAGACGAAAGAAAATTTTTTTTTAAAGTGTTGGGATTACTTTGTACTTTAATTTTAACTTGAATGGATGGCATGAACAATACTCTTTACACTGATTGATTCGCTAGACATTTAAATCTTTTTTGTCTAGGGAAAAAAAACTTAACATAAAATATTTCAGAGTAAAAAACAGTTATTAGGTGAATGCAAAAAGGCAAGAGATATATATAACAAAGCTAGATTGTTTTGAAAAAAATATTTAAATTTCACGGAACTTACGTAGTTCATTTCGTACATGCAGTGACAGCTTGCTTGAAAGATTTTGCAATGCATCGCTCGTGCTTTGATACTTTTTTTACATTCTTAATAGTTAGTTGATCATGTTTATATTTTGCAGTTTAAAAGGATACTTAATTTTAAATTTTCACATTCAATTGTTCAGCAACTCTATGGAACTTAATTGTCTAACTTCAAGTAAGTTTCTTTGGAAAGATACGCCTTCTTTAAATTTTATTTCTCAAGATCTTTTCGATCGATTTCGTTCCAATTTTGTAATTTTCCATTCAAAATTGCATTATTGTTTTCGGCTATCATTAAATAAAATAATAAATATTTAATAAAAGTTATTTTTTGCATGTAATTGTCTTTTGATAAACGTTGTTTCATAATTGTGCGTAAAGAATTTGTGATTTGCTTAAGAAGTTTTCGAGATATTCCAAAATACGCAAGAAGTAAAATTAACATTTAGGGGTCTAAACCTTGGGGCACTCTCCTGGCCAAACTATTTGGGCTATATTTTCTCAGATTGCGGCTTCCTCATATTTTGAGGATCGAAAACTCGAATCAGTCGAAAAAACGGTATGTTAATTCGGAGAAATTCCTTTTTTTTGTCTGATTTTGCAACTTGAAATATCGTCTACACTATTTAATTAGCCTATCTGAGGTCAACCATTCGTATTTTTAAGATTGAGTCCGAGAACGTGAAGATCCGACTACTAGGATTATTAGATCAAAAGTTATTTTGGATGGTCTGTTTATTTATTTATTTATTTATTTATTTACTTTTTTTTGCAAACATTTTCTCATTGCAAACATTTTCTTATGAGAAATAAAAATGAAATTATTGCAATAGCCACTATGCGTCATTGATTTCCATACACATAATTTCCCACCATCTAAAAAAGCATTCAAAATACGATGGTTCATTGCAATTTTATTACTTATAAAGCTACTAATATTTATTTCTGTATCAAAACTTCGTCCTAAGAAAAAAAGGTGAAAATACCTTTTGAGAATGTAGCCCGAAAATGAAAATGCTAGAGCAAATTAAAATTTTATTGTAATTTATCGCTGCAGTATATTCTGGAAGAATCGTATGAAACGAAAATAAAGCATGATTGTTCAAAAAACCAAACTGTTAGTTACTCTATTGAAAAAGTTACTCTATCCTTAGGAATCATTTGAACATTTACATGAAAATTATAAATATTACAAGATTTAATCATCTTTGGAAGATCGTTCAATATATTTGGAATTACATTGGATTCAGAATATGAGACAACTAAATAACAAAATATCCATGGTTTTCTCTTCTTGATGTTACGATACTTTATTACTGTATGTACTTATTAAAAAAATAAATATAAAAAAATTAAAATAAAAAAACATTGATGTAATTAAAATTAATGAGTGGTAGTATATATAAAGTAAGTACGTTTTAAAACAGTCTGAAAATGTTTGAAGAATTTAAGAAAAATATTTTTGATTGTGATTAAGAAATACATTTTGAATATTTCACAAAATATATTCAATATTAAGATACCGAAAAACAAAGTAAAAGAAAAAAAGATATCAGAGAAACTAAATAAAATGGAAAAATTTAATTTATTGAAGTTAATGAGTGATAGTGCATCTATATACCTAAAAATGAATGTCTCTGTGTGTCCTTCATTGACGCCTAAGTACTGACATTTAGAAGCACGTGGAAGGTCGAAATTAGAGCATACTACTACAAAGATGACGAGCGGGATGATAGAAAAACGAAATAGAACTTTCTGATTGATTAAACGTTAACCATTATTTTAAATTAAGCTATAGAAGATTCCAAATATTTATGTAGTAGCGTGTGTTGACTACGTCTCAAAATTAGTATTCCTAAAGTTATCTGAGTTTATTTATTTATTTTGTTTATAGTAACACTTTTAAAACGTGTTTCTTTAAAAGTAAATATTTAAAAATGAACGGTAATTGAAATGAAAAAAAATTCATTTTTCAAAATAAAAAAAATAAAAAAAAATCTGTAGAAAAAAATTTGAAGACGACGGAAAGTAAGTATAATTTTAAAGTAACGAAGTTTTTATTTATTTTTATTTATTTATTTTTTTTTTTTATATCCGTTGTTAAACAGCCGAACAATTTTGGGTTTACGACTACTCATGTGCAACTCCGTAGCTTTGTAATTTCGAACCAATCCAGAAGACAAGGAAACTCCTGTATCAGTACCCCCAGAGGTATTGATTTGTTATGGGAACATGGAGGACATAACGGCAGATTTAACGTGCATCAGTCACCATTTACTACAACCAACCAGGCTATCCCGGCCCAGTTTTGTGATCTTAAAGAATAGTCTAAGTTCTGTCGTTCTATTGGTTCTATTCTATAAATTCTATTGATCGAATACAATTAAATTTTTTCGCTTAACGCAAAATTTATATTTTTTCTGGTTAGATATTCTTTGTTTTATAGGCAGTAAGAGTTACAATAATCCCCCGCTCTTTTATTTTGTATCTTTATATCGTAATATATAAATCACTCAGCAGTGATTTGAGACATGTTCATATTGATATCATATGTTTAATACAATCTACTCAATATGATGCAACTGATACATGTTCAAATAAATGCCACTTTAAATACAATTTAGAAATGAAGTCAGACTATTTACTTTATTCCCATTAGCTTTGTTTAAATAAAAATAAAAAAATATTTGACATTTCGTTATCGCACATAACAAGTTTTGAGACTTTTCTTTTTTTTTTTAAAAATTTAAAAACAACACCAAAAAAAGTATAAAATTAGTTTCAATAAATATTAAGCATGAATGGTCAAGTTATATAATTATTTGTTCTTTAGAAATAAATTATATTTTATTATAAAAAAGCGATGATAGCAATTTCCTCGTCTGAAAAATAAAGCCAATTTAGCGTCAATTGAAAATCGCTCTCCATAATTGAAAATTATACGCCTAAAATAAGATTAAAATAAGAGATTTTTCTAGACCAGATATTAAATACTTTACAGTATTACTTAATAGCAATAATTGGCAGACTTTAAATCAAAATAATACATTACCTAGCATTGTGACTTAAAACTCTATTATTCAATAATGAAGACAAAATTAATTTCTAATCATGAGTGTGGTCAACTGTTTAAGTACCACATAGTGACATTATTGCCGATCATGGCAACTCATAAATAATTACAATCGGCTCTAAATTTTAATATTCTACTTTGTAATTTTTATTCACATTTATTACTACGTCCTATGTGAAAAGTTTCGATGTAGGCTCAACTTATTCATTCTTTTTTTTTTAAATTTCTTCAGCACTTAATTAAGGAGTCGAGTGTAGAGCAGGGGATGGAGCGTCAACCTACCAACAAGGTGACCCTGGTACGAATTCCGACAATGACTGGTTGCTGCGAATTCTGCTGCCGGCTCGCATCGACCACAATGCTGACGTAAACTAACCTGAGTGGTAGACGGATTACGGACTAACTGTGGGAGGTTTCGTGGTTTTTCTCTTCATGTAATGCATATCCGGGTTAGCTCCACCAAAAGGTCCTTCTCAAAAAATTTTTTGTCCCAATACTTG
This sequence comes from Parasteatoda lunata, assembly GCA_949128135.1. NCBI lineage: Eukaryota > Metazoa > Arthropoda > Arachnida > Araneae > Theridiidae > Parasteatoda > Parasteatoda lunata. Next base: position 55,801,964 of record OX421970.1, on the reverse strand, counting down.
ATCCAGGAGTCCCCTTGTCTTCTGGGTTAGGTTCAAAATTACAAGACTACGAAGTTGAACATTGGTAATCATAGACTCAGAGTTGAGTTGACTATTTAACGCCAATTATAAAATAAAATAAAACACTAAATTAAAGTGTGTAGTTAATTTCAATAAACTTAGTATAAAAAGTAACATTCATTGATCTCTAGATATAAATCATTTCGTAGTAAAATAGCGATAATGGCGATTTCTGTCACTGGAAAATCAAGTCAATAGCGTCATCAACAGAAAAAAAAAAAGCTTTTCCTTGCTTAAAACTATTCAAGTAAACTAAGAAACTTTTCGAAGTTTTCTGAACCTGAAACTAAAAATAACCAATACTTTAAATCGAAATACAATACCTAATATTGACTGTCGAATGCTTAAACTCAAGTATTCAAAAATGCAAATAAAATTAACTTCCACTCAACAAAGTAACTTTTGCAGAACCACTAAAGAAATAACAACTCAATCAAATCTATGAATAATGATTGTCACCAACTGTTTAAGTACCACATTGTGACATTATTGACGATAAGGTAAAAAATGTCGTCAGTTAACATCTTAATAGCAGTGATTAAACCTCAAGGCCTAATCATGGAGACTCATACATAATTACGATTGACTTGACTAGTTTTTTTATTTTTTATTTTCCGCTTGGCGATTTTTTTTAAATTTCTTTTTCGGACCCCCTTAAAAGTTTCCGATAAATGCTCAACTTATTCATTCTTTTTGATTTTTATTCGCTCTATCACTCATTCCTTGTTGCATCCATTCTCCAACGCCAAGTTCCGCAATCTTTTCCAATACCAGCAGGTAGTGATATGTCGGGAGAATACGAAGGGTGAGAAATAAAAAAGTGATTGAAGAAGGGGCGTGATTTATAAGGAGAAAGATCACGCTCCGGCGGGGGCACGGGGTGTCGTTAGTACTGACACATTGTGTTCTTTCTTCTGCTTCTCTGTTTTTGGAATATTTTTATTCTTTTTTTTTCCTTTCCTTTTCTTCCCTTCTGGATTATTTGATGCACGCGCGTTACTTCTCCCACCCATACTTCTACTCAGTGGCGAGGATCGACACTGACATTCGATTCGTTACGCTCTTTTATGGGCATTGATGAACCTTAAATGATCTTTAATTTCCCCCTCTCAGATCATCGTCACATCTTTTTTCGAACTCATTCTTGATGTGTTTTAATATTTTTTTAATACACCGGATTGATCTTTTTTCTTTTTTTATTCACGTTACCCTTCCTTATTGTTTTTTAATGTTGTATCATTGATGAAGATGATTATTGTAAGACAATGTGTTCAAATTAGAGTCCATTTAGTAAATCAGGTTTTTAATTGAGTAAATATAGACCCAAGTTATTCTTTGAAAAAACATAATCATCCTCACAAATTGTTTTCATGTCGAATAATGAGTTACTTATTTTTCAGGGTCGATTATGCGCCTAATAATGTCTAACAAAATAATTTAATAGTTTTCTTCAAGATTTAATGACTTTTTAAACGCGTGCAGTTTTTGTAAAAATTTCCCTCAATTCACTTTTTATAAGAACAAAATGTTACTGACAATTTTAAAAAAGAGCTTTTGTATGTTAAAATGCGCTACAGCAAGTGAAAAAAGAGAGAAAAAACTTATTTATAGCATTTGAATTATTTTTATTTTTATTTTAGAGTAAAGTATCAGAAGTTTCTTTTTTACTATCAAAACATATTTGAAATTAAATAAGTTATGTCTTTTCTTAAAATTAAAGTAGCGTTTGGTAAATCATTTGTTTATTTATTTATTTTTATAATTTAATTAAGATTAGATTATTGTACTCCATTGTTTAGAATATTTTTAAACCAACGATAATATATATAATTTTGAAACTTAGGAAGTACAACACGACGTTACGAGTTTGGAAGATGTTAATATTTAAAGTACACGCATTTTTTTTTTAATATTAAATTCACGCATTTTTTAAGTAAAAAGCTGCAGAAAAAATTATGCTGCCTAAAAGTCTATTAATGGATATTAAAAATATATCATAACTTAAAATATTCAATGATTTTTCTACACTGATTTCAAGAATAAGGTAATATAATGAAATGGGATAGAGATAATGTGGAGATATAAAGGAGATAGAAATATAAATAAATAAAATAGAGATAATGAATGCAACCGGAAAATTGCATAATTTAAAAAAAAAAAAAATCTGGCTCATTGTGTTTAATAGATACGCCATGTACATTTTTATAGGTACCATTGAGATTTAAATTATTTCATATTTTTAAACTTTTTTTTAAAAAAAAGTTTAAGCAAAAATTTCAATGGTAATTTACTTAAGCCGTTTGCTTCGGTAAAAGTTTTGAACAACTTACTAAATATACTATTGTTACGCAAGAATAATTCCATAAAATTCCGTTATACATAAAAATCAAACTATATGTGATGTGTTCGATACGAATCTATATTAATCGAATAGTCAAGTTTAAGTGTAAATAGTCCACCTGGAATCATTTTTTGATTGTTACATTTCCTCTTTCCAGGAATTTATTAGCTTTTTATTCTTTTAATCAGCCAAAATCGTACTTATAACATTGGAATTTAATTTTGTATTTCATTGTTAAAATTGTTATTCCATTTGCCTTATCAATGTTAAAAACTTTGTAAACTTAGGTATTTATAAAAAGAAAGAAATTTTTATTTTTTAATTGAAAGATATTTTTAAATTATGTGAGGTTTGGAAAAAAGTTTTATTGATAAATATTAAATTTAATAATTTTTCTTTAATTTGCATTAAGGATATTTTAATCAGGGATACGTTAAGATAATTTCAGCCATCCATCCAAAGTGTTTGGAAAGTAAAGCATGTTTCAGTTTACATTTCAAGTTTAGAAGCATGCAAATTTGAGCAAAAAAATTTTTTTTTAAAAAAAGTGGTTCTCATCTCAATTTTGCCATTGCTGCTTTAGCAATATTGGATGACTTAAATAAACGTTTCTTTTAAAATTCACCAGTTATTAGTCCTTAAAGCTTTTTTTTTTTTTTTTTTAAATCGTATGCCTTGTTTTGAAGGGGGGGAGGGGGAACGATTTTAATACATTATAAACCTAAACTAAACGTCCTTAAACTATGATTTTCCCCTTTTTTTTCTTAATAACAATGAGTTTTGCTGAACAAATATTATGAATTGAACAATAATTATAAATTGAAAATTCATAAAAATAATAAGTAACTTTACACAATTAAAGTAATTTCACAACGAACAGGAATTATAAAATGATAATTGTCTTTGTATTTTATGTAATGTATTTTTAGACTACTCGAAAATGAAGTAAAAAACACACTAAAGATCTTAAATTGATATTTAAGCGAGAAGAAAAACAAAATACTACTGAAATCTAGGGAGTCACTACTGAAAAAAGCGGAATTGATAACACCCAAACCTGTTTGATTATTATTGAAAACAGTAAGAAGTAGAAAGTAGTTTTACAATTGACGAAACGATTGAAGTTGTTAGAAGCACCTCAAATTTTCACCATGCAACCAAACTTTTTTTAATGTTTTTTATACCAACATCCTCACTTATGATGTAACAGATTTCAAAAAAAATTTTTTTTTTCCTATTTTTTTTCTTGTTGTTTTTTTTTTTTTTTTGCTTAAATATCAAATTGCGAATTATTACGGAAAACACTGTATATGTATAGAGAATGCATACAGTATATTTTTGCTAAATCTCCACACACACACCAGTTTTATGATGAGTACAGACATCATTTGGTAAATAAAATGGCAAAATAACTCCAAATCGTGGTCGGAGACGCGAAGTAGAATTTGATAAAAATTTAACGGTGTTTAATTTAATTTTATATGAATTAACTGATAATTTAACGATTGATAAAAGCTTATCGATTAATAATTTTTAAAAATTGGCATCACTATCTTTTTTTTTATACCTATATCTTACTATAATTTTAGACAAAGTTGAGAACACCAGCTTGGGTAGTTCTGTGCGAAGATAAAGAATATATGAACTTTCATCTTCTGGGAAACATAGGGGAAGTTTTTTTTTCTAAAACAAGCATAAAAGTAAAATTCTCAAATCCAAAACATTTTCTTTTTTTATATCCAATGATATGTTTGGAAGAAAACTTCAGAATCACTTCAGTGTAAAAACAAATAATACTAAAATATTTTCTTTTAAAGTGGCTTTTACTTGGAAAAATGGCATATGTTTCCTCGATGGCAGAAAATCATCACTGCTTCCATATATAAACAAACTAAGAAAAAATTCAGCAAAACGGATTTTATGGACGAAAATTCTTTTATAAGACTATTTAAAGTCTTATATTAATGAATTTATGACCAGTAATTTTAGAAAATTTTAATGAATGTGCCATTTATTTTAATGTCCTAGAAGAGAGCTGTATAAATCGAATCACTTTTCACATTTAAATTTTAACAGTTGCAGATTACAGACATTTATATTTGAAAATTTTAATATAATTCAGTCATTCAGCTACTTATATTAATTTTATGGTCATATTTGTGTAGTAAGTACTGAAATTTACTTCACACAAACTATCAATTTTACGTAAAATAAATATTTAAATATACCTATAAACACTTAATTTTGTTTCATTCCCAATTTAATATTATTTTATGTATCGATCCTTCACTATTTCAACAACGTGTTAAAGTTTATCAGAGAGAAGTTTTTATACCTACTACAGATAGTTTTAGGATAAGGCTGAGTACCAGTGCCATGATTATGGAACGCTTACATAATATTGTAGTAAAACAATCTTTTGCTTCTTATAATTTGGTTGGCTGTGCTTTTTGTAAGCTTCATCATTAATCATACTTAGTCATATTATATTTTAGTTGTTAATTTTGAAAAAGCTGAACAATATATAAAGAGAAATTTAAACTAATTTTGGGTAAAATAATGTATCAAATAAGAACAATCAAATAAAACCTTTTTTAAATAATATATCGCCTTTCCCAATTTAATTATTTTATTTATAAATTGTTTTACATTTTCTCATTTATCAGTGCAAAATTTTTATACTTCACTACACTAGATCACATTTGGATGCGTTTCGTGTCATCATTAATGTCGCAAAACACAAATCATTGCACTACGGAATGCTTATCTGTTTAATTTTATATTCAGCTTCATTGTAAATAATTATGATTAGACATATAAGTATAATTTTGATGTCAATTCTGAAAAGACAAAAAAAAAAAAAAAAAAAATACTATAATTAAATAAAACAAATTTAGTTAAATAAATCTATTCATACTTAATCTTGTTTCCTTCTCAACTTAATATTATTTTATGTATCGATCTTTCAATATTTCAACAACGTGTTAACGTTTAAGTTTTTATACCTCAATACTACAGATAGTTTTACGATAAGATTAAGTATAATTATCAATGCCAATAAACACTGATTATAGAACGCTTACTTAATGTTGTAATAAAACGTTGCTCTAACCACGGGGCTATTATTTCAACGTATTTTTTAGTTACGTCATCAGACACAGCGTCATTTGGATTTGAGCGACTTTATAAATACCACAAGGCTATCATTGCCTATTAAAGAATTTTTATTGTTTTCTATTACATGCAAAATATTGATTAATTATAAAGTTCCAAGTTATTGCTCGATTCTAATACAGTCCCAAATTTTTAATTAAATTTACAACTTTATAGTTTAATTAAATGCTTCTTTGAATCTAATAATTATTTTTTAATCTTTTGATATGTAACAAAAATACATCTTATAATAGGGAACATTATTTTTTTTTATGAAACATCGTTTTAATTATGTTTTGTCAGTACGAAAGTTAATTCAAGTATCATTGGAAACTGCAAACATGTACCTCAACTTTTTATATTTAAGTTTTTAATAAGTTAAATAAAATTTCATTAATCTCATATTTTTTTGTTTAAAAAATTAAAGTAGATAAACTTTCTGAATGCTAAATCTATCAAGTATTTTTTTATACTTATACCAGTTAGGAATAAAATATATTTAGTGCAAAAACAAATTTGGTTCATATTAAATATTTATTTGCATGCTTTTATTTTATGAACTTTTACTTACTTATACCCGAATCAGAGTAAGGTAACTTTTAATTAATGAAAAACATTTTTTCCAATGAAAATGCAAGAAATGATATGCTTTTAATTGACAGAAAAATTTATAATTACTTTTTTTTGAATGAAACCTAATGAATGAAACATTACCTGAATGAAACATTAAATTTCGGTTCTCTTAAAAATTGGTATAGAGTAATAAATCTGATCATATATTTTTTATTGTGATATTTAACAATAAATAAAATATAGAACTTCTTGTTTATATTTATTCAATAAGTTAAACGTGTAATTTTAAATGTATCTTTAATGTGTATTTAAAATTTCGAAATGTATAATTGAATGATAAAAGAATAGTTTTTTGTCCTTAAAGCATTTTGTTTCAGAGATTATATTATCCTTTGTAAATCATACTAATAATATCATTTTTAAATAAATCAGTAATAATCATATAAAAACTCAAAAATTTAAAGTCAGTTTAAATTGTAAACACATTTGGCATAATTATTGAAAAAGATTTAATCAGATTACATCTAAATATAAATCAAAGAAAGAATTACGTATGACTCAAATGCAGAAAAAAGTTTGCATGATAAATTTTCTAAAATGAACTACTAATTTGCGTTTCAAAATCCAAAATATATTTCTGTCATCACATTGCTTCAAATTTCCCTTTTTTCCAACTTTACGTTGTATTTTACACAAGTTTGTATATTTTAATAACAATTTGTTAACAACAATATATTAACAACAATGTATTAAATAACAAAAGGATATTCTGGTTGGCATTACAGAAGAACGACCTGGTTGAAGAGCAAAATATTGCATTTTCGAAAGTATAAACAAAATATTTCACTTGTGCCATTTTTCTTTACAAAAGTTTTACACATTTTTGACGTATAGTTAAACTTTCGGCAAAATAGCAACATAATATGGCTTTAAGGAATAGATATTGTTGGAAAGCATCTACTTCTCAGATGTGTTTTGAGCACAGAATAAATACAACAATGCGAAAAACAGAGCAATAAAAAAACAGCGTCATAACCCATTTGTAGAAGAACCATTACCTACAATTGGAAGGAATCTAAAGCTATTTTACCCTCCATAGAATCCCACACCTTGGCGAAAATCTTGTTGAAAAAACTGAACAAAATGGCGCAATATAAGGCGACGAATTCGCTTAAAGTTTATAGCTACCCGTTTATATTTTCACCTCGTTTGACCATGATTTTACACTTTCTTTTATGACAATGCCAAGTTACTTCTGCTTCTATCCACATTTTTTAGGCATGTGACAAAATATATCAAGTTTTTTTTTTTTTTTTAGAAGATAGTTCTTTAAAAAAAAAGAAAGATTGGTTTTACGAGTTTTTATTTTCACGGCTAAGAAACTAAACGTAAAATAAACATTACATAGTTAAGAATATTCAAATTTATTTTATAACCGCTACAACTTTTAAAACGAAGTAAAAATAATACATCATTAAAATTATTGGACATCAACAACATTCAACTTTATATTCAATCTTTCTTCAATTGAAGTTCTAATTGCAAAATGGTGAATATGTGATAGTTCATTGTTTTAACATTATACACTCTAAATTTATGTATATGAATTACACGGTTGCACTATTATAATTCATTTTTAATATGATTCATTATACTTGTTTGATATTAATAATGTATTAGATACATTAATATAAAAGATATACCTGAATTCGTGATTCAAATTGAGAGAAGTAATAATACTCGCTGAATTTTCCGTGAATTTCACCCTTTGTTCTGTGGTAAATTTTACCCACTTAAAAGCTTTATCACCTTTCTGAATTTGTCAGTTCAATGACATGTTTAGAATTGCTGAACGTAATTCTAAATGTTTTTATTATTACATACAGCTTTGTGTATATTAGTTACATGGTGGCATATTGCAAATTCAGTTTGTTCTTTTTGCTTTTTAATATAATTCATTGTATTTGCTTGCTATTGATAGTTATATGTTTGCATATGTATTCAAATATGATTCACGTTCACGTGTGGAATAATCATTATTCATTTCTGAATAGCATAATTCATGCTGAAAATTGAACTCAGATACTATTTGAAAATTCTTACATATGGAAAATTCTTTTTTTTTTTTCGTCTTTAAAAAACTAAATAATAAAAATAACGTCACTAAAATGCTATATTTCACAAAATGCTGGAACAAAACACGGGAAGAATGATGGATTATCTTTCTTTTAAAGAAAGAAAACTTAGTATGAATTCATTGCAATTCAAGGTGCGAAAATTCCTTTCTTAGCTATATTCCATCTATAGAATCCTATGTATGAATTTTTTAATTTGATGGGGTTTTTTTTCCTTCTAAAGAATTTCCTTCTGAATAATGCAACAGTAAAAAATAAGTGAATCTATTTAGTGTTATTTTTATTATTTCATTTATTATTTGTTTGTTTCGTGTAACAAATTTGTCCCGATATACATGTATTATTCTATTTGGTCATTTTATAATGACTTTCGCTGCATCGGGCAATCGGATATACAGTAAAACCTCTTTTTGTGCGATCCTTTTTTATGCGATTTTGTTTTTGTGCGATTGGTTTTGTGCGATTTTATTTTTGTGCGATTTTTTTTTAATGCGGTATATGAATCTTAGCGGCGTTAGTACCTGTTTATGTTTACTATCAATGTACATATGCATGTTGTGGACGAACTCTGATTACGTGGCCTCCTTGACAACGATGTATCTGGACTTCACGATGCTCTGTTCATTTATTTTAAACAATCTCCTGACAAGGCAGAGTCAGTTACGTACATATTGTCGCTCGACGCGAGAACAGAATACGCTTCGTATTCAGAGTTTTATACACGATTCACGTGATTAAGGATTCATTTTATAGTGAGATTAAAGATAAATAAATTAGTTACTTTTGTTTCTATTTATATGTAGTTTTAATGATTTTTATTTCATTTTTAAACATAAGTACTCCCTTAAAATGAATAATTATAACCAAAAGAAAGTAAAAAAGGCAGACAATTCCGCTATTTAATGTATAATTTGAAAACTTCTCCAGGTATATGTACAATGAAGAATTAAATATTTTTACAATTTCTTTAGGTCTAATTTAATTATTTCATTCGATTGAAAGCATTCTCTCATCTATTTCATAAATGTATTTCTAAGTCCGACTTTTTTTATGCGGTCCCTATCAACCGCATAAAAAAAGTTTTAGGTAGTACATCGTACAAACTTGTTTATTACTTGTAAGAATTTATAAAATTTTCGATTTTTTTTTTTTTTTTTTTTTTTTTTTTGTGCGATTTCTTTTATGCGGTCCCTATCCACCGTACAAAAAAAAGTTTTACTGTATATCTACTGTGCTTCGACAAGCACGATACGATATGGAGTTGCTTCGTTTCTTATTCATAAACGGATCAAATAATTCGTATTCATATATTTTAATATGATTCATATTTATAAATTTGAATATGATTCATATTCGAGGGAATTTGAATATGACTCATTTTCATATTTCTATTTTTCATATAACTACTTAAAATTTATATAATCAATTGCATATTATTTGCATTCATATTTTTACACGTTTATCTAATCAATGACATTCTACTTGAAATCATATTAATCACTTTCATATTAATCATTAATCACTTGTAAATTTTCTATTCCATATTCTTTATACTTATATAATTAATTTCAAATTATTCATATTTCCACGTAATCAAATGCATACTTTTGCATTCAATCTTTTGCATCCATTCATATGTTCATAAAATCAATTGTATATTATTTATAAAAACAGATAATTATAATTGAACTAGGTCTTTACAACCTCCTATTTGCAATCACTCGTTAACCCTAAAACAGCTTTTGCAGATCCTTTCCGATCTCAGATACTTAAACAAAATGTAATAAATCAAAACAACGTTAATTAAGCGCAAATAAATGTACAGATTTTGCGTTATTCCCGTTGTTTTAATTTATTCATACATAGTGCAAAATATAGAAAGTATAATTTTATTTGGATAAAGCAAAGTTGTCTAGCATTCTTGTTTATGCAATATGCTGATACAAAGACTAAAAAAGACTGAAATTTTGAGAATAATCGTTCAGAAAACTTAAGCGTCCTAAACTTAAACTTAAGTTATTAAAAGTAGTAATACACACAATTGTTAAAATAAATATCAATATTTCTCTCTTATATATAGATTTATTGAATTAACTAGGTAAAAAAACGTAACTCCATTTGTTTTCTGTTAAAAAATTAAATTTGAATCAAAAATTCTTGCCAGGTTATTTTTTTCCGTACTGCGAATCGACGTATCATCTTGTTATTCATAGAACAATATACAAAGCAAAAAATATTTAATACTCACTTGTTCAGTCAAAATTAAATCAACAAATGTACAATTTGAATATTTTAACCTGAAAGCAGTTTTAATTTCACACTATAAATGCAGTTTTACCGAAAAGTACTCTCCGAACTTGAAATCAGAGAAGTAACTGAAATATTAAAAATAACTTTTTTTTTAAAAAAGGAACAGTTCGGCAAAAACTTTTCCATTTATATAAAAATAATTAAACTAAATGAATAATCATAATTTTTTTATATATTTACAAGTCCAAAGATTGTAGAATTGGATTGATTTTTTAAACCTTAACAAAAATTATATCTCAAGCACTTTTCGTTTTTAAAAAAAGGTGTGACTTTTCTATATATTAAGATTTTGCATAAAAAGCGCTGGCTAAAAACCACACTGCAGGGAAGCATGGTGTGTAGAGCAGATGGGGATACACATAAATTCTGATACAAATCACAACTGAAGCACTTGCGACAGTTGTGTTAAGTACACATTTTATAGAATGAGTAAGCATTACACGTTAGACACTTAAACCACTCTTCCTAACAGTGGTAATTTCGATAGAAGTCTGCCTTTTCTCCTGTTGCATTACCAAAAAAGTATTAAGTCGCAGCACTTCCTCTTCATCCATATTGTAATTATGAGAAACCTTGTTTGTCATATTTTCATTTGCAAGGGTGTGTTTCAAGAAATAAAAGTATGCGTATACCAGCTTCTTGTCCATGCTAAAGGCTCAAACCCTATACAGATGTTTTTTTCCCACAACCGGTAAAAAAAATCATGACTAAGGACACACAGAGTCAATTATTAGTCAGCCATTTTTATTTTATATATGTTGAACGAGTGAATGATATTGTTGATTTCGGTAAAATTCAAAGCTAATTTTAAAGGATCACTCTCAGTACACACAAATCAAATATTTACATTTTTACTAAAAAAATCTTTCTACGTTTTCTAATCAAGATTTTTCTTGAAATCACCAACGACTTCTATTGGTCCAGGGCAGGGACGTACGCGGGGCCCTAGGCCATTAAAATTTTTGGGGCCCTTAGATTAAATTTTTTTCTTGTACATTTTTTATTTATTCAAATATAAAAGTATTTATATATCTTTTCATTTAAGAAAGCATATTTAAAATTAAAATAAATAATATCCTTGACCTCTTAATCAGTGACAATTTCAATATATAAAATAAGATTGAAAGTGACCAGTTGTATGAGTTTTTTCTAGAGTATATAAAACAATAAACAAACACTTACCTTTTAGTAAAATATTTTGTAATTATTTATTGATCAAATAGAATTACGGACACTAAATAATTATAAAACACTAAAAAAGTTATGAGACACTTCAGTTGAGACACTAAATAACTTTTTTTTCATTTAAAACGTCCCAATAATGTCAACAACATTTAATTCTTTGCTTCTTGTTTAAACAAGTCTCAGCTCGCTATAGCTCGCTCGCTTTCAAATTTTTTCACGCGCAAATCAAAAGGACAAATTTGAACTTAAAAAACATTGATAAATATTATAATACATAAACTATAATAATACTTATAAATAATAACTAAAATAAGTCATAAATAAATATGTAAAACATTATGTAATAATTATGTAAAAAAATTATCGTATTTTATTAATATATATTTAAATTGATTTTTCTTAAAAAAATCATTGTTTTTCTTAATTTTTTTTTAATTTTTTTCAAAAAAATTTTTTTAAGGGGGCCCCTAATCAGTGGGGACCCCAGGCCATGGCCCAGTCTGGCCCAATGGGTAATCCGGCACTGGTCCAGGGTTATTATTTTTATCGCATTCCAAGTGAAGAGAACACTGCAATGAGTGTCACTGTAATATAAAAAAAAGTCATTGGATGAGACTGCCAATTTTTTCCGACTGCAGCTTGCTCATCTTCCGAAAAATTGGTAATTTCGAGTGTATTGACTCAGGATTAGCAACAAAAATTGATTGCCTAGAAGTTTCTGAAATCAATCTTTGCATCCCCACTTGACTTGATCTTTAAGTAAAACTTTGAATATGCAATACTGCATAAAAAAGGTTATCTTAAAAATGAGCAAAAATGTGCTAAAATAGTTCCGAAACAAATAATAGTCGAATTTAAAAAACCTCATGTATTCAAAATTGAAACAACCTATGTTTATTTTTGAGCATGGTCTCAAAATTGATATGTAGGTGTAGGAAGAAATATGTGAGAGAGATTCTCGTTGACTGCCATCGGCAGGATTCGAATCAAGGAACTCCGAGTTCGTAATAGGATGTTCGAACCACCAAAGTAGCACATAACCATATAGCCCCAAAAGCTTTGTCAGAAGATTGTTAATTTTAATTTCACATTTTGCTTATTTCACAATATCTTAAAAACTTTTAACTGTGGCCCTTATGTGATAACTTCCGAACTCATTCTGAACATGGGTGTAGTAGTATGGTGGTTAGAGCATCCAACTATAATTTTGGAGGATCTTGATTCGAATTCTGCCGGCAGCCAACGAACATCTTTCTCAAACATTTCTCCCTCCACATCACTTTTAATGCATTTCGTTCAAAATTGAGAATATTCCGTTTCAATTTTAAATAATAAGTGTTTTCATATTCAACTTATATTTATTTCAGTGCTATTTGTGCTCAACTTTGAGAAACTCTTATATATAGTGTACCTTATGTAACTGCTTTAGATTTCAATGAAGTAAATGGAGGTTATTTTTTCCAGCGATTTTGCTTCTCTTTGAGCAATATTGCTTTTTCTTACTGTTTTCTTCTGTTAGTATCATTGCATATAATTTATCTTTTCTGTTTTGACCGCTGTGCTGCCAAATGTGCCAAATAAGAATTTCGAGAGTCTGCCCATTTCTCCCATTTACCTTAATTTTAAAGTCCTATTGTGAATTTATCATTCATCATTCTATCATTCATCATCTATCATTCATTTACGTATTAAAAATTTCACTAATTAATTTTTTATAATAAATTACTAATGTAAAAAGAAAAAAAATTCTCTTTAACGTCAAATTTTTATACAGAAATTAAAATAATATTCATTTTTCGAATGTACTTTATTAATAAATTTAATAATAAAAACATGCAATCGAAAAATTAGCCATGCCAAACTTAACAATATCTCCTCTATATTGCTAATGAAATAACTTGATGCTTAAAAATCATTTAATAATATCTTTACAAAAAATACTTTTAAATATATTTTATAATATAAAACAAATTTAAGATAAAGCTTATCTTTAAGTTATATTCTAAAGAAACTATTCATTTTGTGTAATTGTTCAGAAATCATGAAACTTTCCCTTAATTTAAGAGCAAAATAAAAATGTATTAATAACTCTTAGAGCTGCAAACAATGTTATTAATTTATCATTAAAAGCAGAAAATGAAAAAAAAAAAAGATCCCTCTAAAAGATAATAACATGATTGCTAAAAGAGTTTGTCGAATGCGGTAATGGCGTATTACAATAATTGCAGTAGTTGATGAGACATTGCCATCAGTAAAGAACAATAAACACCGTGATTGATTGAAAAATTGCTGCCAAAAATTAATTCCACTTAATAAAAGAGCAAACGATATTTAAGAAAACTTAAAAGAATTATTCCACTTCAAGTTTCAAGACGAGGAAAAAAAATCGTTTGAAAAAAATGTTATCCTGATAAAATAACTAACTCTCTTCCCCTTTAAATTTTTTTGTGTCGAATGAGGGTGAGGCAAAGAATAAAAAAAAATAATAATAAAATTATTCTTTCTTTTTACACTTTTATTCTTGAGGAAGTGGTAATGTAATTTGCCAGTCGATATCCCGATACAAGATTAGCGTCATTTGGTCATAGATCACTTCACTTCAAGGCAAAGTCATCAACCACTACTTGAGCAGACGATATCTTAAAAAAATGAGAGAGGATGAAGTGCTAGGGTTGAAAGAGACGACAAGAATACGGTCGTAAAGGCAAACGACCATGAGTTGTTAACTGTCATTTGCAAAAACCTTCTCTGTTCTTTACAAATGATGCCTTTCCACGCGTTCGATTCGCTAATTCTTCGGGATGATGATGATGACTTCATGCGAGTTGAATTGCTTGCTTGCTGCATGTTGAGGAGAGAAAAGACGGTAAAAGATTTCATTTCTTTCTTTTTTTTAATACTTTTCCGCTTTTGTTTCATAATCATTTTTTCCCTTCCTACCCCATGAAGAAGATGAGTTACTTTATTTTATTTTTTCATTTTATCTTTGCTCATCCCTATAGAAAAGGGAGAAAATGATGAAATGGAAAATAAAGAAATCATGAAAAAAATTATTAAATTTTGTTGCATGTGTGAAACTCAAAACGACGCAAACGATGCCACTGAATGTCTCACAGGGAGCGCCACCATGCGTGAATGAAAGTTTTCACGGATGAGGTAGTCACCTCCCACCTTACTTTCCCCTCTCAAAATCATAAAAGTAATTTACAGCAAAAATGGAAAAAATTAAATTTCGAATGGAAGGAATTAAAAAAAGATACTTTTAAAATAAAGTGTCACTGACTAGTTTTGGATATCATTAGAATAAATTCTAGATTTTCTTACAAATGATGAAAACTTTTGAATATGTATTGATTAATCCCAGTTTTACGATATTTTATAGAGAAGTTTAAAAAATGACTATTTCCGTAAAACCTTTCTTCAATAGGAAATAAAAAAAATATTATAAAACTTCAAACATACGTATTTTAATGGAAAAATAAAAAGCATTTAAAAGAAAGTCCCTTTTTATTTACAACTTTAAGACGTGTTACAAAAGTCTAAATTTACTGGTTCATGTAATGATATTAGTTTTTAGTTTTGATGTTAGTTTTGCGCAACTCTTGTAGAAAATGTGAATATAGAGTTTTCCAAGAAGTAATATTAGGTAACAATTGCCTTAATAAATATCATTTGCAATCTGAGTGCAATATAATTATAAATCAAATGCTAATTTTTCCAGAAGACGCAGATGCAAAGCTTATTTTAACATTAAGAAACAGCCTTTTTAATGAATATCGTTTACAATGATTGCAAATCGAATGCTAGTTTCGTCCAATTTTTACAGAAAACGAGAATATAGAGTTTACCTATACCAGATATGGTGAAACTATAGCACACGTGCCACTACGTGATGAGTAGTTTGGAGACACACATATTGTACGTTTGGGGGCATGTTAGTGAATAAAATACATTCACTAACACTCATGGGAAACAACATTTCATAAATTCTCCAATACTCTAATTATCGTAACTGGATTCAGAGAAACGAGAATGATTTTTCTTGGATTGCAGTGAATGCTATGACCGTAAGGTGTGACGAGACTTTGCATATGAAAGTAACAACTGAAACTGTAGTCAATATGTGAACACAATTATTTGCACTGAAACCAAAATGTACAAAATTCCCAAGCATGTAAAAATGTCGACCGTTTGAATTAAATATGGAAACAAGTATATAAAAAAATAATATTAAATAATATTAAAGTCAATTCCTACTTAGGTCAAAAAAGAAAATAATAAATTAATTAATTAAATTTAATTAGTAAATTAATATTTGAAAAAAACTATTTACCGTAAGTTTCATTCGCTACAAGTTTTAAAAAATGTATTTGAACTTGGGTGGATGAATAAAAAGTATTTTATTAACGATTGAAAATTTGAACGAGATACATAAATATATATAGGGAGAGTGTGAACTAATAGTAGGAATTGAAAAAGAAATAAAGGGAGTTATTCCAGTTCATATTCGAAAATAATTTTTATATATATTTAGGAATTATAAAGGCAATTTTGCTTACATTAAACGCTAAAAATACTTTTATAATATCTGCTAGAGAGAAATGACAGCATTTAAAAAACATATATACATAATCAAGTGAAAAACATTTAATCTAAATGTATATTTATTGAAATATTGGAACAAAATTATTTCTTAGTACAAAGTTCGTTTAAAAAAAAAAAACCTACTAAAAATGTCTTATAACTTAAACGAAAGTAACAACTGAAACTATAATCAATATGAGAACACAATTATTTGCACTAAAACGAAATTGCATTTACGCAGTCACGAAATTGTACAGAGAATTTACCATCCGGGGGGCATTTCGCAATCTTATAATATCCTGTGAAAAACGCATAACTGCTTCTAAGTTTCCTTGAAATATAAAGAGAATATATTTTTTTCTGATGTCATATTTCGATGTCAATTTCCGATGTCATATTTCGTTGTATTAAAAATAGAAAGTAAATGAAATAAAATATTAGTAAAAACATGATTTGAAGTGAAAAATAGATTGTAAAACATAGTTATCGCATATTATGTGGAATTTACGGACTTTATAGTTTCGAAAAGAAGGAAACTTTATTTTTGACATATTATCATTTTTAAGGATAACAAAAGACATAAGAAAACTTAATTTTAATAGAAGATAGCAATTTTCATATCATTTTCATGGACACTAAGAAGGGAATTAATTAAAATAAGTAACATTAAGTAAAACAATTCAATTATGAAATATTCTAAATCAAGATGAAAGGCATTTTAAAACGAAAATATTTTTTTAGAAATAAATATATAAAAGAAGGGAATTATTTACTCTGATTTTTAGAAAATTATGACAACTGATATTTACGCTCATAAGAATCAAATTATTCAAAAATTAGTCAAATACTTTAACAGAAGGCACTAAGTGTGCGTGTTTAAATTATAAACTATAAATTTTTTTAAAAATAAAAATAAGCATTACTAGAGAAATAAAAAATTTTAAAACTTTATCTTATTTAAATAATTTAATAATATTTACGTCTTATGAAATATGATCGATTTTATTTTTTAATTTCCTTCGGTGTGCTAGATTTGTCCCCTCCAAGGATCTCTTCAAAATTAGGGGAGATTAATCGGAATTTTATGCTATCGCTAAATATTTACATGTTTGGTCGGGCATATAAGGGTGAAAAATGCATGTCACGGGCACGTCGGGCAATTTAATTTTCGAGCCTACTCAAAACAGTATTTCTCAAACACAATTTCAAATTTTATTTTCGCTTTCATATTTAAGTGCACTACATATACAAATATAAACTTTAAGAAACGAAAATAACTAGCCGGAGGGAGGAAAAATGTCGAATAAACAAAACCCTTATCAGTGAAAAAATAAATGAATAAAATAAAATGTCGAAACTGAAATTACGAGAACACTAAGACATTTTTCACTCCATTCTTAATTTTAATTCAAACAGTAGCTAGATTAGTGACAGTTTAGATTGAATTATGAATATTCATAATTTATTATACCCTTTTATTTCCTTCTTAAGTATCAATGATTGTATGGTAATGAGATTTTCTCATAGAAGCTTTAACTTTTAAAGAGTTTAATATAAATAAATTATTTTTTTATGGCGATATTTATTATATTGAAAAGGAAGGATTTTAATTCTTCTCCCCTAACATATGCAGGGTTATTTCTACTTCAATTATTATTATTATTTATGTCCTGTTTTGTCTTTATTCGCCTTCTGAATTCAAAATATCTGTTAACTTAAGTTTTATCCATATGAAGTTAGTATGTATACAGGGGAAAATGACTAGTTAAAAAAAAAAAAAAGTAATGATAAAATTTGAAACACTTATCTTAAGGGAAATGCAATGTTTGTAAAAATGGAAAAAAAGAACAAATTTTTAAAGGGATTTTTGTTCTCTTTTGAGTGTTAGCATTCAAATTTTAAATGAAACGAACGATCTTGTTTTGAAAGACTAAACTTACGGACGAGTAGAATTCCAGAAAAGCGTACATTACCGAAGTCTTAATTAGTAATCAACGATCCCTCCTACCCTTTCAAAAAATAAATAAATAAATAAATAAAATTAAAAAAAATAGACCGATAATCCTTTTACCTGTTTTTTCAAACAGCTGCTTTTTTACCTGCACCCACGAGTTAATACATGGAACAAAAATACCCAAATATCTTCTTAAAGCAAACGATTGTTAAGTCAATAAATTAAAATCTCTTTCTCTTTTTAAAAGTGACCTTTTATCGTTGATGAATACATCAGAGTACGTCAAACTAAAATATTAATAATAATAAGCGGGAAAAAATTTGAATTAAAAAAAAGGGGGATAGTGGATGTCATAATCTTAATTTTTTTCAGCTATTAAAAAGGTTTTTTTTAGTTATGCAATCAATAGCGGATGAATATGCTTTTTGACAAAATATTTCACCCTCCACCGATGCTACGCTTATGGCGCTGAGATCTAAAGAGGTAACCCAAACTAAATTACCAACTATGAAAAAGTTTACAATATTAAATCTGCACAATGAGAGCATGTGTTTTGTTACATATTTGCGCTGTAAGCTTTACAAAATCGACATAAAAAATAACTGCCATGTTTCGGATTTAAGTGAATCTTGTGTATGTTATTACAATCAACAAGTCTTACCCTAAATATAAAATAACATGACTGATAAGGCATGGCACAACAAGTGCCGCACGAACTAAGATTAAATGTATGAAGTTTTTTAATGTTAGAATGTGATGTATGCTTACTTAAGTATATGCTTTAATGAATGTATGTTGAAAAGTAAAAATCATATTTAGTTACAGCGTTTCAAAGAGCCTCTTTGAATATTTTACCTCTTTCCATTTTCAAGCAAAAAAAAATAAAGGCAATAATATATTTTGAACTGTTTTGACTCTCCTTGAAAATACGTTAAATATTAAACACTAAAAATTAAAAATATATTAAAGTCATTTCCACAATTTTATTCAATGATTTACCACAAAATTTGCCTTTGTTAGGATATTTTATCTTAGCTAAGCAGCTAACTGAAATATATTTTTAAAATACTTTTATACGATTTTTCTTGAAGCAAGTTAATAACTAATCTGCAAATGTAGATACATAGTGTGATTCTGTAATTTAAAATAAAAGTAAAACAGTTTAGAGACTATTGTTAGAAAGAATGGCAAGTGCAGTGTAAAATATTCTGAAGGATGCACTTTGAATGCATCATTCGCAAAATCAATTTTTAACGTAAAATATTATACAGTAATTTTTACAGTAATATTTCTTGAATTAGAATGATTCAGTTATTTTATTAAAATTATTACTTTAAAAATTACTGTGCATCAGATTTTTTATTCCGCAACATGTTCCGGTAAAAATGAATTTTACGGTAAAAAGTCCCGACACCCAGAGTGCCGGCACTTTTTTTGTAATTATTTATAGTGTGGCATACTTGTACACCAAAAATAACAAACTGTAAAATATCCTCAGTGGTAGACGAACCCTGGATTAGAGTCCCCTTGCCGTTAGGCTAACCGTGGGAGGCTTTCGAGGTTTTCCTCTCCAAGTAACGTAAATGCGGGTTAGTGCCATCAAAAAGTCCTTCACGAAGGCAAATTTCTTCCAATACTTGATCCAGGAGTTCCCTTCTCTTCTGGATTGGGTTCAAAATTACAAGGCTACGGAGTTGAACATCATCACTTCCATAATAATTATAATTTGAAATCTTTGAACAATGTGATTATAATTCGAACACTAATTTTGCATGATTTTTACAGAAAACGCTAATATAGGATGAACTCATAACACTACATTTAGGAAACAACGGATTCTGCACATTTTTATTGAACTATAAAATTTTAAAGCTGAAACGACTTTTTGCAAGATTTTTTTTTTCTTCCAGAAAAAGCAAGCATAAGGATTTGCCTACATGGTAAAATACTTATAAAATCTTCTTACTGTATCTGGTTTGCCTAAAATGCGCCAACCTATTTTTATCAAAAAGTTATTGTAAAAAATACAGTCGATGTAACGTTAGAAAATATTTTGTATTATAATCATAAGTTTGCTTTCAAAATATTTTAATTCAATACCAAATCATTTGCTTGTAACAAAAAGAGAAAAATGAAATGTCGCCACTCTTCTCTTAAATATTAAAACCATTTAAATATTTTGGATGCTTTTTTACTGTTTTCGAATGACATCGGTAGAATATTTTAGACAGAGTGTACTCAGGAGAGACTAATTCAGGAAACTCATCCATTTTTATAGAAAAGATGAATATATAGTTAGTGTAGGAAACAATTTAATATTGTTTGCTGTCTGTCTATATGCAATATGATTATAAACTGGTTGGCAATTTGCGAAAGCAACAACCTATAGGGGGCGTTGTTATTTGAGACGAATGACTACTAGCAGAACAACACGATCATCAGTTGCACAGGAGATTTCTTCAGTGTAGCATGGTAAAGTTGCTTCTTTATTGTGACTTATTAAATTTAAAAGAGAAAAAATGTTTGATAATTTATCTTATACAAGCGAACACAAAATGGAATCGCTTTTTTTTTTTTTTTTTTTTTTTTTGAGAAGGAACATCCAAAGCACGCCGGAAAAATATTTGTGAACGAATAGGAAAAATATATGTATCTTTTTAGAGTTAAAATCTAATGCCTGTAAAATCGCTCTATTAAATTTAATGGTCCAATATGAAAGGTCTATTTAAACTTCATATTCCATACTTTTCTGAATCATATTACCTCAAACATTAAAATATGCAAAAAGTATACGGTAAAACATAATGTTACATCGTTTAATTTAGCAGAAAAAGTTTTTGACAATAATTTTTATTAAAAAGTTTCAATCATTAAAAAAATCATTAATTATAAACTAAAAAACGTAAAATAAAGAATACTTACGATAGCAAAAAACGATTCTAAAAATTTCTTATATTGAAATAAAGAATTTTCATACTGTTTTTTTTTTTATTTTTTATAATTTTTTTTAGTCTTAAAGTTCTTAATCAGACGTAGAAAATCATTCTGTTTAGAATTATCATCAAATTAGACGAAAAAAAATTTACAAGTACATTTTTATTATTATATAAACCATAACACTTACCTGCTTCATAAATCGGGAGAATTCCAAGTTGAAATGTTCTTCGTTTGAAAAATTTATTCTCAAATAGTATATAAACATAGATTATCTCTTCATTAATTTAAGATAATATACCACACAATAAATTTTATAATTGTAAGATCTCGATATTAATTTCAATAACTTAAAAGCAATGAGCTTATTTAAATTAAAAACAGAATAGCTGAATTCTAGTTGAAAGTAAGCATTCAAAATTTAAAAATACTTTCCAAGAAAATGATAAAAATTTATTAATAATCAACACAAATGATACTATTTCAAGTAATTCGGATGATTCTTTATTGTTGTTCTCCGTATCATATAGATACAGAAATATATACTATTATATAAAGAAGAAGAATATTCTATAACTGTTACAGTTCTACACGTTCTGAAATCACATTTATTCATTGGAATGAAGTAAGCAATGTGGAATGAAATATCTTCCCTTTAATTTATAATGAATTGAAGACAAAACAAATGTATTTTACCTTAATACACACATCTTTAAGATTATGCGATCATGAAATCGGAAGTTATCGGTTGCAAGTTTGTTGATAATGGAAACGAAAAAATTATTGAGAAATTGTTCCTTAAATGTTGGAAGCGTTCTGTTTCTGAATGATTTATTAATGTTCTGGGTCGTCTTTTTAAGTTCTTCTGCATTTTCCTTTGGGAAATTTTGCTTCTTAATTGCTGCTAAAAAAAGCATTCTTCTCTACCAATGATTCTGATAGAACTGTAAAAGTAGTAAATAAAAGCCTGAAAATATCTTCCCCGTTAGAGGGCGTGTTCAATTGTTGCGATCGCGACGATCAGATATGCTATGTGATTATAAACTGAGTAGTAATTTTGAATAATTTTTATAAATAAGAGATTGTCTAACAATAGGAAACATATTAAATATCGTTTGCAATGTGATTATAAAGTCAAAGCTAATCTTGAATAATTTTAATAGAAAATAGGAATGCGTAGTTTATCTAAACATCAGGAAACACTTTAATAAACATCGATTGCAATCTGTATTCAGTGTGATAATAAACCAAATGCTAATTTTAAATAATTTTTTAATGCAAATGCAAATTTATAGAATTTATAGAACTTTTGGAAACACTTTAATAAAAATCGTTTGTAATGATTGTATAGCATTAGGAAATACTTTAATTAACGTCGTTTGAAATCGGTGTGCAATTTAATTATAAACTGTGTGCCAATTTAGAATTAATTTTATAAAAAATGAATGCTAATTTTGAATAATTAAAATAGAAATTTGTATTTAAAGTTTGTCTAATATTAGGAAACAACAGCTTTAATAAATATCGTTTGCAATTTATATTAAATGTGATTATAATATTAGGCACAAGTTTTTGATTTCAAAGCTTAAATATTATTATGCTCGGAAAAAAAGAAATACATATAACAAAATCAATTCATGTTCCTCAAGTCTCTATGGGGGAAAACACTATATTTAATCCCCATATGTCCTCAATCAGAGGGAGCGATGAAGCATGCTGAATGAAAGTAGGCATCTGACTCCTCCATTTAGAGTCCTAAATTGCCCGATGAATAGTTACAAAATGAAAACAGCAAATGAGCGAAGGAACAAATGGGATGACTGACTAAATCAGTTTTGTTTCCGAGCTCCCTTCTTTCTTCTCCAACTTCAATGAATTTATGCGCTACAAGAATATTTTTTTCTAATCCATACGTCGCTCCGCACCTGTTTGGACTAAAAGTGTAATTTTAGGATTTTTTTGTTCGCAATCATGACTCAATAACTGGTTATTAAAACAACTGTTCGATACATTGATGAATGCTTTCATAATTGAATTTATTTGGATTTTTTCCATGTTTTTAATGAATTGATTTTTTGAGAGCAGCAGTTGTGTTCAATAAGTTAATGCCTTGTTCATATTAACATTATACAAGGCTAACATTATATGTATAATGCCTTACATGCATTATTTGCATTGATTTCCTTAATCACCTTTTAAAAAATGCTTAGTTTAACAAATCAAGTTTTAAGTGTTTTCTAACAACAAATATAATGTTTAAAACAATTAAAAAAACTTTTAATGTCTATGTAAAAGTTATGAAATTAGTGAAAGGATTATACAGTGAACAAATGATTAGAAATCAGTAAAAGAATTATGCAATGTGCAGTGAAAGGATTGTCGAATGTGTTAATGATTTAAAGTTATAAAATGTCTTAGCCGAAAACATGTAAGTGAAATAACTCTAATGTACCAATGCATCGAAAAATTCTCTTTTCTAAAAATGGTGTTTCTCCTTATTATATCACTTACTAAAAAATATTATTTAGTTTTGAAAATCATATTTTGAAACATTTATTAAAAAAAATGTTTAAGGTTTAAAAAATAATATTTTTGTGTAAATGATTTGAAGTTATCGACTGTTAAAATTGGCATAAATCATATTGCAAAAAAAGAGAGGAAAAAAAAGATTAGATGCCTTGACGTGTTTTATAAAAGTAAAATTACTTTTGCGAGAGTATTTATTTATTTTTTATTTTTTTTTTAATTTCAGGATATAGGGAACTTTATTTAAGAATTATGTCAAATATAGTTTTTTCAAGTTTCACGTAATTAAAAACAGAGGCTTAAAAATTTAAGCGAAAATTATGTGAAATTGAAATATTGTATTTTTCTATTTTTTTTATAAGCATATTGAGAAGAAAAGTATGGTCAAAATTACCAGGATATGGTAAAATTTATGTGTTTCTGACTGTATGGGAACACCAACAAAGCCGGAAATTTTTACCGAAGCGCTTCGGTAATAATTTTAATAAAATTAAAAATAAAATATCGTTTCATAATGTGTGTTAAAATTTGCTAATTTTTTTATGCCTTAGAACATGACATAAAAGCCATTTATTCACGTATATATTTTTATATGTTTACTAGCTTACCCGTTCTTCGCACTGGATGAATAAAAAATAAGTAAAGAATAAATAAATCATTGCTGAGAAACACTTAGAAATCAAGCTCAAAACTGAAAAGCATATAACAATACAGTTAAAGAACTAGATGGAAAAACCAGGTAAGGGATATTTTTAGAGGAATTAATGAATCAGAGAAAATAGCAAAAATTGGTTTATCAATATGGATAAGTTTAATGTAACAGAAGTGTTTTAGCCTTGGCCAAAGGTTTTAGCCTTCACTTCAATCTTAACATAACTAGTCCGCATCAGTTTTTAGTATGCTTGCGTGATTTTTATTTCAAATTTGGCAGTGATTAATAAAATAAAGCAAAGATTTATTAGTCCCGCTTCTAACAAATTGGTAATAAAATTGTTCGGATACAATTATTTTTCGTTCTGAAAATGTCACTTACCTGGTTGGTCCACTAAGTTTTTCAATTAATATAGCTAAAATAATTTCATTTTTTTTATGTAATATTATTTGTTGCACTTTACGGTGTCTTACGTTATTGAAGCAAAACTCATTTTTTTGCAGTTCATAAAATAAAGATCAAATGTACTTAGCATCACTTGGCGTGATGCTCGCGACCAACTCATAATAGTCAAAATTTGCCGCTATCACGGAATTTTTACCAGTACATATGCCTTTTAATAACACTTATTCCCTAAGTATCGGTATGGAAAACTGCTTAGCATAGGTGCTGTTATAATAATCACCAATATATATTAATATAATATTTTGTACCTATATTAGAATATTTGGTACTTATAGCATTAATCTTCAAAATTTGCGTTTTGCGAAAAATACATTTGTCAATGACAGCCAACTAAAGCCTCCTTTACCACTGAAAAAAATATTTTGTGAATCTACGGAACCAGATGTAGGATTCTTATCAACTGTGCCAATTACCATTTTACCAATAGTAAATATTACAGTCAGTAAGTTGTACACAATAATTAAGCGTCATTCATAAATGGCGATTTTCTACGGTTTTTCTAAAATTTTCCAATACCCTTTTCTCCTTTAACTTTGCTTTTTAGCCTAACTTTGGATCATTCTCCTGACCAAACTTTGGGGATTATCTTTCCCAGAATGCGGCTACCCCTATAATTTGTAGGTCAGAAACCTAATTGCATCGAGAGAAAAAAGTATGTTTATTCAGAGAAAGTACGGTTTTGTGTCTGATTTCGTAACTTGAAATATCGCCTGCACCAATTAATTAGATTATTTAAGGTCACCTCTTCGAATCATTTAGATGAGTTCTAAAACGTGAAGATCCGAAAATTAGATCAAAAAGTGTTTATAACAGACCTTTTTTTTTTTTTTTTTATTTCTTTTTGATGCACTGTACATTGGCACAATGCACAAAGCATATATTAATTATAATGAAGCAAAAAAAAAAATGGCTATGACCCAGCATTTTAATTCATTTTCCTTTCTAAACCCTTTCCGTCCAACCGGGACAGTCCTGCAAATATTTCCTTAAATTTCCTATGAATTAAATAAGTCTGATTTTTATTAGAATGCATGTACTACTGGTTTTCTAACAATTAACATTTTAGTATAATTGGGAGAATATTTTTATTTTTACCTTATTTGATATATTAAAGTCGCAATTAGCCTTTTTATTGGAAAAGAAAAAACTGGTCTTGAAAGGTTTTAAATGAATTTTAAAATTTTAGAGCTAGGGTAAACCAACCAGCGAAGGAACATTTCATATATATTGATTAAAAATAAGAATTTGAAAGTTTTTCTTTAGATTGATTGGTAACAATAGCTTACTGCCAAACAATAGGAAGTCATCTAGCAATGTTTTGGATTACCTGGCCAAATAGACTTCTCTGGAAAAAATTTTAAATTTGTTATTATGTCTCTTTGAAAAATTATAAGATGAGTGTTTGTATTTATATGTTTGAAGAGGAATTAATGGCATGTAATAGTTTTATTTTTCTCACTGTGAAAAAGAGAATTCAAAATATAGTTATTGAAGTTACGTTTTATTTTTTTTTAAGCAACATAGCAGAAGAAAGTACTGAGATAAGGGATACTGGATCACCAAACGATGAAAAACTAGTGACGGAACAAGTGTTCATTTACTGGTTTTTTTTCTAAGTTAATGAAAATAAAAGATAAACTTTAACTTTTTTGTACCTTTAGTGATGTTCCGCATCAAAAGTATGTTAAAAATACGAAAAATAACTTCTAAACAGTGAGGGAACAGACATGTTCCTTTACTAGGCATAGATTTCCCAGTGAATGAACAGTATGTAATAATATGTTGACACTTTAATTTTCAATTCATGATTACAAAAAAAAAAAAAATTTACATTTTCCAAGTATTTATCTGTAATAATTTCAAGAATAGGCTTGTTTTTAAATATACGTATGGCTTATTAATTCATAAAGAGCATTAAAAAATAACCAAAATTAAGTGTTCCTTTACTGGGTGTTCATTCACTGGTTAGAGCTGTTCCTTCACTTGGTCTTCTTACTACTTGTTATTTGAACCTCCAAAACTTTAAAACAATATTATGTAAGTTCTCTACAATTTTTTTTACATAATTTGCAATTAGTAACAAATATGTTGACACTGTCATTTAAGTAAAATTACGAATTTTGAAATTAATATGATTTTTTAAAAGGCAAGCGAAGCTTAAATGTTCCTTCACTGGTTAGTTTACCCTACATCTACTTTACTAAAAATACACACTATAGGTGAGAAGCAATTATTTATATTGCAATCATTATATAGCCTAAACATAATAAAAATAGAAACAGCTGGGTTGGTAATATCTTCGGAGAGGCTAAAAATATCTTATTATGTGATTATAAATTATAGATATAATAGATTAAGTTTTATTTAAACTTAATCATATTTCACAATTGCCAATTTTATTTTTTTCGAATTTTGCGTCCAACAACGTTAAACTTCAACAATTATTGAATAATCAGACGAATCACAAGCGTTTTGTTTTAGTTAATGGTCGAGATCTTTATTATTGTCTTTAAAATTAAACAATTTCTTCTCCTCAAGTAGACAATAAAATGGGATTCTAAGTCAAATTATTTTTACCATCAATTTACACAGGGAGAAAAATTCTGGTTAAATGACCGTACTGTACGGCAATGACATTTCAGGTGAAAAAAAAACAACATAATTCTTATTAATAAACCCAAAATGTACGTTATTTAAACCATTCATTTAATAATATTTTCGTTCATACGGTTTACCGGATATACTCGTCTTCTATAAAATAGTTCTTATTACCATACATATTACTAGAATAAAAAAGACATATCTGAAAAGCAAATTAAAAGGAATAAATAGTTTTTGTATTATATTAAAAGTTATCGTAATAAAATTACCAAATTTATTACATTTACCAAGTTTTAATTTTATTCAAAGCATAATATAAAACAATATTTTATTGTTAATTTTACCAAAATCATTACCAAATCGAGTCGGTAAAAATTATCACGTTATTTGGTGTTCCAATATAGTCTAAAACACGGAAATTTTTTTAAAAATTAACAAAACGAAGAGTGTGAGTATATTAAAATAAAAGAAAGCAAATGACGTATTGGTGTAAGATGGTCTCCATTGATATGGAACTAATCATTCTCTATTTCAACTTCTCTATTCATGTTTCCATTTTAAAAATCATAATTTAGTGTATACATAATTAATGTAAATTTGTTTTTTCACCTTCCTTTTGATTGATTAAAATTTAAATGAAATGTATATTATTTCCTTTTATGAGGTGAAATTTGTATGTAATCTTTTATTTTAACCGAATGTACTTACATACGGCTGGTTTCGAGATGGTTAATAAAACGGTTATTATGGTTTCATAACATGTAGGGGAGAGTCGGGTAGCCCCGCCCACTTAAGGAGTATTGCTTATATTTCTGTATAATATTGAGTAATAATCAATATTTTTGTATGTTTCTATAGTTTTATCATCTAATTAAATAATGCAAAAAGAATAAACCAAAAAAGAATAGTTTAACTTTAAAAAATAGAAATTTAAAAAATTTGACTACTGTATTCAACATATTTTCAAAACAACTGTTTACCATGTTACCAGCTACATAAATACTTGAAACTTCGAAAATAATCTTTCTTTAATATAACAATTAATGTCCGATGGCCCATTGACTTGATAAAATATTCTATACATATGAAATTGACAGTGGGCGGGGGTACCCGACATTCCCCTACTAAAGGAACACTCAGATTAAAAAATTTCGACAATAAAAGCTAAACACAAGAAATTGAAAAAATTTCTTTGAAAGATGCTACATAACAAGCTTTTTATAACAGAAAGAAAGAAAAAAATAATAACATCAAAATATATTGACATTCTTCCACAATATGCGATTTTTATTTTTAATTTTCTTATAGGCTGTTTCATTCTTTATTTACATATTGCTCCACTGAACTATAAACTATAGAACTTTCTATACCACGAATCTAATTCTAAGAATTTGAAAGTTAAATATATATAAATCACAAAAATCCTGTTTAAAATAAAAGAAACGGTACTTTTTTCCAACTCCAACTTGCGCCCATGTTTTATTTTTGTTTCACTTCAGTTAATGTTTTGACTCGCATGCGTGCTCTCTTAACGCGTCGCTAGGAACGACGCGTGCAGCCTGCTGGTATCATCAGTTATTAAATTAACTTAGCGTTTCAGACAAATGGAGGAGAAGATTCAATGGTTGTGTAACTGGTCAATTACTGGCACTAAATGATGACCAGAGAACATTTTTTTCCTTACAACCCATTATTTTCTCAGCACCGTCAGGTGCAGAGATTTTTTTTTTTCTTTCCCTTCACCTTTTGTATCCATAAGGTACGACATGTGGTTAACTGGGGATAGAAAGTATGGTTTCATGGTTGGAAAATTCCCTTCTTTTTTTTTTTCTTTCCAAATCTGTTTTGTGTTGAAACTCTTATATTTGTACTAAAAATTTTATTTATCCTATTATTTCAGGAAATCTTTTAAGTCCTTGTTTAAGTTTTCAAGTTAATGGTATTTGCGTGCGTAAACATTTATATTTGTTTATATAAACTGCGGAAATTTCTTCGGAAGATTTCTTCAGAAGATAATAGGTTTAAGAGAGTAAATATAAAGGGGGGGGGGGAGAAAGAAAGAAAGGATATGTGATGCTTAATTAACTATGCTTCTCGAAACTTTATTTACGCCAATTTCTCAAGAAAGTAGTCAAAACTAAAGTCTAGAAATTAAATATTTACGATATTGTTTTACTTTTGACGTTAATTTTCTTATCTATTCAAATCGAAGTATTGATTTTACGATTCGAAAATGAAGTGATTTGTTTACTCTCTTAAAATAAAATATTTTACTACACTGCATAAAATATTTTACTACATAAAATATTACATATATATATATACTACATATATATATACTACATAAAATATTTTACTAATAAAATATTTACTTACTGCAAATATATATATATATATTCTGCAAAAAATAGTTGGATGATAATATGCATCTGGCTACCACTTAATATTTATTGACACAAATCGTACGAAAGAATTTCGTCATGTGATATTGGTTGATCCGATAACGAGCGTGGTAATATTGTATACTAGCCGCTTAAGGCAGCCAGCTGTCCGCCAGAGTTTTCCTTGTCTTGCCACAAATGCAATCGAGCTTGGGATGTTGAAGCACGATTTTCTTCTAGCCTTCTTCGACGTTCCTGGGATGTTTCTCGGGTCCTTGCATTTCTGGTTGAGACACGATTATTTTCTAATCTTCTCCCGCGTTCTTCAGATGTTTCTTGGGCCCTAGCACTGCTAGTAGAGACACGATCCTCTTCCAATCTTCTTTGACGTTCCTCAGGTGTTTCTCGGGCCCTAACACTGCTAGTTGAGACACGATCCTCTTCCAATATTTCTTTGACGTTCCTCAGGTGTTTCTCGGGCCCTAGCACTGCTAGTTGAGACACGATCCTCTTCTAATCTTCTTTGACGTTTCTCTGATACTTCTTGGGCTCTAGAATTGCTTGTCGAAATTCGGTCATGTTCCATCCTTCTTTGACGTTCCACAGACGTTTCTTGGGCCCTTCTTCTTCTTTAAGAATCTCTTAATATCTTTTTCTTTGACAAAATACAAAGTTTTTTGGAAGGCGGTTCTACCATGTCAGTAATCGGGTTTTTAAGAAGTCAACGAATACTTTAGAACAACAATTACTATGAAAGCAAATCATGAAACTTCAATATTAAAATCTAAGTGCTTACCTGCAAACTGAAACTTTCTGAAAATAACTAATTACATTTAATAAAAACTGTTAAAATAAAGAATAGAAAAACCATTCCTTCAAAAGCAATTAAATTCCTATTTTATATATTATATAGCTACAACGCTTAAGAAAAAAAAACTAAAATGCTAAATACATGAAAAGAACACGAAAACGAATAAATTTTTTATGGTATCAATTTCTATTTCTATATAATTTTTTATGGTATCAATTTCTATTTCTATATCGCTACAAAAATTATCGTCTTCGCTTAAGAAAAAAAAAAAAAAAAAAAAAAAAAAAAAAAAATAGAGCGTGGAAAGAAGAAGAAAAACTCATTATAACAATTATGAACAGCGACAAATATATCAAAGAGAAGCGTTCTATTTACGTATCGAATATGTCGCCACATTTTTAATATAAAAGTTAAACTTTTCTCCACTTTGATAAATTTAAACTAATGCGAACCTTACAATTAAATTATTAATTCCTTGTTATATTATTGGTTTAAGTTGTCGAAAATGAATATATTTCAATTGTAAGGTTCGCATTAGCATACATTTATAAGAGTGGAGAAAAGTATATGCATTTTTTAATAGTTTTTTGAATATGGCTCTTTGAAGACGAAAAAGCATAGATTTTCTTACAAAATGACTGATAACTAAAAAACTAATCCAAACTTTTGAAAAAGAAAAAAAATACTTCTTCATTATGTCAAAACACAATTATGTGCCGAGTTTCGTGCCTGGGCGAGGCTTCTGGGGCGATATATTGTGATTACAAACACACACACAGCCGCGTTTATTATTATGTATAGATTACGGTAGTTTGCTTTGTGCTTACATAACTTCTCTTGTTGCTTGCATTATCTAGACTTAATGTAATTCAAATTTGTTATGCGGTTCGATCTCCGCCAGTCGAAGACTCCCCATATAATAAATGGTGACTGATGCACGTTAAATCTGTCGAGTCACAAAGTCATCCATGTTCCCATAACTTTAAATTACAAGGCTACGGAATTGAACATTAGTAGTCGTGAACTCAAAATTGGGTTGGCTGATCAACGACGATTAAAAAATAAAATAAAATTGGTTATGTGACGTATCCAACGGAAATTACGGTAATCGAATAAAAAAAAAATGATTTTTTTCATAAAAATTCCCTTTTTTTTTTTTTTTCCAGGATTGGGGAGAATCTATGTTTTTCTTTTCGGTAGAAAAAATCATTCGCTAATACGTTCGCCAAAACACAATTTTTTTCTCCGAATTTACGATTTTATTGCATTCAACGAGATGGCGAATGCTTAGCACGGGCCCTGATAGAAGAGTTAGAATCGTGATGGCATCAAACATGATCATGGGCGTCGCAGGCATTCAATTTTTGAGGGGTACGAAATTAAAATAAATCAGTCACATTAATTCTTTATTGATCACACGTAACAAAAAATATTGCTTAAAATTGCTAAACGTCTACAAAAAGATTAATCTTTTTCATGGTTTTATCTTTCATGAATTTAAATCAATTATGAGTCATGAAAATTTTCTTTATTTGTCTGCTGATGTATTGTAGACTTTAAGAGGTTTCTAATCATTGAGGGGGACATAACCCACCATCCCACCCACCAACGACACCCATATAACGTGATACATGATAAATAATTAATTCATTGATTTGTATTTGTAGTTAAAACTAACTTAAGGATGGTTATTATTATTATCACATATAAAATTAAGATAATTCTATAAAACAATAATGTTATCTCCTCGCTTAATTTTTTCGTAACCAATCCATTGAGATACAATACATCAATATACAATTATTTTTTTTTATTTATTATTTTTTTATAATTTTATATATATATATATATATATATATATATATATATATATATATATATATATATATATATATATATATATATATATATATATATATATATATATATATATATATATATATATAAAAATATATATATATATACAAAAAAAATTAAAAAAAAATAATAATAATAATATATATATATATATATATTATTATTATTATTTTTTTTTAATTTTTTTTTTTTTTGCAAAGTATTCATAAAATAGATTTTATATAAATAGCAGATCATCTTAATGAATTTGTGAGTATGAATATTAGTCATTACCACAATTTTTACGGAATTTAAGTAAATCGGTTTATTTTTAAAGTATGACAAGTTTATGTAAGATATTAAATACTAATACTCCTAAAGAATATTAGACACTGATACTTCTGATAAAGAATTCACCAGAAGATCTATCAACATATTGGGTGAAGTGCATCATGTCCAACTAATATCAGGTTAATTTAAATATTTAAAAAATATAAATTAACTCTGTTGAAATTCCATTTTTAAGTCTGGAGTAAATCAATCTAACGAGGAAAAAATTTATTCGCTTTTGTGATACTAAAACTCTTAAAGAACGTTATATAAATATATATATACCTTTTTTATAAAATTTTCAACCAAATTTTTAAAATTGATTCGAAATATTTTTTAGTAGTATTTTAATTCAATCTGAAATAAATCATTAGAGGAAGGGGGAAAAATGAAGATAAATATAAGAGTTTTACTTATTAATTTTTCTTCCCTGTTTGCTCTTCCAAGAATGCTTCAAAGATTGCTGCTGCCATCTATTGTAATAAATAAAAACCTATTTATTTATTTGGTTAAAATGCTTAAAAGTATTACCATATTGCACTACTTCTTTGTAAAATGATATTTCAAATAGCATATTTCAATGTTACGTTTCTAAAAACTCAAGTTTTTAGATTTTCTTATATTTTTGCTCTCTTAATTCTTGATAATTCAATTTAATTTTAATATTTTTTCAGAAATTCTGCTCGCATTGTTTGAATAAAATATTAAAATTGGAAAAACATATATAAATTCAAATTATACAAAATAAACACTCATAGCATAAACGATAATAATGTGAAAGAAAACTACAAATAACAAAAAATAGCACTTAAC
The DNA here is from genome assembly GCA_949128135.1 of Parasteatoda lunata. Taxonomy (NCBI): domain Eukaryota; kingdom Metazoa; phylum Arthropoda; class Arachnida; order Araneae; family Theridiidae; genus Parasteatoda; species Parasteatoda lunata. Next base: position 55,768,320 of record OX421970.1, on the reverse strand, counting down.
CACGCTTTATTTTTTAACATTTCTTAGTTTGAAATTTTTTCGAAATTCCAAAATTGGAAAAACTGTCATTTTTATCGTTGCTATTCTGATTTTGATGATTTTTTTTTCTCTATTTCGGGATTGGTAACTTTTAGTTTTGTGTTGTCTCCAGACCAGCAAAGCCATCGAAGGCGGTGCAGCTGGTCATATTCACAGAGCCCCGTCTCAGTGAGATCCGAAACAGATTTCTTTTTTTACTAAAAATCATAAATATAAAATTTTTTTTTAAAAATCCATTGCGATTTTGTAGATAGATAGTTGCCATACTGGTCAGGAAAGGTCTGTTCTATTTGTTAGACGAACATAACATGGATAATAATTGAAGGCGGAAAAATAATACTCTTAAACGCAATGTGTCAAATATTATTTTGAATTTTATATATTGTCTAAGCCTAAATCTTTAATGCCTATAGTCTTTAGTGAAATAAAACCAGTAGGTTTCTTTACTGTAGTGGCTGAAATTAGACATACGACAGTAACTTTAAAACAAGCTTTAGTGGCTAACATGCGACAGGAACGCAATGAGAAGAAAGATTCTCTTTAGCCCTAAGTGCTGACCACATTACCACAATTATGCGGAACCTTAACCTCCATGACGTCTCTGGCCCAAAGCAGGCTATTGCACGGGCGGATGCTTTTTTTTTTAAATTTTGCTAACACCCTTTAGCAAAAAAAAAAAAAAAATCTCTGCATGTGCATGTTTTTAATTGCTATAACGCCATAATATTAATTAAGTTTTTTTTTCAGAAACAATCACGTTGTGAGCATGATAGATAACAGAAGTTTTGAGCGTTGAATAGAAGAGCAGGAACTAGGTTTTTTTTTTTGTTAGTCTCCATATTATATAAACATAGGCGTAGCGTCGAGAAGGGAGCACATGCCTCCTCAATAATTTTACAAATCTTTAACATTGTTTAAAGGTTGAATTTTAAACCCAGAAAATTTTTCTATTTATTTAATGTAAGATTAATAATTTTGGATAGCTTATAAGTAATTTAATGTAATAATTCTTTAAAAACTCAAATTTCAGAATGTTTTATTGTCTAAATGAAACAACACAATAAATGAATATGATATGTATATTTACAATGATAAAAAATATTTACATGCATATGCGTATTTACAAGATTTAATGCTGATTTCCTTACAATAAATTTTCAAGAGCACAAAAATAAACAAATCTAAAGTTATCAATACTTTTAAAAAAATTTTGATTCTTGCTTTTTTAACGATTCATTAACCAATTAGTTATATTCTTACAAGAAAAATAAAATAATTACATTTTCGCCATCACCTTTAAATTCGCCAGACATCACTAAGTAGTACAATATCTGTTTACAAAATTTAAATCAATATCTATTTTAAAACTTTATTTTAAACAATTGAATTGAATTATCAAGATTTTTAATACTCTTTTAAAGTTTGGCACGTATAAGAATGTTTTAATCTTCTCAGGGTAGGTACAAAATTCTTTATCTAATTTGCATGTGAAACGATGCGCATTGACAAGAAAACGTTCCCAACTTATGGGGAAAAAAAACTCATTTTGGAAATCAGCTGCAGAATACGTGAGGACCAGAATAAAGGTTAAATTGAATCAGTATTTGCTAACGCACAGTTAGCATCAATCACCTGATGGGGCAATGCCTGATCATAAAAGAAGCTTTCTTGTACCGAGTCGTTTTTAAAACATGAGCTCTTTGAGTAAATTTGATTCATGAAAATATTGTTAGCAAATAATTATGCAATTTTATGAAATGTACGTCAATTTGCAGTATCTGTTGTTCTCAACAACTATTAGGCACTTCAAAACAAGACTAAAGACAATTATTAAATTATACAATATAAATAATAATGTGAGAATTTAAATACACACCGCCTTGCCAACATGCTGATGCCGTTTTTGCTAACATGCGTATCTTTAGATTTCATTTTGCTTGTATTTAAATTCTCGCATTTTTATTTATATTGTTTAAGTAAGACAATTTTGGTTGCAGCTGCTTTTTAACGCTTTTCCATTTTGACTTACTGTTTTTAAATTAAATTTTGTTCTTAATTTTTGTTTAATTCTATTATCATACTTTGATTGAATTATCAGATTATATCATACCATGAAAATCAACTAATCTCCAAAATCACGAATTCGGCACCTTAGCAATCGGCGCTTTTGTGGCAACTATACAGTCTTAATTCCATGCATGTTATATTATTCTCTAAAATACTCCAAAGGGTTTAAAATACAGAATGTAAGTATAAAGTAATATTTACACCAAAATCGATGCAGATTCGTAAATATAGAGTTGTATATCACACTCCACGACACTGATAAAAATTAGATGCAATCAAATTGTAAATAAATGATACAGGTTCTGTTCAAGCAACGGCGGCTACTTCCATAGGAAACCATGGACTTTGTAAATGACCATTAACCACATAGATGGGAGGAGTTGACTCTTCAGCAAATTTTTGGTACTTGTAGAACTTCTTCGGTTTTTCAGATTTCTCAACATTATTGCTTTCGGAAGGTACACGTCCATAAGGGAATGATCTGACAGGTACTCGACCAGAAGGTGTTCTTCCATCAGGTATGATGTTTTCAACTCCAAAGATGGAAGCATCGTAGTCGGATGGTGGATCAGCAATCATCAGAACATCAGCGGGATTGGGCATATCCATTCCTGGCTCGTTGGTTTTGATGGCTGCGCGAAACCCTAGTTCGTCGGCTATGTACTTGACCTCACGGTGTTGGCCATAATTATCGATGTAGCCATATGAACCGTGAACTTTTCCCATTCCATCGCTAATTTCCGATCTCCATTGATCACCATCTTTGTCATGAACTTCATAACCAAATGTATAAGGTTTGGGGATCTAAAGAAATTTAAAGATATAATTTTTTAAAAACGAAATGTCTTTTAATTCACTTTAGAGCTTTTTTTATGATAATTGTATTGGCATATCAAAAGTATAAGTAACTATAAAATTACAGAAAAGAATTGAAATCTTTAAAAGGTGTTTCTAAGGTAAGTTAAGCTTTATTGAAAACTTCTTTACAATAACTGAAACTCGTGCAATTTATTTTTTAATTTTTTTAGAAAAACTAGAATGCTTGTTCACGTGGTAAGAAATTATAACCGTCGTTGAACAGACGATCCAATTTTGAGTTTACGACGACCAATGTTCAACTCCGTAGAATTTTTTTTTTTTTTTTTTAAATAACCGTCGTTGAACAGCCGACCGAATTTTTGGGCTTACGGCATCTATAATGTTCATCACAGTAGCCTTGAAATTTTGAACCCAATCCAAAAGACAAAGGAACTCCTGGATCAAGTATTGGGAGAAATTTGTCTTCGTAGAGGACTTTTTGATGGAACTAACCCACATTTGCGTTACATGGAGAGGAAGACCACGAGAACCTTCCACGGTTAGCCTGACGGCAAGGGGACTCTAACCCATGATCCGTCTACAACTGAGGATATTTCACGTCAGCACTGTGGTCGGTGCAAGCCATATGCGGAATTCGTATCGACCAGCCATCGTTGGGATCAAACCCGGATCACCTTATTGGAAGGATAACCTATCATTCCATTATTTTCAAAGTAATGAAATTTGTATTTAAGCAATACATTAAACAAATATAATTTGTTCTTGGTATTTTTACAGTTTGTATAATTTTAAAGATGGTCCATTTTTATATACTGGTATTATGATTTTATCTTCAATAAATGGGAATAAAATATATTGAATAACAATATAATTTCATTATGTCATTACTGGTAATAAAAACCTACGTTTATGTTCATAAAAGTGTAAAATATTTTTAAACGTTAAAGTTTTTTTTTTTTTTTTTTTTTTATGAAAGATTAACAATGGCCGACCTACCTTAGGAGGACGAGAGCCCAGCACAGTTTTTATTGAGATCCAAACAATTACAAACTTACAGAAAATTTAACTTAAAATCAACTAAGAATAATACACATTAAATAGTTTCACAATATCGATGACAAGTGCCGGGGTGGCTCAGGAGATAGAGCGTTCGCCTTCCAATGAGGTTACCCGGGTTCGAATCACAGCAATGGCTGGTCGATACGAATTCCGCACTCGGCTCGCACCGACCATAATGCTGACGTAAAATATCTTCAGTGGTAGACGGATCATGGGTTAGAGTCCCATTGCCGTCAGGCTAACCGTGAGAGGTTTTCGTGGTTTTTCTCTTCATGTAACACAAACGCAGGTTAGTTCCATCAAAAAGTTCTCCACGGAGGCATAATTGCTTCTAATATATCTTGGAGTTCCCTTGTCTTCTTGATTGCGTTCAAAATTACAAGGCTACATAGTTGAATATTGGTAGTCGTAAACACAAAAATTGGGTATGTTGTTTAACGGCGATTATAAAATATAAAATAAAATAAAATATCGATGACGCGTAAAATAAGCCAAGAAATCAAGTATTGGCAACCAATAGAGAAAAGTAAAAATAAAAAGTGATCTTATGAATACAAAATGAGCCCGTGCGAAAAGAACTTAAAATATCTTAATTAGTGAAAGATTTTAAAAGAGTAAAATTCTAAATTAACAAATCAATATACATAAAAAACAGTGAGGTCAAGTGAAACATCAAACGTTGAAAATTAAAATTATTCACATAAAACATATAAAATCAAATATAAGCGTTGTAAAAATAAGTAAAATAGTCTATTAAAAGTTCCAGAGTCCCCTTTCAAGGTAAAATGCAACTCGAAGTAAAATATTCTAAGGTATACTAAAGTTTTTCTCGGTAAGGTGTAATTCAAATAAGATGCAAGGCAAAAGTAAGGGTGCTGTAAAGTAAGGGTAAAATTCAAAATTTCAGTTCTAAAGTTCCAATTGTGAAGAGGTTTTTAGGTTAAAAGGTTAGGTTATGTTTTTTTTTTATATTTTATTATTTTCTTTTTGATAAATAAAAATTCGTAAACGAATTTTGGAAACAAACATGTTAACATTTTTCAAAAATAGAAATATATAGTTAAACGAGTACTTAATTCAACAAACTATGAAGTTAATAAAACTAATAACTTACTAAATCTTCAGCTGTTAACGAGGAAATCTCAGGAATCACGGTTGAAAATAAAATAAACAGCAACTAAAAAGAAAAGAAAAAAAAATGATACTTGATTCTATGACACATGAAAAAAATTTCTGAAATTTTCCTTAATTTATGCCATTTATTGTAGTATTATCTATTATTTAGTGCTGTTTAACGTAAATCAACGAAATTTTACTGAATTCACCAGTTTTATAGATGTCGTTTAGTCTTGTAATAATAAAAGTTTCGTAGTTTAAAATTATAAAAATCATAAAAATAATCATAATCATAAAAATCATAATCATAGTCATAGAAATCATAAAAATAATCTGACGAAAACAAATATCTTATGAAAAAACAAACCTTTTTCGTTGAAAGAAACTATTTTTTTACTTTAGTAAAAATAGTAGAATTTTAATTAATTAATAAAAATGAAATAGATCAAGATAAATGCAAGATGATAAGATGTTATGTAATATTCATTTCATAAAATAAGTAATAGGATAATGTATTCCGATTGATAAAATAGTTTTTTTTTAAAGTTAAATTGATTAAATGAGAGCTTCAAAATTAAATTGATATATCTAAATTATTTAAACCACATCCATCTGCAATCAGTTAATTTCAAATGATAATTTGTTAATTTGTAGCATAAAAAACCCCCACATAATCTACACAATGTTTAACAAATACGCTTCAAAATATATTCAAATAAATTTTAAAAAAAAAACTTTTTATGTCAGAACTCCATTTGTGTGTCCACGTTATCGCAAATGATTTTTAAACAGCTGATTATTTATTTACACGTTCATAAAACTTACAGCAACTACAATATCAAAAATAAAATAGAATTTAATAAAACCTTGATAAGTGATTAATTGTAAACACTTTATAAAAGTTTTAAAGTTGTTTTTTGCATCAAAAATAATTTTAGTTTTTCGCCTTTTAAAGACTAGTTTGATTTCATAGTTTTTCCAAAGAGCCTAATATATTATGGGAATTCGTGCTCCTGTGTTCGACTAAATTTTTTTTTTTTTTTATAAATCTTTGTTCCAGTAAAAGTATTAAAAAAAAATTCTTATCATGGCAGAAAAAAAAAATTTTAAAATATTAAAAATACTACTTTTTAACTACTAAATGTGTCTTAGAATTAAAAAATTATATAATGCAATTTCTTGGGTATTTAAAGTATATCTATAGTCATTTGACTTAAAAACCTTTAGAAATCATAGAATTGGGATCTATGTTGTAATAATTTGGCATAAACTGGATTAAATTGTGTTGATTTACCAAATAATTCCGTTTAATATTCATCATGTTTAATACATAATCCACTTAATTAATCTCATATGAAATACGTCCTTAATTTTCCAGGCATTCATTTTATTTTAAATAACTCTATTTGTTTTCTTTTTTTATTATTTGCATAAAACTGCGATAAGATAAACTTTACACTTCTTAAAATTTCGTATACTGTTAATCTTTTGTTCATTAAAACCAACACGTCCGAAAAAAAAAAAAATATTTGTTTGTTAAAGTGAAAACAACGTGAATAAAACAGAAATCAAGTACTGTAAAGGACTAATTATAGTTTCAGTTCTCTAGACAAGAACCTTCCTCAGTGTTTAAACACCAAAACATACCTCAGTGTCAAAACAAATTTGGATTGAGAACAAGAACCTTTGTCAGAGCTTAAACACCAAGACATAGACAATAGACACTGGGGTAGGTTCTTTGTCTATAGAACCGAGACTACAGTATGCCCATTACTGTGCTTGATTTGTGCTTTATTCACGTTGTTTTTCACTTTAGTCTACGTAGCACAAAGTATACCTTCTCCTTTTAGATATTCTGATATGAACTTGCTTATTAACACGTTATTTTTATTTATGGTATCAATACAGAAAAGTGTAAATCGAACATCATTTCACATAATTTTCTTCTAACAATCTTGAACCTTTGTGTTTTTAAAGTGAACATGAATGAACGTCTATCGGCTAAGTTACCTTTTCTTTTTTAAAAGAAAAATTCTTCGACTATTTTTAGAAATCCTGGCATACAATTAAATGTGACTTTTTTTTTACTATCGTGTCTTTTATTCCTCTTCTTGACAATTGCTATTTAAATCAATATTATCAATGACATCAATAGCTATTACCCACTATTACACTTAAGTCTTTTTATTACTATTTTATCGCTAAATATATGTATTTGCTTTTAATGACAGAATCGCTATAATAGCAATTTTACCATAAACTATCGTTATAACAGACTTTTACTGCACTTTTGTACTTTTTAAGTTACAAAATATAATTAGTACAATAATCAATAAAAAATATCTTTAAAAATTTTTCTTCTTTAACTATTACTTAAAAACAATCAAAATTTAAAAAATAAAATGCAACAGTAAATTTCCCTGCAACTTTTTCAACAGAATTACTTATTGAAAAATGTATGAATGCAAAATGTATGTATACATATTTATGGAATAAAGTTTTTTAGTTTTATTTAAAAAAAATCGGAATAGAATGACAATTATAAGTAAATCTCGTATATTGCCACGAATGAAATCATTTATTAAAAAACTTTCGTCGTTTTAAAAAATTTATAAACAAATAAATAAAAATAAATAAATGAATACAAAATAAATAAAAACACCGAGATGACAGTTTAGACTTCAAATGTATTCAATGGCGTTTTAGATATATGTAAATTGGTAAACTTACTTGAAGTTCCATTATTGTACAGAGCAAAGGCAGACGATATCAAACAAGAGATGAAAATTCAAAACTGAAAATGAAAACGATTCGTTAGATGTATTTAGTCTTTAAATAGACATTTTTCCTGCTCCAATGGCCACACACGTTTAGTTGACTGAAAGTGACGCCCTTGGCAGTGGAAAGGATTAAGATATGAAGTGGTTGTTGTCACTGTGAATTTAAGGAAACGACTACATTTTGGAAACAGATGAAATATGACTGAGAAGTTCATTGCTATGTGTAGTTTTACACATGGTTGCATTTGAGAGAAAGTAGTATTAGTTCTCGACAGGTAGTACGTTTAGACTTATAATGTCAGAGAGTGTGTAAATACCTTTCCCTTTCTAATAAAAGCCGCGGGGAAATAAAAGTAAACTACTCGAAATTAATGATACTATTGTGTTATTATACTATCATTAAAATACATTCAATATCGTACTTTTTTATTTCAGCAAACCGGACCGTAAAATCGTCATGAGTTTTATATAGTAACCTATCTTTTCAACTTTTGCCAAGGAAGTTTTTTTGGGTTTTCTTTAATTCAGTGTAATATAAATTGAGTTGAAAATAGTAATTTATCACTGCATCAGTTAAAAAGCGATTTGCGATACTATTTTGGTATAACCATTATTAAGTTTCCTCAAAATAAAAACATAATCTATCAATTATTCATGATAACTCCATATCTTGGAGAGAGAAAAAATTAGTGCCGATCAATGATTATGATCAAAGATTCGACAGAATGCTATGCTTTTGCATATGGGATGTCCCTTTATTTTGTATTCATGAAATTTCTTTTAAAGCATAGAAGTTGCCTTAAATTAAAAATCTGTTTTCTTTCTCAAAATGCCTCCATGCTCTAAGGAAAATCGGAGATCCAAGATATAAATTTCATAAGGAAAAATAAAACAAAGTAAATAATGAATAAATTTTATAGAGTAAAGAAAGATAAAACAAAACAAACATTTATCACGGTTCCAGAAAATTAAAGTCATGAGTAAAATATTCACTACTGATATCCACTATAGGTGAATGAATCCACTATTTAGCATACACATATTTTTTCCTTTCTAACTTTTTAAAAATATTTTTGATATCAAACTTAAATTTTCTTTGTTTTCTTCAAAGTTTAAGTTAAATCACAAAAAAAATTAGGTTCTTCAAGGTAAATATGTATATAGTTTTAAAAAATAGGAACTAACCAACATTCCATGAGCAACTTGGTACTGGCATAGATTACATTGTGTTATGACTAGAACGCATGAACAGAATCTTAGGCTTACAGGTTCTGCTTGTTTTTTTCTCATTTATCAAACATTTTTCATTTTTAAAAATTTAATCCCATGTGCAATTTTGTACAAAAGTTTCTTCTCAGTACAATTTATTCTCAGTAAACTACAAGAAGATGTCTGCAAGTGACATTATCGTGGATAAATCGTGGTATTTGTCGAGTCCGGATCGAGCCTATTAGGTTTGACACACAAGCGTGCCGTTGCTTACAGGTACCCGAATATTACCAACAAAAGACAGCAAAGGAGCAAACAGTTTACAATTACTAAAAATGGCATTCTACACGAAAGAATAACGCATTTTCATCATTGACCTATATTTTGAGCATTCTTGAATCATTCCTAACCGTGTAATTTTGCATTTTGATAATTAAAATTTAGATTAAACTCGTAAGAACTTTTTTTAGTTTTTAAAGTCTGTTGTCCATAAACACCACCGCTTTGTAGGAGGAAATTCAAGGCTTGGGTGATTAAAATTCAGCCACATTTATGCATAACAGATCATTTGAAATTTTTGTCAAAATAGTGCATCTGGGTTTATATTATAAGTTAAAACATGAGTGCTAAGCCACAGTGGCCATTTACCCAATACGCTATAAACCTATATTAAATAAATAGAAAAAATATTTGTGTTTTCCTTAAAATTACTTGTGTGAGCTTTGCGACATACGGAACTATTTTAGAATTAATATTTTTCCAAAAATTAAATATTTTTAAAATTAAAACTTTAATACCTAGTCGATCTCAAACTATATTCATTTGATTCAGAAGCCTCATTACAAAATATTTTTTAGAGGCTTACACTCTTTAAGGTCAAAGGCTATTTTTATCTAGTAATGATATATTAAACGATTTCTTGGATAGAGATTGATTTATAAATAGAAGACATTTTTTTATGTGAAGGTAGGTGGGATTTTCAAAATTTTACCACACAATAATTTGCCATAAAATTGAACTTTTGTGCTTGTAAATAAGTGATTTTATACATTTTATGTTTAAAACTACAAACAGGACCCGGCATTGTAATCTCGGGGCCCTGAGCACAAAACCGCTTGGGGGCTCTCTAAAAGATTCGATAAGTTTCAGTTAACATGCGTAGTTTTTAATCATAGAATCAAAATATAATTTTTTGGACTAAGGCAAATTGTAAACAATCTGAAGCCTTATTTAGAAGTACATCATACACAAATTCAAAATTAAATTAATTTTCAATTAAAGGCCAAACTAGTTTTTATATATATATATATATATATATATATATATATATATATATATATATATATATATATATATATATATATATATATATATATATATATATATATATATATATATATATAATGGCATCCCATCGACATTTACAAATACGAAATCGGTGGTAAGTACACTTACCACGGCCTTATAAAGGGTTACTAAAAATGTTTTACTGTTTTAAAATGTTCTAGTTTCTACTCCGTAAATTGCTTTTACACCAACCCGTGTGTTAAACATTACGCTTTTAGGTTTTCGTATTCGAAATAGCAATAAAAGGCGATCTATTAAAAGAGTAAATTAACACCAGTTTCAAGCGAGACAAATCTTAATTTTATAACTCTTTATTAAGGAAAAAGTGAAAGCATGGTAAACAACGAAAGTGTAATTCATCAACGGGTTGTATCTTAGGCTTTCATTATCCCCAAGCGTGTCGGCTATTCTCTCAAAATAGCATCCTTTCAACATCATCTTGATCCGCTTTATTAACTTAGAAGGTTAGGACGAGTTAGTCAAGTAAGCGATCTTTTTCCGCTACTTATGAAGAAGATGAAAAAAAGAATTCGAACAAATTTCAGGTGGTTTTTAAGGAGGGTTCAGAGACCAGAAAGCAATGAGGGGAATATGTCATTATTTGCCCACGAAATTGTCATATTCTCATTCTATCCCCTTCCCCCTGGTCTCAGCAAGTTCTAAAAATTATCAAGCGATTTTCTAATAATAATACTATGTTTTTCGTCTAATAATATTAATATTACAACTAATAATATTCTGTCTAATAATACTACTCGTATATCATCAAAAGTTTACTAAGCACAAAAAATGTCGAGAAAATACAAAGTAAAAATTTAATTTAAAATCCAAAATGGCAAGAGTAGAGGCCTCTTAAACACTGTACTTACGATTTATCGAACAAAATTACACACTTGCTCCCCGCATTGCACTTAACAGATAACAAGTCTTAGATTAACATAAGTAATTTTATTATTTGTTACAAATTCAATTTTCTTAAATGGGGCATTAATTAGGTAATTTTTTTTTAAAAATTCAAAAATGAATCATTAAATACTCATACATATTTTTTTTTATTAAATTGGCAAATCAAGTTAGCAAATAATTTTCTATCGATAGCAAAAATAAGGAAATTATTTATAGTTTTTTTAGGAAATTTCGTGAAATGAAAACCAGTTTATTTTTCAAAGGCCCCGTATTCAAGCTTTCATTTGATAGACCCCACATTCTCAGTCCGGTTTCTTAAAAAAAAAAAAATTTTAATGTTTCAAACGATTCCCCTATAATGCGTTAAAAATATCCGTGTAAATTTCGAATTCTTAAAACTTTTATACAAAATTATGAAAATGAAATTGATTATTAAAAAATAAAAAACTCTTTATCAATGAAACGACCCATCGAACGGCTGTAGAATTGTATGTACAAACTTACTAACTTCATAAATGTACAAGCGCTCCGTGATACCATCTCTTAATAATCTTTGCAAACAATTAAAAACTTTGTAACCTACATAAACTTAATATATAAAAAATAAAAAAAAACATGTAGATAAGAAGACGAAAACTAATATTCGATACAAAGCCGTTTTCTAACTGTGACCAACCAATATTGAGCTCAGAAACAGCAAAAGAAGAAATAAAATCAGAAAAAAATAATTTGTTTAGCAGAACTGGAATTCATTTATGCTTTTCAAGGATCTGCTTTTAAGCTTCCGAGTAGATTAAACTAATTTGAAGTGATTTTAATTCCTCCTTCTTATAGTGATATGCTGTAGCATATAGTTTTTAGTTACTCTTCTTAAATGTGATAATTTTAATTTATATTCCAAATATATATATATATATAGTTTTTAAAACCATTAAAATTATGGTTACGAAAATAATAATAGAGTCACATTAACACACCAGTCTCTTTTAATCGGTTATTCATTTAATTTATACTTAAGGACCAAGTCATCCCATTTGGATATAGTCACTTTCTGAATAAATAAAAAAAAAAAGCTTAAAAAATTATTAAAATTTTGTATGTGAGTATTAAATATTTTGTCGATTTGTCTTCGCTTTAAAAAAAAATTTTTTTTTTGTTAAAATATTAAGGGTTTGAACATATTTTTGTAGAAATGACCTGAAATGATAAAGGCACGTCAGTTAAAGAAATGAACGCTTTGATAATAAAAGAACAATGTTATTTTGGATGTCAACAAGGGCGTTTCACTTTCTGGTGTGGCGAAAACGGGCGTAAAAAGCTGGAAATTTAAAAATTCCTTAAAAACCAGCTGGAAAATTTCTTATTTTCATTTATGGGTTTATGAAATATGTCAAATAAAATAAAAAGTTACATTTATCATAAGATTCGCTTTGCTATAGTTTTCTTAGGTGTGAAAATGGTAGTGAAAGTTATATTGTGTAAAACACCATGGGTACTCTCTCCCACTATATTAATTTATTCGTAAGTTGTTTAATGTTTTTTTTTTACACTACTATTTCGCTGAACATAGCACGCACATTTGACGAAATATCAAATGTTCACATCGTCACATTTGACGTAATAAATATTCATTTTCTAAACGCTTAATTTGTAAGCCTGATAAGAGACTACCAGCTCACTCCTTTTTAAAAAAACACTTTTGGATTAATATTAACTTTCATTTACGTTACATAATGAGAAAACTTGCATAAAATAAACCTCTCATGGTTAGCCCGAAGACAATCGGAATTCTATCAGTGGGGATATCTTATCAGCACAAGATAGTCACCAAAGGTTATTGCACTTTAAAACTTATTTTATAAAATTTCCTTTCGCTTTCTCATTGAATTCATGTGAATACGTAGTTCGAGTATCTACCCTTAAATACGCTAATTAATTTGTGCAGACGATATTTTAAGTTAGTAAATCAAACAAAAAATATACTCTTTCTGAATTAGCATTTTTTTTTTTAATGGATTCAAATTCTGAATCCTCTAAACCTGGGGAGGGGGGAGCAGAGCAGTTGCCAAAGTCTATAAAAAGAAAAAGATAATTTCCTGCAAAATATAATTTTTAAAAATTATTTATAGTTCTTTACAGTATAATTTAATGATGAAAATGTTTGAATTTAAAAAGTATACAAATATTTTTCTCATTTGGAATTTAAAATAAGCAATATAAAATTAAAAACGTAAACTTTGAATAAAATAGGTCGAATGATTGAGGAATTAAAACTTTATCTAGTATTATTTTTATTTAAAACTTTAATGAAGTAAAACTTTATCTAGTATTATTTTTAATTAAAACTTTATTGAAGTAAAACTTAAGCTAGTATTATTTATCTCTTCTCAAGAACTATTCGTCCGATTCTGCCCAAATTTCGAGTATTGTCATTGAAAATTTATAGTTCAAAATGAGGTAAAACTTATATATTTTGCAACTCAAACTCTTTCGAACATTATTAAATTGATTGGTAAATTGAATAGTAAAATAAGACATGATTTTAAAAAAATTATTTGTTTGTCAGATTAATAAAAAACTGCTTTATTTTTGAGTAAACGAGTTTATAATATTTGTTCATCAAATTTTTTGACCATTTTAATAGTTTCTAAAACATATGGCGATACACACAAAAAAAAAGAGAAATTAACACTAATCAACATAAATTAACATTAAAGAGAAATCAACATTAATCGAATTTTTAATCCAAACTCCTGATCTCTTAGAAAATAAAAATCCAATCATAAATCAAAAGTTATGAAAGTGTAAGATTTAAGTTTTTATATCTTGTCCACTGTACAATGAGAAGAATATAGCACAATACAGCCGCTGAATACTATATTGTCTCACGAGCAAAGGTAGTAAATAATTGAAATCTTCTAGTTAAAATTTAAAACAACCACAATGTATTTAAAAAAACAACCTTTATTTAATTATCTGAATTAAAATTTTCCAAAAACACAACACACAAGTATAAATTAGTACATCCTAAAACATTTAAATATATGCCACAAAACAAAATACTGAGCGTATCAAAATCACAGTCACAAAGCAAATGAAAGTTGAAATCGAAATTTCCACTCATATGGAAATGTGCAGCATAAAAACATATTCATAAAGATGCATTACAACATAATAATCGATGATCAAATGCTACAGAAATGCAATAAAGCTAAAAAGTAAGACATTCCTGTACTTATCAGTTAAAAACTCTTGACTAAAAAACAACATTAGAGACTACATTAGTTTTCTTGATAATTAGTAGCTTTGTAATTATATAAACAGAATGGCCCAAATTAGACAAATTCCGCTACATTTTCCTATGAGATGTATAATATTCTGAAAAGCATTCACTTTGCCAGAAAAGTAAATTAGAAACAGTAGCAGAATTTCTATAAATATTGCAACTTTTTGCAGTGAAAAACTAAATAAATGAAATAAATTAAAATTTTGCTTTTAAAAAAACAAAAATAAAAAAAAATAAAAAATTTAAAATTTATACTTAGAATGTCTCATATCCGTATCGTCGAGATCTCGGCAAGTTTGGAAAATAGATTTTTCTTCACAATAAGTCTTAAGGTAAACGAAGATCAAAACATGCGTTATTTAATAAAAAAAAAAAAAATAGAAGATAATTAACGGTAATTCAATACCATAACGTTTTCTTGTAGTCGAAATGATCTTTAGTTAACTAAGAAATGTTTTCTAAATTTCTTTAGGTAACTAAGATTGATATATACAGGGTATAAAAAAAGTTAGGAAATAGTCAAATATCTCAAGAAATATTCAAAAAAGGGAAAATAGTCCCATTCAATATTTTTTTAAAGGTACCCAACGATATAGAACTCAAATCTTTCACCCACAATTCCTGGAGGCAAGGAGGGGGCAGCTTTGAAATCTTAAATATGAGCTTCTATATTTTATAGGAAAATTGAGATTCTCCAGGAAAAAGTAACCCTATTTGAGTCCTAGGTTTATGCATTTTGCTTCACAGATGGCGCTGTAACCAAAAAAAATTAAATAGAGTAGAAGCTGTTTAAAATGGCAAATCTCAAAATCCATCATATTAAGAAGATAAAAATAGATACGTTTAAAATTTTTTTAACTTTTTCTTTTGGACAAAAAATGCTGAATTTTTATATATTTATTTATCAATCTGATAGGCCTCTAGTTACCAACATTTTAAACAGTTTGTAGCCTATTTTAATTTTCTCTGTTACAGCGGCACCTGTAAAGCAAAATGCCTAAACTTACAACTAAAATAAAGTTACTTTTTCTTGGAGAATTCGAATCTGGAATAAGAAAAAAGGGTTCATATTTAAGATTTAAAAGTTGTCCCCACCCCCAGGGGATGGGGGTGAAATATTGAGTTTAGATCAATTCCAGAAGTAAATTTAATAACAAAAATAATAACGAGGAACAGAATTGTGAGTAGATTTTTTAATGATAACATTTGTAATTTAAAGGGAAACAAAGAGCGTCTGATAATATTCTTTTCTGATGGTAATTTTTTTTTTTTTTTTTTTTTTTACTAATTCCTTCTTTTTAACATATCTCAAATAAATAAATAAAGATGAAAAGAAATGTATGCAATTTATTTGCTAAAAATAGTGGGAAAAAATAGTCAAATAGGTGTTCATAAACCAATGTCCGGATATGGAACTTAGTGTATAATATAAAAATGCATTGTATATAATTTGAATAAAAAAAAGCTTCTAACTTATAGAGGACTTATTTATTCTAAGATAGTAGCATACAATTCCATTTTATTTAAATATCAAAGTATTTTTGTTAATTTTTTCAAAACAGATTGATGATACTAAAAAGTTCATTTGACTTTTTACATAAACTATACTCAAATAAATTATAGTTTTGTAATGTATGTTTATAACGAAAGAAATGTTTTTACCTGCTCATATATAGCCATGTATAATATGTCATTTTATTTACTATTATTGTTATTTAAAAAAATTTTACATAAATAATTTTTTGTAGTAAATAGAATTTACTGTTTTTAAAATAGAAGAAATATCATGATGTGCATATGTCAACATGTGAAAGATTATTTCATCATTACTGTAAAGAAAAACAAAATTGCGTTGATGCTGAAAATGTCCACATTAATAGCCATCAACGTATAAACAACGCAGTTGCAAACATGTTGATGACGATCTTTCAAATTATGATGATTAGATTATGACAACAAGACCTCAAAGGAAATCATAGAGAAATCTGAATAATTTGTAGTCATTGTATACTTGTAACTTTTTGATTTCCCACTTTATTCCATGAGCATATTAAAATTAATAGCAAAATTTAATCTTCATGATTATTTCTTCTACACTCTGAGGAGTTATTCGATGAATCCATGCTATCACGATCACGTATTGATGCTTGTAAGGCAATTGGACTCATCCATTCTTGAGGCAAACATTGTTGTAAAAAAGGAATACAAGAACTAAAGTAAGCTAATCTATTCACCCAAGATGGAATATCTTGCCCACAAAGTATCTGTAGGAAAATCAAATTGAAAACCAAACTTTAATTTAATATCGATAATTCATATATAAAACCTGTTAATCAGTAAACAAATGAGGTTGCAATTAAGTTAAGTAATAATCAGTTAATAAAAAAAAACTATTTGTTTTTGTAAAGATAAAAAAAAAATACTTCGCAACCTATATATTTTGATAATGAACATTTAAATTATGGTGATTGGGACAATGCAAAACAATTTGTATGATTAAAATATCCCATAGGAAATCATAGCAAAATTCGAATAATTTGTAACCAATTGAATAAACTTTTTGATTTAAATATTTAATAATAATAGATAATTTAATCTTCGTGTTTGTTTCTTGTAGACTCGGAGGAGTTATTTGGTGAATCCATGCTATCATGTATTGATGCTTGTAGGACAATTGATCTCATCCATTCTTGAGGCAAACATTGTTGTATAAACGGAATGCAAGAACTAAAGTAAGCTACTCTGTTCACCCAAGATGGAATATCTTGCCCACAAAGTATCTACAGAAAAATAAAATTAAAAACCGAAATTTAATTTAAGATAACAAGTTCAACGAAAGAGCCTGTTACAAGTAACTTAATTTCAAGAAGGATTAAAAGAAAAAGGGGGTTGTAATACAAAAATAAATAAGATCTCTGGCAATGTTTGATTCTTGAAATGTGCCTTCTCTTGAGATTTGGTAAAGTGATCAATGAATACAATGTGGCAACTAAATATTGCTACATTCAATATAATTCAAACTTATTTTAATGTTTAAGAAATTTCTTTTCAACTTGTTTATTCAAGTGTTAGCTTTTAAATACTTAAGACTTTATTTTTAGATATGTAATCTAAAATTATAAAGATGATGAAGAAAAAAAAAAAAAGATGATATAACAAATTTTGATCTTTAAAATTTTAGAGCAGTTAAAATGTCCTGGTTTAAATGGAAGTTAAATCATACAATTATTAAATAAATCAAATGAACAGGCTAAAAATAATGGTAGAATAATTAGGAGAAATACTCAATGTTACTTGCATAAAAAAAACTCCAAAAATGTATTATTAACTTATAGTTAATTATAACTATCAAGATATGAAACTGATATAACCTTCTTCAACTGTGATCATTGTTTTCAAAGATTAAAAAGAAACATAAAATTATATTATTTGCAATCTGTTATTTGATTTTAATTCTTTGTCTACATTAAGGAGCCAGACACTTAATCGCAATTTTAGACCAAGAATGAATATCATAACTCCGACTCAAAGTCACGGCTTCAGGCCAAAAATAAATATGACTTAAGAGTTTATGACTGACCATATAATTTCAATTGATTTATTCCTTCCGAACATAATATTTAATTTCTAACAAGTAAGGTATCTGGAGTGTTAATTACCAGTTAAAATATTTTTTATTGAAAAAAATTAAGCTTTGGTTAGAGAAAATTAATAACAAAAAATACATTCTTAAATTTATCAAAAAACAAATGAACATGCTAAAATATTAATTAAATTATCCCAAGAAAATGAAGTGGTAAGACATTACATGTTTAAAAAATTCCATTGCTTCAAAAATGTACAGGTTGAAGATAACAGTCGACATGTTTTAAGCGCTTAAAAATAGGCATCCATTTTAAAGATTTGCCAAATGCGAATGATAAAAAATAAAAGTGATTTCAAATGTAAAATGTAAAGTTGCCAATGAAAAAAGTGAGAAACAAAACTAGAGAATCCTCAGAAGCTAAGTAAAAAACTCAGTAACCTTTTATTTCCTCTCAGCTACTGAGGTTTTCCTAGTTTTGTTTCTCATTTTTATCTTCCATTTTTTTTAATGGCAACTTTACATTTTACATTTAAAATCACTTTTCTTTATTCTCATTAATATTTTTCGAGTCTTGAAATGGACACCTATTTTTGAGCGCTTGTAACATGGCGACTGTTATTTCCATTCTGTAAATTTTTGAAGCAAATTAAGTTTTTTTTAAATCAGGTAATGCTAAAATGTTATTAAAAGCTATTTTATATTTCGTACAAAAAAAGGTGGAAAGGTAGCAACAGTCTGGTCAGTCTAAACGCATGTCTATTTCTCCTAAAAAATATCTAAGTATTAATTATATTTATACTTTATCTATTCTACAGATAGTTGTTTGTTGAATATATGTAACAGATGTCTCGCATAATGAAATTCAGTCACAAAGTTTTACCTTTGAAAAAAATTATTAAAATTCTTTTTTTCTGAAGTTTCCATATTAATTAAATTGATTTATTGATGATGCATAATAAAAAACAACTATTTACCCCCAAAAAGTACTAACCATAAAATTACACCAAGCAAAAGAAAAAAACAAAAAAAAAATGGGTTTGAAAACTAGGAGCAAAATTGAGAAATATATTAAGTAAAAAAAAAAATTTCAGTTTATTCCGAAGGAAAAAATGTCTTCAATCACAAAATGGATTTTCAACACAACTTTATACAGGCCAAAGAAGAGTCTTTTTGAGTCTGTCTATCTAGTTTCAAATCTTCTCAGAAAATAAAATTTAAATCTCGAATTCGTGAAAAAGTTTATTTATTATTTTCAAAATACTTAATGTAATTTTTATACTTATCTCAACGAGTTTTTTAATTATTAATATTCTTATGCATTTCTTATAAATTCATCATATGTAAAAAAGTTTGCAATGAACATAAAAAAACAGACATATCAACAAGATAAGCATAATAGAAGTGTATATTTTTATTTATTAGAACAGAAGTTTTATTTGTTATACTCAAAAGTGCAATGTATTTTGGGAAAGAAAATTTTTTTAAGTGCAACATCAGAGTGAAAAATTGGAGAAACACTAAATTGAGTTATGGATTAGAAGTAATGTAAAATTTAAAAAAATAAAAAATAAATTCTTTTTAATATTGCTGGTATTAAAAAATTAAATAAAAAGATCAAGTTGTTAAATTCAATCAATGAGCAAAACTTTACATAAATTAAATAACATTAGCAAATTACAACCTCTCTTAATGAGACTAATTTTTTTCAAATATAACTTAAGGTGAAAAATAGTAAAGACTTCAACGAAAAGGTATTAAGTTAACAAACAACGTTGTACTTATTTCTTTGCCCCCATTTTAATATTACTTTGTTCGAGCATAAAAAGAAAAAAGTGGCTTTAATTACTGTTAGCGATAAATTATAGTTCAAAACTATAATTTATCTATAACTATAATTATAGCATATAAGACAAAAAAACAAAAAAAAAATTTCTGATTATTCAACAACAATAAGTCATAAAAGTTTTTGAAATATACAATATGCAATATCATACCTTAGTTAATCGTCCACAAAAATTATTGCAATTCTTATTCATTAAATGATAGCCATCTCCTTTGAATTCTTTTCCCAGCTCTTCAATTACACGACGAACTTCTCTTTCAGTAAACTCTGTATAACCAATCAGTATGGCTTCCCTAAGATTAGAATAAGTTTTCATTAATATACAATATGCAAAATTTTTGTATCATTTAAAAAAAAAAAATTATATATTTTTTATATAATAACAAAAACCAAATATGGTTGATTTTTATTGATAAATTCTATGAATATTTTCTAATAAAATTAGTCGAATGAAACATTATAAAAAAATCACAAATGTAATACATACATGACTGAAGAAGATAAAAATAGCAACCTTTTAATTTTTAACATTGTAACTTAGTTACTGTTTTGTAATGTTAAACATTTACATAAATACGTTTTTTACTTGTAAAATTTATGAAATGCATTAAGTTTTTTTTAATAATCTAATTTTTAATTTCCACATACCACATCAATAGAAAATATGTTACAATTGTAAAGTATATTTCCTCATTAACTGCAAAATTAAATGGTACAATAACCAGAAATAAAAAATGTAAAACAAAAAAATTACAAAAAAAAAAAAAAAAAAAAAAAAAAAAAAAAAAAAAAAAAAAAAAACAGCAGAGATAATCCATTAAATGGCTAAACAATATAACTTGTATTGCCATGTTCAAACCTATCTTATTTGATGTTGGCATTTATTTTTTAAATATGTTATCACTGAAAAAAAATCTCTTTCAAATTAACAATAAAAAAGTAATAAACACATTATAAAAAATCCTATTATATTACAATATTAAGGGACAAAAATAAACAAGATATAAATATTTATAATATTCAAATTGTTAACAGAGCCATATCTATCATTCCACTTGCCTATTTAGCCTACGCCTACAACTTCATTGTTAAATAAATATCTAATGTGGTAAATATCTAATTTAATATAATTAGAATAATCTAAGTAGTCATAACAAACTTTATTGTGATACAAAGGTATGTAACATTAACTTTCTTCATACAAATGAAAATGTATCATTCACTTTCTACCAATTAACAAATAAATTAACTAAGCTGCCTTCTTATAATGTTCCCCCACATCATTAAGGTTCTTTTCAATGCTCAAAAGAAATAGAATACCTAATCAATATCCTGTAGATATAATTAAAATAAAGTATTATAATTTAACAGACCTGAATTTAAAATGATCACCTAAGTCACCAGCATCTCGAGGAACTATTTCAAATATCCCAGAAAAATTAAAGGGATGGCCTCCATATGCAAATTCTGAAAAGAGAGTGAAAAATTTGAGAAAAAACTATGCTCCAGCCAAAATACATACCCACTGAAAAATAATATCTTTACAAGATTTTATTTTCCATGAAAAATGGGAATATTACAAATTTAAAATTATTGAATTATTACTTTGAGTACTTAAGTCTCTCTAACATGTGCATTGAGAAAAGAGACTTCTGATGTACGATTTCAATAATCCTCAGAGTCTTGATAAAATTTCATTTTAAAATTAAGCAAGTATGCTGCAGATAAAAATCTAAGTCAATAAAAGTAAAATATATTAATTAGATTTGTTTTACTATCTACTGTGCTTAGAGTTTCAAAAAATGTTTCTTATTGTTTTGCCATTTTAGGTAACAGTAAAGCCTATTGGCAATTTTATTTTATTTATTTTATAAATCGGTTAGTGCACCTGTAAAAATATTTATTATTATTTTTTTTAAATTAATTTTATTTGTAAACAAAATTTGATTTAAAATAATAAATTTGATCTGATTACAAAATTCTCTACACTATTAGTATGTACTTAAAAAAGTGTAAATTTAAAAATGATTTTCATATGGACTATCTAATTATAAAATAAATAAATAAATCATCAGAATACTACTGAAAGTCTCTAAGTCTAGAATTGGGAAAAATGAGTTTTCTTGTCACTTTTTCCCCCTTTTTTTTGGGGGGGAGGGGTTGGGAAGGAAGGTGAAGCTATTCATATAGACTCAGACTTTTCCCCAAAAAAGATAAATCTTATTCAACAACCTAAATACATTAATTTACGATTCTAACTCTTACTTTGGTAACTATTGGTAGTAGATCCACAAAATATATAATGTTTTCCATGGAAATAGCAAGAAATTTTCACGTAAAACTTTGATAGTTATTTTCCTTTAAATATACTGAAGAAAAAATAAAACACAATATAAAAATGAGCTTGAAGAACAAAACAGCAATACATATTCTCTTTCTCCCTTTTTTGGATATATAATTTTTAAAAAAAAATTGTATTTAAACATTTTTTCCCCTTTAATTACTAACATTAAAAGATGAAATAAACTTTTAAAGTGAAAGAAAATTCAAATATATATGCAATATTTTAAAATATAAAAAACACCAAAAAAAATTAAAAAGCTTTTTAAGCGAAGACCTAGCTTCTTCAACTGAAACTTAATTTGCAAAACCAATAAACTTAAAAGAAAAACGTTTCACGATATGCATTAAAATAGACAGTAAAATTGTATTAAAAAAATCCATCTTAAGTAACTTTTTGTTAAAGGAGCAAGAATTTCTACTTCACTCACTATAACATGGCAAGAAACAAGTTTTGTAACTAAAGAAAGCAAGTGAAAAATTCTAGGTCAAATAATAATAAGTTAACTTTTATTTTGTAAAATAATCCGTCCTATTTAATAGAGCCAAAAAGTTCTTACATCGTGAGCTGCCCTTTTATTTCAGTTTGTAATTTTTAAAACACTCACTATTTCTCATACAGTTTAGACAACATTACAAAACATCCTCTACCTTCCTAAATTCCAAAATTCATGCAAACTTCATGAGCCACTAGAGGGAAGAGATTTCTAAAGACTGTACAACAAAAGTTTTCCTCCAGGTATAATATGGTTCACATGGACTTAAGAATACAAAAAAGTAAAGGATGATTTAGAATGTCGTAAGAATGTGAGGCAAATGTCACAAGATTTTTAAAACCCCAAACTGGTACCAGTTCATTGCCTAAGATAAATTCATAAGATATACAAAAATAAGGAGCAAAAAGTGCTAAAAAATAAAATGGAATATCTCATTGAGCAATAAATTGAAGTTATAAATATATTTTGTTCTCTGCATAATTGAAAGACATTTTTATATCCTTATTGATATTTAAAAACATTATTTTAAGAAATAATTTAAGTAAATGAAAACAATTTAAGGCAACATACCAATATCATGAACTTCAACTCCTGAATGAAACACACCGATTCCTAAAGGTGCTGTATAGTCATTTGTCCAGTACTGAAAAAATTTTATTTTGAGTAAAAACAAAGTCAATATATTTTGCTATTTTTTTATTAAATCAATATTAATCTACATAATGCAGATAAAAGGAAATTAATAAAAAAAAATTCTACTAAAAATTTAATGTTCTAAAAATGAATTCAAGAATAAGAAGGTTAATACATGAAGGGAGAAGAGCGATATATGATCGTTTTTCACAAAAATAATGATTTTCTGACCATTTGTTGCATTTTCAGGATTACTAAGTTTCAACAAATCAATAATTTAAAAAATTAATTTTTTGATAGTTATTATACAATGAAGGTGGGCAATGCAGAGGAAAATGGTTCTCGACTGCCTTGAAATTTGTTTTTTTTTTAGAACCTTGAAATTTGTTTTAAACACAATTCATACACATAAACTGTTTTTCTCCATTCATCTTCACGTATTGTCAAAAATACTCAAGAATATTTTTCATTACATTAAAAATTAAGAAAAAATACAATTTTAATTATTTTTCAAAAATTAATAAATAAAAAATAATAAATAAATAAATAAAGAAAAAAGAAATAAAATAAAAAAAAATTCATGGTGATCAGTAATGTGGAAAGGAGTTTTTATCCCTAATAATGTAACTAACTATACTTTGTTCTGCGAGTACTGAAAGGCGAAATAAACAAAGCCATCTAATACTTGGCATAACCTTTGGCTAATTCACACCAAGGTTATGACAAACAACATTAATCTGGCTATTGGTCAATAAGGAAAGAATAAAATAGTTAGAGACATTATTGTAATAGGTACCTAATATAAGTACTTAGATAATTGGCTTATTACAATTATACAAATACCTGACAACTTAGTATATATCATGTTAAATAAAGAAAAATTATTAATGCTTAAAAAACTTTTGTTTAATCGTGCTTCTAAATTAATTTAAATAACTTCAACTATTTCTAATCCTGTATTATTTAAATATACAATTATTCAATTTTAATGAAGTTTAAAAAATAGAAATTAATACCACTATATTTACTTAAGAAAAATCCCGCGTGCAGTACCAAAGTTAGTTATAAGGAAAAAAACTGTTTGATTAAATTGAATAATCAGCAACTGAATAATAACATTTATACTTAATATTGCAAGCATTTATATTTTTCGAAATGAACTGCACTCGCACATATGGAAATTGAAACTCCCAAAAGTTCTCAAAAAATAATGCACAAAATATTAAGCAATATAATGATGGTACATACCATATCGTACACGTTTAATATAACTGGACTGCTAGGCATTCTACTCAAGCAATGAAAAAATGAATTAGAAGATTGTCAGCATAAGAATGTATTATTTTTGATAAGAAATTAATAAATTATTGGCAAATAAAAATATTTTAATCTATAACCTCATAAAGACGATAAATGATACTAATCATTTTATATTAATTAATAAAAGTTTATAAAAGAACAAACAAAAATATCGTGACCATTAGAAATTGAAAGTCGTACAAAACCCCATCAAAATGTCAACAATAAACAAAAACTAGAAATGTTGTTGCCAATAAAATTTTATATCTAACTTTTATTTACACAAGAAGCTATAAGTTAATTGAAATATTTTTTAATCTCAAACCAGTCAATTTTGTACAGATGGCGCTAAAATCTTTAAAAGACTGATGCCAAAAATGAATGCAATGCATTCCGAAAAGATTTTCTAACTTTAACAAGTCTCATCAATAAACCATATTAAAGACAATTAATTTTATAAACTTTCATTCTTACAATAGAATAAAATGTAATTAGTTTCTTGCAATTAACCAGAACATTATTGAATTGATAATATCACATTTTATTTATAATTAGTTGTATATACCACTTAATTTAAAAGTATTAATAAAAAATAAATTTCTCGAAAATTATGTTCTTACATAAAATTAAATTTAACTAACTTATTATTAATTAAGTAATAATTAATTTAGATTTATTTATGAAAATAATGTATTAAAATAATGTATTAAATATGCAAATTATTAAAGCATCTTTAGAGTTAAATAATAAATTTGAATTAAATGAAATATTTGATTGATTTAATTCATTTGCAGTCGCTCAACATATTAGGCAAAATTATAAATTGTTTAACTGCTCATTAAAATAAAGAAAAATTGTACCGTGAATGTTTTGAATAGGATTGCTTCAATGATGACTTCAAATACTCCAACAACAGAAAAAAATTTACAAAATGTGCCTTTGATTTATTAACAGTTTATCTTGTACTGAGTTTTGAAACCTAACAAGAATTAAACATTATCACTAAATCAAAAGATATAAAGTTATTCATCTTTCGCAGATTCAAAACTATTGAATGGGTAGCCTTGTATATCTGAAGGTTCAGTAAATATTGGAGAAACAAAGTGTCAATGGGAGGGTTATTTTTGAGATATTGGATATCGCTTCGTCATCGTTAGTTTGATATTGTATATCGCTTAAATAAACTCAAAAGTCGCTTAAATAAACTCAAAAGTCGCTTAAATAAACTCAAAGTTTTTGATGCTGCCTCCACACCTTTGCAAAAGGATTCAACTTGCATCTTAAAGGCACAAGTTGTATTCTTTTCCACTCAAGGGTGGCGCCAGACTCTGCCCGACAAGGGGTCAAGTCTTCCCCGACAGGGGGGCTTAAACAAATTAATTCAAAATATTTAAATTAAAACGAATTTTATACTTTACATTTTTTTTCTCACATTATTTTATTCAAGTGTGTTTCTAAGAATCTAAAATCACTAATATTGATACCATAATGTACAGATTCCCTTTAATGTAAATTTAAATCTAATTTTTTTCTGTTATCTATGTATTTTGTACTGTATGGTGTAATTTACCGTACATTGTAAGCGTAAAAATTACTTCTGTAATAAAGAAAAATAGTTGTAGCAGTAACCGCTATTTCAAAAAATTTCTACCCTTCTTACTCTCATAACGCAAAAATTATTCGCTAATAAAAATTAGAAATTTCACGCACATTTAACAAATTATTTAAGGAACATTTTGATACAAAATGTTATTTTTATATGCATCGATTGGCTTTTGAAATATTTAAATGTTTCGCAAATAAAGTACATTTAATTACACACATAAAGTATTCTATCTAAAGATACCATGCCCCGTTTTGAACGAACTTCGAAATGGTTATGCATATAAAATTTTAAAAATTTCGATTTTTTTTTCAATTGTTACATAGTATAGTTTTACGGACAAAACAAAAAGCTATTTTGATCAGGGGACAGATATAACACAAGGACTGCAAATTTAACTGTCAGATATAAAACCTTATTTAAGATTGATAATGATAAAACGATGAAAAATCTACATTGCTCGAATAAAATATTTTAAAAATAGTCTGTTTTTAGGTTATAATATTCGTAATTACCTTAATAAAATTTAATCGTAATGACGGGGTTCCGCCGATAGAAGACATTTAATATATCAATGGAAACACACTAAAGCTTTAAATCAATTAGTTTTAGAATTACAATTATAGAATAATTATTTTTATTACAGAATGCTGGGTTTCAAAAGACAAATATTTGTTAATGTTTAATATTTAATTAAAGAAAAAACATAACCCATATTGAAATCTAACGAATAGCCCCTGATAAATTTTGTGACAAAAAAAAAAAAAAAAAAAAAAAAAAAAAAAATTGAAGCCTGATTGATTTCCGGATTTTAGAAACACCTTCTAGTTTTACTATTCAATCAAATTGGTTTCAATGTCTTTCATCCCACCTGTCTCACTAGTGATTCAGCATATTTTGATATCATTTTTTTTTTTGTTCTTACTTAATATAAATTTGTTCGAGAATTATTTTTTTACTACATTTTCTCGAGAAGTTTAAAAATATAATATGGAGGGCATTAACTGGATTTTTTTTTTTTTTTTTTTGCATGCTTCTTTTACTTTTATCATCCACACCCACAAGCAACTTTCTGCTCTAAATACTGCGATAATATAAAATTAAAAGTATTAATTGTCTTTGATTTGACAATTTCAGTCATCTTTTAGGTATTTAAAATTGCAGCATATCATATGAAAGTATTAAATATATCATTTTTACAATAAAGTAAAATAAAAAGGAATTCTGATCCTTAGGAACAGATATTAAATAGTCTCATGATTGAGCATAATTACCTTTTAAACAATTTCTTTCTTTATTTTTATTTTATTAAATTAAATGCACACGCTTAAAATAAAAACAAAGCTGTCAAAATTTCGTATATAGTTTCGACTGACAATTTTAAGAAACTGTTTCGACTTTGATTTGGAAATTTAAAAGCCTTATTAACAGAAACAAATATGATCAATAAAATCATAAGCTAACTAAATAAATTAATTTTGTGTACGAAATATAATATATTTCATGTATAGGGGAAACATGGAAAATTTGGTCATACAGGAGTTTTAAACAATTTTTTTCTCATGTTTAAACATTTGTTTAGCTGATGATCATTTGATTTCAATGCTCTATTAAACAAAATCATATGTCGTTTCTGTCTATTAGCAGTAAGTAAATTTAAAATAAATTTAAATTTGTTATCTCAATTTCATCCTGGAGAGACCGAATCAAAAGTTTTGGCAGACAGGCTAGTCAAAGAGGGAATTGAGTAGTGGCCAGCCATTTAAATAAATAAACAAAAAAATCACAATGCATATATAAAAAACTGCGCAAACCTTCCACGTTTTCCATAACGACAACAAAAATTGATTTAATAAAAACATTTGCTTACCTCCAACGTGAAAGATTTATGTCTTCTTATAATATCCTACGAAAATTTAATATAGAAATTCCTAGTTCACGGGTTCTCTTACGATTAATTTGAAAAATAACAAAATAAAATCAACTACAATAATTAAGTAAATTAAACAATTAGGCTAGTTGAAACATTTAGGATGATTAAAGGGAAAAAAAAGATTTTATAATAAATTAGAAAAAATATCTAAATTTTGTAAGAAAGAAAATTAAGAATTGAAGAAGGCCCAATTTAAAGGCACTATGGAAATCTCAAGACAGAATGAGCCAAAGAAATTTTAACATGACCCTCCCCCTATTTACAGCCCTAGAAATGTTTTCTTCTTAGAAATTTATGACCAGAAATCAGACAAAAGAGTGTTTCTGTGGATATCTGATATTTCCGAAGTTAGGAAAAAAGAGCCCCAAGGCCATGTAAGCAATTTTGTGGGTGGTAGTTATGAAAGTGGGGATATTTTCATCAGTGGAAAGAGTGTTTTATTGCTCTTTTGGTTAGAAAAGTGAAGAGTAACAATTATTTTATTTTTGTAAATACTTCGATTAGATTTTGAAAAGCATCCGACAATGTAAGGAAGAAAAAATTATATATATTATGGGCTTCAGAGGGTCCCAGCTATGAATTAAACTTTTAAAAAACAAGAAAAAAGTGGGTTCTGGGGACCCTCTTTAGTTATAAATAATTAATGAGTTAGAATTTAAAAAAAAGAAACAAACAATTAACGCAATGTGATTTTAGACTTTTCGGGGGCCCCATCAGAACTCGGGGCCTCTTGGGCCAGGGCCCATCCTTAAAAACGGCTCTGATATTGACATACGCCTGCAACGAATAACTTTTCACACAGTTAATTAATTATTGTTTACCACATATCAACGCGAAACATTCTTTCCTTTACGATTTAAATTTGCTTTTGCTTTCATAGTTACGAATTTTAAGTCACAAAAAGTGGACACTAAAAATTAAGAAGTTAGGGGACCAAATTTCGAATAAAGAAAAGTTTTTTATTTTATTTCTCAGGACTTATGTGTCCGATTTAGCTTAAATCTTGTATTTTGACATTTAAAATTGCAAATTATGAAAAAATTGCACACCTTACATTTCTTAAGTTTCTCAACTTTCCTTAAATAAAGTAATAATAAATGTTTGCTAAAAGTTTTATTTTGCATGAAATTATCTTTAGAAAAACAAATAGGAATTGATTGATCCGATTGGAATTGAATGCAAAACTTTTTCAATTCTCTTAAAAAAAAAAAAAAGAAAAAAAAAAAAAAAAAAGAAAATTGGACATAGTGAAAAACGCAAAAACTAAAGTTAACATTAAAGGGTCCTAACTTTCAAGCGTGTTCCTGAAAAAACTATTTAAACAATATTTCTAAATTGAAACTACTATATTTTGGGAATCAGAAATCCGAATCCGTCGAAAAAAGGTATGTTTAATCGGATAACGTTTTTATGTCTAATTTCCTAACTTAAAATATCGTTTGGACTAATTAATTACTATATTTGATGTTACCCTCTCGAACCATTAAGAATGAGTACTAGAACATGAAAATCCGAACTTAAGATTAAAATTTATTCCGGTGCGTCCATTTATTTTTTTGCACACTGTACACTTATATGAAGTATATGTCAATATTGCTGATAATAACAAAATAGTTTTTCTTTTTTATATAGAAAGATAATTTAACTGGTAGTTATCCATATATATATGCTTTGATTTATTTTAAGGATTATGATTGAAAGAGGAAAATAAGGTGAAATGGTGTTCACTTTCAATATTAATATCAGATATAAATAAATAAAAACGTCTTTCATTTTGTCCTCTTTTGTTAATTTTATAGCAATTGCATAGTAATAGCTTCGAAATAATAGCTCAATGATAATGAGGATAATATCTGAATCTCGTCAAGAACATTTTGCGTTTTGATTGAATCGAAAAAATTTTCGTACAATTGCAAAAATTCATTTTTCCAAAGGTATAAATAGTTATAAAATATTTAATATTTTTTATATTTATATTTATAATATGCGTTGGAAAAGTTCTGAATCCCAATTTTTGAAATCCCCGTGTCGTAAATGGTGACTGATGCACGTTAAATCTGTCGAGTCTCAAAGTCCCCCATGTTCACATAACAAATCAATATCTCTGAGGGTACTATCCAGGAGTTTTCTTGTCTTCTGGATTGGTTTAAAATTACAAGGCTCCGGAGTTGAACATTAGTAGTCGTAAACCCGAAAATTGGGTCAGTTGTTCAATGACTGATAAAATAAAATAAAATAGCAAGATATATAAATTTTTGTATAATTTTATGGAAGGTAATTTTAAATTGTATAATACAAAATATGAATGAAATCGGTTAAATAATTCGAAATAAATGAAATGTTAAGCAAACTGACTTTTTAAAAATTTGACAACTCAGAAACTAATTGATCGATTGCTCTGAAAGTTTGTATTTTGAAATTAAAAGGATGTAAAAAGATGAAGAACATACAATTCAATATATTTTACTATTATTTAAAAAAATAATAAAAAATAAAAAATAATTATTTAAAATTATTTTTGCTTCAAAATTTGTGTATAAAATGTTTTTTGTAATTTTATGCAAACATTTTTCAATACACTCAAAAAGTTCTCGAGATAATGGGCTATAATCGAAGAGTGGAGTTAAAATTAAAGGACCCAAACTATCTAACTCTCTCTTTGCCATAAATTCAGACCATATCTTCCAGATTGTGACTGTTTCCGAATTTTGAAAATTAAAAACTTAAAACTATATATAAACTTGTATGTTTATTCAGAACAGAATGCGCTTTTCTGTTCATTTTCGTAACTTAAAATATGGTATTGACTCTTTGTACGTGAAAATATGATTAAATCAAAAGTTAATCAAGGTCTTCCCTTTTTCTATTTCTTACACTGTACATAAAATAAGTCAATGAGAATCTGTTATGTTGATTAATATATATTTTAAGACATTGAATACGAACAGTTTGTTTTTCTGAATCAATCAACAATCTTTTTACTACTAAGAAAATGATAAAAAAAAATAAATTAATTAAAAATATTTTGTTACTGCTTCTCTTTTTTTTCGGACTGCATATTTACTGTGTTGATTAAAATATAAACCTTGAATCCGAATAAGTAAATGATTTTCCTCATTTAAAAGTATTAATTTAAAAAAAAAGATGAAAAAATTAAAAATATTTTGTTTTATTCTTAAACTTTCATTTTGCTTGAAAATTGGAAACAGCAATTATGTGATCCCATAAACCATTGATAAACACATTACATAAAAAAGAATTCGTAAAGAAGAGGACCTGCTTCTCTTTCTATCCCTCAGGCTTTTGTCAGGGTGTGATTATCCCCTTCCTAAGAAAGAATAGCCATTTGAAAGATAAGTTTCCAAGAAAATGAAGATGTGTTTGTAGGAAAGGATTTCTAAGGGACTTCGAAAAGTCGTCAATTTCACCCATGTCTAATCACATTCCCTCTCTAGTTTAACAATGTATGGGCAAAGTTGTGAGTAGTGTAGTGAAACTACAATTACATAGAATTTACAATATATTTTACTAATTTTATTATAGATTCTTTAATAAATAAATAAAAACTAAAAAGTGAACTACAAATTTTTTTATATAATTTAGAAAAAAATGTGACCAGACTATTTTCCCGACGAGACTTAAAATTTTCCCGATGGGGGGGCTGGCCATGCCCGACAGGGGTGCAATTGCCCCCCCTGACCCCCTACTGGCGCCGCCCTTGTTTCCACTTCTTTTTTGAAATTTGACCAATGGTTCAAACAAAACAGATACTATTCAAGAATGCCAGACAAATTTTTCTAACGGATAACAAAATTTAACAAATTTTATTAAAAATTTAAACAATTATAGATATTGCAGTGAATTTTTATAAAAAAGATTTATGTTAAAAACGCTAATAATACTTCACTTAGGACTAACAACAAAATTTTTAAAGCCAATTTTTTTTAATATTATTAAACAGTAACAAAAATTGTGTTATTATATACATAAGAATTTGATCTTATTTTACTGATTGCCAATTTATTCGTTTTGAATAATAAAATATCATAGTACATGTAGTAAATTTAATTCATAACTAATTTCATACAATAAAGGCCATGAGCCCTATTTGTAAAAGATTATTAAAATTTTATTGATATTTATATAAAACCCCCAGATGAATTTTTTAAAATTTTGTTTAAAGTTGCTACATATATACATTGTCAAAGTGAAATCCCAAGAAAAAATCCGCTGTTTCTCCCATGTGTGAAATAGATAAACAATGTAAAGGCATTGAACCAAGAAGATAAAACTGAAACTAATTGCGTGTGAAAAAAAATTTCTGAAGAGGTCAGGTATAGTGGAGAAAGGTCATCTTAGTAATAAAGAAAAGAATGCAACCATAGATAGTAAAATATAAAGATTTACAAATTCTTTTGAAAAGTAATTGTTACATTTCAGAGAATGATGTTTTGCCACAAGCTATATAAATAACTTATTAAAAACTACTTGTTTTAAGTTAAAAGTTTCTTAAAGCTTGTGCATTGTTAAAAAGTTGCATTAGGTACATATACCTCTAACAAAATTTGAAAAAAATAAAAGGATTTTAAGTAAAGAATCTAAGTTATCCAGTGATGGTTCCAGTTGGAAAAGGAAATAATTTGATATGTTAGACCTATTAAAAATAATCCGATTTAGAGATTTCTAAGCTATATGTTTAAACACTTATACACAGTAGCACAGCAATTATATACATAAACTATGATATAGTATTACCACCTATTATTTTACAATTCAATGTGGAATTAAAGTAAAAAAATCTAAGTATTGATTAGTACAATGCCCTTGTCGCCCTGTGTCGAGTTAATCCAATATCCCAAGTGCAATGATGAGCTAACTCGCCATCAGTTAGCTGTATTTGGGCATAAAAAGACAATTTAACACATCACCTGTCAACAATTTAAAGTGTCAATAAGTAATATAAAAAATGATCTAAAAATGTTTCCTGAAGATTATAAAAAATGCAAATGAGAAGTATATATGGCAGCATTTATGTTAGCTTACTAACTTCTCAGAAAAATTCAAATATTGAAATTGATAATTATCTAGTGATGCATAACAATATCCAGTTGTTATATATTAAGCCAATTTTGTTTTAAAAAAATCAATTTTTTTCAACAAATGTGTACAGAATGTTTGTTTGTTTCGGTTTCATGTTCGGTTTCATGTTTTACAATTTCATGTTCAGCTTTATTTAAACAAACAAATTTTAAGAACTATATACTTTTTTTTTAATCCATTAAAAATTAGAATTCATTTTATCAAATTGAAAATCTAATGATTGCTGATTTTTATATAATTTAAAATATAGAATATAATAAACGTAAAATTTGTCATTTATTTAATTATACTGAATGCAAAAACAATGCCTTAATTACAGAAATTATCTGTAAATAATTTATTTAAATATGATGATTTCATTATTCCTCCTAGTATAAAAGACATATTTTTTTCATATGAAATAATACTATGTTCCAGAAATTTAAGACCAAAGAAATAAGAATTGTAAACATTGAGGTCAAATACAAATGATTATTAATTTATTTATAAATTGTTACAACAAATACAGATTCAACAAAAGGAAAGGCAAAAAATTATTCAACAACTAAGCAAAAAATAAATAAATAAAAGTAACATCATGAAAGTAATTTATTAAAACATATATACAAGAAGATACATCAATTTATTAGTTAAAACACTTAGTCACTGTCACTGCCAAAGATTTCTTCCTCATCTCTCTTATTTTGATCTTCATTTTCAGCTTCACTTTCACTACTAGAGGAGGAAGAAGATGAGGACGATGATGATGATTTGGAACTAGAAGAGGAAGCTGCTTGTTGAGTTTCTGTTTCCTTCTGTTCTTCATTATCCGAATCCTCTTCCATCTTTTCATCTTTTTGGTTTTCAGTTTCTGCTTCACTTTCACTGGAAGCTGAGCCTTCTGTTAAATAAATATATAATAATTTGCATTAATAGAAGCTGACTCAGGAATTAATAGTATTGTATTAGTAAAAAATTAAACTTTTTCAAAACTACATGTTCATTATTGATTAGGGTCTTCAATACATGCCCTCTTGTGCTAGTGGCTTGCAGATCATTAATATTTTAATGTCCTGCTAAATCATGTCATTCAGTTAGACAAGACAATAAAAACGTCATAGAATGACATTTCAAATGATAACTGGTAATACAAAATTAGTGGATGATACTAATAATAAGAATAACAAATGAGCCAGATTATAGTGTTCATTTATTAATTTTATATAAGACCCAAATGATAAAACACAAAACTTATTAATGAAAAATAAACGAAAAATTCGGCCAACAAATACAAAACCAAAACAGGGTACTCAAAGCAAAAAATAAAATTCCCTGACTTTTTCAGGACTTCCAGACATATTTCAAAAAGACAACATAATTACGGCAACAAAGTCTAATATCTCGTTATTTACTGGCAGCACTACAAAAAAAAAAAAAAAAAAAAAACCCTATAGAACTATAAAAAATGATATTTTCCATTTAAACATCATATTGTGTATTTTGATTTAATTAAAAATAAACTTCCTTTTTCATGGGAAATGGGAAAAAAATGCTCTTAAGCAGGTAACGTGTTCCTTAAGAAATGTTAGCACTAACATTACAGACTTGGTATTCGCCAAATCAAACTAAACTGAAAACTTAGTACATTACACTAAAATTAATTGTTATATCCCTTCATACTAAAAAATTTCTTTCACTTTATTACATTATAAAGCATATATGTGGCCCAACAGGGTATTTTGAATTCATTTATGAAGCCCCATGATGTGAAAGATAGAAGAACCCTACTATAGTTTCTGTTTACAATGCATTTTTACAATATATATTTGAAATAACTAAATATCTAGTAATATTATTTTGAATTAAATTCAAAGATATAAAGTAATACTTAAAGTACACAATATTCAATAAAAGTAGGAATTATTACGTTAATTAATAAAACTATATTTTCAATACTGTAAGGTTACAAAACATTGCTCCAATGTGCTTTCAAAAAATCATGTCCTGTATATTTTATATACTATTATAAATATTAA
Organism: Parasteatoda lunata; assembly: GCA_949128135.1. Classification (NCBI taxonomy): domain Eukaryota; kingdom Metazoa; phylum Arthropoda; class Arachnida; order Araneae; family Theridiidae; genus Parasteatoda; species Parasteatoda lunata. The sequence continues at coordinate 55,732,843 of OX421970.1, read as the reverse complement.
TTTTCCATACAGTGCCTAAAAAATTACTTACTATATAAATTCTATAAAATTATTGAGCAAAAGCAAGGTTAAGGCATAAATTTAAAACATATATTAATTTACTATTTCATTACTTGAAAAAATTGATTAAAAAAAGTTATTGCAGAAATAGATTAACTAAATATTTAAAGAGTCTTCTTCATAGTTACACTTTTTACAACTGATGACAAAGAGTCAGAAAACAATAAATTTTACTGATTATTATTTTTTTAACATAACTAATTATTAATTCTTTTAAGCACTCTTTACGTTTGATCAGTAAATCAGGGATAATATATCAAAGAGATGCAGTCGAAGCCTATTAAAATAACTTCTGTTTTAATGTGAAGTCGGATTTAAAGAGGAAATCAAAAATACTTGGTTGGAACTATGTTTAGTCTATTGGAGCATAGCTCGCTTTTAAGGAACAAACCCCAGATTTAGCAAGCAATAAATATTTTTGTAGTTCTTAAAATTTCTACACATGACAACCTCTCCAGCGCAGGTAATCTCTACTAGAAAAATCTGTAAAAAAAAAAATAAATAAATAAAAAAAAAAAAAACACTCAGAAGAAAATTGAAAGTTTGTGATAAATCCCAAATCCAGGTTACGCAATTTTGTTTCGAAAGCAGGGGTGAAAATTAATATGTTTTTCGGACTAAGAGTTTTATTTGAAGAAAAATAGCACAACAAAGGGACAATAAGACGGTTCAATCAAAGCACATTAACTAACTAACTTTTGTACTATATAGAAATGAAAAAAAACTAATTTATAATTGTATGAATGTTTCAGAACCCCGCATTTTATGAGCACTTGGTTATAATAAGAAAATAGTGTGGTCCCTTCACAATCATTGTAAGCGAGTCTGACTGTATCAGTTATGCATAAAATCGATTTCAAATTTTAATTCGTGATTTTCTTGCTAACATTAAAATGTCAATTACATTGTTTCATTTCCAAAGAAGAAAAAAATAATAGTTTTATTAAATAATGTTTTAAAAGATTTTTATATTGAAATTTCAACTCTTTTTTCAATTTTTCTAATATTAATCTCAAACCTTTCGCTTTCTCTTCTTCTTCATTTTCTTCTTCACCTTCATTTTCTCCTTCTTCATTCTCTTCAGCCTCATTTTCTTCTTCTTCATCCTCTTTTTCATTGTTAGCCTGAGTTTCTTCTTCTTCCTCCTCCTCTTCCTCTTGAGGTGGTTCTAATTGCAACATTCTTAATTCCTGAGGCAAAGAAAAATAAAAATGATTGATTTGATAAAAAAAAAAAAACTGTCTTAATGCTTTATTGAAATTTAATATTTAACTAACAATCAATATGAAAAAGTGAACTACAAAACAAATTTAAAAACAAATGCTACAAAAGTTTTAAAAATAAGACTGAATGCATATATAAAGCAAAATATACAAAATATGTTGACTCAGCCTTCAGTAGGTCGATAAAATGAGTACCAAGCATGCCTAAGGACTAGCCCAAGGTCAAGAAAACTAAGATGGGCACAATAGACCTTGGCCCTCTTTATGCTATCACATCCCTGAGTGTAATTTAAACTATATTACAGTAGAGAACCTATTATCCGGGATGGTGGAGACCAGCACAATCCCGGATGTCGGAGTTTCCCGGTTTTCTAGATCAGCCAAAAAGTAACGTTAATCGATGTTTTATCAAACCAAAATTACAATGAAAAAGAATAACACATTTTAAATTAAGAAAGAAAAAAAAGATCTCCTAAATTTAATAAAATTGTAGAAAAATATCATTTAAAAGAATAAAAACATTTACAAGCTTAGTCAAGAAACATAAATATTAAAACCCAGGACAAGACAGGATATAATAAGATCAACTGAATTAAAAAAGAAACTAATCTTAAAATTTATGAATAAAAAAAAACTAATTTATTGAGTGGGAAATTTATTGTGAACAGTGGGGGGGAAAACTCAAAACATAGTGAATTAGTGAATAGAATTTTAATGCTTCATAAAATAATTATCTGCTATTAGTATTCTTAAGATTAATAAACAATATTCTTCTCAATTCTTTTATAAAAGCATACAAGTTTTAACGAAAGCAGATGTAATTCCATACCAAGAAAAACTTGCAAATGATACTGCACTGCTAAAAAATCAGAATTTGTCCACTTGAAAAACATTGTTTCATAAACTGATGGATAAATATAACAGGCAATTATAAAATGTTTTGCTCGTAATAATTAATCATAATAATTAATCATAATAATAATGTATTATCTGAAATTATAAAACAATTTGTCATAATAAATCAAGGATAACAAAAGTGAGTACCTAAAGGGGATTAAAAAAAATTCTAACATGTCAATACTCTGGAGGCATAAATTTCAGGTTCTTTAACTCGGACATCAAATTGACAACACTCTGAAACGATTAAGAAGAATAGAAGTATCTTAAAGATGCACCTAATGATGGCTGGTTTGGAAAAAAATCATATTTTTTTAATCACCTATTGCTCAAATTACGATATTACAAAAAACGGAAGAGTGATATCCAACAATTTGATTGAGTGTCGAATTCTCTGACAATGATAATTTCCAATTTTAGGGAAAAATTGCGTTACACCAGACAATTCCTGCAGGGTGCGTAGCCGACTTTTTCAACAAAAATAAGCACCTTTTAAGCACTTTTCAAGCACTCAAAAAATATTTTTAAGCACTTAAAAAAAAAATCATAATTAGACAGGGTTGGCACGTTTTTGACAATGGATGGTTTTATTTGCTTGCCAGTGTCGAAGACGATGACGCGTAACCAACGATGAAATTAACCAAGAGAAATAAAATTTTGTATCGCTATTAGAGAAAAATATTGGACAATGTTTAGCTGGTCCCGTAATCAGCAAAATTCGAGAGATTTTTTCAGTTAGATTGGCGGAAAATAAAATCTGAAATTGAAAATCTCTAGCAAAATGCAGCAGAGTTACACATGAGAGACAAAAATCCTTCCCACTTAATCCGGCTCCAACAAATGCGGACCCGCAAGTATTTCATCCAACACAAATAACGAATGGTGTTTTCATTCACTACAGACCAACAGTACGCCGAAATAGATAGGGGTTGAAATAATTGTGAAAAAGTTGAATAGGACAATATCTTTTTGCATAATTCGTGGTGAAAATAAACATGGTTAAGAAAAAATATTGCATTTTGTAAAATGGAAAATTTAGCACTTTTTAAAAACACCCATTGAAAAAAGCACCTTTAAGGGCTTTTAAAAAAAAGGAAAATCGAAAATAAGCACCTTTAAGCACTTTTCAAAAACGCTACGCACCCTGTCCTGGCACTTACGAATCGGTCATTTTACCTTTAAAAGTTATCGTTGTTCAAATTCTGAATTTTCACTCCAGATTCTAAATTTAACAGGATCCGAATTTAGAAAAGGATTCTTACTTATTTATTATTTTATTTCGTTTTTATTTTTAAAACGTCATGCTTTTATAAGGAGTGACAAAAGTTAGTCACGTTTTTAATTAAATGTTACCAATTTTTTTATTTTATTTAATCCTCTTTTTTAAATAATGCGATGCAAAAAACGAACTACTCAAATTTGGATTCCAACAAATGTTTTATAAGTCTCTTTGTAATCATTTAATTGTACCAATAATAAAAATTTGTTCATACTTATTTAGATGAATTATGAATTTTAGTAGTAGTAGTCCGGACAAAGCTTGAGGGTTTTTGCATTCCCCACCCACTAACACAGTCAATTATGTTTATAATTTACTAAATTATAATTTACAAAATTCTTTTGATTATTTTTCAAATGATTAAATTCAGCCTAACTATATTCCTACTTTATAATTGAATAAAAAACAGCCATATTTTAATCGTTTACATACTTCCATTTCACCTTTTTCGTAGTAAAAGGATATATTTTTCTTTTTATTTCCCTTTCTAGGGTAATGCATTGCATATGCCTAGTGATAGGCATGTGCAATGCATTACCCCTATCTCATCTTAAATCAAAGAGAAAATGAAATCAGCATGCCACTCCCTTATGTTTAATTGACAGCAGCTTATCAGAAAAACAATGATTCTTTCAAACACAGGAGAAAATAAAACATTCTTATCTTTCCTGCCCCTTCTCGATCTAAAGACTTTCAAGGTCACCAGAGAAATATTGAAGTTTTCTCTAAACAATTGGGGAGAAAAATAGCCCTGTCCCCACATTCTCCTCTACTCAACTTCAAGGATGAGTCAATTACCGCTTTTTTCCCCAATTGTTCTAGTTCAAAATAGTGGGAAAACAGAGCAAAATTTTTCCCGGTTTTCTGGATACGGGATAAACGGTTCCGTGTAATAACATAATGAGTTGTTATGAAAACTTAATTTTAAAAACATTAAATTTAAAAAAATGTTCACAACCATTCAGAAGGGAGTTGCAGAAAAAAAAATTTTGGCTTTTAAGTAATGCAATGTAATTACTTGTCATATAAGTCAGTAATGAGATATTTATTCCTTTTTTCAAAAATAAAAACAACAAATTTTCTTAAAAATTTTAAAGCAAATCAATGTGTGAAATTGAAAACCTTTTGCAGTTTGCACATTTTGACTCCTACAATAAAATAAAATTAGAGTAGATTTTCAAACTTATGTGTGGAAAAATTATAATTATTATTTGTTAACTGTGCAAAAACTATTCACATATTTTATTATTAAATAAATCCAAGTATGTTTGTTTTTAAAATGTTTCAGTTTAAAAACTTTTATTTTTTAAGGAAATTAAAAGTTTATTGAAAATTTAAAATTTTTTGACTCTTTAAATAATTAGTGTCAATATGAATGCAGAACAAGAGTATCTCTACATTTTAGAATTGAAATTAAATAATATTTTTCAAAGTTTTTGCAATTAGTTAGAAAATTTCTTTTGTCAGTCAAATAGTTTTATTTAATTAATTTTTGATTAAACGACTGGGGACCCCACATTCCCTATTTAGGTTTCGTAACCCTAGTATATAAATATTAAAAAATTGAGTACTTAAATCGGTAAATTATTAGGTTTTCTTTTTAACATTAAAACTCCCTATTAAGTTAAAAAGCAGCTGGATTTCAGATATGAAATAATAACTATATATCGATAAAATATTAGTATGAATGCAATTTAATTTAATAAATTGATTTGATAAATAACATTGTTTTATTGAAATGTATTATTAACATAATGTATGGCATTATCTGAAACTGTATTTTAGATATTTGTTTATCAATATTATAATTAATGAATACAGATTTGCTAATATAGTAAATTATATTCTCTTGTAGTGCTACAAATAAATTCACCTTCATTGTTAAAACAATAAAAACTTCTATTTTAGAACTGACAAAGAAAATTGAATAGTAAAATACCTGTGTCTTAAACTCTACTTCATTTAATGCTCTATGCCTAACCACTAGTTTTGAGTTGGAATTTGGTTGTACACCTGGTTTTAGTCTTCTCTTATTCAAACGAACTCTAAAAAATAATAAAATAAAAAAAATAAACAACAAAAAACAATGTAAATGTTTTGAATTTAATAGAAAATAATTGTTTGTCATAACCTCTATATTTTTTAAGCAAACACTCACCTAGTTTCTAACTCATTATAAAATACTTTGTTTTCTCGAAAAACAAAGAAATAGTTTTCCTCATAACCTTTGGAAGCTTTGTTTTTTACATTCCAATTGTACTCTCTAGCCATTTTGTATTCATAGCTGCAAAATCAAAAGAAAACAGTGATTAAAAAGTGAAAAAATAATAAACAGATTTGAGAAGCATAAATCTGAAATTTAAAAATTTATACATTATCTTAATCTAGATGCAAAGATCTGTTTTTGCTTTAAAGAATGGCATAATGCAGTTACAAATTTGAATTGATCTATTGAACTCAATATTGCGTTCAATAGTTGTAAATAAATTTTAGAACATTGCAAAGAAAATATTTAGAAATGCTTAATATTATATTTTTTTTTGTAATTAATTATTATGAAAACTAGAACTTGTTCATTTACAAGAAACGTAACAAAATATATACTATTATTGATGCCAATGATACTTAATTAATTTAGATAATATATGCATATTGAAATAAATGCAATAGACTATGTACTAAAAAGCAAAATTAATAGTGTAAAAAAGAGGAACTGTAAAAAAGTACCATACTATTATTGACATCAAAAAGACGCTGTATTAATGATACAAATATATATTAATTAAAGTTAAAAATTAACCTATGTACAAAAAGGCAAATTTAATAGAGAAAAGGTATTTATTGGTTTTGGGGAATCATAGAAAATTGCAATACACAGATAAAGCTTAATTAATTTTAGTGATATGTACTACTGGTATTATGGTATGAAATTATACTACAGGTAATACAGTTTTAATAAGAATTTTATAATGGATACAATACATGGATTACAATTTTAAAAAGAATTTTCCATAGTTTCGGAAAACGTTTTTTCCAGTGGTAGCAAAGATAGTGTATTGATATTTTAATTAAAAGAACTTTTTTTCACCACTACTTATAAATATTTGGTTAAGTTATGTTGGTATTATAGTGCTTGTAATTACATTCTTTTATTCTAATAGAAGCCTCTTTCTGGCCAGGTGATAAAAATTTCAGTAATAATCAAATTCATGTAATTCATAGAAAATATGATAACATTTTTTTCTATCATATCATTTTGATGCGATTTATGATAAAAATAATTTATCACCAAGTCTTTCAGTGAATTTTAAGAAAGAATTTTCTTTAAATTGCCTCGTTTACCCCATTTAATTCCACAAAACTATTAGATTTTGCAGACGAAGAAGGAGTAAACTTAGTGTTATATTTAGCTTTATTTTATAAAATTCAGTGCTTGATCTTAGAAATTTTTTCACGAATTCATAGAAAAATTTTTGTTAAAATTTTTTTAATTATATAGAAATAGAAAAATAACTTTGTGGAAAAAGATTTCTAAGTTTTCAAAAGGAAAAATAAAAAAAATTAAAAAATCTGAGTTATTAAAATTATTTCAATCTATACAAATTTTGTTTCTGAAAATACTAAAGTTCTATATAGAAACAGAATTATTTATTTATTATTATTATTATTGTAGCAAACATAAATTTTGAAATTTCATGGAGAAAGGAAAAAATTCTAACAACTAAATTTCAGAAACCTCTTGCCTCTTACATTGCAAAATAGTAGGTTATTTAAAAAAATTTTGACAATACAACATGGACACAGTATTTAAGAAGCTCTGAATAAAATTACTAAAACTTACAAATCTTCATCATCATATTCAACTTCATTTTCAGCATCTCTTTTTCTTTTTTTCATAGTTTCTTCAGTTGGCAAGAAATAGGCAACAAACTGTTCTCCTTTTTCATCCATTACACCTCTAAAAGAAAGAGTTTTATTCTTTAAATTTCTAGCATCAAAGTTATTTTTTCCGATTTGAAATACATTAACTTATTTTATTTCTTCATTATTATCATTCTAGATCTTTAATTTATTTTTCATTAACTTATACAGCCAAAAAAACAGATATAGAAAAAAAAATACTACGTAATAGCCACAGTAATGTTTTTAGCAATGTAAAGATAAATAAGTATTAAGTATTTTTTATAATTGGTATAATAATAAAGTACGCCAATGTAGAAATAAAAATCAAGGAGTTGACAGTAAAACTAAAATGGAAATAACACTTAGCAGACTAATGCATGTTATTCTGGTACTCAAGATGCACCAACAAGAAAAGAAAAAAAAAAAGCCGAAAAAACATTAGGCTTAAGCTAATGATCCTTTTATCTGAGAACTTTATTTGAAGCAAAAAACATGAAAATTTCACCTAATCATAGCTTGTGACATTTCTTCTGTCATTGTGCTTGCAACTGGTTCTGCATCAAATATGACTTGGGCAAAAGGATAACGCCAAAGCTGAAAGATTTAACAACATAAAGTTGTAAGCTTTAATAATATCACAATTTTTACACTTTAAAAAGAATATGAGACAATAATAAAATATATATATTTCTGCAATTCTAAAAGAAATATATATTCTGAAATTCTAAAAATATATGTAATATAATTTTGTATAATGTATAAAGTAAAAAATTTGTATCAAGAGATGTGCCACTGTTGATACCAATTTTTTTTTTTTTTTTTTTTGGAAGTGTTTTTAATTTTGCATAATTGTAATTTTCAAAACTTTTGGAACTCCTGAGTATCTTTATGAAGGAAAATAAACATTTTTATTTAGAGTTTCCAGTTAATTACAATAAAAAAAATTCCTTGATATTTTCCTCTAGGTAAATTTAAACAAAATTCCAGATCATATTTTATCCACGCAATTTTTCATGATTTTTTAAATTTTATTTTCAGATTCAAACATTAGATTTTGTGTGAAATATCACTTAGTTAGGATATCATAAAAAAGTTTTACTGAAATGCATATTTGTACAAAGAATAATTGTAATAAATGTTAGAATTATTTAACTAAAATTTCAAAAATTTATTACTGTTAATGACTGTTTCAATATTGGTTGTTTTCCAGATATGCAGTTGGAATTTTCAGGTTTTTGTGAGAAAAATGTAATTTTCCCTCACTATTCCCTGATTTTTAAAGTCCAAATTAACTTATGTGATCTGTGCTTTCTGATCTATGGGAACCCTGCTATTAATTTAATTGGCCAATCACAGGGTTCCCACTCAATTTCAGAAAAAAAATTCCCTGACTTTTCCAGGTATTCCAGATAAATTTCAATGAAAATCCATACCATATTTTATCTATACTACGAAATTTTTCATCAGAAAGTTTGGATTCTTTCATTTGTTAAGTAAAGAATAAGATTTTTTGTGTAAAATAAATATCATTATATAAGGAAGGAAGCATTTTAGTATGTCCAAAATGTAAAATTTTTACAATGAATAATTGTAATAGATGTTAGATTTATTTAATTCGAACCTCAATAACTGAGTATTGTTACTGACAATTTTAAGACAGGTTTTTTCCAGGAATAATGAAGGAATTTTCCAGGTTTTTGTAAGAAAATTGCAACTTTCCCTGACTATTCCCTGATTTTTGGAGTTGAAATAAAATTCCCTGACAATTCCAGGTTTTCCCTGTTCTCCCTGACCAGTGGGAACCCTGCAATCAAGAAATTTTTAGTGGATGAATTGAGATCCATTTACTTATTTACTATTTTTTGACCATGCAAAATACAATGGAGATTACCAGCTTCAAAATATTCCATAAATCTGTTTGTACAGTGAAAAACTGAGAAATTATTCACAAAATTAATTTTCGTGAACAATGTCTAGAAACTTCTGAAATACTTCTTCAATTTAAAACACATAAGTTTTTGATAAAGAATTATTTAACCCAATTTGAAATTTTCACAGAATACTTTTCAGGTGAACTTTTAGATACCAATTGAAAGTACGATAAACAATGAAATTTTGAAATATCTAATAGAAGGTCATTCCCTAATTTTAATTTGTAAAATCGTTTTCCGTGAGATTTCTTTTTTCAACTTTTCACATCATACCTTAACCAATAAAAAATATTAAATACGAAAGAATTTTCATAGTAAATATTTCAACCATTGTGGTAAGGTCACATCTAACAAATTTATAAAAAAAATTTTTTGAAGAGTATCAGGTTAAATTTTGAGTTATAAATTTATCATGAAATAATTATGTAAACTTCAATCAAACATTTTACCGCTAAACCCTTCATTGGATTTTTTTTACTAAAACAACAATAGATTGTACAGTTTATTAAAATAAACATTAAAAACAATTAAAAATATTCTATTTATTTTAATTTTCAATCAAATATGCAATTCTCACACTTTTTTTTAAAATACCCAAAAATATTTGATAATCTAGAATATTGTTAATAAATTAATTTTAAAGAAATATTTATTTTTATTATTTCAAAATCTGGCAAATATTATATCAAAAAAGAAGTAAATTGAATGAATATTTGCTCAATCACTATATTACTAAATGATTGTCATCCTATAAAAGAAGGCAGTATCAAACAAATGTTTTTATCAAAATAACACAGATTTTGGTAAACAGGAATGAGTCACTTTGAAAATATATTTTGTTTCTCAAATTACTTAATTTCGCTGCAGCTGCAGTATCATATAATACATATTGTGAAAGAAAAATGAAAATAGCAAAAATGGGAGATACTTCCTTTTTGCTTCGAATGGCAAACAGAAGTAAAGTATGACAGTACAATAGCAAAATCAACCATTAACAATTAAAAACATACAGCATAAAAGAAAAATTATATTCTGTATCTGCCATCATTGTTTTACGTGTTACCATGCAAGTATTTGAAGAAGAAAAAAGGGAAACAATAAAATTCACCACAAAGGGAATAATACTATAAGAATATAAACATAAATTTTACTTGAAAGTCTGCAAAAACTGGAAGACTCTCGACAGCATGAACATTTGGCTTGCTATAATGTTCAGTAATCTATAACAACAATAATAATAACTTTTCAGAAAAATATTAAAATGGCAAAATAAAATATCTTCAATTGAACAATTTTTTTTAGAACTGGGTTAAAAGCCTACAATTAAAGCTTAAAATAATAATATAACAGCTTAAAATAAATAAATAATAGATTTTAAATAACTTTATAACCTAATTTGAAATTGTATCAAGTTTTTATCAATTACTTCTATCTTATTTCATCAAAGATTGCAGAAAAAAAAACAGGGGATAAAAAATTAAAAATAATTATACAATACCGAGGTATACTAATAACAAATTGGGGTTTGTTTAAGAAACATTTGGGTACATAAACAGACCATTCCAGAATTATTTCATAGCAAAAATGGATCTTTAACAAAATATATTATAAAAACTTACCCTTTTCAGTTTTATTCATTTTTGAAAAGAATCCTTAACAAGAAAAGAGTCCTTAACAATTCTTTCTTTGAAAAACACAGCATTTTACATCTGTACTCTGCATGTAGCAGAAGAGGAGATAATTGCTTTTCTGAATGTTATATTTATTATTTGTAACGAATATTAAATAAACTTATTACTAATAATTTAATTATAAAAACTTCTCCAATAGTTTTTTTACTCTTATTTTAAACTCAAATTCTTATTCTAGTGGGAACTAAATAGCCATGATGATACCAAACCCTTAGTTATGACAACATGACAGCATAATGGCATGCCCCATATCTAAAATATTAGAAAAAGATTCTTTTTTATTCTCCTTATTTTTTCAACTTAGGCATTTGAGTTTTGGTATGTTTGGCACTAATGATGTTATGACAGAGCAATGTAATAATAAATTAATTCATTTGTAAATGTTTTACTCTTTTCATCATTAAATACTATTTATTATTCTTTTTCTTCATTTATATGTAGAAAAATTTTGAGCATTCTACAAAAAGTCTTTTAAAAAAACCTGCAAATATATTATTCAAAATTTTTAATTTTCAGTGATTATGAAAAGGTTAAAAGCTGTTAGATAGACAAAGAGAAACACACAACTTTGAATCTCAAGAACAAAACAAGGAACTTTTATATTTTTAAAAATTAAATTAAATATGGGAAAAAGGCACAATAATTATCTGATAACACCAGGCTTATTTTTAAAAAAATAATAATAATCAGAAAGAAGGAGAGAAAGAAATCTTAAAAGAAAAAAAAAAAAAAACTAATTTACAAAGGAAAACACAACACATTACAGTATAAACTTACAGGAACTTTAGCATCTGAAAATGTTTTGTTGATAGCAGCAATTTGACTCTCTCTATCCATGTATAAGTTCTCTTCCTTAAACAATTTTTTAACATTGTAGCCAACTCTAAAAACACATACATTTTAAAATTAAAAAAAAACACACACAACAATAAAACTGCTAAGGATAGTATGTACAACCTTCAAAGCACATTATAAAATGCATCAAAGTTACATTAGCAAAATATCTGTCATTATTTTTAAACAAAAAAAAAAATTAAGCATGTTTTAATACTAAAAAATATTCTCAATCAGCAAAACCTATAAGATTAATAGAACTATAAGAATTATAGCGATAAGATTAATAGAACAATAACACATAATACAGTAAAGCCTTGATAATCTGAGTTCTGTAAAATTATGCTGGCGAGAACACGTGAGTTGTTATCAGTCCCTTAACGTTGTGAAAAAGAACCACCATGGTCAAAAGGTGGTCTGCGTAGCATCATTGCATACCAACCTTCACGTGAATGCAACCAACATATTTTTATCTTTAAAATTATCTTGCAATAATTTTATTGCTAAAATTATCTTCTTGTAATATTCTTGTTATAAGTCGTATCTTATAGACACTGGTTTAATGATACTAGGCTTTCTTTAATATAACTATGAAGAACAACAAAAACCATTGAGTTAAAGGCAATACATATATTGTTACGATACTAAAACAATATATGAATCCAAGTTAGCCAGATGATTTTTTACACATGACTCTTTTTTAAAAGCATTATTTAAATAAATTGAATTAAAATGAAGGGCAGTATTTAAGTTTTTAGAAAGTAATAGAAGAAATAATTTATTGCCATAAGTATATGTTTTATTGCTTCTCAAAGTATTCTCCTGCAGCATTGATACATTTTTGCATTTGAATAATCTAAATCAATTTTCAAAGCATTTATGCATACTGAACATGGAACAGCAAAAACGTGGCATTTGTTAGCTGCAACTGTCTCTAGCGAGTTGTTAAAATGTTGGCCATGCCATTTATTTTTTATAAAAGGAAATAAAAAGAAGTAATTTAGTGCTAAGTCTGGTGAATATGGACAATGAGTCATCAATTCGATTTTTTCATGCTTCAAATAATCTATAATTAACGAAGCTTAACGTGAGCTTGTATCGTCTTGGTGTAAAATGATGCAACATTTTGAATTGTTCTATCTTACCTCTGTAGCTATTCCCGGCAATCACATTGTGGTATACCAAAGAGCATTGATTGTTCTACGATCCTCCAAAGGAATGGATACAACATTTACTGTAAAAATAAGCAATACTCTTTTTGGATGCACTCCTTGAACGAACACCTTTTGTAGGCTAAAGGTCACCTGAAAACACCCACAATGGATTGTTTTGTTTCCAGTTCATAGGAATAAATTCAGGTTTTGACACGTGTCACGATATCATATACATGTTTTGAGGTACCAGAGTTGAAATTTTTAAGATTTTCTTGGCACCATTTTAAAGAGCGTCCTTTTGAGCTTGAGATAAATTAAAATTGTGGGGGATCCATTGAGAACTCATCTTTTTCACCTTTAAATTATCATGTAAAATTGAATGTACGTGGCTCCTTGAAATGTTCAAAGATGTTTGGATTTCATCATATGTCATGTGACGATCAGAAGCAGTTAGTTTTCTCACAGCTTCAATGTTTTTGGCAGTCACAGCACCTCTTGGTCAAGCCTCTCAAACATCGCCCCTAAGATCGTTACGATCTTAGAAGAATTCTTTACACCAGTTGTAAATTGTTGCTTTCGATGGTGCTTCACTACCAAACGTCGATTTTACCCTATCACTACACCATTTCTGTGTCAAACCTTGGTGTAAGTCATAAAAAAAAACATGGCTCTGTATCCTTTTGACATAACTCTGTAATTACTTAACACTATACTTTTTGAATAATCACAGTAAATAGAATTTCATAGCTTTTAATGTTCTATAAACGCTGAAGATCAATGTTTGAATTTTTATAAAAATCGTTCGCACTGATTGATTCTAAAATTGTAAGTACTTACACACGTATTCCTAGAACTAGGAAATAATATAACCTGTTAAACTACTTGAAAAAAAAAATTTAAAATATTTGATAACATAAAAAAACTCATTTTTCTAGATATCACAAAACAGGGATAAAAAAGATATAACTATAAATTACTTTGTTTCTGTTTTCTCATTAAGATTTCCATATCTGTTGAACTCATTAGAGATATATTCTGTCTTTTTTAACCAGGGTACTGCTTTATTATGATGACGTGATCTAAAAATAAAAAGTTAGGTGAGTTAAAAACAAAATCACAATATTTAAAATACAAGAATTACAGTATTTTTCTTTTATTTAAAAAAAGAAATACCATTCAATATGAAATTGGGTTAAATTAGAACTATAATTATACAGCTGTGTAGAAAGAGCTTTTAGAAATATTTAATAAGTTACTTTATTTCAAACACAATATGTAATTTCCATTTTAACAATTTTATAAGGTCATATCAACAACCACGAAACATACAAGAAGGTTAAAACCCTCTTTGCATAAGTTTTCTGATTAATGTATACTCATAGTTTGATTATTATTATAATTCAATTTAGAGTAATTTATTTATAAAAGCATGCATATTAATAAAAAAATATAAAGCTTTCATTTGTAACGAAAATGTAAGTTTAATACTGAATAATTTGATCAAGTATGAAATTAGGGACAACTTTTAAATCTTGAGAATTATCCAAAATTAAACTGATATAAAACTTTTTATATCTAACAATAAAATATTTTTTTCAAACTTCGTGAAATTAAAGATTAAAAAAGTATTAAAAGATTTCTTTTTTTCTGCATGAAACTACTTTTAGATAAGTCAGTTTTCATATTTGGGTCAATTAATTCAATTATTTCTAGAGATTAACATTTCTGAAAGCTGATTTAAGCAATTTTTTAGGAATTATTTTATGTTTTACTTTAATAAGAATTTGACTTATTTTGTATGATCATTATATTTTCATAATCATGCAAGAAATTATGTAACCAACTGTTATTTTAAAGCTTTTGTGATTAAAGCAATTAGAAAAATCTTTTGTGGGTCACGGACATTAGCTTAAAAATAAATCAAAGGAATGATAAACAAAATAATATTGCACTAGCTTAAGCACATTAAATGCAAAATATGTAATGCATAATAGGTAAGTTAAAATGCATATTAAGTTTGTAATTTACTTATTTATTTTGAAATAGCAAATTACAAGTACTAATTATTAAAAATTTTAAGAACTTCTTAAAGAATTTCATTATTGCATTATAAATCATGCATTAGCATTGTCACATATGTTTTAACTGTGATTGTAACTGCGGCGTTATTGATCCATTGATGTGTTTTGTTCACGTTCAGTACTTGCTATGTTCTGGCCTGAGAGGTTACTGTCTTATTTGATAATGTTTAATAAATATATTTTTAATGAAACTTGAAAGCTTTGCATTTCTTGAAAGTATGAGAGAAACATGGTGTCAGCGTGTATGCTTGCCTAAATGTATTTGAGAGGAACTTAGTGTTCGTTTTTCATTCTAGTTTCATTTAGAACTTAGTGTTTATAATAAAAGTATGGAAACGCTTAGGCCTCCAGGCGAAATAAAGTTTACTTCAGGTAACCTTTCAGAAATATGGACGAAATGGAAACAGAAGTTTTTTAACTATCTAATAGCGTCAGAAAAAGACAAAAAGTCAGACCAGATAAAAATAGCCATACTTCTCAACGTACTTGGGGATGAAGCAGTGAGTATATTTAATACTTTCAAGCCTGGTCCAGGTAAAGATGTAAAGAAGTTTGAAGACGTTGTTGAGTTATTTGAAGAATACTGCATGCCAAAAAAGAATGTTGTGTTTGAGAGATTCAAATTTTTCTCTTGCATTCAACAAGAAGGGTAGCAGGTAGACAGCTATCTTACTGAACTGAAAAGGCTAGCTTCCACATGTGGTTTCGGCAGCCAAGAGAACGACTTAATCCGTGACAGACTGGTACTGGGAATTAGAGAAAAAGCCCTCCTAGAAAGACTACTCCGAGAGACTGATTTAACATTACAGAAGGCAGCTGATTTTCTTAGAACAGCGGAGACTAGTAAAGTTCAACTGGAAACTGTTACTGCAGCATCTCAAGTGCATGAAATTAAACGAAATCACCCTAAAGCAGCAGTTGTGCAAAAAAGCCATAAAAGTGATACCTTAAAGTGCTATCGATGTGGTAAACAGCATGCAAAAAAGAGTTGCCCTGCATTTGGCAGGACATGTGCAAAGTGTAAACAAAAAAATCACTTTGCAGCAGTGTGTAGAGCAACAAAACCTACCCCGAAAAGTGTTAACCAAATTGAAAATATCTCTGATAATGCTACTCTGTTTATAGACAGTGTGACATTTGGAAAGTGTCATGTCATTGATTCTGTTATACATGATAAAAACTTTAGTGTACATAGTTTAGAAAATGTCTAGTTAACAAAAGTTGAAGTAGAGGGTAATGAAATAGAATTTAAACTCGATTCTGGTGCAGAAGCAAATATATTGCCACTTACTGTATTTAATAGCATGACATTATCTATTGAAAAAAAATTGATTGATACGAAAGTAACATTGTTGTCGTATGGTAATTTTGAGTTAACACCAAAAGGTGAAATTGATTTGAAATGTGTACATGGTAGAGATGAAGTCTTTTTGAAATTTATTGTTATCGATGTAACATCAAAACCTATTTTGGGTCTGAAAGCTTGTCAGATGTTAAATTTAATTAAGAAGGTGCATGTGATAAATTCTTTTGATAGGGAAAGTGTAATTAATAGGAATATTGATCTTTTTAGTAACTTGGGAAGATTCCCAGGGGATCCATATCATATTGAATTAAAGCCTGATGTAAAACCAATAATTGATGCACCTAGAAGGGTACCATTAGCCATTCTTGATAAATTAAAAAGTACTTTTGATAACCTAGAAGCAAGGGATATAATTAGAAAAGTAAATAAACCTACTGATTGGGTTAATAGTCTTGTGGTTGTGGAGAAACCTAATGGGAATCTTCGAATTTGTCTTGATCCGAGGAATTTAAATAAAAGTATAAAAAGGGAACATCATATAATTCCTACGGCTGAAGAGTTAATTAGTAGGTTAGAGGGTAAAACTGTATTCTCTGTCTTGGATCTTAAAGATGGTTTCTGGCAAGTGCTGTTAGATGATGCGAGTGCAGATTTGTGTACATTTAATTCCCCATTTGGCCGTTATCAGTTTTTAAGATTGCCGTTTGGTATTATATCGGCACCTGAAGTTTTCCAGAAACGTAATGTACAATTATTTAATGAGATTGAGGGAGTAGAAATCTATTTTGATGATATCATAGTGACTGGTAGAAATAATATTGAACATGATGTAGCACTTAACAAAGTTTTTGAACGGGCAAAACAATGTAATATAAAATTTAACCCTGAGAAATTTCAGTATAGAGTGAGTGAAGTTAAATACGTGGGACAAATAGTGTCTAAGGAAGGAATAAAAGCTGATCCACAGCATATAAGAGCGATAACTGAAATGAAAATTCCAACTGATAAAGATGGTGTGAGGCGATTTTTGGGAATGGTAAGCTACCTCTCAAAATTTATTCCTAATGTATCAACAATTACTTCTCCTCTTAGAACTCTTTTAAGGGATAAAGTTGAATTTAATTGGCAACCTGAACACAATATTGCTTTTAGTAAGATTAGGGATTTGTTGAGCTCTTCCTTGGTGTTAAAAGTGTTTAATAGTTCTAAACCTAGTATAATACAATGTGATAGATCCAAAGATGGGATTGGGGCATGTCTTTTTCAAGAGGGTCACCCAGTGTCTTATGCTTCCAGAAGTCTCACTGAGACTGAGCAGAATTATGCTCAGATAGAGAAGGAGATGTTGGCGATTGTTTTTGCTGTACAAAAGTATCATAATTTTGTGTATGGTAAAAAGTTTGTAGTTCAAAGTGATCATAAACCTTTAACAAGTATTGTTAAAAAGCCAATGTATGCTATATCCTCAAGGCTACAAAGGATGCTTCTTAAATTGATAAAATATCAATTTCAAATTGTGTATGTAAAAGGGAGTGAGATGTTTTTAGCTGACACTCTCTCTCGAGCCTATATAAAAGATAAGGTAAATGATGACCCTGATATGCTTAATGTTGTACATGCTGTCAAACAACTACCAATAAGTAAGAGAAGAGTTGAACAATTTATAAATGGTATAAAGTCTGATCCAGTGTTAAAATTTGTTTATGATTATTGTGAAAAGGGTTGGCCAAAAGAGGCACAAAGTGTTCCTCATGAAGTAAAACATTACTTCAAAATTAGAAATGAATTGTATTTAGAATGAGGGTTGTTACTTAAAGACTCAAAAATAGTTGTTCCATCTTCTCTTAGAAACGAAATGTTATCATTAATACACGAGGGACATTTTGGTATTGAGAAAAGCAAAAACCGAGCTAGGGAAGTGATGTATTGGCCGGGTATGTCAAAAGACATAGAGTTGTTAGTTTTAAAATGTGAAGTTTGTCAAAAATTTCAAAAGTCTAACGTTAAAGAACCTTTAATATCTCATTCATTACCTACTAAGCCTTTTGAAAAAATAGCGATAGATATATTGGACTTTCAAAATGTAAGTTATTTGGTTGTAGTATGTTATTACTCTAAATGGATTGAGGTGATTAGGCTAGGTAGTAAAACAATTGCTGATATCAGTAAAAAACTAAAATCTTGTTTTTCACGATATGGAATTCCATCAATTATAGTAAGTGATAACAGTCCCTTCAATAGTTATGTATTTAAGAGCTTTGCAAAAGAGTGGGATTTTGAGTGTATTTTTGCAAGTCCACGATATCCTAAAAGCAATGGCATGGCTGAGAGTGCTGTTGGTATTGTAAAAGCCATTTTGAAAAAAACATTTGAAGATCGAAAAGAATGGGTAGTTGCAATTATGGAATATAGGAACACTCCTATTTCAGGACTAAATTTATCTCCTGCTCAGTTACTATATGGGCGCAGGTTAAAAACTAAAATTCCAATTCACAATAAATTGTTAAATGTTGAAGTTTTTAAAAACATTGAGGAACAGCTAAAGCAAAATCAGAATCGGCAGAAACGTTATTATGACAGGGGTGCACAAAAGCTCAAACCACTAAAAGTTGGTGATGTAGTGACAGCTTATAATTTTAATAAACATGTTTGGGAACCTGCCAGGGTTATAGAGAAACATAAAAATCCTAGATCTTATATTATTAAAATGAATTTAGGTAAAACATTGGTAAGGAACCGCATACATTTAAGACCTACTATGATTAAATTTAAGTCTGCAGTAGTTCCAGACTTTGAATTCCCTGATAATTCTGTATCTAGTTCTGGTGAAACAAATTCTTTGGTAGTGCCTCAGAGAAATAACTCAAGTAATCAGTATCAAACAAGATCTGGAAGAAGGGTCATTAGACCTCACAATTTAAACGATTTTATATGTAATTAGTATTGTATTTAATTTGTGTCTGAACTTTTAAAATGCATATAATTAATTTTAATCTCACTGAATTTAAATATCTTCAGGGAGGGGTGTCACATATGTTTTAACTGTGATTGTAACTGCGGCGTTATTGATCCATTGATGTGTTTTGTTCACGTTCAGTACTTGCTATGTTCTGGCCTGAGAGGTTGCTGTCTTATTTGATAATGTTTAATAAATATATTTTTAATGAAACTTGAAAGCTTTGCATTTCTTGAAAGTATGAGAGAAACAAGCATGAATCAATTTCATAATGACTTAAAGATGAACGTTTTAAAACTGTTCTACCTCTTAGAATCTTGTGGAGTTAAAGCATCTTCTTCCAATAACCTTTCATCATCAGGATGAAGAGTGGCTATAAATAGTTAAGATAATAAAAAAAAAGTTAAATACTTTTCAACATAAGATAATAGCAACAAAACATATTAGTTAAAATGTAGATTTTAAGATAGACAAAAGAATACATTCTACGCTGATCAGGATCGTATACGATGTTTGATATGAAATCGCGAAAATAGAAATCCTGATGTAAGACCTAAATCATGTGAATATGATGAGCATTTTTTTAAAACTGGAGCATGAATCATAATGTTTGATTTTAAAATTGCATTAAAACGATTGTTGTAATGACATGGTTAGCACGAAATGTTTGTAATTGAATTTTATAATTTTTATTTTAATGTATTTAAGTTTTAACTTAAACATTATTTCAGGTAGAGTAGCAGACATGAAAATTTTCTACAGACAACTTAAGTGTCGCCAACAAGGAATAATGACTGTAGTTTTATAACATTTTACTAGACACATTAGTTGCGTGGGGGTCTAAAATACCCTTCATTCTAATCAATGACTTATAAATATATTTATGGGTATGGATAAAGGCAAGTGATGTTTATGGGAGTGAATATTTAAGATGGTTTGCCAAAGGATTAAGGAAAAGAAGATAGATTAAGGTTTCATGG
This sequence comes from Parasteatoda lunata, assembly GCA_949128135.1. Taxonomy (NCBI): domain Eukaryota; kingdom Metazoa; phylum Arthropoda; class Arachnida; order Araneae; family Theridiidae; genus Parasteatoda; species Parasteatoda lunata. The sequence goes on along the minus strand of OX421970.1, from coordinate 55,712,548 downwards.
AGGCTTAGAAAAAGAGTGATCATCAGTTGAAAAATGGCTTTGTAAGTTGAAAATATTGTTTTCATAAATGTTAGTTAAAGATGCTGTTGAAAAGCTTACAAAAGTGAAATATATTTTTCAGAACGTGATTATTTATAATGTTTTGAAATATGTGGAACATTTGTTTAAATGTAAAATTTAACGAAATATTATTTTCTGATGTATATGCAAAGGAGACTCCCTCCTGATGGGATCATTTTGTGAGAGTCATTTTGTTCTTTATTGTTTACCCTATTGTCTGCACCCTAAATCTAATTATTTTCATAAGTGTTTCTCAATTTGTTGATATGTTGCATCAAAATAGTATTTTTATTTTCCTATTTTATTTACTCTGTGTTTGTTTCTTATCAAGTCTTACTCACATCAACTTAATTCAACATCAAATATGACCTGAGTTATGATTTATTATATTGTAGTAAATGCTTGGTAATTTTTGTTTAAGATTTGTATTAGCATAGCACAAGATATATTTATCTATTCTACAACATATGAGATTTTTTAATCACGTAAATATGAATTGTAATGATTGATATTAAAATTGCATGAATGTGCGAAGTTTATTTCTATATGAAATGCAGTTGATGTGGGGACCCAGAGATAGCAAGTGTGACTCGCAAGTTGAGAATAAAACTTTGTTAATCATGTGAATATTAATCACAATGAAGATTTGCAAAACCCTTCAATGAAAATTGCGACGTCTAATTTGTAAATGCCGTTAATATGAATTGTGATATGAGATATGTCGTTAGGACGAATTAGGATTAAAAAAAATAATAATAATAAAAGCAAATCTGAAGAACTTAATTTTGCCAATTAGCAGTAAAAATTGCATGTCGAAAGAACAAAACAAAAAAAAAAAAAAAAAAAAAAGAATCCCACATTAATAATAATAAAATTAAAATAACGAATATTCAAGTATTATGGATAATCAATACAACAAACATTATAGTTAATACAACGAACAATTTTAAAACTCCAAGAAACATAACATATGGAGTCAAATCAAAACGCATACACAAAAATTAAGATTATTAGCATAATTATGATTATTGCAGTGTCAAGAAAATCTCGTTGTCATAGATACGAGAAAATGAAACTTTTCCGGAAGATTGAAGATTTTCCATAGTTTAGCTAGTTTTGTTTTCGTAGTTAGCTTAAATTTCTTTAGGCATTTGTGCAGTTGGAAGAAAAATGTAAGAAAGTATAAAATAAATGGTTACGTTGCTAAATGAGGCATGAAGTACATTTTGAAGCTCATTCTCGCAGCTGTATCATCCCTGTTATTAATGAGTGAACAAAATTTAAATATACTTTCTATATTCAAAACAACAAATCTTGATAATATATCAATTTTTTTAATAATGGATCACGGTATAAATTTGATATAAATTTTATTATATTTTAAGAAATTCAAATAAAAATAATTGCAATAATCATAATATTTTTTAAACATAATATTGTTATCAAGCATATTTATTAAGACTTTTAATAAAAAATATAAGATGCACTAAATAATTAAATTTGTAATAGCACCTTACCATGAGGATCTATGGCATATGCATCAGGATTAATTAAATCAATAGTAACCCCTAAGTCATGTTCAGTCAGTAAGTCGTGCTTGTAATTTCTTTCTAATGATGTCGGTTTAAATTCAACAAATCTAAAATAATGGTAAAATTTATTAAAAAATTTAGATCATCACTGTAAATATGTTCATACATTGTTCTAGCAAAATGAATTTAAAATTTGAGATTACACAATTTATTTTAATTATCAAGCAAAATAAAAATGCAACTTGACAATAATAATAGTAGAAATCCAAATGCAATCAGTAAAATTTATGTGATGTAAAAAAATAAATAAATAAATAAAATAAAAAAATAATAAATAAATAAAATAAAAAAATAATAAATCTATAGTGGAAAATTAACAATAATTTATGATAAATTACAGATTTTTAAGTTAAGTTTAAATTACACAATCTTGTATTAATTGAAAAAGCTTGGTAGGGTTTTTCCTTTAGGATATTGATAGTAATTTAATTCAGCAATCATAATAAGTTGGAGTTCTGGTAAAATTTTACAACTTAAAACTGATTTTCTAGGAAAAAATAAAAGAAAGCAATACACAGTGCTATTGATAGTTCCACAATAATTACCAAGTAGAGCTACATGAAAAAATAAAAGATAGCAATAATCTAAAATTGCCAAATGCAACATAAGTTGAGAATAGAAGAAATTACTTTCAAGTAACAAAGCAGCTACAGAAAATTCAGAAAATTTGTTTAACCAGATTTTCCTTATTTAATAAGATAAATTATATCGTTGATTTTTCGATCATTTATCATTATTCATGCAGTACACAAACTGTAAATATAATAAAACAAATTTTTTAAGCTAAACTAAAATCTAGAATTTTTTTAATATTATGACAATATAGTGACAATATTATGACAATACAGTGGTTATGACAAAACTACGCGTTATTGAGAAGGTTTCATAAGAATAAGAGGTGTATGACAATGATAATTATTGAGTGTGATGTTATTAAGAGTGAATACATTATTATTTAGACAACAAATACATTGCATAACGTTGTTAAAAATATATTTTTTTTGACAATATAAAAATTTGCTACTTTATTTGTCATATGGACCAATGTTGAAAAGCAGCTGTCATCACAGGGTCCAAATAATCGATAAGTTCATAAATTTTTTAAGAGGGGCAGAAGAATAAAACATTTTAATTATTTTAACTCAATAAAAACATGCAAGACTAAGACTTATGTCTTCATTTAGGTTGATAAAATTCCCTGTTTGTATAGCACCTTGTGGTAGATATTTTCCTTACAATCATAGGATCAAATAATATATTATTAAGAGCTAGAATTTTGGAACGAAATTTTGTCCTTAAACTAAGAAAATAAGAATAAGTATTATATTTTTTATTTTTCTCAAATAACAAATTTGCGTATTTCAACTTATTGACAAGGCTTAACAGAGGTTTTACAGGCCTCAGGTTAAAAGTATTGTGGGTTCCTAACACTGAACACCATATATAACTTTGAAACACACTAACTCTGATCTTATTTTCATATTTTAAAGAATTTGAATAGTGCATTTGTTCAAAATTATAGTTTTTATAAAAATATTAAGGAATTCTCTTTAGTTTTCCTTTAAAACACTATATTCTTTGTACCGAATTTAGACTGGGTCCTAGGACAATTGTCCCCCCCCCCTCCTCCCTGTAAAAGATATTGCTTGTCAACTACACTTATTTTCGATGTCATTTCAAAATTTGTCTTCACCTAAAAACTATTTATTAAAAGCATGTCAGGAACACCAAAAATGAAAAAACTTTTTATACGTTTTGATATAGTGCTTCACCCCGTGGCAGAAACAGGGCGACACGGCGACATTGTCGCAGAAAGCGACAGAGTTCTTGCAGAAAGATTTGTTTTATTTGGGAAAAAAAATTTTTTGGTTTGGCAGAAATAAAAGTTCTCAAAAAAGATTCTGCAGAAACAGAAGCTGTTTTACAAAAAAATAATTTTTACACAGAAACTTCTGCAGAAGCAATAATGGTTCTGCAAATTTTTTTTCTTACTGAATAGTTTTCAAATAATTATTTTTCTAGCGTACCGCGGAAGGGGAAAGCGCTCGTGATCTTCCGTTAATCTCCAACACAAACAGTTACTGGATAAAAAGGGGAGAAATTTTTTCCCCTGTATTAAGCTATTTTTGGAAATTTGCCAACTTCGGCCTATATCGCTGGCGGAATAATTTGCTTTGAGTTTTCTTTTTGCACTTATGTGGAAAATTTCATGCGCAAAAAGATTCTTTTATCTTTTTTTAAAAAAAATCATGTCTAGCGAAAAGGTTATTTGTTGCTCTTGTGAAGCAATAATAATTAAAAAAAATTTGAAAACTCATTTTTCAAGACGGCATTCCGAAGAACAAATAAGATGGAAGTCGACAACATCTAGCGATGTCAGATATTTTTTCTGGAAAGCGACAGGAAAAAAGAAGAGAAGCGTCCCCCGCTACTAATATTAAAAAATTTAAAAAAAAAAAAAAAAAAAAAAAAAAAACGTTCTAGATTCGAACCAAATATTCTTACTAGTAGCGATGTCGATAGTAAGGATGAAACAGCATCTCCAACAAATCAAGAAATTTTAGAAGCAGTCAAAGGTAAAAAATAATTATATATATATTTTTTAAAGATAAAATGCCTATATCCTTTGAATTAAGTCGTCGATATAAAAATACACTCGCAATCTGACGATAAATGAAATAAAGCCTGATAGATATCTCACTATCTACGATTTTTTGGCATGCGAATGAAAACCAGATTGGTGGAAAATATTTACAGACGAATCAAACAGGTTTCCATACGCATTCGAAAAAAATCGCATCCAATGAGTATGGCTCTAATACCGATGTTTCAGTACTGATGAAGACGATTTCGTTTCGAAATGTTGAATAGACTTGAGCGTATTAAGGCGTAAACCGCGTCTGCGTACTTCGTGGGAAATCAATGCTATATATGTACACAATACAGTGCGACTTCTGTTACAAATCACAAGCGCTGTGTATTTTTTTCGTTCTGAACTTAATCTGATCACGAAAAAAGTTTAATTTACCTCCTTTTTTTAAAATAAAAAAAATCTTTCAATAAGTCAGCACAATATTAATGGAATCTAATTAATTTGTAATTGTTTTCATATAGAAAAAATTGAAACAAAGATTGCGTTAATTTTTTTGCTTTTAGAATTCGGATATAGTCAATCCTATTTTATTATTTTGATTACTCAACTTCAATATTGATTTTTTCACCTGATTTGTTTCTGTACCTGATATAACTACTATAATGAAACTGTTAAATCATACTGTTTTAAAATGATACTTCAAATTCAGTTATCTTGTTTTATAAATTTAATCTTTTTGTCCATTCTTAGCTATTTTTATAAGTTCCATCTTATTACAGGTTCTGGGTAATCTTAATTTATGCTCTAGTAAGCATTTTTGTCTGCAGATCTATACATTTATAATTTTTCTTTATTACCAAAGATTATGCAAATTTAAACTTAAATAATTTAAACTTATTAAGAAATTTAAACTTATATTATGAAATTAAGAAAATAAAATCTACACAGTTTTATTCTATGCATGTAGGCTTTTTTTATAAACACGAAGTGTATCTATTATTATAAATTCATTACACATATATTTATAACGATAAAAATATTTTGCAGAAAGATATATTTATAACTATCTTGCAGAAAGATATTGGTTCTAGTTAGGTTTGTCGCAGAAAGCCATAAAAAATTCTGCCACAGGGGTGCTTCAATTCGCTGATAGATTAAAAACAAAGCATATTTTTTATCAAACAAAGCTAAATTATTACATGAATAATCGATACACAGGTAATCTAGCGAATATTGATTCCATATTTAATGAACAAACAAAGTATTATAATTTCAAACCTTGGGAAATAAATAGAATATTAAGCCTATTAACTACTTAACAGAAACTATGTTTATTGTTTTGATTGTTAACATTGTACTAGAGCAGGGGTGGCGAACCTTTATGCACCAACGTGCCATTTTTGCAAAAAATTTTTCAATGAGGTCATAGACGTGCCGTAAAATAATTTTGACTTGTGATTATTGGGAAAATAATAATACTAAATACTATAAACTTAAAACTCTTTATTTACTATGAAGAAAAATACATTTTGCAATGTCTCAGTTATACGCGTAATTCAACTTAAAGTGACATCAGTGTGACTTCTGTTGTTGCAGATTAGATGACAAATAACTTATATTAGGTAGTAAGATGTTAGTTTGAGCAGGACTGTTAAATTTTTTTTTGCTAGTTATTTATTGTTAGCTTTGTTTTTATAGTTAATAACTGTTTTTTCCCACTAATTGTCAGTTTTTTTGTTAATAATTGTTTATTTGTTTGTTTTCTGTAAATTTTAACTTAATTGTTAATATGCTTCATACTGAACTTTGTGATTAGTGCGCATGCCCAGAAACGCGTGTCATTGGTTTTCCATCCCTGTACTAAAGGAACAATAGACTAAGTAAATACTTAGATACAATGAAAAACTTTCTGCAAAAACAAACTCTAATATAAAAACGTTCTGCAAGAAATTTATTGATTCTTGTACTTAGTTTTAATTCTTACATTACCACACATTCTAATGATATAGGTTTGAAAAACATTAATTTTTTTTAAAGTTTATTGATTTTCATAAAACTCTACAATGGTTATTATATACCAGCATATATTTCTTTACATTTAGCAGGTTTTTAAAGACATAAAGCTAGTTATTAACTTACCAAATTATCTGTTGTATCCGATTTTGCAAAATTGACTGCATGATCAGCATATGGAAATTATCAGTGTAAAATTTCTGCAGTGGTCAAATTTTTCTCTAACAGCATATGTATATTATGCATGCCTGGGTAACAATGGTGGTCTCGGATTCATCCTTAGCTAACTTATTTAACAAAATAATTGCAAGAAAAGCTTCTTAAAAGATCAAAATTTTTTCAAGACATCCTATATTAAATATATGTTTTATAATTTATTCTGGTGAATAAGGATAACTTTTTTATGATGACAAGTCCTGAAAATTTAATGTATCATATGGCCTAACGAAGAAGAAATTAGAATATAGCTGTTTTAATACATGTATCCTTACTGAAAAATATTACGAATTTAGTGGGAATACAAGTTACATCCTGCCAGATTTTATTAATACATAATAGAATATTTGATTCACGTAAATACTCACCGACTAGACGAAAATGGATAAGTGATAAATTTAGGATCAAAAGGAATGTCAGGCAAAGTGTTGCAATATTTTACCCTGCATACTAAGTCAGACCTAAAAAAACAGGAAAAAAAATCAGTAATTGTGCTATTTTCAAAACTAATATGTAAATATCTAAGATGTAATATTATTTGAAAAACACACAAAAATTATAAAACGAAGGGGAGAATATAACGAACTGTTCATAAAAATGAATATGTAAAAATTTATTTAAAGTATAGAACAAAAATAGAAAATATTACATAAAATAAATCCATAATGAAAACAATCAATAACGGAGTCTTCATTAAATCCAAACACAAGTAGAACGATAATGTTAAACACAATGAACGAAATTGGCCACCATTATAAATTTATTATGTAGGCAACATTACCTTTTTTCACCAGGTCTCAGTTTTCGATCACGATCGGCACCAGCATTTCCTGCTTGGACAGTTGGAGCCATTACTTAATCTACCTATAAAAAACTTAAATAAACAATACTTGTTTATTTTTAAAACGCTTACTCTTAATTTCACATAAATAACAAATATATAACTGTGTTTTGTGTATGTTTGACCAATAAATGCGGCGACTTTGGATGCCTACTTCTACTCACTCTATAATCTGCTTCAAATAGCCCAATTAAAATTGTCTCTAAATTAGGGACCATTCTCACTGTCCGTAATTTTCTTTTCATGTGATCAAATAGGTGAAAAATATTCATCCTTGAAATCTCGTATCATTTGCATGCAATTTTTTCGTATGTAGGTACTTTATTTACTGTGCACTAGAGCTGCACAATGAGCTTTTGGTACTGGTCTGAGAAACATCCCTGAGGATGATTCGAAGTCACGCCATTACAATTTTGATCCTCTGCAGAGGGGATAGCTCCCCCGCTTTAGAAGCCCAATGACCTGCACGCGAAGTCAAACACTTTACGGTAGAACAATTTAACGAGGACTGATACCACGCCCTCCGTCAAAGTGATCACCCATCCGCTTACTGACCAGAGCAAGTAATTGATCGTTAAGATAGATCTTAAATACGGGGAACAGCGTATTTACGATCAGTTCACTGAATAACCACATGCAGTGGAAATGACTGATAATAATTTATAAAAATAAATTTTGATAAAAACTAATTCGCGAAATATAACTTCCGACATCTTTGCGAAATAAGAATTTTATTTTTTATGAAATGCCGTGGTTCACCAAAGGATATTTTGCACTTGCAAAATATTAAAAAAGTTATGTATGTAATGGTTTGTTCAAGACTGACTATGAATTGCTCTTTTTCTGTGATGTTTTATTTTTGTATTAGTTTCTCATGTGTCATTGCCAGTTGTCGCAAACCCATTAAAGAGAAATAGTTCCCAATCACGAAGTTTTGGGAAATTCCAGGCTGTGGGCTGTGGCACACGAGAATCATAGAACGTGACTAACCAGAAGGTATAAGTCAAGCTACCCATCTCTTAAAAAAATTTCCTATACGGAAATTTACTGCTTTTTCTTTTCTTCAAATATCTACTGTATTAACGAAGATAGGTGCAAAACTTAAACAAAAATTCATAATAAATGGATTCTTACCTTTTAAAAATCATTTCCGAATTCTAAAGTTGAGTTTCATTTTTATTTTTAGTGAATGATAGAGTCAAAAGTAGCTTTATCTTCTCCGGCATCTTTCATTCTTATTTAAAATTATTAATAAGATGAAACAAAAGCCAGCATCATCCTGTATAACTAAGGAGTCCAAAATTTTCTCATTTATGTCAGGTTCAGTACCTTCTTTTTAAAGTTGTTTTTATTTATTTATTTTTTACATTTTTGTTCTTATAGAAGCACTTTGTACCTATAAAATATTGCACAAATCCTTAGAAATTTACATTCTTTCAGCATATATTTCGCCCAATGGCCATGTGGTGTTATAGATTAGAGGCTTAATTCTGAAGAGTTTTAATCCTAATCCAAGAAAGAATTTTTTGAACCTGAGCTCGCCTAATAAGCACAGGTCAGATTCGAGCCATAATCTAAAAAGCGAAAAACCAAATAAGATATATTGTTAAAAGGATCATGATAGATTTAATTCTTCATTAACTTATATTCCCTTGGAGTTAAGACTAATTAGTAAAAATGTAATTTAAAATCCAGTGTCAAATATAGATAAAGTAGTTAAGATTAAGAAGAAAATATTTATGGATAATTGCTTTAATAGTTACTCAAAAAAAAAATAATAACCATATGACTAAAAAAAAATTTCTTTTAAGAAAAAACATATAAAAGTTTAAAGACAAGGCTAAATTTTAAGCAAAAAAGGGATAACTTTGTACCGTATTTAAATCAAAGTGAGGAGAGAAAAAAAATGATAATTTGGGTACTAAAGCAACTTCTGTACTGAATAAGCTGCTTTATTATAGTATAGGTACTATTGTATTTCTGTTTATGAACTCCTAGAATTGTATTTTTGAAAAGATTTAGTAGAAATTGCTATAAAAAAAGATTTAACATTTAAGAAAATATTTTTATTAGCAGTATGTGAATGATTTACATTAACAGTATTGGTGAAATATTTAAGATCTCACTACAAGAATCAATTAAATACAAACCTAACATAAAATAACTCCTAATGTTAGTTACAGTAGAGAACCGATTATCCGGAACGATCGGGACCATCGTGATTCCGGATAATTTCTTTTTCCGGTTTTCAGGTTCGCTACAAAATGTCTTTTTTTTATTGTTTATCAAACCTAATTTTAAAAATATTATTTAGAAATAGTTTTAAAAAGAAGAAAAAACAATTAAGTCACGCATAATACATAAGTTTAATAAGATAAAAAGGAAAAAAATAATGAAATTAAAATTATATACAGAAATATATACTTTCTTCCCTTTTTTCTTTCTTCTAGAAATTGGGGAGAAATTTATGGAATTTCGTTCCGGTTTTCTGGTTTCCGGATAAGAAGTTCTGTACTGTACTAAGTGAAAACTTTTAGAATATAAAAAACGAAGTATAATTAATAACTTTATACGCTAAAAAATATTAGAATAATAATATGAAGGCATTTGTAGTATATTTACTTTATATATAACAATCAAAATTTATATAAGATGATGAAAAATTAAAAGCTGTGTGAATAGTTTGAAGTTTGGAAAAAAGAAACAGGGTTGTAAAAAGCATTATTTATTAAAATAATATTTACATAAGAAACAACTTAAAATGGCAATAACACTTTTCTTTTCAGCAGCAAGGCATCTGAAAATAATAAAAAATAACAATAATGACTAATGTAAACTAATAATCATTTCAGTGTTCTGAAGTTTACTTTAAAAAAATTTTTTAAATTCCTGGCATTATTAATTAAATGCATATTTCAAAATTATTGAAAAAAAGAAAAAAAAAATTATTTTAATTTTAATAAACAATAAGAGCATTTTGCAAAGAACTGTATTGTTTTACAATAAATAGACCAAAAAAAGAAAAAAAGTCTTTAGTGTCACAGTGAATTTCCAGTCTCATAATGGTACTCATCATGATGATGGAACTCATCAGTGTTGAATGCCATTATCAGTGTTGTGAACAGGAAAATGGTCTTTTTTTTTAAATTTTTTTTTTTACTTAATTATCAATCACATTATTTGTTTTGTATGTATTAGATAAGTAATCAAAAATATAAAAAATGCATTTAGGCATAGAAAGATCTAATTTCTCAAGTGTGACATTTCACAGCTTATTCAGTGTACATATTTATTTTTATCAAACTTTATTGATCTAATAATTTAATATTAATCTAGAATATGTACACAAGTATACAGACATACAGTGAGCCAAAAAATATAAACAAACAAAAAACAAAAACAGACCACTTTAAATAACTTTGGATGTAATGACCGGATCTTCACGTTCAAAGACTCAATCTCAATGATTTGAGGGGGGTTAGCTCAAATATGCTAATTTATTAGTACAGACTATATGTTAAGTTACGAAATCAGACACATAAACATACTTTCTCTGAACATGTCTTTTTTTCAACGGCTTTGGATTTTTGATTCCTAAAAATAGGGGGTAGCTGCAATCTGAGAAATAGGGTCCCAATAGTTGGGTCAGGAGAGTGGTCCAAAGTTTGAACCCCTTAATGTTAATTCTATTTTTTGATTATTTCGCCATATCTTGAGGACTTTTTAAGCAAACTTTTTTACAGTAAAGGGTTCAAACTTTAGATCGCTCTCTGGACCAAAACTATGGGGACCATATTTTCCAGATTGCAGCTACACCTATATTTTAAGGGTCAAAAATCTGAATCCATTGAAAAAAGAAGAGAAATAATGAAATAGGTAAAACATGAAATTAACATTAAGGGGTTTAAACTTTTGACTGACTGCTCTGTTAGTTTGTTTATTGGGACTAAATTTCCCAGATTGTGACTACCCAATATTTTGAGGAACAGAAATCTAAATTCGTTGGAAAAAAGGTATGTTTATTCAGAGAAAGTACGTTTTTGTGTCTAATTTCGTAACTTAAAATATCGTCTGCACTAATTAATTAGCATATTTGACATGACCCTCTCAAACCATTAAGATTGAGTCCCAGAACATAAAGATCCGATCATTGGATTAAAAATTATTCAGGTTGGTCTGTTTCTTTTTGACGCACTGTACATATGTAAAAAAAAAGTGAACATTTTTAATAATATTTAGGTGCCTGTCGTGCCATTATACGCATCACATATTTCCTAGTTTTTTTTAACTTCCTTTATTTTATAAAATTATTATTTCCCAATTCCTTTTTGAATAGATTAAATTTGTAAATTAATTTTTATTTAATGCAAATAATTTTATTAATTTTTTTTTATGTGAATAATATTTAATGCATAAAATTCAAATAATTTCATCCTTTTCCTTTCCCAATAAATGCAACGGTTAACTTATTATTCAATTAATATGCATAATTAATAATTTTCCGAGGTTATTTAACTAAGTATTAAATCTATTTTTAATGTTCCTTTCATTAAGCTTCTTCTTTTCAGCATAAATATGTGACGGTTACAGGGCTAGATTATATTCTAATGATTGTTTTATTGTTTAATGAGTATATCAAATTATTTAAATTTAATGCCAGATAATACCAGTTCAGTTTCATTTTTGGCAATGTTATTTCTCGATAAATCTTCAGTGATGGATTTTTTTTCTTCATGCATCTAAGCGTTAGTTAGAGTTTACAATACGCTTTTCATTTGATAACAGAGGCTAAGGAACTGGGGGGGGGGGATTCCCATGGCTCCTCAGTTTGATGGTTGTGAAATTTGAAGAAAAAAAAACTTTTTTTTAAACAGTCTTCTCTTTAATGGGGATCTGAAGATCTTAAAAAATGTGTTTTGTGTGGGTGTATGTATCTGGTAAGATGTACGAAGCAATTTGTGTTCTAAAATGGCTTTATTTATAATAAAAATTTTTGAATATGAATTTTAAAAATTTTTTTTGACTGAGGGGCCATGGAACACCAAAACAGACTAGCCTTGCAGCCGTCATTATCAAACACAAAGTGTATGTTTAATCTCTAACTGATGCTTAAGAGCGTGGAAAGAGATCAATTACTGGCGATTTATCGAGAAAAAACACTGCCAAAAATAAAGCCAAACCCGCATCATCTAAGGTTAATTTAAACAATTTGGCATACACATCAAATGCCAAAATGACCAGAATTTAATGTAGTCTAGTAACTGAAACAAAACATTTTTATGCAAAAATAAAATAAATTTTAAGAAAGGAAGGATAAAAATATTTTGATTCTTAGTTAAATAACCTTGAATAATAATTTATTACATGATTCAATTGAATTAAAAATTAGCCATTATATTTCTTGAGAAAGGAAAAGAAAAACATTTGATTTTTATGAAATTGAATTAAAACTAATTAGCTAATTTATCTATCTAAAAAAGTTACTGAGAAAGATTAAAAATTATTATAAATTTTATAAAATGAAGAAAATTAAAAAGTTAGGAAATATGAAAATGTCTATGACATGACAATGCCACCAGCTTGTATCTTTTACGTTGTTTGTAAATCAATTCTTATTTCTGAAGATACTTTTTGTTATTCAAGTTACACCATACATAAACATCAGTTAAAAAATAAAATAAGTAGTACAACTATCAAAACTTTAAAGCATGTTTACTTACATATAATTTTACCATTCAACAGCAATTTTATCTTTATCAGAAATAGAGTAGAAGGATATCTGTCTCAAATTATTATTCAAATCAGTTCTTTGCGATATGTCCTATAAAAGAATGAATTTCTCACCAAAAGTAAAAAAAGATTAAAAAATTCATAAATTTTTATCAACAATTTAAATCTAATTAGGAGACAGTAGGGGTGTGGTTTTAAGGTATGGCGCACATACAATATTTAAAATTATCTCATAGCACTCCAGTCATATAATGGTCATGTATGAAACAGGTATGAAGGTAGCAAATGATGAAAATATAAACATAGTAAATACAGTTCACACTTAAAACCCACTTAAGTATTTGAATTGTGAGAAGGTATTAATAAGATGTAATATCGGGTTGAGTAAAAAGTTTTCCGCCAAAGTAAAACAATCCTGTAAAATGATAAATAAATAGAAAATCAGCAAAGCTAATGAGGATAGTAATCTCCATTCAATTCAACAATAGTCTGCCAACGTTTTGGCAACTTTTCAATCCCTTCTGCGAAGAACTGGGAGTTGCGCGAGTTAAGAAAGCGATCGACCTCATTTATGACCTCGTCATTTGAACGGAAGATTGTGCCATCAAGCTGCAGCTGCAGATGTGAAAACAGATAGTAATCCGAAGGCGCCATGTCTGGGCTGTATGTCGGATGTTGCATCAAATCCCACTCCAGCGTGTAGAGCGTCCAGCCGGTCATTGCACTGACACGTGGCCAGGCGTTATCTTGATGAAAGAGAACCACCTTCCTTTTGAACTCGTTTCTCGCGAATGGCATCGCTAACTTTGATTAGCATATTGCTGTATATTGTACTGTTGATAGCCTGCCTGCTTGTCAGGTACTCCTTGTAGATAATTCCACAACAATCCCACCAGATACAAGGAAGGACCTTCTTGTTAGTCAGCGTTCGTCTTGCAACCGAACCTGCTGATACCCCGGGTGCTGACCACCCTCCTTTACGGCTAGTATTGTTGTAGTATACCCATTTTTCATCAAAGGTCACAATTCTGTCCAGAATGTTCTCTATTCTTTGATCTCTGAGCAGAACCAAACAGGCCGCTTTTCTTTTGCGCTTGTCTTTAGCAGTCAATTCGTGAGGCACTCAGCGGTTAAACTTAAATGTTAGATTTATGCGCTTGAGGGCATTTACTATTGCTTTTTGGCAAACGTCAAGCTCTAACGCAATGGTTTCTGTTGAAACATTTCTGTCTTGATCAATAATTTGCTTTAATTGGTCACAATCAACCTCAATAAGGCGGCCAGAACGTGGTTCATCTTCAATGTTGAAATTCCCACTATTAAACTTTCAAAATCAAACTTTTACTGTATCATAAGAAACAGTATTGAAACCTAAACTTTCACACATTTTCTTGTGGCATTCAGTTGCACTGAGTTTATTTCGGAACTCTTAGAACATAATTGTTCTGATCTGTTTACGTGATAACTCCATTTTAAAAAAATTTTTGGTGCACAAGATGATACAATTTTGACAAACAAATTACACAGTTGTGTAGTTCCAACTTTCAGCTTTAAAATGCAAAAGCCCGTTTCAAAAATGTTTAACTCCCACGGGAATTGCTGCTGCTGGCACAGAGGTATCTCCCCTTGGCAGAAAACTTTTTACTCAACCCAATATTATAATAACATATTAAAAAAATATATGTATATATATGTGTGTATATATATATATACACATATCAGAACGTCGCCAAGAGGTTGCAATAAGCAGGTTTTAGGCACCAGGCTATATGTAATTATTAATTATTAAGACATATTCATGAAGAGCTAGCATCTAAGTGACACAAAATCGAAGTGCTCCTTAATAAAAAGGTAGGGAAAATCTCGCAAAATAAATCCGTAAAAATGTTTTGTTTTAGGGAATCTTAATAATTATAATTGGTCAATAAAATAGGTCGAGGGAAAAGGTCTTTCTCACGAGTTTGTAAAGGGAAAAACGTTAATATGTAATTAATGCATACTTAAAGCAAAAAAAAGATTAAAAGACAGGATGTAAATACTAAAGTGTGAGAAGGAGCATTAGTTTAGAATAATAAATTAAGAAAAAGATATAGATAAAAGAATAACATAAAAAGATTAGTTGAAGCTTTTTATGTTGAATACATATATAGATAAAAAGAAACCCCCAACCGCAAGCGAAAATATTTTGAATTTGTTAAGTGTGGTCAGTGCTTTTGCTGTTCATTGTATAAACTTTCAAATCATAGAATAAAGTTCAATATAGCTATACAAAGAATAAGAAATTTTTCTTTGAGGGTAGATTTTTTTACATTTGTCTTTGGGCATATTTTACTCTTTAGAACAGCAACTGTGTAAAATACAGCTTGCACATAGTCTAAATTTTATCAACTTTATCTTGAAACTTTTGTTTAAATAGCAATGGGTTGCTATTAAAATTCACGGTTCCCCTTTAATCACTCTTCAGTATGTCATTGTACAGTAACACACATTCAGTGATTCCGATGGTTATAGTAATTTTCCCCCCTCCAAATATATAATAATATTTAAAAAATTTAACATAAATATAATTACATTTTAAAGAAAAAATTTATTACAATACAGTCAATTCACAAAAACTCAAAGTATAATCACTTGAATACTTCTTTAACTAAATTTTTTTGCCATGATCCTCTTTAATCCCATGTTCATTTTTCACTATATACTTCCTATGACTCCATTCCCTCCGCCCCCAAATAAGATGAGTTGTTCTTTGAAGCTAAATGAATGCCAATTCCTTTTCCAACCAACAACAAAGTGAAATATTCTTGCTTTTTTTTTAAAAATTACTACACAGTTGACTCAGATTGTCTTGGACAACAACTACTGGGTCTCTGAATGAAAAAGGGTTTAGGTTTATCATTTGCAGCCTAAAATCATTCACCAGGAGTTAGAAACGTGGAAGTGAAAATTAAAAATTCTGAGTTTAGAGAAAAGTTAATCGAATTAATGATGTGGAAAGTACTCAAAAAATGAAAAAATTTACCACTAAAATTCCACCAAATACTCGTTCAATAATTTTAAAATAGAAAGAAACCCTCCTAAAACTGCCATGAATGCATGAACCCTCATTCAAAAAGAATAAAAAAGTGTACCTTTCCAGAGGGGAAATAAGCTGTTTTTAAATGGCTGCAACAACATAGGAATTCGAATAATGCAGTTTCCATAAGCAGGATTTTGCTACTGCATAAAGCAAAGAATTTTGCAGATAAAGCAAAGTATTTTGCAGCTTTGTTGAAGAGTGGGAATTTTAATGCCCTGGGTGTCTCGAAAAGTTTATAACTAGACATAGCATCTATTTTTAGTCCTTCTACAGTGGAGCTATAAATATCTCTAATGAAGTATGTAAAGAATGAATTAACAAAACCCTAGCCAATTTGTTTCAAAGACACTTTAAAAAAGAAGTTCTTAAATTGGGTTTGTTTTTAAAATGTATTCTTTTATGTGATGATGATGTTCAAAGATTACTCAGGAGGCAAAATGAGCAAAGAGTGCCCAACTCTCCTAGTTGGAGGCAATGCATCAGGTACTAAAAAATTGGCTCCTTTATTGTATCAAAATCCCTGTTGTTTCAAAAATTTGAAAACGTTTTTTTTTTTTTTTAGAGTATAAATCTTGAGATCTTGAAATCCTTGTGAGGAAATTAGATAGAACATTTCATGCTAAAAATTAAAAAGTTATCCCCTTTGCTATAAATATACAGTGCACAGTTAGCAATAAACTTTCAGTTTCAGCCAAACATAACAAGGCTTCTGCTGATGGATCAGGGCTTCATAAAGTGTCTCAAGCAGTCTTATCACAAAAGCCTAGTCTAGAGAACAATAAACCATATTTAGAACAACTTTTCTATTTAGATTGATATGCTTGAAGCCAGGAGACTGATTACCTGTGCTTGGAATAATGATGTTAGTGAACAACTCTAAAAAATTCTTTTCCAAAGTGTGGATTTTTTTAAAATAAATCAACAATGAGAGAGGGCCTTTACCAGTGATTATAGAAGAACTTAATGGGATAGAATGTGAGTATTCAGATTTTACAAACTTTAAAGAAGATGCTGCTGTTTGCAGTGAAATTTCAGACAAAGAAGTTATACAATCTATCTTGGAAAAGAATCTCAAAGTTGGAATGTGACGGAAGAGAAGAAAATACAGAGGCACCAGCTCAGAGCATATCAAAAGCCTGCGTACTGTTTGAACTTCTTCAAAAATTCATAGAAAGCTGTGAAAGCGTGAATGCTTTTATATTTTTGCACCTCAAAAAACGAAGATTTTTTAAAATCAGAAACTTAAAAGTGCTCAATTCAACCAAAAATACTTTACAAAAATGCGAATTGTAAGTTTTATAATCTTGTTTATTTTCTTAAAATTTATTCTGTAGATTACAAATACTTTATTAAACCAAAAACCTATTTATTATCTATAATATCCATATTTATTATACACTAAAAATCAAAAAATGTGTAAAGTCACAGTAAGTTTAATTTCTGATAAGTCAAAGTTTTTCGTCAATCTCATCAAACTCAAGTAAATGTTAATAAACTGTATAAATACTGTATAAAATAATCACAACAATATTAAAATAATTAAAATGAAATCAAGAGTTTATATATTTAAAAAAAAAAAAAAAAAAAAAAAAAAAAAAAAAACAGAATTTGATGAATTTTAATTTTTTTTCAAATCTGCATTCATACTTAAATACTTTTTCAAAAGACATTAAAAAATTTTTGATTCCTAATATACAACTAATTAGGTATTATAATAAAACTTCAAGTACTGCTGTAGAAGCATTTTTTAAATGAATTTAAAGCAAAAAAAAAAAGAAGAAGAAAAGTTCTATCAGGTTTTTAAAAAGTTAAATCATGGTTTTGAGACCTATTTTATATTCTAAGCATTTCTATTAATAAAAAGTCTTTTCTTCTTCTGAAACTTTGAATTGAAAAGAAAAAGTAATTAAAAATAATTCATTCTCTATTTTTCTTTAGAACGATTTACTATATATTTATTTTTTTAAAATAACATTGCATACAATTTCCCACATTTATTTACTATTACATACTATGTTTTTGTGTCTTCCTTTAACTTACTAATCAAATTGTTAATAATGCCTCGTTTGACACAAGATTAGAAGCAAATGAGGCATATATAGAAGATAATAGTAAGATTTTTAAAGAATATCATAGCAAAATTATAAATAAGAATGTCTCTAAAAAACAGTATATGGATTATTATCAGTGTTTATGGTTTAGAAGTCAATACTATGGTCGAAGCAATAACACCCATATAATCAATTTGACACAGTATAGGGAGGAAAAATTGAAACTTCTATTTACAAAATATATCATTTTATGATATCTTTATAGTAAGAATCAGGAAAAAGTAATGTAAAGTATTTCAGAAATTTATTTAATAGTTTGTGAATTGAAATGTTTTTATTTCTCTTAGAACACCTTTTTCATGTATAAAAAAAATAAAGGTTAAAATATAAGCTGTTTATTTGTCTATTCTGTTCTAATTGTCATTAGAACAGAATATTTTACCATTTTGTATATACACATTCAAAAGTTTTTGGTAAATAAATTCTTGAAACAGTATATGTTTTTCCTGTTTACTTTCATAGTTAGTTTAAAAAAGAAATACTATACAAAAAAACAGTTTCATATTTAAAAACATTAATATGATAAAAGCACATAACTTGAAAAAAAAACAACTATTTCTACACAAATTTTAAGTGAAATCTAAAAGGTAATCATTTAAAAAGGTAGAAAAACTTACATCATTAGATATAATGGATAACCTAACTTCAAGAGAGGGTACTTTGAATAATCGCTTCACAAGAGCTTTTAACTTCCCAATGGTCATTTCCGCTTGAAAAAGAAAAGAAATATGCATGAAAAAATTATGCACATTACATAAATTTAGCAAGTAAATTTATGCACTTTCATAACATTAATAATCTTCACAGTCAGATAATAAAATTTAACATTTTAAATTAATTTCAGCAAGAAAAACTAACCTCAAAAGTTTGTGAGCAATAGATTGTGAATTGGTTTCACATTAAAAAAAAAAATAAATACATAATATGCTTTAATTATAAAAGTTGAATAACAGGAATTTGTAGCATATTTTAAAAGAAAAGTAACGTTTATTATATTTTTCTTTTTGCTTATAAAAGAACTGGGTGATTCAAAATTTCTTCCCATATAAAAATGTATCTAACTGTAAGATCAATACACAAACTTGAATTGTGTCTGTTTTTAAAGAAAGTTTTATACAATTTAAAAATGAGCTATACATTAAATACAGACATAATTCAACTTAACTTATATATATTTTACATTTGTTTGATATGTTTACTCATAATCACAGTGTAGTTCTAACAACACACTAAATCAAGTTTCTAACAACTTTGTTAGGCCAAAGGTAGACTATTTTATATAATTAACTGGTAGCAGTTTAGTGAGATAAGTGTTTCCAGATAAAGAAAGATTATTCGATTCGCAATAGTTTCTAAAACTACAATCCATGGTTAGGAATGTTAAAATAAGACATTTCCACAATAAGAAAATTTATATGTCATAAAAAATCAAGACTAGGGTTGCTAAACAATACCAATTTAAAAATTAAAAAAACTTTTACATTTAGTGTGTGATGCCTTTCAGCTCTATTCATAAGTTTCTATTTATTACTGCCTTCTTAAACTAGAGAGAGAATAATAAATTCCCTGGTGACAAAAGCAACATTTTTCAAACTGTTTAAAATAGTTTGTGAATGCAGGGATTAATTTAGAATTTCTAACTTGATTACCCACTTTTGAGAAAAATTTTAGCGAGATTTTATTTTTGTGAACAATTTTAGCTTGTCATAGTTATCTGTGAGAAAATATCTTCAAAAGTAAAGATAAAAAAGAAAAATAATAGTTTTGAAGGAACTGTTTTTTTTAATAATATAAAACTATTGAGATGTTTGCTTACAACTTTTTATAACAAATACTTATTTAACATGAAATTTACAATTAATACACATACATATTCACAATTAATTCAAATCTTCATTACTTTACAATACAAATCTTGGTTACATTTTTTCACAATTAAAAAATTTAATAATATGCACATTATTACCGAGCATATGAACATATGTAGTAGAGTAAAAAAAAAAAAAATAAAAAAAAAAACCCAGAGTAGGACAATTACAAATTATTAAAAAATAAAACAAAAATTTTATTTTATTAGCCTTCAAAGTACTTTCCTACTGCACCCTCACACTTCCTCCAGAGATCGTATAACTGTTTGAAACACTCATGGAATCCATTTTGTGAAAGATTCTCAAGTTGCTTCCTTGCATTCACGATCACATCATCTGAATCCACAAAACAGTGACCCTTTAATTTTATTTTCAGTCACTGAAACAGGTAAAAATCCACTGGTTCTGGGTCGGGAGAATAAGGAGGGGGTTCTAGAGTGGTAGTACAGTGTCTGGCAAAGTACTTTTTCACGATCAAAGCGCGATATGGGAGAGCATTGTCGTATTAAGGAAACTAATCGTTTTTGCCTGAATGCATCTAGTAGTCGTTTAAGGATCTCCACGTAAAGTTCTTTATTGATAGTTTGGCATTCAAGAATAAATTTCCAGTGAATGACACCCTCATAATCGAAAAACGCCTCCAACATCCCTTTCCCTAGGCTTTTGTCCAAATGAGATTTTTCCTTAAATGATGATGTTTTTGCTTTCCATTTCCTTGACTAACGTTTTGTCAGAGGGTTGTAGAGAAAGCACCAGATCTCATCACCTATTAAGATTCTCTTTAAGAAGCTGTCATCTTCATCAGCCATGTCAATTTAATTTCTGTACATGTTCACTCTCACTTCTTTCTGTTCAGGTGATAATATTTTTGGAACCATGTGCAAACAAATATGATGCATTGTTCAAATCATCATAAAGAATGCTGTGAGCACTCCCATGTGAAATTCCAAATTCAGAGGCAATAGCATTAATGGACAATCGTCTATCCGCACGGATGATTTTTTTGAACGTGCTTAATATTTTCTTCTGCGGTGAAAGAGGAGAGGCGCCCAGTTCGAAAATCATCTTTGATATTTGTGCGACCTTCACAAAAACGCTTATGCCACTCGCACACAGTCGTTTTTTTTCATAACTTAGTTTCCGTTTGCTTTCGAGAGTGTCAGAAGGAGATTTCCAGAGCAAAATGCAGAATTTAATGTCTACACGTTTTAAAGATGACATTTTAAAGTCAGATGAATGACAAATTCGTTTTGTCAGAAATGACCTGCAACTAAGAACCACAGCATCAGAAATGAATTCCAGAAGTTTGTCTGTTTTCGTTATTAGTGCTACTAACCTCTAAAATAAATATTTCCCCTCCAACGAACACCTACGTGAATGCAGACGACCATTCCGGAAAATTATTGACTCTCGTAAATGATATGAAATAGTTCATGTAGGTAGAAAACAGTTTGAAAAAAATTCTAATTAGTTATCTGCAATTTGCAGAATTTTTAAATATTGTGATAATTTGATTTGCTTGATCATTTGACAGCTTTTTAGGGTCGTTATATGAAAAATTAATGATTTTGTAGTGACAGTCTCTCTACAAAAGTTGTTGATGCGAGCAGCATTACACTTAGGCTTAATAACTTCTTCAGTTTTAGGAATTCATCCCAGATAGTGCTCTTTCTTTACATGATATGCAATTTTCAAATCGTGTGAATACGAATCATGATTTCTAAATTACAGGAATACGAATCACGATGAATGTTTTTTAAACTGCAAGAAGATAAGTCACAAGGTATGATTTTTAAACCACATGAACACGTATCACGACATATTATTTTTAAATATCGTGAATAGGAATATGCGATTCTTAAATCTCGAGAAAACGAACTGCGACGTATGATTTTGAAATTGTGTGATTATGAATCGCAATGTGATTTTTAAATTTCACGAACACGAATCGTCATGTGTTGTTTTTAAATCGAATACAAATTGTGATGTGTGATTTTTTAGTTGCAAAAAGAAGAGTCACAATGCATGATTTCCGAAACATGTGTATAGGAGTCTCGATATGTGATTTTTGAAACTCGTGAAAATGAATAACGATGCAAGATTTTTAAATATCGTTAATACCGAACGTGATGTGTGATTTTTAAATCGCGTGAATGTGAATTTTGATGAGTCATTTCTAAATTGTGAGAAGAACATATGAGCCATTAAACTTTAAAAATATTTTTTATTCAATTATTTTTGTGGGAAAGGGCAACGCGTTTAGTAAAAATTTACACATCCCATTTTTTTTTTCTTCTCGGAAGGTGCTGATTTTTCTAGAAAATTACAAATTTTGTAAAGTACTGTTTTTGCCAGGTTGATTTTTGTGAAAGTATCGACAAACGGTAGTAAAATAAATCTGTATTAGGCCCTGGAATGTACACATAATTTTATGTTTTGAAAATCGATATACTATTGTGTAAGGGCAATAGACAGTGATAAATAGTTTAAAAAACTAAAAAAAAGTTTTATTTTAATAACTGGGTATAATTTATAAAAAATAACAAAATAATACCAAGAAATCAATATAAAATAATTTATTTAATGATTAAAAGTGAAAAGAAACAAAATAAGACAAAAAAAGCTTTATGAAAATATTTTTTAACCAACCAGTTTCCAATTTTCTCTTAGTCAACAAGGATCAGTGTTGAACTTGTTGCAAACAAAAATTGTTTACCTAGGTCATGGACTACAAAACGCTGTGGATCAGAAGATTACTTTAAAAGTAATCTAAGGGTTGACCTTACTTGATATAGTTAAAAAAACTTTATTACATTGAGTTCACATAATTATTGGCAAAGATTGAACATTAAAATTTAATGTTATTCTTTACTTCAATATTTAATATAAGAGAAAATAACTATTTGTAAAAGAGTACTTTATAATTTCAATTATTAATCAATAAAATTCTAAAAACAAGTCTCATGGAATTTGTTCTATGAAATAAATACTGTAAAAAAAGTTATTAGATGCTTCGGCACTTTTACTACATTAATCTTCATAATATAAAAGTCAAAAAATTTATTATGTCATGTTTTGACAGCTGCCTCATAAGTTATATAAAATCAAGCTATTAATTTTTAGAAAAAATTTTAAACTTTAAAATTATACATGTCATAAAAGTATTTTGTAAATCGGCAAAAAAAAAAAAAAAGAATAGTGTTACCATGGATATAAATTACCTGGTAATTTTTTTGAAAGCTGAGCTTTGCTTGGATTTGATGGGCAGAAAAATTGAACAACTACATTGAGTTAAGAAAGTAAAGCAAGAAATTGTCTTATATTTTAAACTTAAAATGATATAAATATCAAAATAAATAATGTAACTAGAATTCTAAAATAATGTAGTAACTAGAATAATGAAATAATGCAAGAATACAATAAATAATGCAACTTTTTAAACATGATTTTAGATAAATGCCCCTTGTTCATGTGTATGAAATTTTTTTCATATTTTTACATTTTTGTATTAAAGTTACCATATTTTACCAATTAAAGAAAAGGGTTGAGTGGTATCAAAAAAAGGATACAGACTAAATTATCTTTAATTAATGTGCTTTTAACTTTAAATTCATTTTCATCAGGAATACCATGTTCTGAAAAGAGATATAAAATATTGATTATATAAATGTAATAAACACACAAAATAATATGTAATCTAGCATGCAATTTACATGCTGCAATCAATTACATTTTTAAAGAGCATTTACAACTTTTAGAAATGGTGATATTTGTACAGATGGAAAAATTGAAATAATAAATTATAAGTGAAAAAGTTTGAAGTCTTTTTTTTTTAAAAAAAAAAGGGGGGGAATATAATAATGAAAACATGTATTTTTTCACTTATGAAGCTGAGAAATACTTTTAAACCAAAATACACACATTTTTATAACATGAATATTGGAAAATTTTTCCCCTCATGTTTATTCAATTATTATTATAAATCATTAAAATGAAATTATTTCTTTTAATGAATTACATATATTTTATAATCTTTGAAAATCAAAACAGGGACTAAGTCTTAACTTTCACTTATAATTGTTCTCACAATTTTCCAATGGACAATTAATTTATTCCGCAACATTTAAGGTTTAAGCCCAATCTTTCAAAATGTACATCGAATAATTATGATACGCAAAATTTCTGCAAAAAAAAGGAATATTAGAGCCATAAAGTTAGCTTAGTGCAATGATTAAACAGCTTTTGTACCATAAGTGTTATAAAACAATAAAATTTCAAGAGCTATATATTCACTTAATTATGAGAACATTTATTTATCTAAAAAACTTAAAACCATCTTATTATTTCACTAATTTTATTCTACTAAACTTATCATAAGTTATAAAAATTGCACAACACTTTTGGTTTTAAGTTTAATAAGAAAGTTTGTAACTATTACAATTAAATGACAAAGGAAATCTTTACTTTAGATAATTTATAAAAACCATGATGTCAGAATTTTCTGCAGCTTTAATTTCAATACATTATTAATACAGCATAAATTAACGCATAATTATTACAGCATTGACATTAGGGGTAAAATATATATATATATATATATATATATATATATATATATATATATATATATATATATATATATATATACATAAAAATAATAGTAATATTCCAAAAATAATAATTCAATTGTAAAAAGGTATAAAAAAATAAGTTTGCATTGTTTAATGAATGGCTAAAAATTAAAGTCTATTTTTAAAAAATATGGAAAGAGTTATTTGTATAGTTGAAAGTCAAAACATTTAGATACCATATCTTGTCACTGTATTGAAAGTAACAACATAGATTCTAATATTTTATTGTTTTTCTTCCCTCTGTCTAGAGGAACATCAAAAAAAAAAAAAAAAATTCATTTTTACAGAATTACACGAAAATCAAGGTTTACGAAAGATAAGAGAGATTAATCTAAATTATTCATAAAGAAAGCTTAATTTATGCAATAAAAAATTTTACATTTTGAAAATAATAGACCAAAGAAAAAGCTTGTTTTAATCATGAACCTTACAATTTATTGATTAGAAAACTTATTAAATCGCAATAGTCAAGAAAGATTTAGAAATGTACTTTTTCTTTGTATATATAAATATTACACTTGGCTTTTCTTAAACTCTTTTTCACTCTTATAAATTTTTTAATAAGCCAATTAGGTATATATGTTAAACATAAAATCTGCAATTTTGAAAAAAAAAATTAGACATTACCAGAAATAATTTCATAGCTTAATGTTTTGCTAAAAACGATAGACACCAACTCGAAACACACATACTGCACTAAGTAAAAAAAAAGGGGGGGATGTACCATAAATAAATTTTCTAAAAACTAAAAAACTCTGAAGTGTCATAAGGACATTTATTATATATACAGATATTTTTTTTGTCTGAAGAGTTTGATACGTCTGTGATTTTGTCTGAAGAGTAATATACTTGTACAAGCAGAAATTTACATTCTAGTAAGAAATTTCATAATTAAGAATTTATTGTGCAAAAAAAATAAATAAAAAATCCTTTTCAGGAATTAGAATACTGTTTTTTATTGATATAAAAGATTGTATTGAGGATTATTACAAAATTAAATGATAGGTCAAGTGTGAAAGCCCTAGCAATGAAAACAGTACTTGGTGTAGAAATATTATTCTGAAAGGAAATTAATAAAAAAGAATAGCAAAAAGAAATTTCTTTTAAACTAATTTTTTTTTTTTTTTTTTTGGGTTTCAATAAACATTCCCATAGTTTCACCATTTGTTTAAAAAGTTTCTTTTACAGACAATTTATATTTTCATTGCAATATAAAACAAGAATTCTTTACTTTTGAGTAACTCTGGATAGGTTGGATGCAAAGTTAGAAATGGAGATGCTGATTTACTGTGTATTTCACATTTACTACAATCATCTAGAAGCCAATCTTTGTAGAATTTTTTTATGTAATCCAGTTCAGCTCCTCGTCTCTCTGATCTTTCTACCTAAAATGCATAAACATACATAAGTACCTTAACATCTAACAAGCATAAACCAAAATTACTTAAATTAGAATAAAACATTATTACAAAGGAGCATATCCAACCAGATCCTAACTTTAAACATATTGATAAACAATGACCTCGTAATTACTTTATTACTAGGTCCATTCATATATAATAATAATATGATTATTATTTAATATAATAATAATAATAATTATTATTTACAGCTAATAACAATCAGTAATAATAAATCAGTATCAACAAAAGAACTCGATCTTAGAATTTTTTTAAAGTTTTATTTACCTTTTTATAAACATTTTATTTAAACAAGTACTATTAATTTGCTTGTTAGGAAAAAAAATTATTAGAATCCTTTTTCAAAATTGTGTTTGAATAAGTTTTTATAATCTAATTAGTGTTATAAAAATCTATAATAACACTAAGGTTTATTCAATGTTATTAATATTGTTGTGTAACATTATTTATGCTCTTTTATGTTTATAAGTACCCATTAGTAATGCAACTTCCACGAAGATTAAAAACTACTATCTAAAATCTCTGTTAAATAAATTTATGATTATAATTAAGATCCAGATTTTGATGACATTTGCACTTTGTTTGAAGCATTTTTGGACAATCTTTTAAGGCATTTTTGGACATTTTATTTCTTTTTTTACAGTATTTTTTTAGATTTTTAAAGTATTTGTTAAAATTGTGGGGCATTTTTATTTTTTGCATTTTTTAAGTTTTTGAGACATTCTCTTTTTTTAAAATATTTTTCATGTTAATATGCTTTCGAATTTTGTTATTTTAGTATATGCACTTATTTCAAACTTTTATGTATGTATTGCATTGCTTCATATGTATTTTGACATTGTTGAAAGTAATTTTAAGGAAGAAAATATTTTAGGCTTGTCTCTTAAACAAAAGGGCATTTTTTGCATTTTTAAGGGCTTTTATAAGCATTTTTTGGGTCATCAAAATCAGGGTTCTAATAAAAATGTAATTAACTGTAACCTATTTGATATTTCAGTACAAATAATGAACAGTGCTTTGGTAGGCAAATACAAGATTTCAACTATTAGCATCTTTCTATTAGATAATTTGTTTGGAAAGAATATTACAGCATGTGAAGTACAGAAATAAGCAGTTGAAAAAAAAAAAAAAAACATTCAATAGAAGTTAGCAAATTTTTAATAATTATCTGGACAAAAGAAAAAAAGGGGAAAAAAGAAAAATAATAATAATAAAAATAATAATAATAAAAATAACAAACAACTGGGGAAAGAAAAAGAATTAATTAAAAAAAAAAAGAAAAAAGGATAAAGTTTTTTTAAAAAACCGGAAAATAAAAGATATAATCTTTTCATCAGCCCACACGATTATATCCGTAAAAAAGAGTGCTTTCTAATATTGTATCAATATAGCCGAAGCAAAATATATCAATACAATAGTGTGAGGAGCACTCAAAATTTTTTTTACAAAAATTACGATAAAAAGAATTAAACACAATAAGTAAAAATAACATGTCAAAACAGAAAATAAAATATAAAGAAAGAGCAGAATAAAACAAAATCTATAAAGCGAGTAACGAAATAAATTGAACTTACTTGAACGGGAAATTTTTCATTTCTTGAAATATATATATATATATAATTTTTATTTCAATATAAAGAAAAATCAGACAAAATAATAGTGTACCTCAGTCCTATTAAGTCTTTCCAGATTTTGAATTTTGGCAATAATGTACTGCCTGCAAGTTTCAGGACTTTCCAATGAAAGAACAGGATTATTGGTTACCACAAGATTTTTCAAACTGATAAGTTTATTCAATTCACTAATATCTTGCCACTAAAAATAATCATAAGTAAAAAAATAAATAAATAATCAATGCTGAATAGTTTTAAATTACAATGCATGAAATACGTAAAATCTTAAAAATCTTTTGATCCGGAAATCAAACTCTTACAAATTCTGATGCAGTATCCAAGATATGAAGAAAAACAAGATATGTAAAATTAATGCAAATAATAATTTATTTTATGAAATCAGATACATAAAACACACTACCTCAGAATTTTCTATGGAGTTAAGATTTCTTAAAACAACTGTAAACTGGAAAATACAGTGCCAATAGTATATTCAGGAGACCAAACAAAGGTTTCAGCTTTTTAATGTTATTTACGTCTGTTTTGTCACATCATTAAAACTTATTGTACTCAGCAAAATATTTTTGTACTCACATAAAAAAAATCATCTGCATAAAGATAATTTTATGCAAAAATAATTTTTAATAATCTTACATTGTTTTTGATTTTTTTAGTTTAATAACAATTAATAATTTTAATTATAAGACATACAATTTTCAAGCACTGAAATAAAGTAATTTTAAATATCAAAATCTGAAAATTCAATAGCTGTTAAAGAATAAAAAATTCAAAAATAAGACTTTTTAATTATTTTCCCAAAAGCCATTCATCCAGTTTCATTTAATATTTTTTTTTTTTTAATTATAAAAAAAATAGAGTCGGACCTCTATTTAACTAAGTCACTAAATCCTGAAAAAAAGTTCGTTATATAGAAAATTCGTTAAATAGAAAATTACCTTTTGAAATACTTACACAAGACAAAACAGGTTTTAAGTTCAGACACACTAGAAATAATTAAAATTGCAATTGGCACACCTTTATCTCGTAAATTATTATCTATTATTTATTTTATAAATCTTAACCATAAAAGAAATCTGAATCCATAAGAAGTAAGAATAAAACAAAACATTATCCAGTGTTACACTATCATGCTACATATATTTTCCACTGAATAAAAAAGCTAAATTTTTATATATTAAAATTATTGCTCCATTCATTATAAAAGTAATTTAAAGCATACATTATCGCATGTGTTCTTAATTTTAATTGCTACTGATAAAGTCCGTTAATTTTGTCTGAGTTTTTCGTTTGAAAAAGTTTTTTTTCTCATAATAGGTCTCGCATTTTTGTAATGCACCAAAAACTTCTTCAGGAGTATTCTCATCAAACTGCAAGCCACGTCGAATTGTTTCAATTGATTTTAACATTTAATCATATGAAGGTTTGCTAATTTCTTCATCTTCCTCACAATTTATGGCTGTATTTTTATTTTTCACACTGTCCAAAATATTCGATTCGGTTAATGTTTCGGTGGTTTCAACTTCAGAATCAATAGAATGAACATAATTAATCAGTACATCAACATTAATTTTGTGGTTCTCTCTTAGCTGTACCATATTTTTTTATGTTCTTCTAAAGGAATATCATCCTCGTCCTCCACACTTTCCAAATTCTCAGCGTTGACAAAGAATCCAGCTTTAGCAAAACTGTTACGAGTAGTACGATCTGTAACGTCATAGCTCCATGCTTTAGAAATTTCTGTCATGCTTTCTTGTAAATTGGTTTTTGGCATGGATTCCTGTATGAAATGCAAACAAAAAGGGAAAGGAATTTTACTGATTTCTCTGAAAGTTAAGTGGATGCATGCGAAAATCAATTCAAGATTATTTTCCTCATAAAATGAGTTAGCAAATTTATAATTTTATCAAATATTTTGGGAAATAGGGAAAGTAGATCTCAAAAAAAAATAAATAAATAAATAAATATTTCGTTGAATAGAAAATTTACTTCGCTATTTGGAAGTTATTTTACGATGAAATTTCCAAAATGTTCTTGGTTCCACGAAAAAATTCGTAAAATGGAAGTTCGTTAAATAGAAGTCCGACTGTAAATACAAAAATTAAATTAATAAAAACATGTATAAATATTAAGAGCAAAAGTATTTTTACTGATGTAAGTAGTTGCAGAGATAAGGAGAAATCTGAAAAAGCATTATATAGAACAAACTTTCTAACATTATGTTCTAAATAGTATTCTAATAGTATAATCTAATAGTATTCCAATAGTATAAAATAGAAATTTAAATTCTTCAAGACAAATGAATGTCTATTCCGAATAAATACATTTCCCTGTCCAATTTTATAGTTTGAATTATTATTTATGGAGTAACCGACACTAACTAAATCATTGAGTTGTAAAACCAGTAGCTTTTTAAAATCAAATTTGCAAGAAAGGCATCATTACAATAAAACATATCGAAACCATCCCTTTATAAAATCATTATCACTGTTTTATAAAATCAAAAGCAAATATTTTTAGAATAAGAAAAAACTCTACTTTTTCTTGTTTACTTGTTTTTCTTGTTCTACTGATTAGAATTTTCTTTTTTTGAAGTTTTGAAAGCATATAAACAATAAAGTTCATTTTGTCTTCTATGAACAAAAAGAACTAAGTAACTAGTGTAGATTGCACTTCTTAAGGAAATTAAAGGGCGAGTTAAAAAAAATTATAAAAAGGGAGTGTAAAAGAATCTAAAACAGTTAATGAATTAAGAAAAGTTATCGTCTTTCATTATTCAACGTCAATGATCATCATTAATTCAATAACCTAAATCTATCTGCAATGAATGTCAGAAAAACGCTAAATATTTTAAAATGAACTTTACAGCAAAGAAAAGAAAATACTGAAAGTTACAAAAACTTTTATAAGCTTTCAAACCATGTTTAAACTTTAATTTTAAAAATTAAACAAATATGCTACTATTTTAAAACCCTTCTGGATATAAAAAATGTAGCTCATTTTTATTAAAAAGTAGATTCAGAGGAAATAAAATTTAATTTTAGTAACCAATTTAACTTTCAGGGAATTTGTAAATTGCAACTCCGATCTTTAATTTTTTTAATTTATAAAATCAACTGTCTTATAAAATCATATATTCTAAGAGCGAAAGTGATTTTCATGGGGGGTGGTACTATACTGTATTTACTGTACTGTACTGTACTGCTAGCACTGTATAAGGACACTGTTCTGCATTTACTTGAGAGTAATATTAGTACATATTAGAAGGGCTTCTCAAACTATTAAGATTGCATATGATTAGATTAAAATTTATTAAAAGTGTAACATTTTATATTGCCCACCCTATATACACATAGAGTTCTCTTATGGACAGAAAAGGGTGGGACGTTTACTCTCAGAAACAGGCACTTTGAAAAGGTTACATTTAAGATAGTTAAAATTTATCAAAATATGTAATATTATGAAATAACTGAATTTGATCATTAATTTTTAAATTACTCCTTTATAATATTTTATGCGTATATTTCACGAAGTAATTCACATTCATTATCAAGATAACAGAAAAAGTTGAAGCTTTTGAAAAATAAGCAAGGCAAGCTAATAAAGGCAAGCTAAAAGACAATAAATTTTCATTTAAAAAAAAAGGATTAATTGATGAATAACTTTAAAGCTTTTATTTTACATTTTAAACTGAAAATTATGAGAAAATAAATATTTAAAGGGGCATTTTTAAATAAAAAGGTATTTATTAAAAAATTAATTCTGAGGCAAAATCTCATGCTAATTTTAGCTATAAAACTAGACAACATAAGAAAAATCTTACTAAAATGAAGAAATGAAATTATAGTTAAATAATTATCAATAATAAAATAAATCAGAAATGGACATTAACACAGGTTAAAAAACCAATCTTTTCCTGAAAAAAAAAAAAAAAGATAGTGCTTTTAAGGGAAGGCGGCTTACTTTTACAAAAAGGGCAAGGAAGGCGCAACAATAAAGATCCAAGGGGAGACGGGGCAAGATGTCCTTCTAAAACTGCTTAGGGAGAACACTGTATACACATATTTATTAAAATGTTACTATAAATTACATAGATTGCAAATAAATGACTAAAACCCATACCTTTTTTAACCAATTATTCTTTACAAATAAAGACTCTAAATTTCGAAATAATTCTGTCTTCTCTAGTGGTGAGACAGCAATAAATTCTATAGAACATAATTCTATATTATCTAACTGCAATTCTTTCAAGCTAAAAAAGAGAAATACAAAATTACTAGAAACAATTATTAAAAAAAAAATTTAGCGCATAAATTCTAACTAGCAGAGATTAAAACTAATAAAACAACCGATAAAAACTTTGTTGCCCAGAAGTTATTATAAGAAATATTATACTGAAGTATGAAAGATAAAAATAAAACAAAATGTTACCTCTGTAAAATGCCTAATTTGCATATTTCACTCCAGCTAATGATACAATTATTGTTCAAACTTAAACAGCTCAAATTAGATAAGATGGAATACAATGGACAGTCCAGGTTAGAAATATAATTATCTTTAACAGATAAGTTTTCAATATCAGGCCACATCATAGCACAAGTAAGTATCTGAAGAAGTAATAAAAATATATATTAGAAGCTAAATAATACAAATTGTTTGACAAAAAAAGATTAAACACTAAAATATTAAGCAGATTTCTACAAATTGAATTTTAGAACAGAAATGGTATACATATAAGAAACGAATACCATTTCTTATGTATTCGATTTATTGCAAAATTGAAATGCTCAAAATTAATTTATGTAGTTGAAGAAAAATTAAATAAATAAATATAATTTAATGCTTTACTCTGAAAAAACTAATACAAAATGATACAAAATATATTTTGTTTATTGTGATTAAAATAATCAAATAAAATGTATTACACCAAGCAGAACCAAATTACATATAATAAAATACTAGCAGATATACAATCGAATCCTGCTATAATGAATCTGGCATATAGTGAACATTTGGTTGCAGTGCACTTTTTTGGTGATCCTGTCAGAATTCCCACTTAACTAATGTTAATGTGCTTATAGAGAACAGCTGAAAAATCGGTAATGGACTCGAATTTCACGTGCATAGATTTTTTCCTCCTCCATTAATTTTAAACTTGCAGGAATTGGAACTACAAGTAATAACCTTTCTTTACATTGTGTAAATGTTATACTTTTATCTTCATCACCTTTAACTACGGCAAACAAGCTGTTAAACAGCATATTTTACTGATTCTCTATCCCCCTTCAGATACAGAAACACACCTCTATTCTTTTCTTTCAGCAAACTTTTGATCTTCATTTTCTTCTAATTAGGAATATTAAAGGATATAAAAAAAACTTGAATGTTTGTTAATGTTGACAGCTCTTTTCCGACATTTATATTACACATTTTTTTCAATATATTTCTCTTCACTTTTTGTTTTAGAAGCCAGACATAAAAAGGTTTTAGAGATTATTTTCTTGGTTTTAAGGTTGAGAGACTGTAAAATTTGGTCTATATCCGACATATACCTAGGGAGGGCTTTGGCTCTAAGTAATCCTATGTAACATGGTCTCAGGTGGGTTTGGACCTCAAAAAACAAGCACAAACTCATCTCTAATATATATATATAAACAGAATCTTGGGAAATTTTTTATACAGATCAAAATTTTTTAGTGAAATAATACAGATAAACAGCAATTTGTTGTGTTTGTAGGAAATCTGTAAATCACAACCAAGAACAAATTTTGGGATTCCGAATTAAAGGATTTAAACTACATTAATTACAACAGTAAAGGATTAAACTAAATAAATTATATACATCATTAAAATAATATCAAACACATAAATTTTTCAATATAAATGGTATACACGTGAGAAATGAACCTTAACAAATTCTAAAAATCTATATAATATATAATTTTAGAAATCTATGTAAAGCAAAAACAATAAAATGCATAAAAAATTTACAAATTTTTTATACCATACCTGTGTAAATGGAAAAGGAATATAGCACTAATACCACATATAAGTACTGCATATAATACTTAATTTCAAGAAATGCTAAACAAAAATAGAACAAAAATAACATGGTACCATATAGAATTTTCTGGAAAATTGAATGGAAATAAATAAACATACTTTTCGCCAATCATAAGCCATATCATTTATCACAAGTGTTTTCACATTTTTATAACAATCAAGGTGTTCAGGAGATTCAGGTATTTGCAATCTATTTTTACTAAAAGAAAAAAAAATTAAGAAGGAATTAAAATATACGTATATACTATTAATGTAGTTAGGCACTAACACAGTACCATATAAAATCACAAGAACATTTTTAAACAAATTTGACCAAATGTAGTGTTCATACATACAATAACTTTATAAACGTCCCAAAAGAATAATATTAAATTGTGCTGAAGTAGAAATTTCTCTTTTAGGTATAAAATTTAATTTAAATTGCTTAAATTTAAAACTTGAAAATAGATTTAATAATAAATATGTGAGAAAAAATTCAATTTTCTCTTCTTTTTTTTAAAATTAAAATAAATGTATTATGTAGAATTAATTATTTTAATGTTAAAAAAATAAAAATTCGTTTAAATTTGATGAATTAAAGCCTAAAATAATTATTAGTAAAGCCACAATAAAAATGTCAAATATTTTACCTTTTAGAATTTTCATAACATTATTTACATCTTTTCCCTCATAAACATCATCAAAAAAATGAATTGATAAATTTACCAGCAACAAAAACACACTAAGATTTGAATCATGAATGAACAAACATTATTTACATTTTTTTTAATGTATGCAATATAATCTTTGGACATATAGTAGACACTAATACAGTAACCACTTAAGATATACAAGAATAAGATTCTTAAATTGTAGATATGTTTTATATACTATGTAGATGTATTTAATATATCTATCTAAACCTTGCATAACCTCCAGCAGATACAAGGTACAAGGCTATGGAAAAAATGGAGAAAAAAAAATTGTTTTTAATAAATATAATAAAAATTTAATACAGATAATGATAAGGTAATAAATAAGATGAATAGCAAATAATTAAAAATATGTATAAAAAAAAATAAGTAACAGAAGAGAAACAATTATATTTATAGTTTGCTTGTTAAATATATCATTTTTATGACAATCTTTGCAACGGAGAAGAACTCTGATAAGCAAAATTGTTAAAAAGTAGTATGGTGCCGAAAAAAATTAAGAGTAAAATATGTATCATTAATAAATATCACAATTTGGATGAAACCTTTACAAAAGCCTTTCGATAGAACCCCAATACAAAAATAGTAAATTTAGAGTTCAAAATGTTTAATTATGTTTAAATAACAATGTTTAACTATGCTGCATAACAAAATAAAAAGCATTAGAAGCTTGTTAGATTAAACATCCCAGCGGATAATTGAAATGCACCAGCATAATCTAAACTGGAATAAGTAAAAAATAACAATGGTTTGTTTTACATTGATGTCTGACGATGCACCATCAAAACATAAGTGATTCAATTGAAATAGCAATATGAAGTAAGATCAAAGTAATAGTAATAAAGAAAAAATTTTCTTCTTCAAATCAATTTATCACTAATCTTACAACTATGGCATTCTGTATCAAGCTAAAACAAATTTTAAGAAAAACAATACATAAAGAAGAAAAGTATTACCTGAAATTATACAATTGATATTTTAGATTAATATATAACTAGAATTTTTTTAAGCTATTAGAAATTTTGAATATGTAATTTGAAATCTCGATAAATAAACAAATATATAAAAAGGAAAAAATTTTTTTTTGCATTTGCATTATACAAACACTGAAATAAAAAAATTTTCAAGGAAAAAAAAGTTAGATAGCTTCAACTTACGAAAGGATGAGTGTATCAAGGGAAGGTAATTGTTCAACTATCTCATTAACAGATTTCCAAGATGAAAGCAGATTTTGAGATAAATCCAAGTCACGAACATTTGGTATTAATTCTTTCAACTCATTTGCTTCTCCTGAACCATTAATTAGCATTTTTGACAGTACAACATTAGTCAAACGATGGAAGTCACTGAAAACATTTTTAAAAACTATAATCAAATAAGGATATACTTAAGGCTCATTTATATTTTCAATGACTAAATTATAACACAATATTACAATAGTATAAGTACATTAAAACTACATAATATATTAAGAAGCAATAGGTATTATAAGACAGCAATATGATTGCGAGAAATATTAAATAACAAAACTTGCTGTGGCACCTATATGTACAATACAGTTGACTAAATTTGCAACCTTTTATGGATTTATTTATTCTTATTTTTTGTCCCTATGACAGATCATTGTTTCACAATAATGTTTCAATTATTTGATTAATATTATTTCTTTCAAGGCATAAATAAGACTTAGATAATACTATTACATTGATTTTCTTAATAAAACAGCTTTAAAAAGTGCTAAAAACTAATTCAACAAAAATTTTAAATAATAATAAATATATCCGACATACTATTAAAAAAATGAATAAACAAATGTTTTATATAAAAAGATTATTACTTTTAAACATAATAAATATGACGAACAAAACATTTTCATTTCAGTAAAAGAGTTTAGAAATCCCCGATTAAAAATTCTGTGCAAGCTGAGAAATGGGTCCTTACTGGTCTGGATATTTTGGAGTCCAGACCAAATCCATGAAAAACACACCTTCATTAAAGCAAAAAAAAAAAAAAAAAAAAAAAAAAGAAAACAATGTAGATAAATCACAAATATAACTACAAAAATGGATATACTATAGTTTTGACTCCATAAGCAAGAAGCTCCTTTAGTGTCTCAACACAAAATAATAGAAGAGAAGTAAAAAGCAGACACGTGCAAAGTGGTTTAACCAATAGGGACAGAGCGATAAGTTTGAACAAGATAATAAAAAAAAAGCGATCAGAAACAGGTGTGAGGGGATTTGGCAGGGTCTCCAGGGTGCAATAAATTAATTATAATAAACTTCAAAATAATGGAAAATGGTAAGAGAGATCTTTAACTAAATTATTAAAATTTTTCAAAATATAGAATGATTTTAAACAATTAAGTTTGATAGATGAAAAGTAGTGTTGAATGATTTTTTTCAGAAGAAAGATCAAACCTGTGATAAGAATTCCAGTTATGTAGAGCAGTGTTCCCCAACCTTTTTATCATCGCGAACCTGTCAACGTTTGATAATTTTATCACGGCCGGCTGGGGGGGAGGAATGTTGATTGTTTATATTTTAGATAATTTTGATTTATTAGTTTTAATTTAATTGTATTTAAACATGCCTTCAAAATAAAATACAGTTACACCAAAAAATAAATATAAAGTGATTTAACATTTTAACTTACTAGAATGCTAAATCAATGAGAACCCTGAGCTTGTTTCTTTGCAATGAGACGGTTCCATCTGGGGGTAATCAGAGACAATGATACAATACAAACATTAAAAAATTTATGTCACTACCTTTGGG
Source organism: Parasteatoda lunata (assembly GCA_949128135.1). Lineage (NCBI taxonomy): Eukaryota > Metazoa > Arthropoda > Arachnida > Araneae > Theridiidae > Parasteatoda > Parasteatoda lunata. The sequence continues at coordinate 55,675,230 of OX421970.1, read as the reverse complement.
GGCCTCTTTTTTTTAAATAAATAAAATTTTAATGGAACACAGATATTTTTAATTTGGGGCTTAAACCTAGGAATTTAAATTCCGTTTCAATGGGCGGCCCGGTATCATTTGTAGAGCAATGAAAGATCAGTTTATGTCCTGATTTTTGACATCTCTCATGTTCTTTTAGTCGAAATTAAAAAATGTGTTTAGTTTTTACACAAAACCCCATTGGCACAAAATGTGATACATACCCCAGCTATTAATATCAGCAAAAGGATCTTTAAGATAGATGAAATTTTATTTGCTGAAAAAAAAAAAAAACGACTTTAAACTCAAATTTATTCAAAATCTTAGCGAATTTCAGGCATTGATTTTCAGATAATAAAGAAAAACAATCAAATTGTCAAAGTTCAAATTAGAGAATTTGGTGGATTGCAAGATTAATTTTCAAGACAAGGAATCAATAATATTAGAAGGAAAACTGTGGTATACCAGTGCAAGCCATGGTTTTTAATAGTTAATGATCTTTCTAGTACCTCACCATTTCCTAATATTTGAAAGTCTATTCTCTGTTGCAATCTGAGGTTCTTGTCAAGCCAAATCTCCTCTTGCCTGTTTTTATATATCTATCCCCTTTTATCTTCTATGATTATTTTGTGTCCAGGCACTGAGGAAGGTTCCTTTCTGAACTTTATTCATTTTCACTAAGTTGTGATTTGTTCACATTTTTTTACTTTAGTATATCCAATTCTTTTTGGACTCACCTTCATTGTCAACACTAATTAGCCTATTTAGTGGCAATGTGTGACGGGCCTGAATAATACTCTTTTAGAGAAAAGCCTAGACTAAAAAAAATCTCGAAAACAACTTTCAGGTCAATATCATTGGCAGGTGAGTGAATCTATATTCACAATGAAGAGGAATGACTCCTTATTGAACAGAAACCAAATTTCAAAATCATTTTAAGTACCATCAGGCAGATTACACATCCATACCTGCCAACTTTTACGCATTTGGCGTAAAATTTTATTTCCATATTTAAAGTGGTAGTAAAATGTATGCTTTCTATATATCCCTTGCATTTATAAACTTAATTTATTATCTTTTTGATCACCCCTATTTTTAAAAAATTTAAACATATATATAAATATGTAATGGTTTCTAGTATTATGGTTAAACTTTTTCAAAATACAGCGTATGTTTCGTCCTAAAATTGTAATTCAAATTCTATTTTACTACCACTGGGAAAAATCATCTTCGTTTGGACGAAAAGTTGGCAGGTATGCAACCAATGACAATATAAGATTGTCATTGAAGCTGTCTGAATCTTCATGCTGACATGTAAAAAAGTAATCATGCCATATAATTTCTACTACTTTATACTATTTACTAACGTTAGGTAATTAGTTCATTTTGACATAGATTGTTATAGTTTTGTTGTCAATTAGAGGTTGAAAGAAATTAGTACTCTGAAATTTAACATTCATTTTAGATAAGTATTTACCTAATTTTTTTTAGTCATGAATCATAAATCACGAAATGATTAATAATCCTGTGAAAATATTAGTAATAATTTTTTTTTTTTATAGAAATAACTGTTTAAAATCAAAAACTGCTAGTAATCTTGAGATAAAACTTCCACTTAGCTTTGTAATAATATAATAAAATAGTTAAATATTTAACAAAATAGCTACCTTTGTTTTCCCATAATTTTCTTCATTCCAACCATCTCAACATGCCTCTCAGGTCCACTTTTCTGTGGCAAATAAATATAAGTCGGAGTTACGGAAGATGCATCCTCATGACCATATTTTAGCCTCACAGCTTTTGGACAAGAAATTCCCAAGTCTGCTTTCGACTGACGAATGAAACTGCCCGCATTGGGAATACTAAAATAGAAATTGAATACAGAATAGCTGAAATGAATAATTCTAAGAAACTGATGCGAAAAGGCATAGTAATTGTTAATGGAAAAACTTAATTTACTTTAAAATTACATAAGGTGGACATAAGAAAAATAAGAATGCCACAACAATTCATCCAGATGCTCTAGAATCTTGTTTTATTCATATGTCAATTACCAAGTAAGTGATATCAGTACCACACTTTTTTCATTTTGGTTTTAAATGTATTCTGCAGTGATTGCCTCGTTCAGCTGATGCTGGCTTTTTTGCTATATTTTTCACTTACATCTTCTTTTTCATTTTTTTATAGGTAACAATATGGTTTAGGTATCAATTTGGTTTTCATCATTCTCATGTGGTGAAACTAGAGAATGCTTAGAATGCTCAAAACAGGGTGACATTTTCTGCACCTTAAGTAATTTTAAAGCTAACTAAGTTTTTCTATTGACAAATATACAATAGATGGTTGAAAAAAAAAAGTAAAAGAATTTTATATGGAAAAACAGACCCATTTTTAAAAAAGATTTTTAGACTTTAATTGTAATATCTATAAAAACAAATTTAAAAAAACAATTTGGAAATGAATGGGCGTTTCAAGACTAGAAAATTTTGAACCTGATAAATGATTACTTAATTTTTTCATTTTAAATTAAATTAAAAAAATACAAAAATATTATGCCTACAAAGTTTCAGATTATCATGCAATTGTATTATTTTTTATTGATACATAGGCAAAAAGAAAAGTCAATTAGAGCTTGAACAATAATTTTGTTCACACAAATACAACCAAAAATGCAAATACCTAAAAACTGTTTGGAAAAAATAAATATATATATATAGTGAAATACACATTGTAACTATAAAGTATTTTGATTATGACACAATTATCATATTTTACTGAACTATTTTCAACATGCTTTTAAATATTTTGGAAATCTTAGCCAAAATTTGTATGAAAAGGGAAAAATTTAGTAATAAAAATATCCAAAAAAGAGATATTGTCTAATAAAAGGATACATTAGTTTTTTCTGCTTATTGACAAAGAAAAGCTCTGAATACATGAAAATGATGCAGATTAGACAAGATTTCTATATTTTCAATATTAAACGATTTGATAAAAAATATGTTATAACAAGAATTTTGAATTTTTCTGAATATTTTTTTTAACTTAATCTGTTTAATTTAAACTATGCTTTTGTAAACATAACTAAAGATTTTTAAGAGTTATGTACACTTGAGTCAACCAAGTTTTACATACTATTAATAAAGAAAAGTTCTTTACTTGCATTTAAGAATAAATAAATAAATATGCTTAAGCAATTTTTTTCTTAAACAAATGAATACATAAAATTTTAAATGGAACCATAATATAATATCTATATATATATTTTTCTTACACGGCACCAAAAAAAAAGCCTCATTACAACTTCACGAATGGCAACGTTAGAAAATCAACCAATGATTGCATCTAAAAATGTCACATGCCAACAATTCAGCTACGGCTGAATTGTTGGCTAAAATCAAAATAAACAACTTAAAAAATAAAAATGCTGTTGCCAGCCATAGAATTTTTCTAAAGTTAACGTAGCAAAATTATGATACCTGAGCGCTTGACGTAACAAATCCTTCAATTCTATAAGTGTTGTATCGCCAAATGCCCAAATTAACAATTGCAATTTCAAATTAATATTGAAATGTACAGGTTTAGATATTTCTACAGTAAAAAGTTTTCGGAACTTCAGTATTCAAAAAAGTATACAAAAGCTAGACGTTAAGAACGTATCCAATGAGCGAGCATTGGATTGCGAAGCAATCCGAAATGAACTGCGAAAGCAGTTCCAGGCGTTGGTGAGCACCAGCGAGCAGAGGGCGAAGCCTCTTAGTTAAAGTATAATACGCTCAAAGATATGAGCTAAACGCTTGTAGAAAGGGAGGGAAATTGTCTCTTTGAATAACTTTTATTGAAATTTTAAAATAATAATAATAATATAAAAAATCAATAACTTGTTATCTACATTTAGAGACTGTAAGGTAAGAGACTGATTATGGTTTCTAGCAAAGGATTAAAAAAATATTTATGACTAAAATAATTCGAGAAAACTAGATGCAAACACTCAGTTTAAAAACTTGTGTTTCCATCTAATTTATAATGAAATTATTTACCTTGTTTGAAAATAATTGACATTATTGTAACAACCACTATGCTTTCCTCTTGTTAAATTGTCCCATTCAACACCAAGCCAAGTTCCTAAAACACAAATAGAATTAATCTTTTTATATGGACAATAAGTGTACTGCCATTATTATAGTTTTAAACCAAAATGATTGATTATTACGATAAAATTGTATATAAAAGGAATCAAAGAGCAAACCAATAAGTATGGTCATTATAGGTCATAGAAGTTTCAATGTAAAAATAATGCTTTATAATAAGTATTTATAGGGGACCCTGCTTTTTGCATGCTTAACCTACCAACCCCTTTGATTGCTGAACCATTTTTATTCCTTAAAATTAAAGGAATTGTTATATCTAAATTAAAAATTATTCATTTAAAAGAACATAAAATTATTTATTACATATTTGGTTCCACAAATTTAGTTTCCAATTTTATTGGGATGAAATTAAACCTAATCATTTTCTGCAATACAATTGCAACTTGATCTAAATTTTTTTTTCTCTTCTAAATAAATATTTCATAATTTATTCAAAATTGAATTAATATTCAATAAACACTCATGAAATATTTATGTCTATGACAAGCAAAGAAATCTGGATCCTAGATTAAGGATCCTATGAAATTATTTTTGTAGCTAATATTGAACAACAAATTGAATTTGATGGTCAACAAAATGGAAAAAAAGTTTTAGACAAGTAGCTATTTATGTCATTAATAATAAGAAATAAGACAAATATCGGGAAATAGATAATAATATTTAATACTTTGATAACAATTGCTATATCTGATGGACCAGGATGACCGGTATTGTCATACTAAGGGCCAGAAACAAAAGGTTAAATAAAATTACATGTCATTAGAAGAAATGTTATGAATTTTTTTTAAAAATGGGCAGGGAATAAACAACAACAAAAACAATCCTTAACAAAGTATAAATCAATCTATGCAAACTCTGGTTATTTCTAAATTATCTTGTCTAAAATCACACCCTTCAGTGAAGAGATAGTAAAGTCCTGATGATGAAGAAGAGCCTGTCCCAAAATCAAAACCCATGTTAACCTAGAATTTATTTTGATTTGATGTCATCAAGTATACTCACATTTCATTAACCAAATAGTTTTTAAAATGGAATTTTTTTCCTATGCAGAAGGATAACGAAGAAAAAGAAATCACTAGTAAATAGATTTATTAAATATGTTTAAAGAATCTTCTGAACAAAATTCGTACAGTTCTCATTGTTTGTGACTCAGATTTACGCTACATATATATGATACATGTGTGACATTTGATGTTTGGTTTGAAGTTTTGTTACTCAATACTAAAATTTTATGACATGCTTGAAAAAATGCATTTTATGTTGTCTATGCATTTTATGTATGAAAAAACATGATATTAAGACTAGTGAAATCAGAAAATGCTATCAGAGCATGTAGCAAAATGCTACAAATGCATTAGTAGTACTTGCACACAAATAGAGTAATTTAGAGTGTTTCCAGTTTGTCTATTCAAGATATAGACAAATTTATTAACTTATGTTTTTTATTTATTGGTTTAGGAAAGGTAAGAAAAAATATGTAATTTTTCAGAAGGTTTTGACTAAAAGAAATAAATTTTAAAAAATACTTACATACTATCGCAACCAAGCCAATTTTGGAGCTAGAACGATAAACTGGAAATCCAAAAAGCGCTAAAGTAGCTTCTCCTTTTGAAACACGTTCCTTCCTTTTTGTGTTTGTTATAAACTTTCAATGCAATGGAAAGTGCAAGTATTGGAGTAGTATGGGATTTATCGAACAGTGAAAAAGATGGCATGGCCTTTATACAAAATTACAACATTTTACCAGACAGTCGAGAAAGTCAAAGTGGATGAAAGTTTGCTCATCAAAAGGAAAAATAATGCAGGTCGAGTATTGCCAGAACAGTGGGTTTTTGGCGACATGTGTAGAGAGACCAAAGAAATATTCTTATCAACTGTTCCTAATAGAACTGCCACTACTCTTTTCCAAATAATTGTTGAAAACATTCATGAAGGAAGTGTGATTTACTCTGACAGTTGGAGAGCGTATCAGATAAATAAAATGGAAATTTCTGGATTTCATCATAAGAAGAACTTTATTGACATCCAAACAATCAAAAGAATAGGGAATTATAAAAGACAATGTGGAACATCGTGACATCCTGAATCATACTTATCAGAGTTTGTTTGGCACCAGGCTCAAGAATTAAAATTCTTTTCATTCTATTTTACAATCTATGCCTGTACATTTTCCACCAAAATGTAACTGAGATCATGCCAAATAAATGCAATGTTTATCCAAGCTACAACCGTTCTATTACTTTTCTTAGTTTATCTTCCTTAATTTATAATTTTTCTTTAGTATTATTTTTTTCATTTATTCACTTATTATTATTTACAATTGTATTATTATTTATTAGAGTTAGTTAGCCGGGATAGCTCTGCTGGAATTTTTCTTTATGGTGACTGTTATATTGCCAATATGGTTGCGATAGCACGCAAGTAGCAAAGAAAAAAAAAAAACTATATAACTGAAAACTCAATATAGCAGGTATGCCAACATTTAAATTTTTAAGAAAATGTGTAAGTTCACAATACCTAAAACAAATATGACTAGCTAATAGAACAACAAATATAGTACCAACTTTTATAAACTAAAAAATGTTTGAAACTTTAAACTCATTTAGTAGTTCATAAGTCAATATTTTTATCAGTCGTAATTACGTACAAATGAACATAAGTAGTGTTTTTGGTTTCAAATAAATTTTAATCAATTACTTATGCATAAAACTTTTCATATTTAACTGATTTTAATTCTTCAAAACATGAAAAAAAAAATTAACCCACCATCAATTCCTTCAATTGGACCAACATAAAGGACAGTTCCAAATTCTCCTTCAAAATGTACTCTACAACCAACTTCAACAGAGGAAACACCCATAACCTACATAAAAAAAACTATATTATTAGAAATCAGTTAGAAAGAAATATTTATAACGAGTTTTAAACTGCTATGCACCCTATTGTTAGGAAATATCTCCTCTTCTCAAAATTGAAAGATTTTCTTATAGAGAAAAAATTATATTAAAAAATAATGAATGGCTATAGGAAACCTCTAAATCTTTGTTGAGTTTTTCTATCTTAATTTTTTTTCTTTCTTCTTCTTAATTTTAGAGGCAAAATCATTTATTAAGTACATTTTTTCAAGTATTTTGCCTTATAATACAAATGAGATTGAAATGAAGTAAAGAATTGCTACAATGATTTAAAGTATCAGAATCTTATCCTTTTATATTAATATTATTTTTGTCAGAAAAATTCACTTGTTTTTTTCCACAATTCTAACATTATATTAATTTGAAGAATATAACAAAATTTCTGGAGAATACTATACTTTGTAAATTATGTAGAGGAGGATAATTCTATATCAATACCTGTTTGCGCTAATTATAATTGCAAAAGGGTTTTTTGTACTTGTAAAATTATGTAATAAGTAGCAGCTCACTTGAAGGTGGGTACAAGTTAATTATATCCTTATATTTACTCTATCAAGCATAATAAGTCTTGCAGTCTAATACAAAAAGAAGAAGAAGATAAAAAAGATCTTCATTGATGGAGAGCCACATAAAATAAAAAGTGCAGGCCTTTTGGAAAGCAGAACAGACCCTGAGATGCTCGCCATTCACGGCAACTTGTTCCCTACACAAAATGCAGTCAATTGCTTCAATATTGAACAGATAATTGAAGAAATATTGTATTTATAATTGCTCAAATATTGTTTTTACCCTTTGAAAATTTACTTCAAACGACGAAAAGGTTATTTGTGCGAAGATTTTTAAGAAAATATAAATTTAAATTACTGATTTATAATTACAACACATGTCTCTTTGCGTACTTTCTAGATGCTGAAGCATTTTTCGCAAAATAAAATGCGTAATATAGTCACGTAAATGTATATTTTATTCCATTTACTTAGGAATATTGAAACCAATGAAAGTGACTGGTAAAAAACTGTTAATAATAAAAAGTTACTGATTTATTTCTGATTAACAAAACACTGAGACTGTTTGAAAGAAAATTAATATAAAGGAACGAAATATTTTGCAACCATTAACCGGTTTCAACTAAGTTCTTTATGTAAATGACCACCTGATAAATTATTAAATTGTCCTTATTGTTTCCATTAACTTATTTTTTAATTTAATGATGTTTTCAATTTTAAAAAACGTGCTATTTTTTAAAATCAATTATATTACATACTTTCAAAACTTTTAACTTTATAATTAAATCAAAACTAAATCCAGTGGGAAAATAAATATAAACAAAAGTGATGTCATAACTGAAAACTACAATTACTGTTATTTATTTTATATTTTGGATACTAAATTGAGGGAGCATTCTCACTGCATAGGATTGCCACGTCTCTGATCACCTGCTGGAGGAAAAGGGCATGTTCCAATATTCGCACTTGTGACACGGGTTCTGATTGGTGAATTTTTCACGGCAAAATATATTTCACTAATCAGATTCTCGTACTTCCTCGACGGTGATCGGAGATGCGTGAATGAAATGCAATGAGAATGGACCTTGATATTATGATTGATTTTATTTTAACAAGGTTTAATGTTGGAGTACATTTTTTCAACTTAACTTTAGCAACTTATAGACAAACATAACAATAAAAAATTCCCCAACTGTACCTTTGTCTCGACTTCTTAACAATGTGTAGATTAAAAATTGCTCCATTTTTTTTATTTTTTTTTTTTTAAATTTTACATACCGTCTTTGACTTAACAGTGAGAGGCTATCCATAATTGTTATCGCAATTTTTCCAATATTTTTGATTTCCTCCTCACATTATTTACTATTTGTCACGAAGTGCCATATCCTTACGCCCTCCCCAAGCATAACAAGCTATACATAACAAGCTATATAATAAAAACTTATTAGCATTTCAGAAACAAATTTATGCACATGTTATAAATCGTATTTCAAATTTTATTTTTATACTATAACTTAACGATTAGTTTTAAGTGAGTTTGCGAGTATAACAATAATGATGAAAAGTGTATATATTTTGATGAAAAATAATAAATACAAATAACATATTAATATTTTAAACTATGATGCTTTTATTTAAACAAAAATACGCCATGTCACACTTCATTTTACTCATCCCTCGTTCTTTCACAAACTGATACAAATTCATTATTCCCCTCCCATCCAAGCAGGGCAACATTGGCGGATGGCTCCTGATGGGATACAAAACATTCAAGAACAACTATGTTTAAAAAATGTTCCCGGTTTATTAGGAAAAAAAGAAGAAAGATATTTTTAATCAAATTTATTGATATTACATTAATTAAATTGGGAATTGTGATTAATGATTTTTTAATAAATTTAAATTTTTGAGATAATACATATTTTTAAACTTTCTTGCTATAAATGTACCTGAAAGGCCGTCACTGGTTGTACAGTGCGAAAAAAAGGAGAAAACTTTTATACGAATGAATTGGTTTTCACGTATTAGGACTCAATCTTAAGAGTTTTTAGGGCCTAAGCATAAACATGCTAATTAGAGCCGTGATGGCTCAGGGGATAGAGCGTTCGCCTTCCAATGAGGTGAACCGGGTTCGAATCCCAGTCGATACGAATTCCACATCCGGCTTGAATCGATCACAGTGCTGACGTGAAATGTCCTCAGTGGTAGACGGATCATGGGTTCGAGTCCCCTTGCCGTCAGGCTAACCGTGGGAGGTTCTCGTCGTCTTCCACTCCATGTAACGCAAATGCTGTTTAGCTCCATCAAAAAGTCCTCCACGAAGGCAAATTTCTCCCAATACTCGATCCTGGAGTTTCCTTGTCTTTTGGATTGGGTTCAAAATTACAAGGCTACGGAGTTGAACATTAGTAGTCGTAAACCCATAAATTTGGGTCGGCTTTTCAACGACGGTTATAAAATAAAATAAAAACCTGCTAATTAATTAATGCAGACGATATTTCAAAATACGAAAATCAGGCAAAGCACACATTTTTCATGTTAAGCAAACCTTTATTTTGACTGGTTTGGGCTTTTGACCCGCAAAATACAGGGGAGTGGGATAACTGTAATCTGGAATTCTGGAAAGTAAGGTATTCATAGTTTTATCAGGAGAGTGGTCGAAAATATGGATCACATAATGTTATTTTCACTTTTTGCGTACCTCTCTATATCTCCGGAACTAATGAAGCGGGTTAAAATTTTTTGCACAATTATTTAACCTGTTTATCTGAAGATATTTCCAGGTAAAAAATAATGTTAATAACTTTTTATTATTTTTTTGTTACATAATTTAATAATGGTCAAAAATATTTAATTGTTAGGTTTACAAACTTGTATACTAGTTTAATCTACGTGATTCTACGTAAATTAAGACTTAATTCTATAGAAATCATTAAAAAAATTTTTTAAAAAATCATAATGTTGTCAAGATCAATATAGTCTATTTATAGATAGAATTTTATAAATTAAGTACTATTATATGTAAGATGTTAATAGTAGATATATATTATTTCATTACGAAATTTTATTATGTTTTAATCTTTATACGTTTTTTTTTTAATTTTTTAATAATGAAATGAGAAATATACATTGTTATACTGATATTCAATGGCTTGAAATGGTTATATACTTTGTAGGAAGCATTATCGTATTTTTCTTACATTTAAAAAAAAAAAAAGTTGGAACCTTTCAATTATTTTTAGAACTTCGCACCTATGACTGAATAATTCATACATATCTAACTCTTCGGCTTGATTCATTCTTTTCTTGACTATCTTCAATACAGAAATGATACCTTTTGAAGTTACCTGTTGAAAATTTCATTCGCTTCAAAAATATACAAATAGAAAATAACAGTCGACAAATAGAAAATAACAGTCGACAACAGTAAAAAATAGGGACCCATTTTCAAGATTTGCCATGCGTGACTGTAAAGAAACAAAAAAGATTTATAATAAAAAACGTAAAGTTGCCAACGAAAAATAAAAAAACGAAGGTGAGAAACAAAACTATAAAAATCACAGAAGTCGAGAGAAAAATAAAATAAAAAACAGTACAAGAAAAGCTTACATTCACGTTTGGCAAATATTTAAATTGGCGCTTATTTTTGAAGCGTTTGAAACTTGTACACTATTTATTTCTCATTTGTATATTTTTGAAGCAAATGAAGTTTTTAATCAAGAATCAACTTACCGCTTAAGTTTTTTTCGATTATTTGCTTAATAACTTTTGTTGTTGTTAAAGTATGACATTTTTTGCGACGAATAATAATAATAATTAAAAAAAAATGCAAGTATATGAAAATACATTACTTACGTGCAAATTGCAAAGCAAGTAGTAAATTTTATTTTTTTATTTCGTTATACTATTTCAGAAAATAATAATCTCTCTTTATCGTAGATGTTTACAAAGAAATGTAAATAATAGTTGTGATAGTATAACAAATATGTTATAAATTTAGAATAGTGTAAAAAATTTCATAAAATAAATTTACACTCTACATTTTGTGCATAATAACAAGCAAACAGAATGGCTAAATTATTTCGGTTTAAATGTTTAAATTTTTCATTAAATTTCGACGTACTTTCAAACTAATAATCATCCTGTATCATAACTATTTCAATTATTTTTTTAAAAAATACGAATTAATATTTTAATCTATCCAGTGTTTGTAATAATAATAAAGACTCAAATGAAAGCATATTATGTTTAAAATGTTCTGTCTTTGTTATCAGGGTCTTAAAGTCAGATATTTGAAGGTAAATTATGTGAACAAAAGAATTCAGGACGAAATATTATTTCAACTTAACCAACAGCAACAATAGTAATAATAATGATAATAATAATGGCCTTAACAACATGCCAAATTTTGTTTTAATATGCCAAATTTTAACTCTCCAACTGCATTTATTCTTCAGTCTAGGCGATAGAACAAACAAGTGGTAGCAGTAGAACAAACAAGTGGTAACAACAAACAAGTTTAAAATTTTTTCTTCTTCTCTAGATCGCTTTTAAACTACACGTTTAATTTAAAAAGTTTTCAAATTATTTTGAACAGTTTTCTAATAGTTCCAAATGTTTACTTTCGGAGTGAAATAACTAAATACATAGTTTCAAGAATTCAAAATAACTTGTTTCTTTTTCTTTTTTCTTCTTTATTTTTTTTAAAGACATTGTTGACAGTTAATAGTCAATCTGTCTACCCCGCCCCCTTATCCTCTTATGAGCTTAATCAGAAATAATTTTATCATGGCAGGTGTACATTTTATTATGGCAGGTGTTTTACGTGCTGCTATCTGGAGCCAGGGTATAAAATTATAAAACAAAAATAAAATGACCACATTTATTCCAGATTCAAGATAAGGAGTTCGTATTGTCATCAAATTGTTTTGATTTAAAAAGAACTTTGAGAAAGTTTTAAAATAATTTTATACAAAAAGTTTCAAAATAAGTAATAAGTTTTGAAGTTATTAAAACCAACATTTCTTAAGTATTTCAAAAGAACTTGAAAAAAACTACATTTTTAAAATTAGATTTTTATTCAATACATTAATTATTATCCTTAATTCACAGAATAAGAAAAAAACGACTGTTATCTGAAAAAATGGATCTGCATATCTTTTGGCTCTCTAATAATCAGAGTACAGGCACAAAATTTTAGGAAAAACCTTCACAAAATTTTATCCTTGTTCTTTCAAATGAATTTCAGTAAATGTAAGAAAGCGCTAAAATTATAGCATTAAAATATTTCCGAAATGCAAAAGTACTAATTCAATATGTCTAAAGGTTTTAATCTTTCGATATTTCGATGCAAAATTTCATTTTTGCAAAAGTTTACTAGAACATGTTAATAAAAAATGTAGATTAAAGATTTAGATATACAGAGAAAAATAAGAAATTAGTTTCCATTATCGAAAGTTAAAAACTTACTGTAATTAATTTCTTTTTTAAGAAAAGAATGAAAACACTAAGTGAGCAGAACTTCAAACGTTTCTTCTTTTAATTCGAAAACATTACCCTTATAAACTTTGAAATATTATAAACAATTTGCTGTACTTTGTCTTTTAATTTTTTAAGGCAAACCGATATTATTTTTATAATGCAAAAATATATGGAATTTATATAAAAATTCAATAGATTGCAGCTCCCAAAAAATCGTTTTTTCGCCAATTAAAAAAAAAAAAAAAAGTTTGGCATTCTTAATCTAAAAGCATACAAAGTTTAATAGTTGGTTAGTAAACCAATCAATTAATTTCTTCTAAAAATATTTTTAGTTAAAAATTTTTTTAAAAAATGAATAAATGTATTAAACCATGAATGAGTTACTAAATGAGAATTAGAATTTGAAAATTGAAAAATTGGAGTTTTAAACAGGATTTCTGGGACTACAAACAGATTTAAATTAAACTTTCGTCGCCTTTCATTAATCCCAGCTCAGCAGCCACACTTTAAATCAAACTTAGCAATTGAATTGGTACATATTTAACCAAGCGCCGACCGGCCTGTGTAGGGGGCAGGGAACTGTCCTTACATCAGAAAGGTTCTGGGTTCGAATACCGGGCAAGGCATGGATGTTCTTTCCTTCTCTGTACTATCTGTCCTCACTGTGGGAGCGACGTTGGACCACCTAATATGGTGCCCCTGAAAGACAGGCCAACAAAATCTGCCTGAATTGACGGATGTTAACACAGGTGGGCATTGGAAAAAAAAAAATATTTAACCGAGCAGTTCGTTTTTTAACCCTTTCCGGCGCAGTAAATTTTGATTGAAAATTTTAGACAGGCAGCACATTAGCAACTGCGATCGTAGACCGAAACTTCTAAGCAAGCAGATATACTTGAGCTCCATGCTGTTTTTTTAAAAAAAATTCTTTTCTAAAAAACGATGAAAGTCTAGAAACAAATATTTTTCCATATTTAGTGGTTTATTTGTAATAATTTTTGAATAAATGAAGCCAGACTGGGCCGAAAATGGTTAATGATCACGCGGGTAGAATAAATAGTTTTTAATGTAGCGAAACAAAATAAATAAATATATAAATCTAATTTAATCTAAACATAATTACTAGAAAGAGGGAAAAGAAAAATATTTGTGAGACTATGCGAACGTTTCCCCGCAAGCATAATATATCAAAGGAAAAACAAACTTTAAAGGGTGCCAATTAAGAGCGGAGATTCTTTAATCACTCTTTTTTTAGAAGAAATGAAAATATGTTAACTATAGGAAAAGCAAACAATTAGTTTCAAAAATAAATCAGATTGCTATAGGTTTACATAACTTTTATTTCTGTACGACAGTAATAATGCCATACAAAATTTTATGTCATATAGTGTCTCATGTCATGCAGTGTCTAATTTTTTTTTTTGTTTTTGGATTTAATCTTCGAACTGTCACGTATTAAAATACAATCTTAATGATTCGAGGGACTAAATGCAAATATGATAGTTAATTTGTGCAAATGATATTTTAAATTTCGAAAACACACTCAAAACCGTGATTGTTCTGAATAAACAGACATTTTTACGATGATTTGGATTCTTGACTTTTGAAGGAGGGGGTACAATCTAAAAAATGTGATTCAAATAGTTTAGACAGGAGAGAAGTTGAAAGTTTAGTCTCCTGACGTTAGTTTCTTCCTTTACATATTTCGCGATATCTCTGAAACTAATGTAAAAGAGAATCAAAAAACTTATTGCTCACACTCTTAAAACGGGTTTATCTAAAGACAGTTACTCGTTTGTCCGTGTTAAATATATATTCTCTTATTTAGAAATTGCACATTAACTTTTACGATTTTAAAAGTGGCTAGAAAATTTTGACTAGTAAGCTATAAGAATTTTCACGAATTTTTCAATATGATAATAATAATGATGGTTTTAATGATAAGGTCTAAAATTGAGACGGAATAAGTCGAATATTTCTGGTGAAATAAAAACTTAGCTTATAACCTTTTTGAAATTCAATTATTATAAACTATTTCGCTGATTTCGTTCAAATTTTGTATACAGTAATTTAATATAGCCTACTTCGGAATTTTTCGACCATTATTGAAATAAAGAATGCTAAATAATAAATTATTATAAAGGACCATTTTTGAATGTAAATTTCGACAAAAAAGCACTATAAACGTGTCCAAGATGTTTTTTTTTAATTTTCCTAAATTAAATTTGTATTTATTTATTTATTTTTATTATATTTTTTCTTTTCTCTGATATGAGGAATTATACAAAAATTAGAATTAAAATTAATGAGCTTCGTTTGCTGTCTAGACTATTGGGTCCATAATTTCCAGATACCAACAGATAGTCACTAATCCGATTTCTTGACGGTCAAAAATCCAAATTTAATCAAAAACTTATGCCAAAATAATCCGAAACTCAAAATATCGTCAGCAGAAATTAATTAGCATATTTAAAGTTAGTTCTTCTGCACCATTAGGATTGCATGTTAAAACGGTAAAATCAAAATCAAAAGTTAGTAAGGCGTTATGTTTTCTTATATTTATTTTTAATTTTTACACATATTTCATAATTTAACAAAATGATTGCAAGTGGGTAGTTTTATAAGAATATTATTATTCACGGGGTAGTAAGTAAAATTTTAATAAGTAGGGGAGTGTCGGGTACCCCCGCCCACTGTCAATTTCATATGTATAGAATATTTTTTTCAAGTCAATGGGCCATTGGACATTAATTGTTATATTAAAAAAAGATTATTTTCGAAGTTTCAAGTATTTATGCAGCTGGTAACATTGTAAACAATTGTTTTGAAAATATGTTGAATACAGTAATCAAATTTTTTACAGTAGTCTAGATAAGAAAATTAGTCTGTGAAACATTTTTTATCATTAACATGTAAAACAAAAGCGGGTGGGGGGGGATCTAA
This sequence comes from Parasteatoda lunata, assembly GCA_949128135.1. Taxonomy (NCBI): domain Eukaryota; kingdom Metazoa; phylum Arthropoda; class Arachnida; order Araneae; family Theridiidae; genus Parasteatoda; species Parasteatoda lunata. Next base: position 55,659,225 of record OX421970.1, on the reverse strand, counting down.
AATTGAATGATAAAGAGAAATGTCGAAGAGTAGTTGTCAACATCAACAAATAAAGTTATTTTTTAATTTTTTTATCGTCTGTAAGATTCCCAATCATAAACTCTTATTGGAAATCGTAAAGTTTAAGAATTATTTTTATTTCTATCTACTTCGTCAACTGCATTAATACTTTTTTCAATATTATAAATATTTACATATTGCATAAAAACAAAGATGACTTTGATAAAACACTTAGAGGTAACACTTAGACAACACTTAGAACACTTAGTGTAACACTTAGAGAAAGATTTTTTTTATTATTATTTAAGATTTTATGAAATTTATTAATGTTTAATTTTATTGTTTCGTTATATTTTATTGTATCGTTATATTTTATTGTAACTTATTCTTTGATCACATTTGGAGCCTCTGAAAAATTTTATGAAAATTCCGAGCCCGAAACCTTTTTCCAGTAAACGATGCCGATGAAACTGTGTAATTTTTTATGATACCTTAGAGCATGACATGTAAACCATTTATTTGGTGGAATTCGTTTTTCAGTTTTATATTTCTTATTAAATACGTGGTAAAAAGAACTATAATTTTGAAAATCAGAATTTCCAGCAAAATTTTCCCATATGAACATAAAAAGTAACAAATAAATGGTTTAAATGCCGTATATATTAGTTTTATTTAGCAAAATTATGTTTATTATTTTTTTAAAAAATTTATTTGTTATTTTTCTTAAACCAGAAATGTCATTATCATATAGAACGGTAATTTTAACAGAATCTTTTTCTTAGTGTAGAATAGATTCTTGTTATTACTCAGTAAAAGTATCGTTTTGAAAATAATCAGCACAAAATCGGTGAATAGAAACTTAAAATCATTGAAAAAAAATTTATAAATTGTAAAAATGACCTAATGCTAAATAGTCAATGTATATTAAATAGCATTAAGGTGTTACGCAATTGAATTGTTTGACAGGGGGAAAAACAACAACTTGGCATTAAGTTAATTTCGTTTCCTTACGTTAGTTGTGAATCTGTTACAAAGCAAATTTTACAGAGAGCTCATTTGAAATATTTTCATACTAAGGCTTACCTTAGTTATATCAAACTTTTCTTAAATTAAAATAAAATTAAATTAAAATAAGTAAATATTAAAATAAAAGTTTTTCTCAATAAATAACTTATTTTAATCTTCTTTTAGCTAGAGTCTCTGTTACTCTGCCACATGATAATAAGAATAAATTAGTTTTTATTTTTAAAATTTTAATTTGCTTTTTAGTTATTTATTTTTTTTTGAAAAAAAAAAAAAAAAAAAGCTTTGCAATTGAATAAGCATTTTCATGCTTAGATTTTTTTCAGTAAAATTACTTTCTTATCCGAGAAGAAAAATAAATTGAGAGAATTTACAAGTTTTAAAAAAGATAAATTTCATCCGTTCAAATAGATTTGATAAAATTGAAATACTGTTTTATATCAATTTTAATGTGTTCAATAAAATGTGCATAGTATGTATTCAATAAACACCATAAAATCAGAATATTTTTAAGTAATTTCAATATTTTTAATTGTATTTCATCAAATAAAATAAATAAAATACTTCAAATTAATAAAAAAAATCATAATCTGAAATCTGTAGTGGGAATTGTACTATTTTTCGTATGTTATAATAACTGTAAGTATTGAAATTTTGCTTCTAATCTTTTGAAATAGGACACTCTCAGAAAACAAACAAACACTGAAAAAATACTCAATAAAATTTAAATATTTTCAACAGCTTTGACCTGTTTCATAAAATCAACTAATCTATAAACAATTAAAAAAAGATCAATATTTTTAATTATAACAAAATAGATCACAATAATAATTGTTATTAAATAAAATATGAAATAACAATGCAATAGCACATTAATGTATTCGAATAAATTCAACATAAGTATGGTTTATTCGATTCGATGTAAATATTTTGTTACAAAATTCGTTAATTGATAAGTAATGTTATGAATCTCTAAAAAAAATTTTTTTCTGTGTGTCTTCGAGGTGTCGTTGTTTATAATAGTTTTGCTTTTGGATTATGTTGAAATGGGACACATTCATGAAGTAAACAAATAGGACGTAGTTAGCAGATAATTTTCGATAGAAAAACATAAATATAAAGGCTTTTGTAACATAATTAAATAACATAATTTTAAACATAAATATAATGCCTTTAAGCATTTTCAATCAATTTCAATATGTTTAATTAAATTTAATGAAACAAAGTAAATTAAATATTTTAAAATAATTCAATAAAATTTTAATGTATTCCATTAAATTCAATAAAATATTGCTAATTGTAATCAATTCAAACTTTAATTATTGAATTCAAAATATAGTTAGATTATTGTTTCGAGGTTAGTCAAAGGGTAAGTTGTCTTATATACGGTACTACAAAGCAATATTAAATTGCTTTTGTATGTTGATATATTCGTTTTTGAATAGTAGTTTTGCTTCTGGATTATTTTGAAATAGGACGCGTTCCTAAAGGAGTGGATATAAGAAAAGATTCTCTAGTAGAACGGCGAAGGATGTTTTTGCGACAAATACCAAAAATGCCTTGCGGTCCAGAAAGCCGCAGAACAAGTCAAAAATGAAGCACCAGAGAGAGAAAACAAAATATGGCCCGGAGCATAAAATTTGTGATTGGAGTCACACACAGAATGAAGGTAGGAAGTTAAGTTTTTTTTCTTTCTTGAAAAGATAGAGGTGGAGCTTAAGAGCATTTGTGAAGGTCGACTTGTTGTAGGGCATGCGATTTCTAGCTAGCATGCTGACTGCCTTAACTATGTGGACAAGCCACATATTTGTAGCTTCTAAAAGTGACTTAGCAATTCCGATTTCGTCGTATCGTTCTTGAATCCACTGCCTCGCACCTGCCTTGTTTTTTCCTCTCTGTAGATCTTTCGTAACCACCTGTATATGCCTTCCTCAATCTCCTTTATCCCCTTGATGATGTTGTTGTTATTTGGGATTATTGCGCAATAATCCCTCAACGTCGCGTTCCATCTATTCTATTACGTTAGTCGTCTGTTTCATCGTTTTCATTTAACAGACAAAAATGTGAGATTATCGCTTGCGTTTTATTATTCTTATTTTTTTATGAAATATAACTGCGGTCTGATTTTAGATTTTATTTTGTGACATTTCCTATTTATTACTTTATCCTGATTTTTTATTGTTCGTAAAATAGAGATATGATAGAAAAGATTATGTAAATCTTTTCTTACTTAAAAGGAAAATTGTTTGTAAGAAAATAAAATTTTTAAAAGCCGAAATTCAAAAAGATTCCACAGATTTTTTTCGCTTTTTTTCTTTTCTTCTTCTTTTTCTTTAAATTTTATTATTTTTTTTTTTTAGTTTTGTTTAAAGCTTATATTTATAAATTATTTTTTGACACCGTAGTCTTTGGAATGCAGCCTAACATGTTCTAAACTTTTATCTCAATGGATTCAATTTGATATAATTATATTATTATAAAAATGTATTTGCAAAATGAAGTGATGAAGGAATACTAACTCTTTAGTAAAGACCTTTGGATTATTTCATTTATGATTCAAGATTCATTTATTGATAAAAGTAAGTAATTTTAAATTGTTCCTTTAACTTTATTGTATATTGTTCTTTCTAATTGCTCTTAATCTTTTATTTTTTAGTTTTGCATAGATTATTTTATAGTTTCAAATATTGAGTTATTTTCTTCATTAAACCATTATTATCTTAATTTACTTGAAAGTACATCTTTAAACATATTTTAAAGGTTAAAAAATGTAAAAAAATTATTTCGTAGTTCGAACAAATTTACAGTTGCTCAAATATATTCATAGATCATAAAATATTAATTACTTATAAACGAAATATGTAGTTAGGATTTTCAAGAACTAAAGTTTTAACTGACAGAAAGAGATATCTAATTTTACTTCCATTTATTTTTTTCTCCGTAACTTGCTAGCATAGCTGTATGTAATACAATGCATGCAGGTTTTTAATTTTGTTTAATTTTTTAAAACAGGTTTAAAGTATTTGTTTTTAAAAACAAAGTTTGCAAAATCAAAAAGAATAATAATTTCAAGCCGTAAAATTTAAAATTATTTTTAGAATAATTTTATTTTTTTAAAACCTCTAACTTATTGCTCTATAAAGCATAGTGATGCATATAAGGAGTTTGAAACAATATTGAGCCAATATGTCGGAAAAATCTAGAGCAAACTATTAGAAGAGCAAATTTTTTTGGGGAAAAAAACAAAACAATTTCCATATAGGTAGTAGCATTTTCTGTGTATAGTGATGTCATATAGTGAAAATTTTGGAAATTTGTAAAATACTACCAATCTAGGAACATTACCAAGGAACAATTTTCTATAAAAATAGTCAACAGTCAACATGGAGGAAATTATATGACTTTTAATTAAATTGGCCTGAGCCCTTCGTTTGATCTAGCTTTCCTCTTTTTATCTTCTTTTTTTTAGTCAAAGCATTTTCTAGTTCGCTTCAATTCTGAATCGTACAGAAAGTCATATTCTTCCAAGTTAGAATTAACTCTTCGATGTCATCTAATAAAAGAATTACGCGCGAGATCAATTTTCTTTTAAAATTCAAATCTTTAACATGGAAAGGTTTCGAATCTCGTATTTATCTAAAATTTTCCAGGAAATTTTTCTCCATCTAAATTCTGTTGCCTTTAAAATTCTTTCATAATAAATTTCATTTTTTTTAAAATTTTTTTTTTTTTTTTTTGAGGCATAATGAGTAGCTTTTTAACTTCTTTTTTGATCGTCACATGATTAAGCAACAGATCAGGCACGTTTTCTTTTCAAAACTTTTTTTTATTTTTATTACACATTATTTATAATCATTATTATTATTTTGATGAAATACATCTGCGGTTTAATTCAAAAACAACTATAATGTCAGAATGTAAGAAATATACAGTTCACCTTCCAATGAGGTGACCCAGGTTCGAATTATGATAATGGTTAATCGATTTGTATATTGCTGCCTTCTGTGTTTAAGCAAAATGTCCCTAGGGATAGGCCTATTATGGGATTTAATCTCCCTTCTATCGAACTAGCCACAGAAAATTTTTGTGGTTTTAATCTTCATGTAACGCAAATGTTAGTTTTAACCAAAAAGTCCTCCGCGAAGGTGAATTACCTCTATGCTTTATACTAGTTTCCTTTTCTTCTGGCTTGGTTTGAAAGAAAGTCATAAAGCTACGGAATTGAAAATAAAGACTTCTGCTTTTTTTTTTTTACAGATTAAAGTTTTTTTTTTTTTTTTTTTTTTTTTTTTTTTATAAATCTCTATATCATTATAAAATTTTATTCTTCATGAAACATTGACACTGTTTTTTTTTTTTTGTTCTTAAATTTTGAATTGTCCGTAACTACCACTACGATTATTAAACATCAATTCACTAGTATATAAGACATGCTAACTTGATTCAATCACGAGGTACCTTTTGATAGATGAAGGTTGGCATTGTCGAAATGGTCTTCCCCTACAAGTGAATGCACGACTTAGTAGTTAGTTGCATTAGTGAATAGTTGTACTAGTGGATGGGCGAATCATTTTATAAATTGATATTAAAACTTATAAAACAATAACTTTTGCTGGAACAAATATTGTTTTTTATTTTTATTTACTTTATTTTTCGTTCATTCATTTTTAGCCAAGATTAAATGTATTGTCCCATCACCAGAGCTATTCCAAAAATAAACTGAGAAAGAATAATTATAATCTATAAGCGATACTTGACGAAACAAAATTTTGTTATTTTTTAATTTAAGAAAATAATATTTTTTTAAAAGGAATCTAAAATATAGTTGTTATTTCGATGAGAGGAGTAATAGGAATCATCAATGATAGTAATCCCTCGAAAGTGTAAGGAATATCAAACTCGATCTTTTCCAATAATGATGAGGACGAGTTAATGCTAGAAGTGATAATAAGCGAGAATATTTGAAGAGATGGGCAAAAAGGACCCTTTCTCGGACCAGTAGATCGCGCGACAAATGCCAAAGTACTTACATTTTAGATTTTTAAAAAGTAAATAAAAATTCTATTTTTCAATATTTTGAAACTTTTAGGTTGGTAGTGCTTGCATTAAACGTTAGAAATATGACTTATTATATATGAGCTTTACATTTATACAAAGAATATGTTTGCATTATAATTAGAATATTTAATTTATATACATTCTACCATCATCAAGACGAATTCACTTTTTGTTCATAATTACTAATGAAAATGCGATATGACTATAAGCATTGGTAATTTCTTGTTAACGATTTTTTTTTTTTTTTTTTTTTTACTACGGAGGTTAGGAAAGACCCGAATTTAAATTTTAAACATTTCGGCTATTTACTGCGAATCTCATTGTAAACGCGTTCGTGCTACTTTTCATACGAAAACTGGAAATAAATAAATTATAGATAAAATTTATTTGTAGGTCTCGATTAATAAATCAGCGAATCAAGGAAACAGCAAAATGAGGGTTGAAAGGTTAAGAATACCAATAAATCAATGAGTGAATGAATAACTAAGGATAGGGTAGTGAATCAACTAATTCGTTAATTTGCGGATTCATTCATTCATGGATTTATTAATACGCTACTTCGATCATTAATTGTTTCATTAGTATGTTAAGCCCCTTGTTCATTGTTGTCAAATTCGATAATTTTTTGAAAAACTGATTAATCGCTTCACTGACTCGTGGATTCATTGGCTTTTTGATTGGTGAATTCAAAATCATTGATTGGTTCTTTGACCAATTGAATTGCTCATTCGTTAATATGCTCATATATTCATTCGCTGATTAAGTGATTTATTTGAAGAATTCAATTTCTTGCTGTTGCACGAGTATTGTTGTGTACTGTTGTATGAACAGGTTCTAATATAGTAGTAAATGCCAGAAATGAAACTTTTATTCGGGTCTTTCCTAACTTTTATCGCAAGAACGCGAAATAACTACTGCGGGTGCTCCAATTAGACGCTTTGCAATTTTATTAGCAATTAAAAAAGGATTTTGGCTATTTTCAAATGTATAATATATAAACTACATTTCTTCCATTGGATTGCGATTTCCCCTGTAACTCTTGACACGTTTATTCATGTTTGAATAAAAAATAAATACAAGAATGGTATTTTGCTGAGCCTTGTAAAGTAAAAGTCTCATTAATTTAAATTCCTCTTTGAAGGGTGACGTATTAGTAAATTCCTTTTCTTTGCGTGGGTTAACGTAAATTCGGGTTTTAATCAATGTATAATGTAATCAAAGGAATTTGATGCCGACGGTCTCCTGCAGGCTGCATCGAAGGATCTTACGAACGCAGTCAAGGTAACGCGAATGTGGGCATACAGCCTTCGAACTCATTTTGCAACTTCATCAGTCAAAACGTGTTAACGGGTCACTAATGACCCTTACAAAGAGTTCTTTTGGAAGAAGAAATAAAGCTTCATGATATAACTTCTTACGATCAAATAATTTATTTATTAAAATTTTAACGATGGTTTAATATTTATGTTACAACATCCTATTATCAGAGTATCATTAAATTTCGCAATTTTTACTTTTCTGATGAAATTATATAGCTACAACTTAATAGTTTATAATATGTTGAGTAACTTATTTACTGTAAATCGAGATATTAATTAAGTCGCTTAAGACTTTTGATAGTTTTTTTTTATTTATTTTTCATATTGAATTGATATAGAACACATTTATCTCCATTTAATTATTTAAAACGCATTTACACATATTGAAAGGTCAACTTATCGTTAATTATTAATAATAAATAATAATTATTTGATTAAAAGATAAAATGTGAAAAAATTCCTCATATTAGCAAAAGTTAGAGGCGCTTAAAAATTTAAATATGAAGGATCTTTGTCAAATCATTCTGATTCAAAAAAAAATAAAATAAATTAAAATGTTTGAGAATGTTATTTATTACTAAGTTTCAACTATCATAATTTTTCATTAATTGATTCCATGATTCATTTAAGATTTAATATATGAAACACATTGTTATAACTTGTAGTCTTATTACTATCACCTATCTTGGAAAAAGGGATTATCAACGGTCCACTTATCAAAAAGGGAAAATCTTACTTAAAATATTCTATTTTGGCAATTTTATACTTTTGTACTCGTTAATACTAATATTACCTTCCTTACAAATAAAGTAAGTGTCATAAATAAAATAAGTGTCATAAATAAAGTATGTGAAAAATAAAAATAAGTGTCATCGGACCAATTAAAGAAACAGGTTGCTTCCAGTGAGCCATGCAGTTTCTGTGAATGGGTTGGTAGTAATTTTATTTTTTCAATGCTGTATCTAATATAAATATTTTAAACTATTATGAACATGATTTGTAAAAGTAGGATGCTGATTAAGACCAAATATATTAAAACATATTATGATATACAACATTTAGAAAAAATAAATCAGATTATTTTCCAATTATAGATTTAATTACACTTGTTATGTTTTCAATAAACCAGATACAGCGATACTTTGGTGCAAAACTCGAAAATATTAGTCTCGATTTGATTTCAAAAATTGGACCACCACCCCATCCATAGCAATTCAACGTGGCTCACTGAAGGCAACTGTAATATTTCCGTTACTTCAGTTATTACTAAATAAACAACTGCTGTTAATATAGCTACGAGTAAACAATGCTGATTTAATACAGTTTTAAACATTATCAGTAAAAACTAAAACATTATTGACGTATAACCGTATTTGTTGAAATTGAAAAAATTAGTAGAAAAATACAAAAGTCTTATCTTTTTGGATCGGAACCGTGTTGCAGCGTAAATGGAATCATGGCCAAAAAGGGGATTTTTCGATTTCATTAAGTACATTCAAAAGATAGAACCTGGTGTTAATATTGCACTATTTACCTTCTCTTGTGTATAAGGCATGCCACAAAAAAAGAAGAAAAAAAAAAAAAAAGAAAAGAAGCTGATACATTATTATTTACATATAGTTATATGTAGTTTGATATGAATTTAAATATTTTAATTCATTGAATATTTCAATACTGTTTTACAATTTTCTTAACAGTTTTCGATGGTATAATGAGAAATTAAAAGCAATTAAAGTATTAATAATAGTATTTTACATGCGTATTATTTTTTATAAATTTATGATTGTAATTGAAGATTATGGGAATAGTAATTGGCTTGCGTATTTCATGATAGGTATGAAGGTTTAAAAATAACCTATGACTGCATTAATGGACTTGCGTTCTAACATGAATGGTATGAAGGTTTAAAAACCACCTCCCTCATTAAAATTCTTGAATATTTTAATTTATGATATCTATTACTGTCTGTTTTACAGTTGATAATTTCATGAAGAGCTTGAGGCAATATAATGATATAACCTGTATTTTCGAATTGCGCACAGCAGCGTTTTTTAAAAAAGTGTTTTTGGAGAAAACACAAAAAGCTCTCAATTTCTTTGTAAACTATAAAATATTTCCACGTATCGTGTTGTTATTAAGCGAAAATTTGAGAAGCTTTTAGAGCACGTGGATGGTAACTAGACTGAAAAATAAATTTAAAGTAAAAATGCCGTATTTGGAAAAAGTGAGGCTTAGCACTATACTAACCCAAGCTCTTTATCACAACGAAATCAAACCTGAACAAAAGCCAAAAAAAAAACGAACAAATCAAAAATCTCTTTTTTTTTGTGACAAATTCAGATTTTTGATATTTAAAATAGAAAAAAAAAAAAACGGAAAGAAAAAAATGGCATCCACAATTTTATGAATATGGCATCAGCATTGATTAGTAAAGCCAGGTGGAAAGTCGAACATCCAATCCTTTTAAAGTCCCCCCCCCCCCTTGATTCACGTTCTATTGATGTGGATTTAGGGAATAAATTGCGTGAATCAAAAAGTTTTTCTTTACACAATTAAGGAATGTTTATCCAAAGAAAAAGTTTATGCAAAAATATTTTTTAATAGTTTATTATGTTAAATTGATTTACGAATGTTAAAATAAAAAAAAAGCGAAATATAAGTCATACAAGATTTTACATCATTTTAAGCTGCGTATTCTGATATAACACAATCTAAATTTTAAAAATAAATTGGATGAAAATTTCCTGTAATGTAAAACTTGTTTTTCGCTCATTGTAAAATTATTTCATATTTTTATCTTTCCCAAAGTTTCCATAATTATTAAATTAATAACTGAACTATTTTTCTGCAGACAATTTTCTTTGGATAACAAGCTATATAACTGTGTTCTTGAAGTATTTGACTCACGCTATTATTTCTAAAAACATAGTGAAAAGCAAAATGGTGAAAATTTCATTATCGGAAGGTAAATTTCAGACCGTTTTTTTTGGACTAAATTGTTACTGTCACTAAAAAAGATTTATCTCAACGGATCCTAATTTCAAATCGAAGTATAAATAAATCTTTCATGGAAAAAGATGCATAGAAACTCCATACAGGCTTTAAGCTAAAATTGTCATATTCAAGGCATATTATTGATTCAAACGTGTTAAAAGTTTAATTTTATTAATTTATTTTACCTCACAAGACACTCTATTACACTAGATCAAAAAAAGAAAAAACTGTAGTATTACTAAAAAGTCTCTCGGAAACTGGGATTCCACGAGTTTTTCTAGCTATCCACACAGTCTCTTTTCAAGCAGTATTACAGTATTAAACTTAATAAAGAACACATAGATTTCCTTAGTAACCATACCGATAAACTGTTATCCCCCCCTTTTTTTTGTATGTTTACCAAAAAGCAGTTAGTGCGTTTACTAAGCAGCTTTTAGTAAATATATAAGAAAAACACCAGTAACTTTACTAAGAAACCATTAGTAAATAGTAAAAATCTTCAATAGAAAAAAAATCAAAACAAAATAATTATATGCAAATTTATTTTATTTACTGGTACATATACATATGCAGGTTTCTGTACTCAATTACTTAAGTACGGGTTACAAGTCTTTGTCAATTAGAAAAACAGATAACACAGTTCAGAAAAAAAATAGAGCAAAGATACTTACAGAGTTGCGACTGGATTAGAACCCGCTGCCTCAATGCTATAGAGCGTCTGGTGGGAGATATAACTGGGCCAAGGAGGTCCCTACTATATGAAATATTGCAAATGCAAAACAAAAATTCTTACACCCTTCGGAAATTAAATTTGAAATGAATTGTAGCCTGTAATGCTATTAAGCAATTTCTAGTAAAGTTATGCAAAATTTTTGTACGAAAAGGAAAAAAGCATTTTGTCTATAACTTTTACTGCTCGAAAGTTTTAAAGGCGCGTCAGTTGTAAAACGACTTTATTTATTCAAAGAGTAACATTTTTATGGAACTACTGTCATAATAGCACCCATAGTAATGTAACATTGTTATTTTTTTAAAAAAAAAAAGAAGTCTGACTTGAAATTGATTGTCAATGTATTAGTCATAGCGACGTTAGAGCCTATTTTGCATATTATTCACCTTTCGGTATGTCGTAAACACTCTCGAGATTTCGAAAAGAAAAAAAATATTATTCTAGACAGGCGTTACCGAAGCGTGAATGCTAATTATAAAAAAAAAAAAAATAAATAAAATAAAAATATATTAAGACAAATCCGTTTTCTTAAAAAAAAAAAGAAAAAAAGCATTACAAGGTGCATACCCGCAGACTTTGTACTGAATGAACCCTCTGAGATAGGTTATGACTAATTTTAAGATATTTGGGAGGGTATTGAAAATTTTCTTTTTGGGAGGAGTGATTACTTTTTTGGATCACGCCTACTTGACAGAAGAAAACAAAATTAAGAAAAAATATTATTTTGGTTGAGTGATCGGAAGTTCGACAAACCCAACAGAATCGGAAAGTTCAAACGGACATTGACAATCAGTTCTAAGAAAACATGGAAGAAATTCATTAGCCTTTATATTCATGTCCTGTGAAGGTTACATGATTTTTCTAATCGCGGCACTCATTTTATGTACCAATTAATAGGAAATGTGGCTTTAGAATGTATATTTTTAAAATGTGTTTGTGACTATTTTTAAAGTGGCATGGGAAATGTGGTTCACCTTTATCAGAAGTGGTGCTAGGCATTAAAGATTATATGAAGAGCGGTGATTACGGAACACCCTGTATAGCAATATATAGTAAGTTGCGCAAATTTTTAAAGAGAGAGAGAGAGATCACAAAATATAGAATTTTCTTATTATTTTAACGTTAGAAGACTGAATATGCAAAAAAGATTATCAGGCAGTTGTTTTAATAGTTTACAATGAAAGTAAAGTGTCTAAAATGTTAAAAATTATTGTTTTGCGATTGTAAACAGTGAGTTTTAATGTTTTGTGATTTTCAAAGTCCCTCCCCCCCCTTTTTTTTTTTTACTAGTGATTATATCACTAGTATATAGTGACACAGAGATGTTATGTATGATGCATTTTATTATGCTTAGTTTTCTAATTACTTGCGTATTGTCTTTTCACTGCATTATTATTCCTTAATTATTTTTGTTACTTTGTGCAGATTTTGTTTTTTCTCAGTTTTTAAAACTGCGTCCAAACGTTTAAATATGGGAGAGTTGCTCACTAAGCATAATTTAAAAATAAATTGTTAGTTTTTTTTTTTTTTTTTTTAAATTATAAAAGTTGTTTAATCTTAAAATAACATTTACAATTTCAAAAAAAAAATTAAATTTGGTTTAAAATTTTACTGATTTTGCTTAGAAATTGAACTTAATTAATTTTAAAACTTCACTTACTTTCAAATGAAATAAAATTATTTAGCTTACAAAATATGTTTTCATTCATAAAGTTTGTCTAAAAGCAGATATTTTTAAATATTTATGCAGAAATGTATATTCAAGTGATAGTTTTATGTAAGTAAATCTATTCAAGTATATCCTTTTGTCTTTTAAGTATAATTTTTATATGAAATAAAATGTATCATATTATTTCTTTGTATTGTGATTATTAGTTTACAAATCGTGTAAAACTTGTAAGCGAAATTTAAAATATGTTTTACAAGAAATGTCAAATGCTTATTTTGCGTTATCTTTAAATGATAAGAATATGCATTTTTAAGTCAAGTGACTATTTTTTTTCACTATTTTTCTATCACTATTTTTCTCAAGATTCCCTGTTATGGATGTCCGATACATTTAACGTTACATTTTATTCCGTTGCACAAAAGCTATTACATTTAGGAACTTGAAATTACGATGGTGTGTAGAAGAGTGTATCATCATCATCAGCATTGGCACGGCAGCCCTTTGTGAGCCTGGGCCTTCCTCAGAAGCATTTCCCATTCTGTCCTTCTCCCAGCAATTGTTGAGCCCAGAACGAACAGCATTGAGAGTCTCTAATGCAACCCCCTCCAATAAAAGGCCAAGAGGAAAGCCCAAAAATAAGAGTGTATAGGGGGCACAAAAAAGTTTAAAAAATTCGACATTCAGAGCTTAGTTCGAGAATTACGTACAGAGAGAGTATGTATAAGAGAAATTAGATGTTCCTGGGTATAAACCTTAACATTTTTATTGACATTTTTAAAAGTGTTTGGTCTTAATTCACGAAACAAATACCATTTTCGTTTGAATTGTTATAATGATATAAGTCTTAATTAAAAAATAAATTACTTGATATTGATTTCTTTTTATTATGTCTAACATTTTGTATTCTTAACGTTTAAATTTTGTTTTCTTCCAAGAACAAATAAAAATAACTTGAAATTTAGGTAGTCTTCCATTTCTTTACGATTATCAACAAAATGTTGTTACATAAAATAATAATACAATATTTTATTAACAATTGTTCTTTGTTTATGTGAAAAATCTCGACTTTTTTAAGGAAAAAAAAATGAATATGAAGCAATTTTGTGGGCTGGTGAACGAAGTCTTCTAGTTTAATTAAAAGAATACTTTTAAATATTTTACTAATATTGAAAATAACATTCTTTTGTAATCAAAGGGACTTAAAATTTAAAAAGTATTAAAACACTTTTTAACTTAGATTAAAGATTTAAATCACCCTTCTAGAGATCAGCACTCAGGGTACTGGTATTTTTTACCGTGAAATTCATTTTTACCGGAGCAAAAAATATGATATACCGTAATTATTACCGTAAAATTACTGAATAACTCTTAATATAACTGTAAAAATTAAGGTATAATATTTTACGGTAAAAATGTATATTAAGGTAAAATAGATTTTACAGATGGTGCATCGAAAGTGCCGATACTTAATTATCCGGATTAATTGATCCGATGTATGCGATAAATATTTAAGTGATAATGTAAATGGAGCCTTCAATACAGATAAATTTTAAACATATTGAATTACTGAAAATAACATTCTTTCGCAATCACAAGGAACTTAAAATTTTAAAAGTTTTAAGACACACTTAAAGACAGTATAAAAGTGATTTAAAACTTAAACCATGTCTAGAAAGTTTTCTTCAACCCTATTATCACGCAATACAAAAACCGTAATTCTTATCTATAACAATACAAAAACCATAATTCATTTACATAATATACAACTTTTAAAATCTTATCTTTATTTTAACTAAATAATTATATCTTTAAAAAATCAGACAAATAAAAAAAAAAAAAAAAATAAAGACATAAGAAAATCCCCAAAAGCTGATGTCTCGGAATATTTGACTTAAAAATGTCATGGTCTAGGTATGCGATAAATGTTTTATCTTAAGCGAGCTGGGTAAAATCCAGAACCGTGTCGAGATTAATCCTTATTTACAATTGCGGTGCTTGACTTGTCTGCGAAACATACTGCATATTTCTTGTGGGGAAGGATTTACGGCATTCCAAACCTGCGTCGGCAAATATTTCCAGATACGTGTAAACTTGTGAACAACAATCCTTTTGAGTGACAGATGGCATTACTTCCTGGAAAAGTCACAGAAAATGATGACAAGCCACTCTGAACAACAATTCTATCTACAAAGATGCAAAGGGAGAATTTTTTTTTTTTAAATATTTAAATTTGAGCATGAATAGGAAGTCAATGAGAAGATACAAAATTTTAAATGGAGATGATAGAAAACAACATAAAAAACACAAATTAAGTAGTAAAAAGGGACAGTCAGCTGTTTGGATACTCTAACAAGCACTAAGTTAAGAAACAAATTGAAGCGAAACAAACGTCCTCACTGAATATAGTATAAAATGCTATAGAGAAACATCAACCTTAGACCCAGTATTTGAAAAATGCATGAACGATCAACTTTTTAAAAAAATTTCTTTAATAAAAACGGAAATACGTATAAATGTATCGTTTACTGCATTCTGCTTAGGAAACCAGTTCATTTATTCACAAAAAATATCAAAGTTAGTTACAAAGTTCACCACAGATCATGATGTTGAATAGAAAAACTTAGGAAATTACGTTTTCTGCCGCGTGTTAGACCATTTTAACAGAAATTTTTTTAATGCGCCACTGCTATGTTAGTCCTCATATTGCGCCACATTTTTGCTGTAACTCGTGATTAGCTTAAAAGTACCGTTTTATGACCTCCTGTTAATGAACTTCTTGAATAATTTTTAAAGTTAGTTATTTTAATTTTTAAACACCAATCGGCCAATAATTCCTGCTTTCGCACTGCGTATACGGATAAGCAGAAGGAAGAAGTTAACTGACGAGAAAATAGTGCAAGATCTCTCTATTCGGGCAAAACAAGAAAATAAATAGTTTTACCACTAATGGTTTGAATTTTGTTTAAATGTAACTCAGTGCTGCATATGAATGTGTGAATTTAATTAACTAATTATATGAATCCGTAAAAATTAAGCGGAATGTTTATACGTATGTACCTAATAGAAATCCGCAATTCTGAATAGATCCGCAACAAATTTGTTGTAAATACAGCGAAGACATGGTGGACTTAGCTGTCTACTTTAAAAATCACTCCTACCACCGGTTCACGGACTGCATCCTAGAGGAAAAGTTTTTCATTGGTTTTGATAAAGATTTTATAATATTAGTGATTTTTTGGCTAGTCGTACAAAAATTAATTTCATTGCAAGTTTTTATGAATTATTTATCACGCCTTTCCTTTTCGCGTACAAACCGGTTATTAAGTCGGCTGACAGGATTGAATTTACGACCCTCCATACTCTACGTTTTTCCTGACAGCACCACCGGTGCGCTGAATATTCTCTACATCAAGAGGTGATTATTTTCAAACAGCAGCGATGGCTATGGAATAGAGCGTTCGCCTCATAATTAGGTAACCCAGATTTGAATCCCAATGATGGTTGGTCGATATGAATTCTCCAACCAACCACTCAACCAGAGTTACTGACCACGGTGCTGATGTAAACATCCTCAGGTTAGACTGATCACAGGTTAGAGTCTCCTTTGCAGTCGAATTAATCGTTGGAGTTTTTGTGTTTTTCTTCCTCGTGTAACGCAAATGCAGGTTTTTTTCTATTAAGAAGTCTTCTACGAAGGCTAGCTTCTCCCAATGCTTGATCCAGGAAATCCCTTGTCTTCTAGGAGTGGTTCAAAATTACAAGGCTAGAGAGTTAAACTTAGACAATCGTAAGCTCAGAATTGCGACTGCTGTTCAACTGCTCTTATAAAATAAAATCTTTTTTTTTTTTTTAAATTTAAACGGGAATCATTGCGACAATGTCTTTCGATAATTCAGAGCTTGAGATGAACACAGTTTAGCATAATTGTAACATGATGTCACTTTAAATTGAGATCTAATGACAATCACTGCACACGCTTTTTAAGATTAGCATTCTATATCTTAAGTGCATTTAAAGAGAGAGAGTGATAGCGATACAATTAATGGGACAAATTTGAAGCTTACATGCTTAGTTAGGATTTCAGCCATGCGTGAATAACGATAATGGGAACTGGTTTTTGTAATGCTCGTTTTGCATTCTTAAGAAAAAGATGCTTTTAAGGATTTTTGATCATTTATTGCCGAAGAAAAAAAGCGTAGGTTTTTGCCGTACATGCGACATTTATTTCTATTAGTTTTGGGGCGCCAAGAAAGATGTCGCCTAAGATTACTTATCTCCATCTTAACAAAAATTATGATAGCAAAAGTTGAGTCAACATTGCAGAATTTTGAAAGCGTCCTAGATTATAGAACTACATGACCACATTAAATTAAAATAGTGTCCGTCTACCTTAGAACAAAGATATCTCAACTTGAAGTCAGTTTTAATTTAATGATACTTTATAAAGGGTATAAAGCCTTGTCGTTCCAGTAATTGTACTTTTATTACCCACGCAGTACAAAACGCCCACGTATGCCCTTAAAATATAACTTATTATAACACGTAGAAATAACCCTTAAAATATAACTTATGTATATTTTCAGTTATGCTTGTAATAAACATTCAATTTCAAATTTCAGAAATTTTTTGCTGTTTTAGAAACATAAATTTCTTCGTTTTTGCATAAGGTATTAGTTAAAGAAGCAGTTGAAAAATATGCTTATTTTCTGTTTTCTCCCCATAACACCGTAAAAAAAAAAAAAAAAAAAACATGACTGTTTTCATACAGTTTTCTTCTTTTTCATTAGTCATAAAAATCCCACAATGTGATTTTTAGCAAACAAAGATCTTTGACTACCATCAACATAAAATTAATAAAAGTTATAAATTTATTAACCTGTAAATCATTTATTTATATCTCATTTAACTGGATTTACAAGAGATTTATTTTTTTTATCCTTTCTTAATATTATCCCCTGTTTCTATTAAGTTTTTGAAATTTTCTTCACTACTCAAAATCAAATGCTTAAAACCAATTGTGATGTTGTTTGATGAATTAAATGTATAATTTTATCTTAATAGTCCACATTTAGGATAACGATATTTAGTTACAGTTAGGTAAGTTATATTTACTTTAAAAATTGATTTTCAGTAAAACTGTTTATCATAAAAGTTTTATCATAAAAGAAGAAGGAAAATAAAGTAAACGGAAGCGAAACTTGTTTCACTAAATCTGTGTAAATACAAAAAAAAAAAAAAAAACAAAAAAAAAAAAAAAACAGGAAAATATTTTAATTGAATAATTTTAATTTTGATGTGACAATTTATTTATGACCAAGAAATAAAAGTGATTGTGGTGCTATGGTAAGGGTTGGTGAGCGAAGTGGGCAAAGATAAAGGCTTATTGTTATAACTTAAAATTGAGAGAGAATTATAGGTGTAAGATTTTAAATAAGTAGAAAATTTTAAAAAATTATTTTGCGAAATTATATATATATATATATATAAAAATTATTTTGCGAAATTTTTTAGATTTATATATATATATATATATATATATATATATATATATATATAATATTTGGGCTATATCCCTGATATCATGGGTAGTATTTAGCTCAAATAATTCAGTCGTGAACCAAAATACTTCTTCAATAGTTTTATTTAAAGGTAGGATGTTTGTGGTAACATTTCGCACCCTGGAGGGGGGTGGACAGCACTCTCGGACAATTACGACATAGTTTATCAGGATCACATCATGTTGAAAGAGACACGCAAAAACTATTGCTCCTGCATTATATACTAACAGAAAAAGAGGTAAAAAGGCTCAGTCACTGCATACCTTATAACCCAACGCATTATGGAAAATCATTTAATGCTTCCTAATATGGAAGTGAAAGAAGGAAAGATTTTAAAAATAACTCCTGCTTTGAAATATAAATCATTTTATAATTCAATGGTATGTTTTCAGCCTTGAAGTCCCAAAATAGAATATCTCTACACCTATTCTTAACCAAAGACATTTTATGAAAACGAAAGAGTTTTAATGCTTTTATTAATACAAAAGTATTTTTATAATTTTTGTATTACACACACATATATATATATATATATATATATATATATATATATATATATATATATATATTATTTTAAATTTCTCAAGAAATAAAGGATTATTTTGTAACTTTAAAGATGTTTAGTTCATGCGAATCTTACTTAGCAATTAGATTTTAAGTATGTATATATAATTGAAAATTTTCATAATACTCTTCTAATCATAATCTTAAATAATTCAATATTTATAAATATATTTATAGATATTTTTCTCGACGTTTTCATTCAAAAACTCACAAAATATTTCTTTCGTGTCGACGTTTACCTTGGAAAAGAGAGAAATATCATAAAGACAAAAAGCTTTATGAAACAAGCTGAATAAATAACACAAGCTTAATAGAAACATATTAGAAAACATTCTCAACACCAAGGAATTTTTCTAGTTCCTGTGAAAGAATGTTTCAGCAATAAAATTGTTTTTGAACTGTGATGTGACTGTGTTTTATAGAAAAAAGTAAATATTACATTTAGAGAAGGCGCATTGATATATTTTCAGTCGAAAAAATAAAATAGATTTACAGAATTTGCAGGAAAAAAATATTACATTTTCAATAAAAAATATTTCCATTTCAATTAAGCTGCTTATTTACAAGCATTATTTATTTAAGGCATTTTGTAAATGGAATACACAATATAAATTTGAGATTTTTTATCTGTTTGTTAAAAGGTATAATGTTTTTATATTGTTTATTTCATAAACATATTTTTATTTCAATTATTCATTCGACTCAAAACTTCAACATTCCTAATTGTCCCAAGGCGAGTTTATTTAGTTCAGTTATAAAATGATTTTCATGTTAGGACGATTTATAATTTACAAAAATAAAATGTAACAACTTTAAATACTTTTAATTTAAAACTGTCGTATAATTTTAAAAACTTTCGAGGCCTAAGGTTTTTCTCGTTTTAAATCGCCTTCTGATTCGTACACTTTTTCGAGTAAAGTTTATGCTTTATGTTATCCAAACTGAGTAGGAGAAAAAGCATTCTTCCGTGTTAATTGATTTTGCCAGTAAATTCATGATTTAAAGCATGTGTTATCATTTTGAAAACATATGATTGTTAATTTATATATTTTATTAGTTTGAAATCAAAAATAATTTTATGTTGAGAATTTCAAGTGCCTCTCTCAGTATTATCACATTTAAAAATATCATAATTTATAAATACGTTTGAAAGACTTATAATTTTACATCGAAGTTCATTGGTTTTTTTACCCCAGGGCTATTAGTTTTTTTTTTTTTAAATTATGAGCATATTTATAAATCATAATTGTAAAATCACCAACAACATAAAAATTGGAATGAAATTCTCAAAATTTGATAACATTATAAAGAAATATTTGAAAAAAAGAGAGAGGAGATAATTTGAATTGCACACAAAATTTGATTTTTAATTATCAACGTTGAGATTAATTATTTTTTGGTAATGAATATTGTAACTAAAAGTTGTTTCATAGATAGGAATTGCGATATTACTGTCAATGTCATAAAGTAGAATACTACTTTAAAAAATACGAATGTGTTTTATAGTTAAAAGAGTATTGAACCCGTACCTAAAAGAGTAGTCGTTTCGGTACTGATCTATTCTTAAAACTTTCTATTATTAAAATGCCATCAGAAAACCCGATATTAGTGCTCATGTCTCGGCTCAAGTAATAGTATTTTCAGGAAGTTTATAAGTATTTATGTAATTCTGAAACGGCTGTTAGTCCTGTTTTTTTATAAATAAATTACATATTTGTGATTTTTTAATCATGAAGATATTTTGCGCCGTTTATGGTATTTTTGTTTATATGTTTTTACATTTTGTGTAGTTCATGCATTTTTAATGGTATAAAAATTTTGAATATCCTATGAGGACTCCAAAATAAAACTATGATATTATATACTTCTGTTTTATGTGGAGCCTTCTACTTTATTTTATTACAGAAGATAACCCTCTTGTATTATTGAATGTCTATAAAAGGGGGAAAAAGAATAGAAATGAATCTTTTGAGATAGGAAAGATTGATGCTGTATCTCAGGGGGTGATTAGATTTTTTAATTATCATTAATCATAAAATACAAAGAAATTATGAGTGTCCTAGCAGTAATTTCGAAGTAAATCTATGAATCATGTCATGGTTTGGAACAGAAAGAATCTAATTAATTGCTCATGAGAATTACATTTTTCGTTTTAAACAGGCACAATTGACAAAAAAAAGAAGAAAATAAAAAGACAATTGGTTTTGATTGATGTTTTCCCTGTTTTAGAAACAAATTATTCTATACTTTCTTAGCTATTCATGAAAAAAATTAAAGTTAAGAAATATGAACAATTATAAGGTAAAAAATATATATATTTGGTTGTAGGAGCGACAATCAAAACCAATTATTTCGGATTTGCCTTTAAATGCTTCGATTGTAATTAATAAAATCATTCGCAGAAAGAATTAGTTGCTTAAAAAGTTAATCACATTCTTAAGAGGAATTTTTTTAATTTTTATAATTGCCTTCAAGTGCAAAAAAAGGGAACAAATGTTTCGTCAACGTAATTATCAGTAAAATATGTTTTAATACGGGACACAGAGGAATAATATTACTGTTGATGTTAATTAATTTTATACCCGTAGATATTGAGTATTAAAACCTTTGGAAAGATGTATTAAGCGTAATTGAGGATAAAACTGCTTTTATTTGCAATATTCTCGATTTTTTTCTTCTTAAGAATTAGTATATCGAGTTTTTACTGCTGCCAAGAGGTCGCATAGGTTGCTCTAAACAGCAGACCGTGTGAAAATTACCTCACCGGAAAGAGATAAAACTTATACCAATCTTCGCATTTAAGAATTCTAAGCATGCGTTTTGGCGACGTTGATAAGAACCACACGAACCATCATAATCCCTACCACTGAAGTATATGTCCCCACGTTGTTTCTCTGAGTGAAAGATATACCGCAATCAGAGGGAAAGGGATACCTCCTCCGTCGGATGGTTGAATTTTTGAGGTCACACGAGACCTGGGTTAAAAAAGAATCTTTAATAGAAAGGTTGTAGGGGAAATTGACTCCTTTTCAAAGATGATGCCGCTCCCTGGCATGGTTCACTCATCGCCAAGGTGTGTGTGTGGAAAAAGGAATGCGCTTGCTTCCCACAGCCTTGACCTAATCGCTTCTTCAGGAAGATTCTAAATGCCACCTTTGCATGAGTGTAAGTTATTTGTCTTTTGTCTGATAGAATAAAAGTAAGAAAATGGAACTTACTTCAAGTGTGAGAATAAATGATTGAATGACGTAATGTATCGTGACACGAGAATCGCTGCTTTGGGAGAAGGAAATTAAAATTTGCTCTGAACCATATTAGATTATTTTGTGTCGTATAGGTCGCTAATACTTCGTGAAATAATGTATACTACTAAATGTATTGTTATTAAATGTACTCCTTTTTGTTATTTTTTATTTTATTAATAGGTAAATTGAGTAAACAAAAACAAAAATAAACAAAACAAAAATTGCTAAAACAAAAAATCTCTTAAAAGTTCGTCGACTGTTTCAATTTGAATAATGTGAGTTTTGTAGTACACCGTAATAATACTAGCTGCAAAACACGTTAAACATTTTTTAAAAATAAACACGTAACTTGTAACACGTAAAATAAACGTGTAATTTCTTTCACAATATCATAAACATCTTATCTCAATATCAAAAAAAAATTAAAAAGTGGTAATAATATTAATATAATTTTATATATATATATAATAACAATGTAAAATAACATATTAAAATTTTAAAGTCTTAAAAATAATTAAAAATCTAAAAATAAAATGTAATTGTGTGTCTACAGAACAGCATATATATATATATTACGGCCAAAGTCCGAAGTCGGCCAGATCGCGAATTGACCGAGGATGGCTGGCCAAAGTCTGAAATTGTTCTTGATTTCGGGAATTGGCCGCCCAAATCGCGAATTGGCATGGGAAGATCAGCCAAGGTTGGAAGAAAAAATCATTATACCGGGCAAATGTATACCGGGCAGGGGCACTTGACCTTAAATAAACATCAGTGTAAGATATACCTGGCAGTGACACTTGACCTTAAAAAAACATCAGTATAGGATATACCGGGCAAATGTATACCGGGCAGTGGCACTGAACCTTAAAAAAAACATCAGTGTAGGATATACCGGACAAATGAATACCGGGCAGTGTCACTGAACCTTAAAAAAACATCAGTGTAGGATATACCGAACAAATGTATACCGGGCAGTGTCACTGAACCTTAAAAAAACATCAGTGTAGATCAAGTGTCAAATGCATACCGAGCAGTGGCACTTAACTAGACTTAGTATGACTAGACCTTTGGTGTATGTATGACTAGTATGACTAGACAATTAAATAGACAATTTTAATAATGATTATTTAATAGACAATTTAAAAAATTATATTTTTTATATTTTTAAATTAGAAGATTCATAAGAATTATATATATAATTAAATTATAGAAGGCCGCCAAAGTAAAATATTCACTGATGGTTTCAATTATTTCGGACTTTGGCCAGCCATCCTCGGCCACTTCGCGATCTGGCCGGCCAATTCCCGAAATCAAGAAAATTTCGGGCTCGGGCTTAAAGTTCACAATTAGAAGAAATTAAAATTTGAGGACGATTACATTTCTATAGTATTGGGAGAAATTTCCCCTCTCAATATTTGAAACAATTTAAAAGCAATCCTAACGTTAAAAAAAAATAAATAAAAAATAAATAAATAAAAAAAAATGCCTAACAGGCAGTTTTTTCCTTTTATTCTTCAATTTTAAAAGAGATTAGATCAGATTAGAAGAATATCAAGTTTCATAGATTTTTTTCTTTCTTTTAATATTAATATTGTACGTTTTTATTTCGTTAGAAACTGATTACGAGCAAACCAATTTTTCTGCCACTTTTTAATTTTTCATGGTACGTAAACGCATTAAAAATTGGTTTTTACGGCCTCACAATCATGGCGTACTAGGTACTAAGATGTAGGCCTACCTCACAACGAACCGTCATTTGTAACAAAATTTAACGTAAAAAGATTTAACTCGTATATTTTATTTTAATAATAGCTAGTGACTTGATAACTTTTTTTCTGTTTTTCTGATAATATTATTATTTGAATCTTGTTGTTATTAACTTCAATTTTAATGTATCATCAGATAATATTGCTTTACAATGAAGCAACAAGATTTTGATAACCTATTTGTTTACTTTCCGTCTATCCTATCTTTTCCATGAACACACAATATATAAGATTTTGATATATTGTGTGTTCACGAAAAATATTTTTTTTTAATAATTTGAAAATTCTGATGATTAGAATTTTCAAGTTATTGGATATTATTTTTTAAAATATTAATTTTTAAAATATTATTTCATATCTGGCTTTTATTAACTTTATCCATTTTAATGTACTTTATTACATTTCGTTTCTTCATTCGGAATTACGAAATATCTAATATTATTTTTTTTAAAAATTCATCCATTCTATTTTCTTTTTATAAAAAAATATAGAGTATTTTTTATCATCAGAATTTAAATTTTAAAGACATTTTAAAAACAATATTTATATATAAAAAAAAGAACAAAGTAAATAATAATAAAATGCATGAATATAAAAATAATAAAATGCATGAATATGAAAATAATAAAATGCATAAATACTAAAAAATAATAAATTCATAAACACAAAATGATAACTAAGTACAAAGAAGTGTCTATGTTATTGTTTAAAATTAAAAATAGCGCTTTAATCTGCCTCTGAATGCACTCATTCATATTTCCCTTTGTGAATTAATAATATTCACGAAATTTCCTACTCTATGATTAGATCATATGGAATCCAACTTTGGGAAATGAATAATCGGATTCCATTTCATTACCTCACGTTTGTGAAAAAAAATTAAATCTTGTGGTGACATTTTTACCATACCATTTAGTTCAAAGACCTTTCGTTTTTTGTTCAAAATGTTCACTTCGTCCTATTTTAATATTTACCATAGAAAATTCTATGAGGAATAGGAAATAGCAGGTGGTTTTTTTTTTCCTTCTGTTATTTATTCACGTCAATATTAATGTCACGTTTGATTTTTCTTTTCATCCGGCATGTAGCTCGATTCCGGATTCTTGATATAAGATAATATTTCATTCCTAATTTATAAAAGAAAATGTTTGTTTTTGTCGTATCAATATTATAAGCTTACAGAAATAAAAGAATAATATATTTTACGTTTTTCAATTTATAAAACATGTGTTTGCAGAGAATCTGTTGGCGCAAAGATAAATATTTGGAAAGGGCAGAGTTATTTTATTTCCATTTATACAGCTGGATGAACGTCTGGAATTTTTTTTTAAATATATCTTAAGGAGTCGGTTTTCCATTCATGTCATATTTATACTTCGCTGTCAAATGATTCTGAATGTCATCTAACCTACAATAAAAACAGCGATTATTTTTCGAAATTTAAATTCAATAGTCCAGTTTTGCAATATCTTCAATATGTTTTATTTGTTTTGTATGTTTTCTGAACGCAAAACTTAAAAGGACGACTCGAATTGTTTCATACATAATTGGTTTGATTCAAATAGTATTTTGAACTTTTATGTTCCGTCATTATTATGTAACTTTATTTTTACATAAATTTGGTATCAAAACTATTTTGTATTATAGATATTTTTGTTATTACTTTTTAAATAGAAGCAATGATTGCTATTTCAAAGTTAAGTTAAAAGTTAAATATTTCATTAAATATACATATAAATCAACATTTTCTTTCGTTTAGAAATAAAGTATTGAACCATTTTATGTTATGCTGTTTAGTTGAATCCTGTTTTTTTCTAAAACTCGGTTTAACCGAACCCTTTCCTCCCTAAGAATTGCCGATATTTCTTTAACTTAGAAAACATGCTTTCATATTTCGATATATGGCTGATTACAAATTACTTCTCCCATTATTTCGGTGTTTTAAATTAATCATGTTTACATGATCTACCTCTTCCCCCAGGGGAAAAAATTATATATTTTAGAAAATTTAAATTGTTAACTATGTTTATCTTTTAAAAAACTGCTAAAATCATGCTTTTTCATTGTTACTTATTTTATTTTAATTTAAAAAAAATATTTTATAAAATAATTTTACTAAATTATAATTAAAATAAATTTATCATAGCTCGTTTATTTCATAACAGCTTTAACATTGCATTAATTTTTAGATTTATCGTCGTATGTCTTATTTATTTTTTTTTTTTTCACATTTAAAAATTGTCGTGATATAAAAGGTACACAAAACGCTCTAAAATACCTTTCCGTATCATTGATAAGTTATAATAATTTGAGCAAATGTTTTTTATTAATTTTTTTTTTATTATTATTATTTTTTTTTAAGATATGCAATTTTAACTAAATCAAAATTTGACATACAACTATTCTGAAGTATTTTTTGACTTCATTGTATTGCAATTGTGCAATAAATAGTCGTAAAATTCTTTTTTTGCGTTAAAGTTTGTGGTGTGAAGAACCGTCGAAAGGGTGAGACAAGTGGGGCATTTGCCTAGGGCTCCACATTGCTTGAACTCTGGGGGCCGGCTCTATACCAGTGATTTTTAATTTCGGTATATTTAACAGCTTTATGACATTATTTAAGTTACTTATTTAATAAAAAATTACTCACTTTTTGGCTCTACTTTTGGTGCATCATTGATCAAAATGTAACGATAACGTGACATTTAAAATTGAAATTAAAAATAATGATCACGATAATTGAACAAATAGTGTAAAAGTGTCTGCGTTCAAGAATGAAATTTGAAAAAAACATCATATGAAAGATTTTAATAAATTCGGCTCAACAGGGTTCTAAGTTATTCATTTTCCTTGGAGCCCGACAAAAGAGAATAAGAATATTTAAAGGGCCCTGCAAAGGTTTGTCAAGGGCCTCGCAAAACCTATAGTGGCTGCTCTGGTGGCGTAAATAAATTAAATAGTAACTTAAACAATGCTTTGTCCAGGAATGCCTATGCTGAAGAATCAATTACCAATTTCCAACAATTCATCAATCGCCGAGTACTATCATACCACAAAATTTAAGAGATATTCTGTATACCTTAGAGAAAAGGGCAAACAAAACTCGTTTGTTTTAGTGTATTGAATTACAGATTATTTTCTGCCTGGTTGACTCCATTCCGTTCTTTTCTTTACACTGATATGTTTTCATTCTTCTTCCTTTCTTTCTGTAATGAAAAAGAAAGACGAAGGGGGAAAAAAAAGTAGCGTTTTCACAATAGGTTTTTATGGATTTTGAAGATAGAAGCTCCAGATGACCTTCAGGTTGATGACGTTCGCATTCCAAGAAGAAAACCTGTGCTACCGTTAAAGTGAAGAAAACGACAAATTGCTGTTTTAGGTTGTTTTTTTTTTCAATTTATCCTGCTTTGAGGGGAAAGAACTCTTTTTCCCAAATATGACATTAACTTTTGACACAATTGCGCGTTTCAAAATAAACGAAATATCAAAACAAGCTTGTAATAGACTCAAGAGAAGTTTTGCAGTTTTAATAGAAATTTTAAGGGAAAGTTCTCTTTTCCCCAAATATAGCATTTACTTTCGACACATTTGCGCGTTTCAAAATGAATGAAATGTCAAAACGAGCTTTTAATAGAACTTAAAAAATTTAGTATTTTAAATAAGTTTAATAGAACTTTCATATATGAGGAAGAACTTTTTCTTTCCCAAATATGACATTTACTTTTGCGTGTTTCAAAATGAATGAAACATCCAGACAAGCTTATGATGGAACTTAAAAAGTTTTGTAGTTAAAAAAGTTTTAATAGAACCCTGAGGGAAGGTACTCTTTTTCTGAAATATGACATTTACTTTTGACACAATAGCGTGATTCAAAATGAACGAGGTCGTCGGGCTATCCAGCAAAGGAGCCATCCCCTCTGCAAAGGATCAAAATTGCTATGACAAGTCGGATCATCCTCAGGGATGCTTCCCAGACCGCCGCCAATAGCCCATTGTGCAGCTCTAGTACGACTTAAATAAAATACCTACCAAAATGAACGAAACATCAAAATAAGCTTCTAATGGAACTTAAGTTTTAGCTGTTTTAAATAATCAACTTGAATGTAATTTTAATTTAGAAAATAACGTTTCAAAGTTTTTTTTAATGGAAAATCATCATCCTAGGCAATGACCATTAACAATGCATTTCTCTCCTTAAAAAGGTTCTAAAAATTTATCTATTACACGTGCAGAAGAATATTTGTTTGGGCATAAATTATCACAGCACGTTGGTTTTTAAACTGTAAACGTATCTCTTATTATTTTTATAAAATCCAATCCAAAAATCAGCAACCTACACAATTTCCAGTGATTTCTCAATGACGCTTCTAAAAACTTTTCGTACGTTCAGAGAAATATTTTTTGAACATAAATTTTTAAAAAAAAATTCTTTTCTTTAAATTTTATCAATTGCAGCGAGTACAAGCATTTGTTCTCAAAACGTAAACGTATCCTTTTTTATTTTCAAATCCGACGTTTAATAATTTTTTTGCAGTGTTTAGAAGAAATGTTTTAAATTGAATAATTAACTTGCATTCGTGAAATATTTATACCAAATAAAATTGTTAGAATATATTCTCTCTTGGAAACCAACATAATTTTAAATTTAGATTAGATAGTTCAATCAGTTTTTAATGTTTTTAAAGAAATTCATGAAATTTTCTATTTTTTCAACTAAAACAAAAAAAAGTTTTCCGGAAGCATTTTATATAGTAATTTTATCCTTGATTTCACATTGAATACTAATATACAAAATATTACTGCAAAATAATGTGAATTGGGGATTATTAGATTGAATACAATCATCATATTGATTCATTTATTGACCTTTTCCATAGACTGATTTTAATCAACCAAAGTTAACTATACAATGCTTACTTATTAATAAAAACTTTCTTTGTTTCTTAATCAAAATGTCGATATGCTTACCAACACGCTACTTTTTTTCTACTTTAATAACAAAACCAATGAAGTTTATATCAATAAATATATTATTAATTCAGTTTCTTGGGATAATTCGTTTTATAAAACTATGTTTTGTTACTTGCTCTGTTTAAGTCCATAATTTCTACTATTAGATTTGCCGAATTACAAGAACATGCATATAAATAATATTATCATATGAAAGAATAGTGCTAATTCTTCATAATTTAATTTACAAATATTTTTAAGTTTGTATTCTTATAGTAATGAGTAAACAAGTAAATTTATCTTTAATATTTTCATTAAAAATTACGTTATTTTCATGTTTTTTTTTCTTCTTTTACGGATAAAAAGTTTTTTTTTTTTTTTTTTTTTTTTTTTTTTTTTTTTTTTTTTTTGCTAAACTTTTAAAATTGATCTATAATAATTTGTCTTATTTTTATTTAAAAAAATGGTAGTAAGTGACTTAATGTATGTGCTGTATCAGGTTCTTATGGAGCATAATTTGTTCCTACTTGAAACAACTTAATAATTTAAATAGCGCCAGCTTTCACCTGCAGTTGCACTTTATAACCGCAGGTGAAAGAAAACAATTAATACGAATAAACTTCTAAAAATTTTCTGAGCAGAATAAAAAGAAAATAATTATTTATTTAATTTGCATTAGTCCTTACTAATAGCAGTAATTTTAGCTCCTTGAAATATTTAAAATATTTTACTATTTATGAAGTTTTAATATTTGATAAAATATAAAACAGACTGTGGAACAAATTTATTGTTGCATTTATACAAATACTTGATCTTGCCAAATTTCGGTGTGGGGATTTCCAATTAGTTTTGCTCTTATATAGCTACAAACTATTTTATTTTTAAAAAATGAAATTTTTTGTCGAAATTTAAAAGTTTAAAAACGTTATATACAACAGCGGGACGCATAAACGTTGCGGCGAATTCAGTTAGGGGATCCGTCATCAGAATAAAATTGCATAAGAATCCTTTTCCAGAAATGTCATCGTATGCGGCTAGGGTCTCTTCCGCTATTATGATTTGTTTTGACGCACACTAAGAAACAGTTCATAATAGTAATTATTTGCCCTTAGCGGCGTCCGACGACATTTCAGGGCATAGTTTCCTGCATAGTTAAAAAAAAAAAAAATTCTGTTGCTTGGAGAGAGAAACCGAGAAGATTTGAAATCACTGATACGAAAGTATCTAAGATATGCTGAAAAAAAAAAAACGATATGCAACAAAAATCAAAATAATAATTAAAAAAAATTGGTTCCCAATATTATCTACGTCATTTTATTAAGATTTTTATGCAATAAATATGTAGTTGCATCCATAATGATTACCAATGGCGTTTGGATAATTGTTATTTACGTATAAGTGTAATTAGTTATGATTCAGTATACATGACTTTTAATTTAATAAATGATATTTGATATAACAAAAATTGCGAGAGGAGGATAGTAAAAAGAACTCCATGTTCAAATGAAACGAACTATTTACTAAATAAATTTGAAATTTTCAGTTAAAGAGGGAGAAGGTATGTATCCGAGTACTCGGCCTTCTTTAATTATAGCCGAAGGTACTGCTAGGCTATTATTGAGGGCAACTTGAAGGAAGGTAAAGGAAACGAATCTTTACGTTTATAATAAATATAATTTTTAATTATATGCTTTAATATTTTATTGGGTTATTTGCCTTTGTTGAAAAATGCTGAAAGAAAATTATTTGTTGTAAGTGGATGTTAAAGTACCTTCGGATGGGACGATGAGCTGACCCTCTCAAGATGACAATCTAAGATTATAGTTATATCAACAATTTTCAAGAAATTTTCGTGCATTGTTTGGAATATCCCGCTTTTTATCCCGTCATAAAAGTGGAATTTAAAATCTTATTAATTTTTTTAAAAAAATGACTACAATATAATTAAAGTTAAACGTTGGAAGTTGACCACCTTGATAAGCTGATCACTTGTCTGTCTTATCAAGCACCAAATTAAAAAATAATAATAATAACCGTTGAATTACCTCTTTTTAAGTGGATTTGTTTAATTACAAATACAATAATACAAATACAAATTCAATAATACAAATACAATACTTGTAATACAAATGGTCAATTTACATAGGTTTCGATCGATGTAATTTTTTTCATATATCCTTATATTATTATTTTTTTCACAATCGGCTCGTTTAAAAGTTGTAATTTAGCTAATTATTATAACGTTGCAAATAACGACTGGTATTAAGAACGTACTTAACCATATTTAGAAAAGTCTTGTGACACACAAACTCGCATTAACACTGTCAAGTCATATTATTTTATTGTCATTTTTTATTTTTTATTTTAAAAAACTTTTTTCTTATTTAGATGGCAAAATTTATCTTGTCTCGAAAACTCTTTATCAAATATTGTTTCATGCGATAGTCGAAACAAATTTATTTCTTCATTTGATTGTCCTCACATCAGAGAGATAATTTATGAAACGTGAAGTGCTGTGTTCCAAAACCTACCAAGTCTGAAGCTTTTGTGTTTAAAGTTAAAAACTTTTCACTAATACCATGGGAATAATAAGCTTTATAGCTTCTTTCAGTGGTTCTTAACTCAGTGAATTGTGACATAACAGTCAAGTTGTAATAACAGTTACAACTTGACAGGTAAGTTGTATTTCTGTTCAAAATATATATGTCATTGCTCTATAAATTTCCGATTTAATGGCTATTTCACAAAGTGGTGGTTTATTATTATTATATTGACAGATGATGACTGAGCCTCCGAAAAGTGTGCCGAAAATCAAAAATTTTTGCCATGTAACTGCCTTTTTTTTAAAATAAGAATTTTAAATTGTTTAAAAAAAGTTACTAATGAAAGTAATATTAAGGTCTCACAGAAGAGGATTCATGGTTTTGGTAGCCGTTGTTTATCTCATAATACATTTCATTATCATTGTATAAATTT
Source organism: Parasteatoda lunata (assembly GCA_949128135.1). Lineage (NCBI taxonomy): Eukaryota > Metazoa > Arthropoda > Arachnida > Araneae > Theridiidae > Parasteatoda > Parasteatoda lunata. The sequence continues at coordinate 55,627,376 of OX421970.1, read as the reverse complement.
TATGCTAACTCGTATCTCGATGACTCGGCCCTTGTTTAATTTTTTATTCGGTAACATAGAGTTAATATCTGTTCAACTGCTTCCCTATATTTTATCACTTACACATTACACCCATCGATCGCTTATACATAATAATGCCTATACATTTATCATTTATATTTTATCTCTTACACAATACTGATATTATTTTATTGAAGTTCCTGTGGAAATATTGATAAAATTTAACTAAATGATTCTTATGGAATCTGCATTTTTGAATTTTAGTTTATTAAGTAAGATCTGGAATAGCCAAACTTTGAATGAGACTGAGTCTTTGTTACTAACTATAGATACTCCACTAAGATACTCCACTCAATCGGGTTTCAATCCTATTGATGACTGGATGATCCGTATATTGCCGTGCATTAGAAGGAAAAGAAAAAAAAAAAAAAAAAAAAAAACGTTGGTGCTTCATAATGGTTCTTTCTATTTCTTTTGCTCCTAACTCTAAAATAAAATTTAAAAAAACTGATAAAGTAAAATTATTGAAACACTATTTTTTTTTGCGACAGATAGGTTATCAGACAAAAATGCCAAATATATAGTTTTGAATTCTTTGTCGTTCATGTTGATTTTTCTATTGTTTCTAACTTGCACCGACTTCAGTGCTGATGAAAAATATCCACAACAGTAGACGGATCATGGTTTAGAGTTTAATTACAATCGGGTTAAGCGTAGAAAATTTAAATTCCTTAGGTTTAATGTGACTCAAAAACAATTAATTCTCTCAATTATTTACTTAATAGTTCTCCTGTCATTTAAGTCGGGTTTAAAACTACTAAGGGATGGGGTTAAATAAGAGTCGTACAACTAATTATGTATTTACTGCTACGGGTAAGATGCGATGATAAAATAAAATTAAAACTATTAAATTTATTAAAGAGTTTCTTTACCTAAAATATGGCTTTTTAATAATTCTTGTTTTCATTTATGGATGATTACTAAATTTTTTTAACTCCTGTACCTTATTCCTAGCTAATTGAGTTCAGATATTCAGTAAGCTACTCTGAAGCATAAATAGATAATGTTAACGGTTAAAAACGCTGGAAATCAAAGAAATAATTTAAACAGCAGCACAGCCTATTTTCTCCACACCGACAAAAGTTCAAGCGAGCGTAGCAGTTTTATTTACTTTCAGTAAATCAGACCGAATTCTTCTGCTCTAATAAAATTTTTCTTTGTCATACCAAACACTAAAAGAATTCGTTTCTGCGTGTTGTACACTCGTGATTATATGAATCGTCTGCTTTACTGAAGAACGTTCCAAATTTTCCAACCATGTGTTTACGAGTTTTGTTTTGGTACAACCGTTTTTTATGTAGGATTTATCGGCCCACAAAATCCATTGTCTTCAGACCCTGCTTTGAAAATGAGCAATAATTGAGTCACGCTTTCATGAAAGTCGATGTCCGGTTTATGCACATAGCCATGACCGTGACCCTATATATCATATGGCAACTTTAAAAAACTTCGATTAAGGGGCGTAGAATTACAAAGGGGGAAAGGTCAACATATGAAATTTGTTTTACTTGTGTACTTCATTTTTTTTTACCTCGTTCAATCTCATGACACAATGACACTCTCTTGCGAATGTAGTGTAGTTTTTTTATATTTTATACGGAAAAAAATGTGGTGAAGAATTTCCGGTCTTTGATATATTGGGACATTGCCCTAAATGTATGATAGAATAAAATAGACGCCACACCCGAAGATATGAAATTTATTCATTTAAAATTATTTAGTTCATAAGCGTGGGAACTACTTTGAGTGTAATGAAAATTTAAAAGATGAAAAAAGAATAATAAATGAAAATAAAATTTCGCTTCAATATTACCATTTTTTAAAAAAGGTATAATTTATTTTTTATGTTCAAACATTTGCGGATTAGAATAATGTTTACTGAATTGAATTTAAAAATTTGATGCAAAATTTATTATCAATGAAATGATTTTTTATTTTATTTAAGAAATGTGTTAAAATTGACCATTGAATATCACAGATTTTTCAAAATTTACTTATTATCATTATCAAAGCTACAAAATAATTTATTCTACAAAACAACTGTGCATGCATGGTTTTATTCTAAAAGCAAATGTTAAATATAATAAATTTAATTGATAAAAAGAAAACGTTTTTGTATGTTTTGCACAGCACAGTTGCTATATCGGGATTTTCTGCAGAGCTGGCGCAAAAGATATATGGATGGATGTGTACATTCATATAGTACCCACATGTCCACGTACTTAAGCTCTGCGCGCAGCGCGGTTATCACAGAATAACCTCGTTTTTTAAAAGTATGCGTACAACTTGCGTGCGTGAATGTGCGGAATAATTCGTGAAAGTGCAAAATCTCTCTAACGATTCTTTGTTTGAGCAATGATTTTCTATGAAACATAATTTTAAACAAAAATATATCGAGGGTTGGAGTTAGATTAAGATAATGTGAAAAATTACCAAGTGACGTATTAACTTCTATTATATATTTTTTTAGATTGAAAAATAACATCTTTCTGTGCTTTTGTAGGAAGATGAATAACTCCGGTTATGCGAGTTATTATCATTAAAAAGTTTGAAAATCCTTGATGACACTTATCAAATTTCGTAACGAGCCAGTGATATATCATCACTATCAGTGCTTGTTTTGCCACTATTTAGCACTCAGTGTATCATCATTCTATGCCATCTATAAATGCTCTAAATAGTATTTTAGATTCTATAATCATAAATAGTTCTAATGACGTCTCAGCATTTCTTGAAATAAATAATTTGAAATTTAAACATCTGAATATTTTTGAAAACGTACTATTATAAGTACTATTGAAATTCATTAAGTGTAAGTACTATTGAAATTCATCACGAATAATGAATGTTGCAATTTTTCTTTGATTTTAAGTTAGATGATGCTCTTTACTCCCAAATCTGAACTTGAACGGCACCAAACCGATTTTCAAATGATAAGAACACGTTGAAATAATAAAATAAAATAACTACGTGTCCTTTGCATTGTTATGCTACTACACAATAAAATGGTTACTTTGACTCCACTTGATTCCTCAATACAGGCCGACATTCCTGGATTTATTTCATGCGAGGCTATATTGTCACGATGATGGAATTTTGTTCTTTTTTTTATTTTATACATTCCGTTAATTTGCTATTTCCCGGAATAGACCCGGCTTCAACGCCCTCGCGATTTCTCTTTGTTAGCCGGTAAATAAAATTCTAATAATGGGCGACTTTTTGTCATTCATTTGAATGGGCAAAATCATTGGTTTGGAATGCGAATTCACCTCAGGTGAGGACATACTGAGCTGTAAGCAGAACGCCTGATCTTTTATGATAAAATGTTCTTGACGGCACTGATTTCAGAGTGGTTTGTCTCATAGATTTAATTATTTCACGCATCCCAAAATGCTCGTACTGAAGAGGTTTGATTCAATAACAGTATGTCTTGCTTTTACAAATATCCAATAAATATGCATTTAAAGTGAAATTTTAATAGAGAAGGTTTTTAATTACGATTTTTTATTTTTTGTTTGATAAATCGGAAAGGGCTTGAAATGTCGATTTGCAATAAATGTTACTTTTCCCAATTGCACATTTTACTGTCACCAGCATGGGCGTTGTTGGCGGGGGGAGGTGAGTATGTGACCCCCAATAATTAGAAATCTCTAAAAGCACCCTTCAATATTTCAAACCAATTAAGAATATCGTCCTGAATTATCATCGAGGCCGGGATAGCCTGGTCGGTAGGGCGCTGGGCCCATATCCTCTAGAGGTCGTGGGTTCGATCCTCGCCGGCCGAAGACTCCCCGTGTAGTAAATGGTGACTGATGCACGTTAAATCTGTCGAGTCTCAAAGTCCTCCATGTTCCCATAACAAATCAATACCTCTAGGGGTACTGATCCAGGAGTTTCCTTGTCTTCTGGATTAGTTCAAAATTACAAAGGCTACGGAGTTGAACATTAGTAGTCGTAAACCCATGAAATTGGGTCGACTGTTCAACGACGGTTATAAAATAAAATTATCATCGATTTAAATTACATAAATTTTAAGAAAAAAGGAAGGTATAAAAATAATTAAGCTTTTTGCAGGTATTTAGGACAAATAAGAATTTTTTTCTTCTTTTGCCTGAAATTTGTTCTGTGTAATTTAATTCCACCTCCCTCAAAAACGCCCTTGATTGCCAGACATAAGAGCTCCAGAGAAATACATGCATTCTAGTTAAAAGTGGTCTACATGACATTTCGGTTGATTATAAGTATTATTTAGCTATAATCTGGCGGTAAATTATTCTTTTAGTGGAATGATTGAAACTTTTGTTATCATACCGTAGATTGCTCCAAATAAGATTTTAAAAATCTAGTTAGTCGCTAGTTAGTAGTTAGAATCTTGATAGATTCAGGGCCCGACTTAGACTAATCGGGAATCGGGGCAAAAATTTTTTCGGGCGCCCCCTTTGCTTCACTACTTTAGTAATGAAGAACCGAACTTTTTAGAGGTATTTAAATTTTTCACTTCATTATAGATAACAAGGAAATTGACTAGAACCTAAAATAGATATTAAATCCCCCCCCCCCTCCCTCCAATAGTCAGACGAAATATCGTTCTTTCCATTTTATTGATTTTCTGACATTTCTATGTCCATCATGCCGAATGCAGCTTTCTGATTGTTAACTTAGCCATCTAGCTGCGAAAAATTCGTATCCTTGCTGCCATAAGGGCGGAATTCCGCTAAATTTTCGCAATTACGATGGCTCAATTAAAGTCAATCAGAAGTCTGTATTTTTGTAAATATATCGCATTTTACGATATTTAAAAATACAGGCTTTTGATTGGCCCAATTTATCCATCGTAATTGCAAAAAATGTAGCTGAATTCCGCGTTAGAAAGCCATGAATTTACCAAATATAGATTGTGTTCATACGATAGATTAATGAAGAGACTAACATAAAACTGACGGATTTTACACTGTATTGATACTTTGTTTGAAAAAAGTTCATTAAAGAAGGAAACTTAAAATAAACTTTCTATTCGACTTGGGGTCCCGGGGCAACTGCCCCGTATGCGCCTGCCTTAGTCAGGCTCTGGATAGATAATCAATTCTGTTGGGCGATAAAAGTACGACGAATTCTGCTCGCAGTGGGTGAGGATAAGGTTGAAACTTGCATTGAATAAAAATTTGAGTTTTCTAGCTAGTACGAAAGAGGTTGAAATTTCAATTACAAGATTCCACCATTGCATTGCGTGTGTTAATTAAAACGCTGTAAAAAGACTTGGAACGTATATTTTGGGCAAGGAAATGTGTCCAAAAGTTATGAATTCAATGAACTGTGCCATCTCATCCAAACAGTTGTCACAGAAGTAGCAACTGATGAAAAGTGTTCCCAACATAGCCCCACATTGACCGTGAACGCTTATAATCCATTAGTTGCGCTCTGACGAGTCAAGAAGTTAAAGTCGCGAAACAAATTACTCCTTAAATGGTTCTAAATGAGAACAAACTCATCTGTGAATCTGTTTTAAGCCTATTCTTCCAACCCAAAATGTGTGTGACCAAAAATTGAAATGCTTGAAAAAATATGCATTAAAAAATAATGTGTCGCAGAGATGAGGTGATTATTAATAATAAGTCCACATTATTTTAAAACTACTCATTAAAATTTTCATTTATGAAAATAAACTTGAAAACATTCTCATGAATGTTTTGATTATTCATTTGTCTTATATCATTTTGCAATGTTTTAGATATTTTTTGAATCGGACTAGTCTACAATCAATGCACTTTATAAAAATCAGCTTTTATAGATTTTTGTAAGAATTTTTTTTCTTTGGGATGGACACAGTCTAAATACTGTATAAATAGCAATCCCCAACCCATAACAAAATAATTTACTCCTCCCTAAATTTTGTTACTTTTTCAAAAACAAAAAGAATAAAATAGAAAGTAGGTAAAAACTTTTTAAGAATATATTTATGTCTTAGAAAAAAGCTTTTTTAAAAATTTGTATGTGTTATGGAATTTTAGAATAATGTTGCATAAAAAGTATATCATTATACGATTAAAAAAAAATTAAATTTCATTAATTGGTATTTTAAGTGTTCATTTGATCTAATTTAAAAGAGAACCAAGTAAGTCATTATAAAATTCACTGAAATTTCTAACAATTATTGTATTACATTCCAAGCCTAAAAAAAAACTGTGTAAAATTTTTTTTAGCAGTGAAGCAATACAAAACCCGAAATTCGAAGAGAATGTTTAGAACATTTTTAGGGAGAAATATTACATTGAAAGCTTCAAAAAAAAGAAAAAAACCATATTTTTTTTATATAGTAAATGCAATATAAAAGACAAAGATTTGAATATTCGAACAAAACTTTAGTGTTTCAAGGACTCTCTTTAAAAGGGGAAAAAAAAAAAAAAAAAAAAAAGAATATCGCATGCTTTTCTTGAAAAATAAAAGCGAAAGCATTTTTTTTCCTTCTCAATTTGTTGCCATTATCTACGAAAATATTTGTTTCCGGTTCTTTTGCTCTTAAATTAGATTCTACGAACTCGAAGAATATATTCAATAATAAAGAATGCAGAATCAGGTGACGTGTGGCAAAACAAAATAAACTAAAAAAAAAACAAAAAAAAACGCAGTGTTCTGATTTATTGCGTCTGAAACGTCTTACGCTTAGAGAAGATATCTAACAACTATTACTGAAAAGTTACTGGTTAAAATAGAAAGTGCATAATCGATGTTCTACGAAAAATCCATTTATCATTCACCGTCAGGTGATGTACCGACTCCTCCTCGCCTGGTTTAGTTTTGGTCACGGATTGGTAAAATTATTAATTGAGGAATGTTTTTTGGTCTCAAGTGCATTCATTTTCTGTGTGAGATCGATAGTTTTAAAATACTGATGTATGGGTTTATCTGGTTAAATCGAATCTTAAGGGTTAGTAATAAAATTTATTTCTATGAAAAACCAAAAATAAGTAAATAACTAAAATAAATAGGTAAAAACAATTAAAAAGTATAGTGAAAAATAATTTATGGTCGTATATGTTTTACCTAGAGGAAATAATTAGTTGTATTTATTCCACATTTATTGTATTATAAATAAATAATATTAAACATGATAAAATGTGATTAAGAAAATGTAATTTAATTAGACTATAAAATTATTATTTTTTAAAATGTTACTGAGAAAAAAAATAGTTTTCTAAAAATTTTTTTTGACAAGTAAAAATTACATGAAAATAAATAAATAAAAAATTAAATCTATATTTTTATTTTGAAACATTTTTAGGGTTTGATGCCATTTAATTTCCCAGTGTGTGTGAATAATGCTCTCCTTCAAAAATATCCTGATGTATTCGAAACTTATATATTTTATTTTAAAACCGTCGTCGAACATCCGACCCAATTTTGATTTTACGACTACCAATGTTCAACTTGTAATTTCGAACCCAATCCAGAAGACAAAGGAACTTCTAGATTAAGTATTGGGGCAAGTTCGCCTGCGTGGAGGACTTTTTTAAGAAACTAACCCACATTCGCGTTACATGGAGGGAAAAACGACGAAAACCTCCCATGGTTAGCTTAACGGCAAGGAGACTCTAACCTAAGATCCGTCTACCACTGAGGATATTTTACGTCAGCAGTGTGGTCGATTCGAGCCGAGTGCGGAATTCGTAACGACCAGTCATCACTGTGATTCGAAGCCGGTTCACCTCATTGGGAGGCAAGCGCTCCACCCCTATAGCCACCGCAGCTTATATATTATTAAAATGATGAAATTGTGATAGAGAGAGATACCTCTGATTGCAATAATGTCGTTTTCAAATGATATATTCTTAATATTTTACGCAGGCAAAATAAATCTCAGGCAAAGATATGCGTGCTTTAAAAACTAAACAGATTTTTAGTTATCGATAAGAGATAAAATTTTAACTATGTCTCTTATTTATTAAAAGATTTAAGTGACACTATATGACATATTTTTATAAAATTTCGAAATGTTGCCAAGGGGTTAATATATAGGTTTCCAGATAATAACCAATGTACAATATATTTCGTAATCACCGTCTTTAACGCATGCTTTTTAGAATTTTTTTAAACAATGTAGTAAAAAGTATGCACATAAGAGGTCTGAAATCAATATTTTAGTAACAGAAATGAAAGTGCAATACAAACCCTCCGAATTACTACTGAGGAAGGCGAGATAGAAAAAATAAAAATAAGTTTGATGGCCGTATGAAACTTGATGGTTTTTCTATAATCGCCTTCATTTTCAACAAGTGTTGATGTTTTTAGTCCCTCACTTAAGCTGTCAGTTTTCGATGCTTTTGAGTACATGTGGACACAATGTTTGAAAAAGACCAAAATGTAAATGTTAAGGACTGTCTTTATAGAATTCACTGTTTATAGTGAACCAACTGCACTTATTAATTGCTATATTTCCCTTTTTAAAGTTGTCTCTGCCTGTGTTCTGATTGTGACAAAAACTTTTATTTCAAATCATTGTTCATTAAAAATTGAATATAATTGGTGGATATAATTAGAACATTTCGAATAAACCTTCACTCATAAAAATCTCTCTGCTTATGTTGAACACAACTCATTGAAATGTTGGTGAGATTTTAATTTGAGGATAATAAAAAACGAGCTTTAAAATTGATGAAACGAATTGCAGTTTCGTTTAAACATAATATTTTAAATATCTTGTTTAAATAAAGGCTTTCCTAAAAAGCAGTGAGAAAATTTTAAATGGCAAATCATCATTTGCAGTGAATTTTCAATGTACTTTTTTGACCTACATCATCACAGTTGAAAACAAGAGAATTTTTGTTATCACTGTAAGCACGCGATTGGAATTTTAGAATTTTTTTCCAAGATAAAAGCCATCGATTATAAAAGTAGATGAGTATTGAAACAAAAGACGAAGACAATAAAAAAAGAAAGACAATAGCAATTTTACCCCCCCTTCCCCCGAGTTTTACCTGAGAGAGGAAAATGAAAACGATTTACGATTTCTATCAACAACGTAAAGATAGGACTAGGAAAGAATGCGGATTTCATAATTTTTAGTAATGCCAATATATTCATTTAAAAAAGATAGCTGGACATCTAGGTAGATAAAAAGTGAAAAATTATAATTGGTGACTTTCCTAATGCACCTATGATAAGTAGTTGCGTAATATGAATTGTCAGAATTCTTTTGATAACAGTAGCTGATAAAAAAAATGGTGTGCTGTTTGTTATTTTTTAAGAGAACAGTTTCAGTCATACTATATGGCAAATTTTATAATATACTAAAACTGATACATTTGGCAGAATTTGATTTACGCAAAATTTCATAATGTACTAAAATTGATACTTTTGTTTTAAGCAAAATTTCACAAGGTACTAAAATTGATACATTTGAGTTATGACAATTAAGATGCTTACACATTTGGCAATATTGGATTAATGGCAAATTTGATGATAAAGCTGTGCACAGGGCCCGACTTAGCCTAATTGGGGCCTGGGGCAAAAACCTCTTTGTGGGCCCCCTCTGCTTCACTTTTTCAGTAATGAAGAACCTATCTTTATGGAGGTATTTAAATTTTTCACCTCATTAAAAATAACAAGAAAAAAATGACTAGAACCTAAAATAACTATAAAGTCCACCTCCCTCCAATGGTCAGACGAAATATCGTTATGTCCTTGTTATTGATTTTCTTACAATTCTATGTGTCCATCATGCCAAATGCAGTTTTCTGATTGTTAACTTTCTCATTTAGCTGTGAAAAATTCATATCCTTGCTGACATTAGGGCAGAATTCGGCAAAAATTTCACAATTACGCCGGCTCAAATGAGCCAATCAGAACCACGTATTTTTGTAAGCATATCGCATTTTGCGAAATGTAAAAATACAGGCTTTTGATGGGCCAAATTTGTCCATCATAGTTGTGAAATTTAAGCTGAATTCCGCCCTAGAAAGCCATGGATTTACGAAATATAGATTTGTTCATACGATAAATTAATGAAAAAGCTAACATAAAACTGACGGATTTTACACTGAACTGATATTTTGTTTTAAAAAAAGTTCATTAAAGAAGGAAATGTACTATAAACTCCTCGGTTTGGGGCCCCCTTAGATGTGGGGGCCCAGGGCGGCTGCCCCGTATGCCCCTGCCTTAGTCAGGCTCTGGCTGTGCAAAATATTATTGCAATGAAATGCGAAAGATCACAAATTCTATTTAGAATAGAATAAATTTTCAGTCGATCATACAATTTTATTTTCTACCTATTTAAAAATAAATGAGTCCATGATTATAGAAGCTATATCTATAATGTGGTTATGGATTATGATTGTTATTTTTGCTATTAAATGATCATTATTGTTATCGATGCATTATTGCAATGGAATGCGATAGATTACAAATTGGTGAAGATTTGTAACTGCATACTATTTTAAAAACTTTTGATTATAAATAATGTAATTTTATTTTCTGCCTATTTAAAAATAAATGATAAATATTCAAGACCCGCTTGTTTTTTTATTAATCGTTATTTTTATTAATTAACTTCTTTTTATTAAATTTGTTGAGTAAATGTATCATTTTCTTCCCATGAATTCAGCTTATTTCGTCTGTCAACTTTGTAATCAAATAAATACATAAAATATTAATATAAATACATTTTAGACACATTTTTTTGTTAGTATGTTTAATAATTGACTTTAATAACTGAAAAAGATACATTTTTATTTAATAGTGAGTGTTTTATAGCAAAAAGCATAATTTATTATTATTTTATTTAGCTTCATTGGTTCATTCAAAATTTTTTAAGGTAATGTTCAGATGTTTGCTTAGATATTTTGGAGTTAAAAGATTCAAATTATCTTTATTAAGTAGAGAACACAAATTTTATTTTTGATGTTAAGATTTAAAAGAAGAAAAAAGAACTTACATATATAATAATATTTATGATCAAAAACGTTAACCTTATATTTAAAATACTAAAAATATGTTCGTATTTGTTCGGTTAGTTTCTGTTGATATATTTTTTTACGTGAGACATAGCGATAATTTATTTTAAATGATTTTTTAAAAAAAAGATCATACTTTTGAAAATATCAATATTTTTCTATTAATCCTTCACCATAGTCAACCTAACGCTTTTGTATATTTAACCAAAGTTTTCTATTATTTCCAGAGACTCTTATTTTCTTCTCCTTGTCTGTGTGGCTAACTTCTAAGTTTCAAACAGATAATGTTTTTAAATTTTTTTTTTTTTTAAATTTGAGAATTTTACAAGCTGCATTTCTACTTATAATTTAAATAACGTTCAGGGGTGATAGAATAAGTGGTCACTTTTGTCCTCCCAAAAAGCTGTAGCTATTCAGGAACTGGGGGTATTTTGCCGTACACCTGGCAAATCCAGACATTATTTTATTTGCCGAGTGCGTTCAAAAAGGAGTTTTAGGGAAAAAATAGTGCCAAAGCGAAGGTACTTTTATCATAATTAAAGTTATATAAACGTAATTCTTTCGATTATGGGAAATGAAAGACTTAAGAATTAAAAGCTATTATCACACAAAAATGATTAAATAAATAAAACTGGAAGATAAAATTGGAATTTCATTCGCACAAATTAAAAATTCTCTCCCTCCTAAAAATAGTAGCTTACGTCACCCCGAAGAACGTTTAAAACCACTTTTCTTTTGTAACAATAAGGATATCCAGGTTACTAAACATAAACGTTATGGAAAAATAACTCAAAAAATCTGTCCCCCCAAAATTCTGAATGTACCCTTTTCCACCATGGTCCGGCCCCTGTCTTCAATATCAAATCACAAGTGAAATATTTGGCCTGCATATTTTTAACACCTGGCGACATTTATTCGTTAAATTTAACAGTATGCATAAGTGTTTGAAGTAAAACTTATTCATTTTTATACTTCAGGAAAAAAAGTGAATAATTCAGGTGTTTAGAGTAACACTACGGGGGAAAACATACGGGAGGATTGTTGATAAAGTTGCTTTAAGATGTTCTGTAGTTTTATAATTTTTTATATTCAATTTCAGAAGAAAATATTTGCTTAAGAACCGTTGAACCGCCATAAAAGAACTTTCTAATATGGGAGAATAAAAAATAAAATAAAAATGAACGGGTTGTATATAATCAAAATGGATAATTCAGTGAAAGAATAAAAATAAAATCATAAATATTCTATTCATCGAACTCAAAACATCTGGTCGGTTTTATATACTTTCATGGAGTGAAAATTGTCACCTTTACAAAGACAGATCTGACTCTTTCCCGGTTTGCTTTGTTATATTTTTTCCAATGCATCACGTGTTTTCACTATTCAATCAAATGTATTGTAATTCAGGGATGCGGGCTATTGTAATGGAGAAATGTTTCCTGTGGTTCTTTTGTAGATGAGTAATTCTTCTTTTGGAGTGTGCTTCCCCACGCCACGCTTGCAAATTTAGCAGTCCGATTTTACATTTTTCTAAATAAAAAAATATTGAGTTGATATCAAGAGTAAAGCAAAAATTGGCGGGCTTTCCTCGGCAAAGTCAGGCGATGATTGGTTACATTCTTGGCGAGTTTCACATTCCAGCTGTCGGTGGAAATCCCCGCCCTCACTTTATCTGTCCAAGAAATGGCATTTCGCCTACGCGGTGTGAAAAGATAGAAAGTTTATCGCTATTCTTGGCTGCTTCATACGCTCATACAATAAAGCGATTTATTTTAATATTCTATCTGTCTATTATGTAATATTTTTTAATGACAGAATAATTGTAAGAATAAATAAACATAGGACACGAAATGACAAATTTTTAAATTATCTGAGCAAAGAGTTTTTGGAATTCAATATTAAAAATAAAATGAGTTCGTATTTTTCGTACCTTAAATATGTTACTAAATGAAAGAATAATAAAATTATTAGAACAATTTTATTTTCAAAATAATATCAGAGAATAATAAACATTCGATGCAAAATAAAAAATTTATAAATTTTCGTAATAAAGAGCTTTGGAATTAAATAATTTGATGCAAATGAGTCTATATAATTTTTCTACGTAAAGTACGTCCTAAAGGTCACTTTTTAAAAGAATAACCATATAATAGTACAACTATAATTACGAAATAATATTGAGGATGAGAAACATATAGTAATGGACATTAGACTCGAAATAATAAGTTTTTAAATTATAAGAAAAAGCTTTATTAATTATGAAATTCGACGTAAAATGATTTTGTGAAAGATCTTTTTTTTTCTTCCTTGTATTTCATTTTAACCTTAAGCACGTTATTGGCAGCTAATTAGAAATTTTCAGCCTTTCATTAATTAAGAAGTAAATTTCATTGTTTAAAAGAAAATTGTTTTCATTTAAGGAAAATTCTGATAAAATGCATCTATTTTAAAATGATTTGGTGATGAATTAATGAATAATTTTCTGTTTATTTTTAATCTCGTATTCTAAACAATTATTTAATTCACATTTAAAAAAAAAAAATTCGACATTTTTGTGACAAAAGAAAGAACACCTCACTGTCTGAGGTCACGGACCGATAGACTTTATATTGAAGAAAACCTTTAGGAGAGACCATCAAAACCTTTTCCAGCGACAGGGAAAACATCTGCCAAAATGCCGAAAAAGTCAAATAAGGAAACACGAAAAAGTATCAAAACAAAAATTTGACAAAAAATAAGTAGATTAAAAATAAGCATATAAAAGTAGTAAAATGGATTAAAAATATTTGTGTGAGGCTCTTATTTAAAGAGCTCTTTTTGACAATACAACCTCATGTTGCAGTCAGAGCGTACTAAACACCATGATATCAATGATTTACTTCTAAAGTTGTAAGTTAAATTTATAAAAAAAAGTTGTTTTTGATAAAGAAAAAAAAAAAAAAGCATCTCTAACAAACAAACCTCTTCTCATCTTTTAAATAAAGCTATCTAATTTTTATGATATAGAATTAAATGCAAGCTTAAACAAAAAACATAATTGTTTATTTATTTAAAATAGCTTTATAATTCATAATAGGTAAATTTGTTTTTACACATAATTATATCAGTTGGAATCATTTTTATAGACGCTAAATTTAATTCGTCGATACGTCTATCAAGACGCTAACAGAAGTGGCATTTCCACACAAAGACTGAATTTAATATTGTTTGTGAAAAATCATGTACCTTCGATAACAATTTTGAAGTCAATGGGGGTAACCTCTAAAGAACGACCAACTTCCATCAACGATCATTATACTTTTCAACGGAGAATCGTCGCTCCCGAGAACTGTTAAAAAAACTGTTAATATCATTTTCATACTTATAAGATAATCTCTGTTGTTTACATTAACTGTTGTTCAACATCCTGAAAAATCGCTAATATTACAAATTTATTTGTAACTTTGAGGATTGCCTAAACTGTTTTCAAACTTATACAGGAAAAATACAAAATTTAGCTAATAACAAATGTTTTTCAATACTGATTTGCATTAAAAGAGGACTTTTGTCAGTAAATTATATTTCTCCCCATTGTTTTTAAGGAAGCTGTAATTTAAATATTACGTTGTAGTTATTAATGACGTTGTTATTAATAATTAATTGCTGTTGTTGTTGTTAATAATTGACAAATTGAAACATAAAAAAAATGAATGAAATTTTTTGTCATACTGTTATAATTGAGAGAAATAACGTTAAATTTGGTTTAAACGTTATGTACTATTTAAGAAATTAACGTTTTTTTTTGCTTTATCAAAATATTAATACGTATACATTAAATAGGTTTGTGATTCTGAACCTTTCTAAAAAATGTCTTTCATAATTAGGTGTAGAATACTTTTCGCGTTATATTATTTTTAGGTTTACTGCTGATTTTTTTTTTAAAAGTAATTATTAAATTTTTTGGTGTAAAATTTTTAGGAGTGTTCTGTTTTTCTGTTTGTGTTATTATATTTATCTGCCTACATTAATATTTTCTAGAGATACGTTTATGAATTAGCTTACATAATATATTTACTTACACAAAATATATTTGTGTCCGTGATGTTAGAAAAAGAAAGTTTAAAAAAAGAATCATAATTAGAAAAAAAAGTGAGGATAACAAAAAAAACCCCATTTAAAAAAAAAAATCCTATTTTAAAACTATAAATTCGCATAACAAAACGAGCAGTTGTATTTTTTTAATGATAAATTTTTATTGTTTTTGAAATTCTTACAAAGAAAGTACTATGTATTACGGTTATCAATTTCAAGGATCTTGGCGACAGACATAAATTTGGCGACAAATAGTTCTCTTGCATCTGCTCATCAACTTTGCGCATCCTACAAACCTAAACCGCGATAGTTTTCTTTCTCTTCTCTATCTTCTGCATTTTTCAGCTAACGTAAACGTAGATTTGTTTTTACGTCGGATCATATGAGTCCGTAGAGATGTTTTTATCCATAGTTAATTAAATTCCTTTACTACAAGCTTGTGTTTTGTGACTTCTACCTGTTGACTTATACTCGCATGATTTTAGGATTACAAAAACAGAGTTTTATTTTAATTGTGACTAAGAATGAAACCAAAACTTATCGTGGGATAACAACACTGATAATGAATTACTGTGAATTCCTCGTGAAAGGTGTGTGATTGCTAGTGATGCCGAATATACCTCTCAATCGTAATACCATCACGCGGTTTTGTAATTCATACGCTATGATATTTGGACGTAGAGCGACGACCGCTGAAGCTGACGAACAGGTAAGTTGGATAGAATGACCCCAATTAACGCGAGTACTTTTCATTTATTATTATTGCTATACGCCTTGGTATGTTAATGATCGCTTTCCAAAGTGGTTATTTCATTCTTTTCTCTAAACTGTACCGCTTATTAGTGTGCCACATCTCACCGCTTATACTTTACTCGTCTTAGATATGTGTTTTCGATGAAATAGAGGAAACTGCAGGTGTATGTAGTCGATTCTAATTTCTGTATTTTGACTGTTAAGGTGCGAAAAATTTTTTTTGAAAATAAATTTATTTAAAATTTTATCAACCAGTTATTTTTCTTTTGAACTTCAGTAAACAAGTGGTTTGTTGGGAAAATGTTTTTGATGAAATAATTTCGAGAAATTTGCAGCATGTTAGTAGTAGATTCTGGTTTTTGTGTTTTTACTGTTGAAGTGTGAAAACGTGTTTCTGTAAATATTTTGATTTTATTTTTAGCTCCCTATTTTTTTATTTAAGAAAAAAAAATTAAATAGTGTTATACTGGGTTTTCGGGATATTGCTCTTAAAACAAAACCAAAAATAATGCAAATTGTAGTTTATTCAGATTGCTGTGTTTAATTCTTATAGTGTTAAAAAAGTTATAAGCTATGAATTTTAGCATTAATTTTCCTGTTTTGGAAATTTTATTCAGATACTGTAAAACATCAGATTTTCATTGTTACCTTTCTTAGTGATATGAAAAACCATACTTATTACTAGTGGATTATTCTTGCTATGGATCTTTTATGTTTTTACAGTTAAATTTGTTATGTTTAAATTAGTTGCTTTCAAATGAGTTAAATTAGAATTGTTAAATTGAATTAAAAAAAATTGACATACAGAACACATGGATAAGTATTAAATAATATAGTTTTAATTCTTGAAATGTAGTTTTTCCTTTTTTTTTTGTCTTCCAGAACATAAATTTAATTGAACATTAATTTTAAAACTTAACATATATGTCTTAAATCTATAACTGATAATGTATAGTAAAATTACTATTTTATATTACCTACTCTTTTTTTTATTACTCTTTAGATTACTCTATTGCAGAACAAGATGTGCATAGTAATATTTACAATATCTCTGCAATTGTAGT
This sequence comes from Parasteatoda lunata, assembly GCA_949128135.1. Taxonomy (NCBI): domain Eukaryota; kingdom Metazoa; phylum Arthropoda; class Arachnida; order Araneae; family Theridiidae; genus Parasteatoda; species Parasteatoda lunata. Next base: position 55,610,482 of record OX421970.1, on the reverse strand, counting down.
TATATTAAGGCTGCATGTGTTTTACCTTTATATGCAAAATTTTATTGCTTCCGAAAAACATAACCATTTAATTTTATTACGTTCAATTTTATAATTAGATGTTTGCTATGTTTAAATTTGTATTGGTAAATTCGTTTATATTTTTTATCTAAATATTTTTAAAAAGAATAAATTTTTATCTTTCTTTTGCTAATCTTTGTTCATTGTAAGTAGACTACTAAATTTGGATTTGTACGTGAAAGTTTATGGTATTAAATTTTTTACCCTCTGGTTTAATTAAATTCTGTACTTATTCTAAATAATTTACAATATGACCTAGAGCTTTTTTCTCTTGGCAACTTCCGGGCAGCGGCCCATGTGAAAAAGAAAATAATAACATTACAGAAAGCGACCAACTCAAAAGTATAACTTGTATCCACCCCTGGGTTAAACCTTTACATGCTTTTCTTAAAAAGTATTCCTGTTTAAAAATAATTTAGCATCTTGGCGATTGTAGTGGTCATGGCAAATCTCGATACGGAAATATCCGTTTGGAAAAAAAAAAAAAAACCAGTTTGAATTGCTGTTGGCAGGCAGCACATGCTTTTTTTTCCATTATTTTTATACCTAAATAAATGTTTAATAATTTTAAAAATATTTTTTTTATTCCTGTAAACCAAAAATTATATTGGTATAGTTGAAACTTTTTATTAAATATCACATTATTTTACATGTAGATAATAATTCATAAGTTTCAAATTTCTTTAATCCACATTTAGTTTTTTAAAATCCATTTTGAGCATCAAACAATAATAATCACGCAATAGACTTGCATTATTTCTCTGTACAAAAATCTAATTTCATTAAATATCTAACTTTTAAAAAAAATCAGAACATTGAAAATACATTAATAAATTATCCTTATTTCTGTTCCTTTTGAATGATTTTTTCATGAAAAAAAGAGTTAAATTAAATGAATGATTTTTTTAAAAATAAAATCACTAGGTTTAAATGCAAACCCTTATATCTTATAAATGATTTTTTCCCCTCACATTTTCTGTAGAATATATGTTTTATAACAAATATAACTTCTTATTATTATACATTAGCAAATTGTTTGAAGTTAAATAATTTGTTCATGGTATAAGTAATTTTATGTTTCAAGTTTTTCTGCAATTTTATTAAGTCAACTTATTTTTGTTTTGAATGGAAAGAAACATATCTGTGCAATAGGATTTATTTTCTTACTATGTTTGCTGTTATCAAGAAATTGATTTCGAAAAGTCTTTTATATATTCAGTAGGTATAAAGTATATATTTTATGGAGAAAATAAAAAAATTTGGTATTTTAAATTAACAATGATTAATTTATACCTAAATTTAAAAAAAAAAAATACTTTACCTATTTATTTTTGAAAATCTGGGGAATAATGTCTGCCTTCATTTCAGAATGACATCAGGAAAAAAATTAATGTAATTTCAGAAATGTTGATAATCTTTTTAATTTTGCTAAGCAAGATAAATTTTTCTAATGATATAGTTCAAAGATGAAGAGACTGTCAGCAAATTTTATGCATACCATATTTGTATTATATATTTTACACATTTTAGTATTTTTAGTTATATTTCTTTCTAATTATAGTGGAAAGGTGAAAAATGCCTTAGTACAATGCGCCAGTCTTTTCATAGGGCTTTGACTACCTGTAAGGCCCCTTTGCCTCCAGGGAAGAAGTACGTTGCTGTCCAGTTTCTGACCAAAGAGCTTCTTTTTTATGTCGTGGATGTAAGTATTATGTTTATATGAAATTTTTTTTTTACATAATGTTTTCATTCAATATTTATTTCGCGAGTTGATAAAGGTAAACTTTCATGTTTAACAGCCATCTGAAATACCAAGGATCTTAAAAATTATAAATTGTTTTACTGTAGTATTTCATTTTAGCCTATTCAAAAACATTGTAACAAATAATCAAATTTTTATTTTGGTAAAACCTTTTCTTTTTAATCAATAAAACTTTAAATAAAAAAGTTAAAAATAATATTCAACTTTTCAGGATTCATATTGTTTTATGATTGATTAATAAATATTATTTGAAGTGAGTAATAATATAATAGTGTACTAATTATTTCCACGAAGTGTTTTTAAACTTTTGGACAGCTTACCACTTTAACCAATAAGGTGAAAAAATTTATTAATAAGCTTTTATCTTTTCTCAATATGAGAAAAAATATATTTGATTGCTGATATAACTGCATTTAAATGTCAAAGAATTTAAAAAAACATGATAAAGGCAAATACTAATTATAATTAAACTCTAAAATTTGCCAATATTATTCTACATTGCAAATAAAACGGAAATAAAAATAATAGAAAAAAAGCTGCATAATATCTTATTATGAAATATATTGAATTGAATATTTGTATTTTCATATTTAAATTCAATAATTTAACTTTTTTTCATTTTGTTTGATGTTTCTGTTATGAAAGAGTTTTGGTAATAACATATGTTTATATCCTTTTGCTACAGGCTAAAGGAAAAGGGCAAGAAGTTTTTGATGAAGCAAGCAAGCACCTGGGCCTTATTGATGCTGAGTTGTTTGGATTAGCATTTTACCAAGGTTTAAAAATTATTAGTAATTCCTATTATATGTACAATGATTCGAAAAAAATATCTTATTTTTCTTGTTAACTTTTACATTTACAACTTTATTAACTATTTTCAAAAATTCAAAATTAGTAGCATTACGATATTTGACCTGCGACAAAAGTGGTGCTAAAAAAAAAAAAAAAACTGCCAAATATCTGGTATAGGCACATAACAAATCAGTTCTAAATGTGAAAGTCCTTTCGTTTTCATATCCTTGAATTTAAAATGAAATAATTTTGCTGTAAACCTCCTGTTAGATTGCACCTTGCATTACTGGCTGTCAAGTCTGCCCTCCCCCATTAATGGCATATCTAATGTATAATAACAAATTGTCAGTAAAAAGCATTAGTTAAATTAGTAATTTAATGAAAATATAGTTTGTTCAAGAGTTTTAAAATTTTTATAGTATTTTTCATTTAAAATTCTTCATAACATTAAACTAGTGACATGTTTATTTATTAAATGTATATTATTATTTTATTTGAATTTATTACACTGAATTATTTTATGGTGAATTGTTCTATGCTGAATCATTTAATTTATGTTCATCGTATTAATTATTTGAAAAACTAATTTTTAGCTATTAAAGACTAATTTTTTTATTGTCTTACACGACAACTTTTTTTTGTTTATAAATGTTAATTTTTATAGAATTAAATTTTTCATCAGTTTCTTATTTATGTTCAAATATATTTGACAGTGCAATACAATTAGATACCATTAAATTCTATCAAAATAATTTTTTTCAAATTATTATGCAACAGCAATAATTTATTTATTTTTAGATGGTGAATACATATTTATTGACTTGAATTTAAAAGTGTCAAAATATGCAGTAAGAAGCTGGAAAACTCATAGTAATGTGAGTACACTAAATATAATATAATTAAAATAAAATGTGTAAATCTTTTTTTTTTTTTAAAATTACATATTTTCTACTTTCTGTTAATCATTATAATATGACTGGATTGTATCTGTCTAAATAATGATAAATTTTTAAAAATAAAAATATCTTTAGCTGATGATTTTATATACTTTTAAATATGTTTCAGTATTATGTTACTATGATAATATTGCTTCTTCATAATAGTTTTAAAAGTAAAACTTAGATTTTTTAACATCTCATTATAGCTTAGAGCAGTGGTTTCCAAATGGTGTTTTGTATTACCCTATGGTTCTGCGGTACAGTTGAGATTCCAAGAGTTATAAATTTTTGAAATTTGTTATTTCATTGTGTGTGGTTGCAACAAGTTTTATAAATAAAATTTAATTATGATGTTTAAAATTCATTATATAATATAAAATTACTTTTTAGTATGCTTTATTTTAAATTCTGAACTTCAGTTATTTTAATTTCTTAAGAAATTCCTGAAGTAAATTCCCTTATACGTAAAATCCTTCATAAAGAAATCCTAATTTAAATCCTTTCCTTAAAAATGACATATTAAATAGCTTGGAAATTAATGCTATTATTTAAACTAGAATTTAACTGCAATTATATATTGTTTAAAAATTTCATCAAAATTTTACGTATCTTTTTGAAAAAGTGTTACTTCTATTTCTTTCTCTTGAATTGGCAGAAAGCTATTTTTTCTTAAGTCCATATATTATTAAAACCGTAGTATGGGGAATAGTTATATAAACCTTTCACTGTATGCACATACATTTGTGCATAGAGATGTTAATTATTGCAAATTTATTTCAGGGCATTGGAGGAGATGGACATCCACTCTTAATATTGCATATGAGAATAAAGTATTATGTAGATTGCCATCTATTAATCAAGTAAATATTCATCTTTGTTGAATGTTGTTTTTAGTGACTTTTCATTTCAGTGTAAGATGAATCAAAGCATAAATCTTTTTTTAAATTTACTCAATTTTCTAAATTGTATTTTTATTGGTTGTAATGCTAAAAAGAACTTTTTAAAAAAATAGTGTGATAAAAAGTTAAGGAAATGAGTAATGAATCTTTTTTGATTTAGTTTTAGCCAGAAATTCATAATTTTAATTCAATTGTATTTTTCACACATAAATTTTTGAAAAGCAACTGCTAATTTAATGGCGTGGAAGTGAAACTCACTTCAGATTGTTAAAATAATTTTTATTACTTAGAAAATTAATGTTATATTTAGTTAATTTTATGATTTCTATTAGCTTAATTTTGTTCTTCCTAATTTGAATTGTTATTTTTTTGTATTTGAAATTTTTTTTTGAAATTAAATTAATTGAATCTGATGAAAATATGTAGTATTTTTTTTTCTTTTTGTTGAAAAGGTGTTTTATTTTTAGAAAAATTCATAAGATCACTTTGACTTTGTTTTCTTTTTTTTTTATAAATTTTTTCATAATTGTAAAAAGTTAGCTAATATTATAAATTTTAAAAAAGTTTCAAATGTTCTTTTATTATTTTGGGAAGAAATATTTTAGCTTTTCTCAGTTAAATTTCTCAGAAACAAATAATCTTATTTATATTATTTGCATTTCTAACTATTGCAGAACAGTTTGAAGAAATTTAATGAAAATAAATGTGTGTATGACTGATTCAAAATTAAAGCAAAAATTCTTGACATTTGAATTTTAAAGCAAATGTACCTAAATTGTACAAAATTTATTTTAATTTTTTTTAAACTTACAGGTTAAAAAATTTATATTTTTGTTTTGAATTTGCATTTGTTTCAAGTTTCTCTTATTTCAATCAGTCAGAAAAACTACATTTCCTTTGTATTTAACTATAACTGCTTTATTACAATTGTAGTTAACTACAGTTACAAAATTATTTTTAAACGTAGTAACTACAAATTACTTTTGAAATGTAGTTACTATTTCACTTCTTTTATTAGACATATTTTAATGGAGAGCATAATTTACATCAATGTTTAAAACGGTTTTGAATAAAAAATGGACTTACTTGAATATGAGAAGTTATTAAAAATTGTTAATTCATGTTTACATGATATATAGTTCGTTGTTCTGAAGCTATTTTTCAAATTTGTTCTGTTAACCTTTAAACTGTATGCTCTTGACAAAAAATATTCAATTTAAGAAATGATAGGAAATTATGAGATATTTGGAATGTAAACGATTAATGCTTTTGTATATCCTCCAAGAAATAAAGTACGCTGCACCAAATAAAAAAACTGACCACCCTGAATAACTTTACATCTAATGAACTGATTTTCACGTTCTAGGACTCAAATCTTAATGGTTGGATTTCTAATGATTTCTACTTCCAACCGCTGATTTCAACTAATTGGTTGATGTTCAATATTTTAAATTTTATTTCTGATCTCAGAGTTGATCCCCTTACTTCTTTAATATCTTTGTGTATTGATAAATTTTTTTTCCTTTGTTTAATATCTTTGTGTATTGATAAATTTGTTTTTCTTTTTCCATAGTGAGAAAGTTGTGCGTCACCATTATTACTTGCAATTAAGAGAAAATGTGAAAAGCTACTCACAACCTCTTAGTGAAGAAAAGTCCTTTGTGTTGGCTGCTTTAGCTCTTCAAGCTGATCTTGGGAATTTTAATGAAGAAAAACACAAAAATCGTTATTTTGAAATTGGAAATTATTTTCCACCATGGGTATGACTTAACTATTATTAAATTATTATTGTTGTGGTTATAAATAAGACATAGCAGTTACTATTATTTACAACTAGTGATATTTTTGTGTACTGAAGTATATTTAGAAAGATTGTTTTTTATAATACACAATTGAGTTGAAATATTCAAAAAAGGAAAAAAAAAAATTACCATATAATCCTAGAAATATATTTTTGATATACAAATTTATTTTTTAAATTGGCAAAACTTTTTTTCCTTTATTTATTTATAAATATTTTGATTTATTAAATTTTTTTAAAGGTGTCCTCTCTAAAATATTTGATCTTGTATATAACACAAGTGTGCATAAATATGCAATTCTAAATATGTCAATTTAGATTTCATATCTTTAATTATGTGCTTAGTCTTATTCTTGTATAATACATATTATATTTTTACTATTTCACTTGAATGTTTAGATTATTAGCTTATAATTTTGTTCTTATTAGTATTTACAATATGTTTATGATAGATATTATATGAAAGTTTAATATGTTTTCCAGAATTCTTTTAAGTCAATAGTATAAATAAATGTATGTAATTATATTTTTATATTATGTTTTTATTTAAAATTTGGGCTTTTACAGAAAATACTTGTTAACTTTATTATTTTCCACATACCTATTAAACTTATATCGATTTTTAAAATGACTACAGTTTTAATACGACTTGAAACTAATACGATTTTAAAAAAACAATTGTACTTACTAATAAAAATTGCTTAGAATTCAGAATTACAAGCAATTAATGTTGTTTTCTTTAATTGAGAAAAAACTTTTGTAATATAATATTTAAAAAATAATTAGTACATTAGAGTTATATGAATATTTTTTCATAGATTCAATTTTTTTCAACTTTTTTAATCTTAAAATTATTTGCCTAAAATCTTAAAAACCAAATAGAATTGTCAGTAAGAGGTCAAATGCATTGTGTTGTTCAATCGAAAACAAATAGTCATTTATCAAGTTATTCCTGTTATATTTACTGGTAGTTACTACAGTTTAATAGATTTTTAAAAATTGTATTGAAATATATGTTTCTTTATATTCAAATAGTTTTACATTCCATTTTTACTTTTCTGGTGTTCTTCCATTTTTAGTTAGAATTTAATTCTAAGATGTAATCTCTTTATTATAGATTATAAAGAAGATAGGGGAAGAGTTTATAATCAAGAATATTCCTGCTCTACATAAAGATAATGCTGGATTGAGTCGAGGGGAAGCCCAAGTTGGTTATATAAAAGAAGCCTCTGATGTAACTGCACCTCATAACTTGCATTTCTATAAAATGAGAAGAAAAAAGGGAAAAGTTATTTGCCAGGTTTTTCTTGGAATCAGTGACAGTGGAATACATATCTATGAGGTGATTAGATTTTTTTTAAAATTGAAATTAATAATGTTGAGGTTAATTTGTCTAACTAAAATGTAATTCAACCAGGAACCTCTGCCTAATTGCAGACCGTGTGCCTAGTTAAACTGACCAGCACGCCGGACGATGTGAGGGTGTCCAAAGGGCACCAAGTGGAAGCGACAGGCAGTACCCCCTAAAGATTTGACCTTAAGAATTAGTTGATTATTCACTTAATCCTATGAGTGTTAGTCTCGGCTTTTCCGATTTTAAAACCTGTTAGACTTCTTGCACCAAAAAATTTAATTTTGAGACATTTTTCAATTCTGAAGCTTTATTGCTTGGAGGGTTAAAGTTAAATGAAGACTTGCTAGTGAAAAATAGTTTAATTTATAAGTATTTTTAATTTAAAGTTTATTTTTTTATTGAAACTTAATTTTTCAATGAATATTAATTTGTAAGAATTGATATTCATCCTCTGTTATATTGATGTTATATTTTATAAATTATTTTAAATGCTTTTATTTATTTATTTATTTTTTTGAATAATATACAAATGCTTTATTTATTTTGCAGCAAGAAGGTGATAATTCTAAGTCATTGTTGTCAACTTTTCATTGGTGTGATATTGCTAAGTTACATTTTGAGGTATATAGAAATTTTTTTTTGCTATAACAGTTTAACTCATAATTTACAAATCTGTCTTGCTTATCTATCTGTTATAAATATCATTTGAGTTTAAATAATTAAATGAAATGAAGCCATTAGATTACCTCTATTTTTGATCAAGTTTTGTTTAATTTTGTAAGTTTCCTTTGAAATATTTTATTTGCCTAGGTCTACAAAAGTTCCTTTGTGGTAAATTAGACGTAATTGCATTTTTTTAACAAGATATATTTAATATCTTATTTAATATTTATAAAATATCATTCTTAAAGAATCTGACATTAATATGTAGTAGGAAGTTCTAATTAACCAACAAGTTATTTTCCCAAGTAGAGGAACTTGGCATTTCCTTTAGGAAAAATTTTTTTTCAATAAAAATTTAATTATTGACCAGTTCATGAAAGCTAAAATTAAGAATTGTTTAAACAAAGAAAGTGTCATTTTAGTGAGGTATAAATGAGGAGTATCATAAAAACAAAGTAACTGTAGAGAAAGTTATCAAAAGAAATTGCAGTCTATTATTGAGATCAATATGCAATAAACATGATTAATCAAATATTGCTAAGTTATAAAGAAAAATTGCCAAACACTTATATTAAAAGAAGAAAAATTTGTTTCTGTACTTGTACAAACATCCTTTAAATGGCAGTTAATTTAGAGTAAAATAGTATCGTTAAAAATTTTTACAGCTACAAATGACAGCTGACTCTTCTAAAAGCAGAACTTTTTAAGTGAAATGAAACCAACAACATTTTAGTAAACAGATGAGCCATCCATAAGCAATTAGTTTGCATCTAGTGAAAGATAAGTTTTGACCCATTAGTTGTTGCATTATATTTTCAGTTATCATGTATATTTCACTTGATAACTTCTATTTTAAAATGCTTCTTTTCATGTGTGTTTTGTTTGTATGAAAAATTTTTGTTTTTTATTACTGTTTTTACAGAAAAAGAAATTTGAAATTCTTTCTGAGGGTAGCCCTGACTATCGTAGATTTACTTATTTTGTACAAAGTGAAGAATTAGCGAAACATTTGTTATGGATTTGTAGAACAACCCACCATTTCCATATGGCTAATCAAGGGAGAGTTGCAGATTTGAAAAAGCTAGAACTTGATGGTAATTTCAATTCATGTAATCTCAATGAAAATCTAATGAAAAACTATTTTTATTTGATAGTATGTTGTTTTTGGTAAAGAAAATGTAGTATAACTCAGCTTTGCTGAGCTGCCAGATTGTCTTGTAATTAAAGGTAAATAGAAGATGAACTACATCGAATTCTTAGTTAGTCCTATTTAACCTTTTACAGATTGTGAGTCATGTCCCCTTCTATGAAAAAGTACGATTTTAAACTTATTCTTGGATTTTTATTTCCATAATTTATACAGAAACAACACACCTTTTCTCCACTTTTTAAATTAATAACGTTTTAGCAATCTGTTTATTGAATATCCTTTTTTTAATCGTCATTTTCTTAATTTTATGTGTTGGTTGTTTTATTACTATTCATACAGATAAAACTATTGCTTTCTCAACTAGATTCCCTATTATGTTCAAAACTTTATTTGTTTTACCATTTTCCATTTCTTTTAATTTGTTTTTTTATTCCCGTATATGTTATCATCATTTATGATACTTGAACATATTTATTTTTTAGTTTTGGTATTTATATCATTTTATTATATTAATGAAAAAATTAATAAACATTTAAGATTCTAATTTCTTATTCTTAGTGAATATGTTGATGCAATATTTTGTAAAATTGCCTTAAATTTCCTAATTCTCATTTTATTGTAAAATTACTAAAAGAGTTTAAAAAAAGTTTAACTAATGATAAAAAAATTATTAGTATAATAATTTGCTATCCATCTTGGATTGCTTACTACAACAATAAAGTAGTAACTTTAATTGTGGCATATTTTTTAATTGTGAAGTTAAGTTTGACAACTGCAGTGCCGAAGGATAACTTTGAAAATAAACCAATTGAAAATATGAAAATTTTTGTTAATAAATCATGGATGAATTAACTTTTTAAACAGTATTTACATAGTCTGGGTTGCCACAACACCAGGGAAACCGAGGGTTCTCAAGGAAATACAGAGAATGAAAAAAAGTTATAAAAAAACTGGGAAAATGCAGTATTTTTTTCTTTCAGAGGAAGCCAATGTCTTTGAACATTAACAAAATTAAAGAGTGTAGTGGTTGCATTGCAAAAGAAGAAAAAGTAGTAATGTCTCAACTATGAAAGTTTGTCAACTGTCAATTTTTCCCCCCTCTCCCTAACTTCCTTTCTAGGTAGTACCACCATTCTCTTCCTGTGTTGCTTCTTTCTTCCAAAGGAGGACATTGTGCATGTGTCCGTATTCCCATGTACCTCATCATAGGTGCGTGAAATTTCTCGATATCTGTTCGGAAGATAGACTTAACTAGAATGAATTTTCTTTAGTGTGACACAGGAATTGCAATATTCAATCTGTTCTGATATAGCAGTGTGTTAATTTGCAGTTTTGTTGTAGAAATGAGCTATTCAAAATCTGCATTTAATGCAGATGGGAAGGATGAAAATATCAATACTGATTTTGCTGAATGGGTGAAAGAAGCACCAAATTCATTTGCTGTTTATTGTTCTTTTAGCAAAAAAGTTATAAGACTAAGCATCATTTTCACTCACCAGCCATTCAACCCGTAAAAAGCACAATTAACAGACAAAAATTTATTTAGAATTTTGTATAAAAAAAATAATACCAAAGAAAATAATATGTCATCCCATTTAATGTCTAAATATAAACTATATAGAACTTTTTATTCCAAGAACAGTCCTTCAAATTGTTATGGGCATTGAAGATAGTTGCTTCACATTCTTACTTGAACGTCTTTAATGATAAAGTAGAAATATTTTCATAGATGCTTACAATTAGTGATATTGTTCAGGAAAAAAAGAAGGAAAAAAAGTCCTTCAAATGCAAAGTAGAATTGAAAATTAAACAGTTGCAGAAGAAAAAAATGAAACTAATGACTGAAAAATTTGTGAAGTTGCTGAAATTGATTCTCAAATATACGAATTTAAAAAAAAATTTTAGTTCTGTTTTGAAACTTTTTAATTAAATTTTTATTATGATAGCAAGATTATTTTATTTCACTCTTTATTTTATTTCACCCGAATTTTTAATTTTTAAGTTATAAAAGCTTTTATTCTCATACTTGTGTTGTGTATTTTCAGGCCTTGCGATATTCTAGTTATATAAATCTTTTTTGGTGTGTAAATATAGAAAAAATGTTCTGTTACCATAATATTTTTATTCCAAATAGTGCTGAATTGTGAATCATTACTGCCCCTTGTTTTTTCCAGTGATTAGAACTAAGGGAGTATTATTATTTTAAGAACATGTGAACACTGTTGTAGTGTGTTACTTGTAATATATAGAAAAAACATATGGAAATTTTTTTGCAGTTTTGAGTGGTAACCCTAATAGTATTCTATTTTCTTACATTTAAATTTATGTGGACTATACTCTTTCAATTACAAACTTATGTGCATTATATTTTAAGCTCTATGTGTGTGTAATGATTAATTTTCCTTCAGTGCAAGTGATTTTTAAAAATTGTCAGAATTATTATTTTAATGGCATTTTTGCCGATACACAAAATATTTCTACTGTTTCCCATGTTGAAGTACTTAGTATTTTTTTTAATTATTTAAAATTTAAATTATAGTTTTTTGAATGATATTTAATTTTTCATTGTGTTTCATAGGTGGAAAACCATATAGAGAAGCTTATATATACACCGACAAGTACGATCAAGCTCAAGAGAAAAAGCAGAATACTATACCCAGATGTAGATCAAAATCTAAAATTGAAAATTCTACTGTCAATTTGAATGGAATTGATGTAACCGTTGATAACAGCCAGAAGTCTAATGCGATGAAAATGACAGGAGTATCCTGGACTAACGAGAATGGTTTGAATGGTATGTTCTTAAAATTTATTTCTTCCTTTTTTTAAAAATCTGTATGTGGTTTTCTTTTTGTACTTATATTTTATTTCAGTTGAGGAATTGTTCGTGCATATGCTATATTTATTTCTAATATGTAATGAATCCATTCAAATTTTAATTGATCTTAAAAATAAGGAAATTATTTTTATTATTGGGTGTTCTAAAAGGACTAATGATACAACTAAATGAAAGCTGAAGTAAATAGAAATGAATTTATTTTCATAAAGAGTTGTGATAATCACAAATAAAAGAGTTCTTTCTCACCCACTTTTGAAATAAGTTTTTAAGTTGAACAACAGAGTGTGCTGCTAAGTGAGTAGATAATAATAATTATTTGTTAATTAATAATAATTATTAATAATATATAATCTGGCACAATTTGTGCTAGGTGCAAATACATCAATTAAAATTGTATAACAGACAGCAAAAAAACATAGTTATCTAGTTTTTTTTTTCTTCAGTCAACAGTAATTAATATATATAAGCCGGGTGCAAATATATTGGTTAAAATTGTATAACATATAGCAAAAACCTGGTTAATATAGTTTTTCCAGTCAGTGATATAATCTGTTTGCAAGTTTATTAGATCATTTGGAAACCTGGCAAGAATAAATGCCCTTATTTCTAAAAAATCATTCTCCAAATGGCCCAATTTTACTTCCTAAAATTTTTTTTGAACTGAATTTTTATATTGTCAATCAGTTTTAGGACACCGAGTACATTTTTCATAGAGTTATTATTTTAAATTTGTTTATACATAGATATTTATTAGCTTTTATTCTTATATTTTAATATAAATTCTTAAATGTAATTTACAAACAGTCACAGTTTATATATAAAGACTTTTTTAATTTGAGCATTAGTTCAAGTTTATTCCAACCTTGAAGCTGCAGGTTTTCCTGTATCAAAAATCTGGTTTTCCCTATGTTATTCAAAAAGAAAGTAGTCTGTAGATGGGCAAAATTGTACATAAATTTCCCAAGTGCTTGATGCTTAGAGGGTTGATAAGCATTCAAGCATAAATGTTCTTGTTTTCATTAATGAACAATATGTTATGTTCCTTACATAATTTCATAAAAATTTCTATCGCTTTCAGGTGTTAAACTGGATGACTTAAGCACATCTCAACATCATTCTATGGAAGTTCTGCCCATACTTAATGGAAGCAAATTTTCAAGTGATCTCAAGTACAAAAGTCAGAGTATACCATGTTTTACAGATCATTCTCTAGCTCCTTATTCTGAACCAGGTGAATTTCTTTTTATATTTTTTAAAATTTTTATTTTATATTTAATAACATAATTCACTATTGTTACTGTGATAAAGAAGTTGTAGCTAACTATGCAAAAATGTTAGTTTTTTTTTTTGACCACTGTAATAGGTGTTTCCTTCAATAGTTTTAATTTATACTAAATAAAATTTCATTATTGGTGCCTAATTTATATCGTTACATATAGTACATATTACTTTAATTATTGATGTTAACTAATTCAAAACCTTTGTTTTAAAAGCAAATCTCTCAAATATTATTTGTTAATTAAGTAAGGTTTAGTGGACTTTTTTATTTTAAGCAAGATCTTAAGCTGTTAGTGTGAAACATCTTTTTGTAATTGTTCTGTTAACCAAGAATTTTGCGATGAATAAAATTTAATCTTCTATTCTAACTGGATTTTTATTTTTCAGGGCATAATATTAATTCTAATCAGATGTGGAGCCCTTCCTCCAAAACTGGGACAACAATAACTACGCCTTCTTCTACATTAATGTCAAGGAGTAGCTGTACATCAAATACTGACAGTAATTGCAGCTCCTTGTCATTAACTAGTGGCTCAACCCTGAAGGTTGGCAGCCTTACATCTAAATGCTCAAATGATGGTAATCGATGGGTAAAATGTGATTCTTTTGAAGAACTTCCTGTTAAAAACTCTACTGAAAATATCCCTCAAAAGTTATGTATATCCACTTTTGTAGATAAGCATGTGCGTACAGCCAGTGTATATAATGCAGTGACTCCCCAGAGATCGAATATTGTCAGATCTTTTCCAGCTACCTCAAGGATGTATAATTTCCCCAATAATGCTCAACCAAGTCTTACAAATGCCACCTCATTACTCATTATTCCTACTACAGATAAACCTACTGATGTTAAACGAACTCCATCATTCAATGTGTGTTCTACTGATTCTGTTCAAAACAAACATTTAATTAAGTCTCCTTATAAAGTGAAAGCAAAGACAACAGTCACTAAACGAACTCCTTCGTTTAACGCTCATGCAGTGGATTCTCCTTCTAAAACTCCTTCTTATGCTTCCTTATCTTTAGAACCTCCCGTTAGTATGAAAAAGATCGATGTCAAAAGAACTCCATCTTTAAACTTGTGTGCAGTTCAGCCTGATATGAAATCTGAAACATTGAACCAAATTCATTTACATTTACAAACTAGTGCTCAACATCGCAGGTATACTGTGAATGCTCAAACCCCTCACTCGAGAGCAGTTACCAGGATAGGTGTGTCTTCTCTCAACCGAGACCAAAGACTTCCTTTAACCCTCTACAATGACAGGCAGATAATTGCATGTGGCTCTGAGCCTAATCTATACATACCTGTTAACGAAAGGAGTCCAACTAGAAAGCTGGGATATTGTGATGTTTCTAAGTCACAATATCTTCAAAGGCATCTGAACAGTCGCAGTGAAATGAATCTTAATGTGATAGACTATGCTCAACAGAATCAAAATGGTTTAATTTCTCCACATGGAGAAGCGGTTCGATATGATTATGACTTCAGGAATAGGCAGTTATCTTTGCCTGATGTTTGCAGTGATATTTTAGAAGCTGAAGCAGATTTTCCATGCATCCCACCTCCTCCAGCTTACAGAAATGATATTGTGAATGGTGGATCTGTTGCTCAAATTCCTAATTTGGAATTTATAGTTTCTTCTAATACTAATATGGTATGTTTAAATGTTGGCATATGAATGTTTTCTACAATTCCTTAAGAAATTGTATTAATCATGTTCTAGCAAAGTTCCTCATATCACAGTAGTTTTTATTTATTTATTGATTTAATCTTATTAATTATAAATTCTATTGTGTCAATGTGACCCCCCCCTAAAAACGGGTTTGTGGTTGTGTGACATGGGCGATGCTGCTCCACCGCCATGGCTTCGCCACATGTGCCCTCTGGTTAATGAGAAGAGAGTAGCAGTTCTGGCATTCCTGAGGCCAATGGGACAATACATCCCAAGTGCCCCCCATTAAAAAAAAAATTATAAATTCTTAGAAAATATTTATATCTTTGCAGGGTTAGCATGGCATTTACCATGTGAGGTTTTTACCGGTATTTACCATCATTTTTACTGTCATGAGGAAAAGCCTTCCCCCCATGGTTTTTACCATCTAAAAAGTTTTTTTCCCCAGAATTTTAAATGCTTTGTAAAATGGATATTTTTCCTATCCTGAGAAAAGTTTGTTTCTGCTATTTCTGCGAAGATCTTAAAATGTGCGTTTAAGGCAGTACTGAAACAATAGTTTGGAATATACGAAAAGCATTAGAATAAACATTGTAGCACAATATCTGATCATTATAAGAACTTATGTTCTAAAAATTTTTTGCCAAGGTCAAAGTTGTCCTGGTATTTCTAATAAAAAATATGTCCTGATTTGTCCTTGTTAACCTTTTTAACTTGATTTTTTTCTGTTATGAATGCTATTATGACTCTTCTAAAATACTGTGAAAGCTCAATAAAACAAGTATAGGAAATAATGAGATCTTCTTCAAAATTATAATATTAAATGTTCAAAAAATTAATGTTTATAACAAATTAAAAATTACTAACCCTCCAATTGCATCATTTTTTTCCTTGAGGGAGATATTTCGTTTATGTTAAAGTGAGCAAATATTACCCGGAATAATAAAGAAAAGACATTTTTTTTTCTGGTATCAATATAGAAAAGTGAAAAATGAACATTTCACTTTCTTTTCGTTTTACGATCTTATACTGAAATATTTATGATGTAAACATATGTTGGCGACCACTAGTTGCGTTGTCTTAAATCCCTAAAAAAACTACTTTGCTTTTTCTGGAAATTCCGCTACACAGTTCAAAAGTATGCAGCTTTTGTCGATCACAATCAATCCTGCTGACTATTTTCCATTTTAATAGCTAATTATTGCAATCAACATTCAGTGTTATTGGCGAAGTTAAAAGCCATTGCACTTTATTTAATATATTCCTTGCATCTTGAAAAAACTTACGTTTTGGCAATTTGAATGATAATGAAATAAATGAATTGTTATGTGATCCAGGCTTGATCAGATTAAGACAAAGTATGAAAATAAAAGATAAAACTAAACCATAAAAATTTAATTCTTACGAAGTTGAGATCATCAGTAAAATTGCTGGATTTTGTATGATGAGAATTGGAATTTTTTTTTTTTTTTTTTTTTTGTATCTACAAAACTAAAAATAAAAATTGATAATGATATAATATTATTAACTAATCTGTTATGGGGAATATGCATATCTTTTACTGGTTGTTTGATGCTATATAACTTTTTTATTCTAAATAACTTATACAACTGATTAGGTGTAACTTTTGGCCTCTTTAAAAAAAAAAAAAAAAAAAAAAAAAATTTAATTGCTTGTTTTTTTTTCCAGCTCAAAAATGTTATTTGTCAATTAAATGTTAATATAATCAATATAGTTAGGAAGTATCACGCTGGTTTTAACCTGTTAGTTGGAATATATTTGACTGTATCTTTATTTAGAATATATTCTGTTTCTGCTTTTATATCTCTTTTCCTTTTAAGTATTACTGCATTGAGAAATAATATTTTAATTTCTGTTAATTCCATTTTGTGACATCCAATTATATCTAACTTTAATACATGTTGCTACAATCCCCTTTTGACTTTATTTTTCTTTAACAAAGAAAAAAAATATCATTGGTTTCTAAACAATTCTTGAGTTAACTGTAGGGCAAAATTTTTTTTCACAATAAATTTTTTTATTGCTTTTATTTTATTTTATTAGACCATAAATTACCTGGAAGCTGCCTGAATTTCTCCCTAACATCATTTGTGTAATTTTACATATTCTGTTCCCCTGGTATGCATGGGTGCCACTCTTCAGTCCTGGGGACTGAAATCAGTCTTGAGAAAAATCAATGCACTAATAAATTCTATCAATTTAATTAAATTTTCTTTCATTTTTCATTAGAAATGTAAAAAAAAAAATTTTGATCAAATTAAAAAATATATCTTGATTAAAACATATGATATGATATGGTAATGATGTCCGGACTTTTACTTGTCTTCTTTTTGTCAGCTTCACTAATTCTTATTCTTAAAGTCTTGACAAATGGGATGGATTGAACTTCATCTACTTGTGCAATTAAATTTGTACTATTGCTGAATTTAAATCCGCTCAAGTTTGCTGCCCCCACCAGAACCTATTGTGATGCTGGGCAAAGTTAAATCAATATTGTTTTTGTAAAAAAAAAAAAAGAAATTATAGTGCTAGAACAAAAAATAAGTAACAGTGAAGAGAAAAATAGAGATATGAATGGCTTCAGGTCCCAAATGTACAAGGTTAGCTGTTATTTTCGTTTTGCTTGCTAAAAAAAAACATAAAATAAAGAACAAAATTTTTTAGAAAAAATAATCAAATGATTGATTTAATATGTACGCTATTATGAAGGAAAGGTAAATTTTGGTGTCAGTGAGCTATAAATTTCTAAAAGTTTGGTAAACAACGCTAGACAATATTATTTGGTCAAAAAATAAGTTCAGTCTTAACATTTTTTTAGAGTGGCACCCCTGCTGGTATATGATTACTTATCATTGGCTAGTGCTAATGATAAGTAATCACAAGAAATAAAATATTTTAAAATAAATTTAACTAGTGTTAGAATAAGAATAATATTATTCTTTTTGTATAACTTAGCCGACCACCTCTACTATGGTATCCAAGATTCTTTTACCATGTATTTTTGAGCCAAATTTAAAAATAATTCTGTATTTTAAATTCATTTTTTAAATTTTTTTTGTGACATATATATTTAGAATTATGTTATTTTTTTTTAAATCGAAAAATGCTATGTAGCATCTATAAATTGTGAAAACTAGTTTGGTCATTTAGTAAATTATTTTTATTCTGTATGTTTCAGCATAACAATTCAGTATTGAATTCAAATATCTCTCAATTAACTGAGAAAAGGAAAGAATTACGAAAAAGTCCTACTCGGCCAGATGTGCTAGACATTCATCAACTGCGCCAAAGAAGCCGGGATTTGGATCTGCCCCTCATATCTGCTCTGTGTAACGACCGATCTTTACTAATGCTCCCTAAAACTGTTCCTACCTGTTCAAGACAAAGGCATTTAGGCACAAAGGATCCTATGCGATTCAACCGCACTACTTCCCTGCCAAATGGTGATGGCATGGATACATTTTTAGTAAATGCAGGTCGTCCTATGAGCTGGCATGTTGATGCAAGCCATGCACCTCAGTGGACGCAAGTGACTAAACCATGTTCTGCTTCTTGGGACAACACTATCACTTCCTACTCACCTCAAAACACAATAGAATCTCCACTACCTTCATCCCTTCCACCTACAATATTAACATCATTTGTAAATACACCAGTTAAGCAATACAGGTATACCAGAGATAGAAGTAACTCTTCTGATAGTTATAGGTATGATAAGAATCAAATGATACCAACGAAACTGTTGTCAGGACCTCTGGGTAGCATTCAAAATACTAGATTATATCCAAAAGGGTTATCCTCCTGATGTCTTATCCTTGAATACAAGATATATTTGCTCAATTTTATTATCATTTGTATGTATGTATATTTAAAGATGTGTATATTTTTTTATTATAGAAATTTTCACTGTGTGAAAGTAGTTTCATTATAATATTTATAAAAATAATTAAAAAAAGTGCTCCATGAATTTTAAATCAATGCTAATTAATAACTGCTATTGGATATTTCAAAATTTAATATTGATTTTTATTTTCCCTATAAAATAATAAAAGTTGCATCCGTGATTGTATTTAATGTCATTTAAATTATATATCTGTCAGTTTTATTTTGAATCTTAGTGCAATAAAATTTTCTGATAATTAGTTTTTGTCAATTTAATATTCTGTAATTTTGAAACTAAATTTAAATCACAGACATTTGAACTTCTGAAGTAGTCATTTATTATAAACAAGATTTGCTAGATTAAAAGTTTTATTCGTTTGTCATATCTTCACATTATTTTTAAAAGGAATACAGTTATGTATGCTTGAATTAAAAGTGAAACCTTTCCTTTTCTAATCACTCTTTTTACATTAAGCTTAATGGGCAATTTTAAAAGTGTTAAATTTATTATTATTTTTTTTTGTTATTATTATTATTATTTTGCATTTTTGTTATTATTATTTTGCATTTTCTGTGAAAAAATTTAATGCCTTAACTTAAAACTTGTGTTAAGATAAATATGAATATTACAAGCCCAACATGAATTTTAAGATTTTCACAAGGTCATGTATCATATTTTTTGTATCTTCAACAAGATTACTGTATTGACTATTTCATACTAAAAAGATGTCCTAATTTTATCTAGTCTATGTAGACTTGTGTAGGACTGTTCAATGTAAAGCATATATTTTTAAAATTTATTTTATGAAATGCTTAGCAATATGATTATGAAAATTTTTCATGAGCATTTATAGTTTTGAAAATAAAATTTTCTCAATAATGGCTACTTTTAGAATTGTGAGTTTTAACATCCAGTCATTGTATATAGTAATTTTATTTAAATATCCTTTGTTGATAGTATTTGTCTAATAAATTTTTATATTATTTTCTAAATAGTCTTATGTTTCACTGACTTCTATGTTTTAAATATACACCTGTGTTTATAATTTGTGGATTAACCCTATGTTAATATTTCTTCTAATAGTGGGGAATGTTAAGAACCACCTCACGCTGTCATGTTGTTAAACAATTTTTTTTAACTCATTGACATTTATCGAATAGTAATATTGCATCGAATAGCAAGTGATTAATAATAATAATTATTATTATTAATTACTATTATTATATTATCATTGAATGAGATTTATCTTTTGAGTTCAAGTGGGGTTATGTGTGTGGTAATACAATAGATAATCGATACTTATGTTTATTATGCTAAATTTCTTAAGATACGACTCTAAATTAATATTTTTTATGCTAAATTGAATGAGACTAAACAAAAATCGTTAGGACTGATAATTTAAAAAGTTTTTTAGCTATTTTGTTTAAAATGTTCAGTTTCAGACTAAATACATATTTACACGTTTTACATTTCTATCTAGTACAACTGAAGCATTGTTTCCTTTGTAATTTTTTTATGCTAGTGGAATGAGACTAGAATGAAGTTATTTGGACTAGTAACTATAAGAGTTGTTTGGAATTTACAAAGATTTTATGATTAAAAAGTACAACATTTGACTTACACTACCCTATTAATAGCAGAATAACAATTCTATTTAAGTAAGTGACCATAGTTGTTTCCTTAAATAGAAATGCTATATAAAATATGCTATGGTACATAAAAAAGAATTGCGTGTAGTAGTGTATCTACTACTACGAAAATAAAATTCCATCTCATTAGTATATAAGATGTGTTATCTCAATTCTAAGGGGAGGTACCTCTTGATAGATAAAGGTTGACATTGTCATAACTACTCTAATCCCCTCATTGGTGACCTTCAGACGTCATGTGAACAGGCCTACGTTGGCAGAAACGCCCGCTTCGATATGAACATGCCTACCTAGACAGTAACGCTTACTTTGATAGATGGTCAGCATTGAAAAGTTTACTTGCTACTTGTGACTGCGACATCATTCACTTCCTCGCGCTGTTGCTACTCAGTCTCGATTAAACACAACGTGCATACACTCTACTGCTAAAGGCAACACATTAGCGAGCACGACCGTGAACTCAATACAGCACTCAAAAAGTACGGTGATCTTAATACAACTCTCCCGGCTTACGAAAACAGCAATGAATCAACTAGTGCAATCGTTCATCGAATTCTATCACAGATATAATTCTGGTGGGGGAGTACTGTAGGGTATCTACCACTACAAAAATACAATTCCAACTCATTAGTATATAAGGCATGTTAACTCGATTCTACGGCGGAGTACCTTTTCATAGATGACGGTTGACATTGTCAATAATTGCTATTCCCACATGCAAAATAAAACATTAATATATAATTGAGGTATTGTTCCCCACAGCCGTTTTAAGTAACGATATCGAAATTGCGTTAGAATTTTTACTTTTAAATATTAGGAGGTAGCAATATATATATTTTTATTCCTGTCCTTCTATACATAATAATAAACGCGGCTGTGTGTATGTCTGTCTGGAATCACAATATATCGCCCCAGAAGCCTCGCCCAGGCACGAAACTCAGCACATAATTGTGTTTTGACATAATGAAGAAGTATTTTTTTTTCTTTTTCAAAAATTTGGATTAGTTTTTTAGTTATCAGTCATTTTGTAAGAAAATCTATGCTTTTTCGTCTTCAAAGAGCCATATTCAAAAAACTATTAAAAAATGCAAATACTTTTCTCCACTCTTATAAATGTATGCTAATGCGAACCTTACAATTGAAATATTAATTTTCGACAACTTAAACCAATAATATACGAAGGAATTAATAATTTAATTGTAAGGTTCGCATTAGTTTAGATTTATCTAAGTGGAGAAAAGTTGAACTTTTGTATTAAAAATGTGGCAACATATTCGATACGTAAATAGAACCCTTCGCTTTGATATATTTTTCATAATTGTTATAAGTTTTTCTTCTTCTTTCCGCGCTCTATTTTTTTTTTCTTAAGCGAAGACGATAATTTTTGTAGCGATATAGAAATAGAAATTGATACCATAAAAAATTATATAGAAATTGATACCATAAAAAATTAATTCGTTTTCGTGTTCTTTTCATGTATTTAGCATTTTAGTTTTTTTTTTCTTCAGCGTTGTAGCTATATAGTATATAAAATAGGAATTTCATTGTTTTTGAAGGAACGATCACACTTACCTTGGATCTCTTTGATTTTTTTATTCTTTATTTTAACAGTTTTTATTAAATGTAATTAGTTATTTTCAGAAAGTTTCAGTTTGTAGGTAAGCACTTAGATTTTAATATTGAAGTTTCATGATTTGCTTTCATATAGTAATTGTTGTTCTTAAGTATTCGTTGACTTCTTAAAAACCCGATTACTGACATGGCAGAACCGCCTTCCAAAAACTTTGTATTTTGTCAAAGAAAAAGATATTAAGAGATTCTCAAAGAAGAAGAAGGGCCCAAGAAATGTCTGTGGACGTCAAAGAAGGATGGAACATGACCGAATTTCGACAAGCAATTCTAGAGCCCAAGAAGTATCAGAGAAACGTCAAAGAAGATTAGAAGAGGATCGTGTCTCAACTAGCAGTGCTAGGGCCCGAGAAACACCTGAAGAACGTCAAAGAAGATTGGAAGAGGATCGTGTCTCTACTAGCAGTGCTAGGGCCCAAGAAACATCTGAAGAACGCGGAAGAAGATTAGAAAATAATCGTGTCTCAACCAGAAATGCAAGGACCCGAGAAACATCCCAGGAACGTCAAAGAAGGCTAGAAGAAAATTGTGCTTCAACATCCCAAGCTCGATGGCATTTGTGGCAAGACAAGGAAAACTCTGGCGGACAGCTCCGGCCGCCTTAAGCGGCTAGTTTTTCAATAAACAACTAAAAGCGAATCAGTGATTTCATACCATTGCGACTTGAGATTTCCTTTTTCACCCCTATAATAAAAAGTATAACTTTAAAAGAAAATTATTTAAAATTTGGAGAAAAAAGTTTTAAAAAGGAAAAAAATTGCGAGTTAAAAAGATCTGATTACAAGTGTAACATTAAGAATATTTGAAAGTCATTCACTTAAATTAATTTAACATTTTAATCGAGGGGTGAGAAAAAATGCGTAATTTAACTGGTAAAAAAAGTATAGGAAGGAATATATTTAATATATCTAAGAATAAGAATATATCTAAGAAGAAGAATATATCTAAGAAGAAGAATATATCTAAGAATAAGAATATATCTAAGAATAAGATAATATCTAATGTATTTATTATTGATTTTCGATTGGATTTTGGGGGCAAAAAAAAAAAAAAAAAAAAAAACGACGAAGAAATACATCTTTATGGTTATATATTTCTAACAGAATAACGATAGTCAGAAATCTATATTTAAAAGGTATGGATCCCAACATATGCATAATTTAACAGGCTATTTTACACTCGTGTTTTAAGTTCTGTTGAATTCGCCCTTCGACGTTCTGAAAGCTAAAATGAAATTAAAAAAAAAAAAGGCGTGATAACCAAGGAGGCTTTAATCAAATTTCATTCTAAAATGATAAGAATTTAAAAAAAAAAAAAAAAAAAAACCTGAAGAATTTTCTAAAAACAATTCAGACAAATATAGAAAACTTACATGAATCATCATTGTTTTGAATTTTAAAGTTAAAAAAAATGAAAGGGATAAAAATAATTAATTTATTGTTATAGAAAAACAAAAAAAAATTAAGTTTTGTTTACTGCTCTTAAGCTGCAAGTATATGGAAATCATAAAATAAGTTAAAAATATAGAGAAAACATGGAAAATAATAAAGATTTATGAAAAGAGAAAAAAAATTATAAAAATAAATTATTTAAAATTTTTTTTATTTAAAAAAAATATTTCGAAAAACAAAATAATGAAACGATACAATCTCTTCATCAGCTCACACGATTATATCACTCCACGCTTATATTATTACTCCTTTTTGCGGATATAATCGTGTGAGATGATGAAGAGATTATATCTTTTCATTAATTTGTTTTACGGCTTTTTAATACTTTTTATTATTTTTTTTTATAAATATTTTTAATTATTAATTAGTATGAACAAGCACTATTGATTCATTTTTTTGCATCTGTTTGAATCATATATTTGTGTTGTTAAGAATCATAAAAACAGTTGGAAACTTTTTTTATATTCTGTTTTTATCCTGTTATTTCAGCAGTGTTATAATTAAATAGCTTTACAAAAGATTTGAAGCATATTTTATCTCACTTTCATAGTTCACACATCAACTCGCATTATTATTTTAACTTACTAATTCTCTGAAGATTCTTTGAACTAAACGACAAAGGTTAAAAGTCATCTAAAAGCTTTTATCGTTTGAAAAAATATTAAAGAAAAAATTTTGATTATCAGAGATAATTCGAAATGCAACGAAAATTTATTATTTGAATTCCTTTGTAAAAGCAAATTATAAAGAAAGAATTTTTTTATGGTATTAAACTTGAGGTATTTCTAAAGATCAAATATTATATTATAAAAACTGAAGATATTGAATTTTAATAGAATTTCGCGTTCTTTTTTCTTTCTTACAGCTCCGAAGGTTTCTTTTTAAAAATATTCTGTTTGTTTAGTTAGATTAAATGCGTATAGATTTTTAAAAATCTATGCTAAGTGCCTTGGAGAGTCAGGAAGGTAAACAGTAGAGTATAATACTTAGAAAAATATAAATTTAGAACTTGAGTAATTGTTAAGAAAAATTGATTATGATGACGACATATTATATAAAAAGCTTATGCGTTCGTGGTTATAAAATCGAAGAATTTGTTTCACGCTTTGGCATAAGCATAAAACGAAGCAGTTAAACTATGTTTCATTTTTCCTTATTTTAAGTTAAATTTGTTATTATCTTAAGTTTATGTTTTGTTGAAATTTAATTTTTACCACTTGGTGATTTAGTTGAAATTCTGTAAAGATTTGAAAATATCCAGCTTATATCTGCTTAGGCTGTATATGTTGGTTAGGTATCTAAGGACATGGCTCATTGGTAAAAGTATTGTTTTAATTGCACAATAATATATTAATTTTCACCTACTTCATTACAATGATCCGTTTAAATTTTTTTTTTCACATTCTATAATTTTTAGCTAAAGTTGAAGCGGCTGTATGCCTGAATACTGAAATTTAGAACAGGAGAAATAAAGTTTGGAGTTTAAGAATTTAAAAATTGCTTCAGATAAATTTGAATTGTTGACATTGAATTCAGCGTAAAGTTTTATTTCTACGTAACTGCCACTACGATTATTAAACATCAATTCACTAGTATATAAGACATGCTAACTTGATTCAATCTTGAGGTATACCTTTTGTTAGATAAAAGTTGGCATAGTCGATAGCATCTTTCCCCATATTGGTGACCCGGATGTAATACGATCACGATTACTTCGGTGGATGGTCCGCATTGAACAGTTGACTTGCTAATTGTGACTGCGTCATATTCCTCCTAGCGCCGTTGCTACTCGGTCTCATTAATACACAACGGGATCCGGCAGTCTCGACCGCTTATAGCAACACAGGAGTAACCGCACACACCCATGAACTTAATATAGCTCTCATGGCTAAAAGCTCAAAACCCGGTGACCATAATCCAGCTCTAACGGTGTTTCCCAAATACAGCAATTAGTGGTATCCGTTCATCGAATTCTATCCCTGATAAAATTCTGGTGGGGGAGTATTGTGGCGTAACTACCTCTACGATTATTAAACATCAATTTACTAGTATATAAGACATGCTAACTTGATTCAATCTTGAGATATACCTTTTGTTAGATAAAAGTTGGCATAGTCGATAGCATCTTTCCCCACATTGGTGACCCGGACGTGATACGATCACGATTACTTCGATGGATGGTCCACATTGAACAGTTGACTTGCTAATTGTGACTGCGTCATCCTCCTCCTAGCGCCGTAGCTACTCGGTCTCATTAATACACAACGGGATCCTGCACTCTCGACTGCTTATAGCAACACAGGATTAACCGCACACACCCATGAACTTAATATAGCTCTCATGGCTAAAAGCTCAAAACCCGGTGACCATAATCCATCTTTAACGGTTTTTCACAAATAAAGCAGCTAGTGGTATCCGTTCATCGAATTCTACCCCTGATAAAATTTTGGTGGGGGAGTACTGTAGCGTAACTACCACTACGATTATTAAACATCAATTGACTAGTATATAAGACATGCTAACTTGATTCAATCTTGAGGTACCTTTTGATAGATAAAAGTTGGCATAGTCGATAACATCTTAACCCACATTGGTGACTCGGACAACTACCAAATACTTTTTTAATTTTAACTTTTCTTATGAATGTACTCATTTTTCTTATTTTCTTTGGTTCTTATATAACTTTGCGATAAAGTACTTATAGCTGTTGTTACTATTAAAATGTATATATTTAGAATTTCGTACAGAGAATCCCAATATATCTTTAGAATTTCGTACATAGAAAATTTTTGTGAACTATTTATAATCTATTGTACTCTATAAACTTAAGTTTTCAAAAAAGTATATAAAACTAGACGGATTACTCAATGAACGAACAAAGTAGTTTGAAGGGAACTGTGGAAACAGTTCCGAAGGTTAGCGAGGATCAGCGAGTAAAGGACGGTGCTTCTCAGTAACTTAAATATTTTGTTTAAAGTAAAAACGTATTTAATTTAAAGTAAACATTGTATTTAATTTAAAGTAAACATTGTATTTAATTTGAAGTCAAAAAGGCATATTGTTTGAAGTAAAAATATATTTAATATTGTACTTTACTAAATATAATGACCGCTCTCAATCTATATATTTCCGTGATTATCACCTTTAATATTATGCAGGTAGTCGAGAAAGTGAAAATCGCAAAAAAAGTATGGAGGTTTCTACGTTGCGCTGTAAAACAACTGCGAAAGATTCTGCAAACTTGCTAATAAAAAAAAATAAAAATGTTTGATTAATTATTATAAGAGTTGTTCAAAGTGTCATCCTATTACGCAATTTGACTGTTATCTACAACGACGTAAAAACGATGCCTGGCCGGCCGCAGTTGTTTGAATTTACGAATTATTACGATGAGGCCATTAAAAAAGCTAATGCCAAACTTTTTCGTTTTTTTTTTTGTTG
The DNA here is from genome assembly GCA_949128135.1 of Parasteatoda lunata. Lineage (NCBI taxonomy): Eukaryota > Metazoa > Arthropoda > Arachnida > Araneae > Theridiidae > Parasteatoda > Parasteatoda lunata. The sequence continues at coordinate 55,583,196 of OX421970.1, read as the reverse complement.
CTTAATTATTGAGCTGAGACCACTCTCTCATTTGTGCGTTATGACCTATTTCATTATGACCACTTGTCAGGTTTATGCAAATGACCTACAGTGTCACAGTGTTTCCAGTAAAGGGTAAGTGTAATATTAAAAAGAAAATGCTTTCCTGGCATGTTCTATGAATAAAAACCCATATCAAACCATACCATATTGCTGATAAAATATATCTTTTAAACTGACTATTTATGACGGTGTCGAGAGTACTATCAACTGGATAATGCATTCTAGTATACTGTTGGTATGGCATAGGGTTGAGATTTCACTCTGTTGCGTTGGCCCATAACTTCCCCACATCTCAATTGTTGCCTCTAGCATTTCTTTAGACTTTTAATTATTGCTGAATTAATACTACTTTTAAGTTGCGTAGGTTGAACAATATTAAATAACAGTATTTGATCTAGTCTAAAAATTTTGAAAAATCTTTAATAAAGAAAAATAGTTTATAATTTAGATGGAAAATAAGAATATAAATATTTGATGAGCATTAGGTATTAACTATTAAATAATGCAAGCTTGGGAACTTAGTTATTATTATTAGTAGTAAACATTATTGTAAAACCGGATCAAGTCCCCCAGGTTCGACTATATTTTTTTAAATTCAGGATTTAAACACGTTTTTTTCTATTAGTTTTGCTTTTGTAAATTCATCGTAGTGAAGTCGCTTATTTTATGATTTTCGCAGCTCTTTATGAAAGTTTTTAAGAAGGGCCTGAAGTTTTTATATTGATTTTTACTTCGTGTGCTGACTTCAAGTATCGAAACAGTTTTCTTTAATGTTTATTTTTATCAATTTTCATTTAAAGGATTCTACTAAAAAAAATTTGCGAAAATAACTAAATATATAAAACTTAAAAATTTAGCTATCATTTGAAAAATTAACATAGAAAGTGCATGATATTTTCTTAAAATGTGACTTTTGTTGAAAATTTCTAATAAAAAATGTAAGTTTTGCGATAGTTAATTTCAATAAATCGTAGTTATTTAAGCATTCAAAAGTAAATTTAAAACTTAAAAAAAGGTAAAATTTTAAAAATAGCAAAAAAATACTTTAAAATAATCCATCATTTTATTTTGGTGTTTTCGAAAACTTATTCACTCACACTCTTTGCTTTATGTCGTATAAATTAGTTTTATAAATCTTACGGGTTCATTGCTCCAAGTTCTATTTTTTTTTCAGTACTGGAAACTAGAGTGCTACTTCCGTCAAGAGGAACTCTCGAGTTTTTTGAAAAAGAACTAACTTCTCAAACATCAATCAAAACATATCAAAAGTAATTCCTTTTACTCTATATAGCTCTGAAGTAATAGTTTTTAAAATTTCAATTGCCATAAATCATTTTAATGCATTATAGAAATCATGTTTTTCAAAAATATTTTTTACCATCTGTAGTCACACAATAGTAAAGATACTATTTTTAATGGAAGTATTCTATTATTTAACAATTGTTCTGCATTAAGCCTACTACACAATTAACAAAGCGGAAATTTTTTTTTAATGGAATTTTTTTTTTTAAAGTTTCGGGTTATATTCTGATTCTTTTTATCCTTTATAAGCGAGTGAATATTTATTAAAATTTCAGAGTAATATTGTGTTTTATTAGTCTAATATTTTTTATCAGTTAAAAGTTATTTTGCAATTAAAGAAATTTTGCTGAGAATTGCAATAAATCAAAGATGCCAACAGAACGACATGAATTTGCTTTTTCTAATTTTTTTAACAAGGTCTCAGGTAAATTATTTAAAACGGTTAAAAATTACGAAATTTGCATGGTCAAGGCTCTATTTTTTAACATCCATGGTAGGAATGTCATGTAATTATGAATCCGGTAAGACGTTGGGGATAACACCTGAGCTAGTACCCCTCTTCCCCAACTTCCACTCCACAACCAGCGAGAGGACTTCCAGCCACTGAATTAACGTTTCAGGCAGCTAAATTTTACTTGCACCCTACTACGTATGTATGCTGGTAGTTTTATCGGGTATCAGGATCGAGCTCACTACCCCTAGCTCTCCAGTCTGCGATTCCTCATCAATCTGCGCCACCGATGCGATATTGTTTCTATGCATGTTTTTGTATTAAACAATTACAAACAAAGAATTTAAAAAAAAATGAAGAGTTGTTTTAAAAAAATAGAAAAACTATAAAGCATGGATTTTTTTTGAACGAAATAATGTGCTAACTTTGCATAACACCTATGATAAATAAAAAAATATTTCGCAATACTTAAATTTTAAAATAAATTTTCAACTTTAAACACTAAATTAAAACTTCAACTTAATAAAATGAATCAAAACATCATTTTCGTTGCCTATAAAGACTAAATTTTTTAAAATTTCCTAACGGTTTAGAAAAATTTAATTTATGCAACACAAGTAAACTAAATGAATAAAAGGGAGAATTGAATGAAATATTTATTATTGTTAAGTTCACACATATTAAAATTAATGACCCCACACAAATCTTATGGAAATTAATTCTCTATCACATTGACTGAAAATTTAATATGTTGTTGTTCAAAACATTCTGAGCAAAAATGGATAGTTTTATACACGAAGCCTCAAACACGAGAGATAAAGACAACCGTCAATATGGTGAAAGGTGCTTAAAGCGTGCTTGCACCCAGCACTGCACATTGGGTATTTGTGCGCACACATGGCGAGTGTTATACTTCTTTTAGGTTCTGTATGGTATGAAGATAACATCAAATATCCATGTACGAGCCGTGGTGGATCAGGGTATAGAGCGTTCGCCTTCTAGTGAAGTGAATCGGGTTCGAATCACAGTTCACCTAAATATCCTCAGTGGTAGACGGATCATGGGCTAGAGTCCCCTTACAGCCAGGTTAACCGTGTGAGGTTTTCGCGGTTTTCCCTACCATGTAACGCAAATGCGAGTTAGTTTCATCAAAACGTCCCCAATTTCTCCCAATACTTGATCTAGGAGTTCTCTTGTCTTCTGGATTGTGTTCAAAAATACAGGACTACTGAATTGAAATTTAGTAGTTGTTAACCCAAAACTTCGGTCGGTTGATCAATGACGGTTATAAAATAAAATAAAATATCCATCTACAAAGTTAATATAATGTATTGATGATGCAGCGAATCGACCTCCCCAACAAAAGGTAAGTAATATTAAAATAATTGACGATTAGTTCTGTTTATGCGTGACTATATATCAGGGGTGGCCAACCTGCGGCTCGCGAGCCACACGCGGCTCTTTGAAGGATTATTTGTGGCTCTCGATAAATGTACCCGAGTTCCCTTTTCATTTTTGTCCTATTATATTTTAAAAAATTATTATCGTTCTGTATGTGTTTTAAAATGTCTTTTAAATTACTGAGAAAAAATATGAAAGACTTAAGTGCAACGTTGTTCAATTCAAGGTGAGTTTTCCATTTCCAATATAATTATGACACAAAAAGCATCTGGAGAATTAGAATTAATCGAGATGCAAGAAGATCAAGTTCTACAATTAAAATATAAGTCGACGTCGATTACTGAATTTTGGAAATTTGTACCGGAATCGAAGTATCCTGAATTAAAAAAGGCTGTTTGTCGAATTATTTCAATATTCGCAACAACGTACATATGTGAATCATTTTATTCCACTTTAAAATTCGTGAAATCCAAACACCGATCAGTATTAACTAACCAGAATCTCAACGAGTTACTGCGAAGTGCTGTCACCAATTTTTCACCAAATTATCAAGAGAAGTAAAATAAATGTGTTTAATTTTTAATATTTTAATTCAATATACATATTTTGTACTTTTACTTTTATGTTTTCAATAAATATAATTTATGTAAAAAAAATTTTTTTAATACCTTTTTTGCATACCTTTTAAATACGTATTTAATTGCGGCTCACGAAAAATTTCAAAATTTGAAAAATGGCTCGATTATCAGGGAGCTTGGCCACCCCTGCTATATATATTTGAGATTTGTGAATTTTAAAGATTTAGTAATAAATGTAATTAAATTAGTCTAAAATAGGATCTTTTCCTTGCAATTTTAACTTTTTAAAAAATGGCGCTTAAAACTTTCTTTTACTGCGCTCTTTAGTCATGTGACTTTGGTAGTGATAAATTATTAACAACATAAACGTTTTCATAAGGAAAGTTGTTTCATATCAAATCAGTTTATCTTTTTTTATTAAGGAAAATATTAAAATTGTAAAAGCTTTTATTAAACATTTAAACATACTTGAAGTGCCTTTTTTTTCTGAAGTAAAGTTAAAAGAGTAAAAACTTCCTTTTAGTTAAAATAGAATAAGTCTCGCAAATTTTGTTTCTTACATTTCGCTTGAAATGTAAAGCTGTTACTCAAATGGAAACTTTGAAGCAGTTCGAAAAGTTCTTTATCTGCTCCAATTCTTCACATTCAAAAATGTCAACAAATTTAAGGAAGTAAAAGAACATTTTTCGCTTCGAAAACCTTTTTATGGACTGCAATAATCAATATAAAGATTTCCCGCGTTCCACTTTCTCTGATTTTCTATTTCAAATCAAGTGAAAAAAAAAGTTTATCTGGATTTTATTTTGGAAAACCCAATTAATTTTAATAATGGTGACTGAAAATAAAGTTAAATTGTAATTTCGAAAATGTTTTTTACTCGATAACGTAATCGAAATATTTAATAAAGAAAATAAAAGCTTCGTCCATTTTGTAAATTTACTAAAAGAGTTTTGATCTAAATGAATTAAAATGGGAAAATAATTAATGAATAAATTTAAATTTCGTTTTATTTTATGATTAATTAAATTGAAAATAATTAAAAGATAAAATATATTACATTTTCTTTTTATTGAAGCTTCGGTTTATACTAAATGACAGTTTTCTTGAAATAATTGCTGTGAATAGATATATTGAAATATACTGTTAGCTTTGACGGCTGGGTTTTAAAATTCAGGGAACCTTAGCTTTCATGAATGCTTATACAAGTATAGATGTTAAAATAGCTTTATAAATGGAGCGTTCGCCTTCTAATGAGGTAACCCAGGTTCGAATCCTAGCGGGTGGCTGTTTTATACGAATTCTGTTTCTAGCTTACACTGACCACAGTGCTGATGCATAATATCCTCAATGGTAGACGGATCATGAATAGGAATCCCCTTGCCATCGAGCTAACTGTGAGAGGTTTTTGTGGTTTTCTTCTACATGAAACGCAAATGCGTGTTTGTTCCATCAAAAAGTCTCCACGAAGGCTAGTTCGTCCCAATGCTCGACTCAGGAGTTTCTTTGTCTTCTGGATTGAGTTCAAAATAATAAGGTTGTATATTCCGAATTGAGTTGGCTGTTCAACGCAGGCTATTAAATAAAATATATAATGTTAGTGTAAAGTATTAAAAAAAGTAAAAAAAAAGAAGTCGAATATAAAACTCTGAAAAGTCTGACCAAAATATGCATATTGTTTAAAAATAAATATATTAAATGAAAATTGTCTTTAAATGAAAATTGTTTTATTAAAATACACTGTAAGCTTTGTCGGTTTGGGCCACAAAATTTAGAACTCCTTAGCTTTCATGAACGTTTATATGAATGTTATTTATTTGAAATAGTTTTATATGATATTTGATTTATTTCCGTATAAAATATTAAATACACGAGAAAATGAAATTAAATCTAATCTAGTTTGAAGGCTAAGTACATTGACTTTTCAAAATATGTACTTTTACTTAAAAACAATGTATATTTTATCTAAAAGTTTTAGTTTTTATAAAATGATAACTGTCTTTTTAGAATTACATTGAAAAATACTGTACGCGTGAGATTTGACGAATTCATCAGTGATCAGTGAATTCATCAGTGAAACATCGATCAGTGATCGTCAAATCGTCGATCACGAGTTACTAATAGCTCTCGGGAACATTTTCGGTAGATCTTGTTAGTTAACCTTGATTCCTACAAAATACCGCTAATAAGCCAAATGTAAGATTTTGTATAGAAAAAGAGACAGATTTTTGAATATTGATAAGCACAGTAGCATGAAAAACGGTACGGTAGCTCAGAAGCTTTATAAGTTAGGCGACCACCGCCTTAGATTTCAATATTTTAAGAACCTAACTTTTCCTAACAGTTAACAGTATTATAAATGTAATTTATTCAAATTAGTTTCATACAATGTTAAAGCAAATTTTAAATGAATTAAAAAAAAAAAAAAAAAAAAGAATTACATTAAACTCTTAAAAAGCAAAACAAACCGTGTTTCTCAAAAATATTTGTATTTAATAAACGTAGACCTGTTTATTTTTTATAATCTCTGTTTTCATTTAGAAAAAAAGTTTGAAACTTTTCGCTAGTTAGTTTATTTGTATAACTTACAGTATTTTATCAGGTTTGTAACGGTATATATAATAAATATCGAATCATAATAAACATATACCTTAAATTAAAATAGTTTAAATAAAAAAAATTACTAATAAAATGATAACAATAAATAATGATACTAGTTACTAATTAATACACTAAAGAATAGTTCACTTATTAAAATAATTTGTGTAGCTATCTTTTGTTGGCTCGATGAGGATTGTAAATAACTTAATTAACAAAGAAATAAAGAAATGTTTTTCTGTTTCCCTTCTTCACTCATAGATGGCAATGCCTTCTCATTTGATGGTTAGGTTCTACTCTTGTCCAGTCTTTAAAAATCAAATAGCACTTTACTCCTTGTCGATGATCTCTATCCGAATTAAGAAATTTTGTGCAGAAATACTAAAAGAAAAAAAAAAAAAAAAAAAAAAAACCTTCCCTTTATATCATTTGATTGTACCTGAGCACTATTAATTTTATTAATAAATTTTAGTTAATTTTTTCGATTATTCTTTGAAGAATATTCGCTGCTATGAAACTTCTTTTAATTCATTGGAAGGAAAAATTCGAATCGCTATTTTTAAAGCTATATTTTAATGATTGCTGAAAATGACGATCGAATTAATCTTGGGGGTCGTTTGTTAATATGTAAGCGAAAAGAAAAAAAAAAGATATCGAAATCAAACGTATGAATATTATGTAACATCAATACTTGTTTGATTGCTGAATGTTTATAATACTCACTTCATAAATTTTCCGTGTTTCTTGGGGCATAAACACAAGTTTTGATATTTTTAGTTCATCATTCACCTCTCTGTTTAGATATTGGTCATACTTTAACAGCGTTTTTCTTAAATAAAATTTTACATAATATTATTAATTTTTCTACTTCATTTTCGACAAGTATCTAAAAAAATATTTTAAGGTTGATGCATAAGGGGTTTCTTTTACGTTTAAGGGGCTTCTTGTCTCAAAATCAGCTCCATCAATTTTATTCTTCCTAAAGAAATATTTGTCAGTTTTTGAATGTAGTCACATCTCTAATCTCTCTGGTGACTATAATAAGTAATTGCTTTTTATTCCTTTATTAGTTATTTTGGTTATTTATTTTCTTTTTAGAAATATTTGCAATGCAAAATAAACAAAAATACTTAAAAAAATAAACGAAAAATTTCAATTTTTTTTTTTACATGTAAACACATGAGAGAGTTTAGAAGCTGATTTTAGAAATACACGCTACGAAACCTATATCTCTTGACACATATACTTAATACAAATGTTTGTGTTAAATATCAGAAGAAAAAATCCGAAATCAGCAAGAACAGCGACCAAAGCAGAAAATTCTGGTGCATGTTTGCATCTAGGCATTAATGACAAAGATTATCACTTAATGTTTCTTTAAGCATGTAACAAGTTGTAGTGTTTTTATGTTTATTTTAACGTTTCTTAGAAATATTTCAATAAGAATTGAAAGTATAGTGTAAAAAAATACTAAATTATTTCTAATCCCCCAGCATCAATATCTGATGCTAGACTTATTTCTACTTAGCGCTTAGACTTCCTGAGCTAAATTTTTTTTGAAATGAAGATTTCAACCTTACGTTCTTTCTAAGATCTATTAAAGATGTTTGCTTTTTCATGAATCTTCAGCATTTTCCAAATCATAATTCAAATAAATATACTTGCATTTACATTATCTATCCATATATGTATATATATCTATATATATAAAAGTGAATGTGTGTCTGTCTGTCACCTATAGACTCCTAAACCATCCGACAGAAAGCTGTGAAACTTGGCATACAGATAGTTCAAAGCACGAGGAAGGTTTCTGTCGACATTAGAACATTTTTGCGACAAACCGTTCCAGCGATATCAGCGAAAATCAAAATGGAATTTTCTGATTGGTTAAAAGTTAGCCATTGTTTTAAATTTTGCTATAAGCGATTCAGTTTTCAAATATCTTGAAGATAACAACAGTGATATTTTCTATCTTATAGCTCTATTCACTTAGAAGAGTAAATTACATATTCTTTAATATTTAATTATGATTCTCGCAATTTTCTTTATGGCAGGTGAGCACAAGCACGTAAAATCAACAAGAATAGATTTCGTAATTATTGATGGTATCACGGATTTAGTACTGTGAAAACTGCTTAATAAAAATAAAAGTGAAAGCAAATTTCATTCAAATTGCACGTTTTTAATAATTATTTATATCTATTATGCAATTTTAGGTTAGCACAATTAAATATAGTTTTTGAAGGTTTCATTGCTGACAGTTGTCATTTGAAAACTATTAGAATGTTTATTATTACAAAGTTTTCGAATTCCCAATCATTTTATTTCTTTCATTTAAAAAATAGATTTTTGTTTTAAATTTTATCATTATTATATTTTTTATTTAAATTATTTCATTTTTATTGCTTTTTTTATAACTTAAAATAAATATGTGAATTTTAGATTTAGCAAATTTGCGGCCACTGTCAACTTTTACATTTCTTTTTGTTTGAGAGAGAATATTTGCAAAAATATGCCGCCTAAACGAATCGCTCTTAGTCAATCAACATCTCAAGCAAGCAAAAAAAGAACTACCCGTGTTTCAGAAACATTGGAGCAACGGGAAAAAAGACTTGAAACTAATCGAGAACACAATGCTTTAGCCCGTTCCTTGAAAACGTCTGAGCAACAGGAAAGAAAACTGTTAACAAATCAACTACGCACTACTCAAACCCGTTCGTTGGAAACATCAGAGCAACGGGAAAGAAGACTGTTAACAAATCAACGACGCGCTACCCAAGCCCGTTCGTCGGAAACATCAGAGCAACGGGATGCAGGAAGGAAAATCAATCAAGAACGCACTTCGCTGCCAATACTCTGATTTGAATCTTAGTACATTTCACTATGAACCGACAACCAACTATAGTCTTCACCTAAGCGTCATCATCGGAAAAATGGATCAATTATGTATGTTTTGTAGTGCTCTAAAATTTAAGAATGAAACAGCTGGAATTTGCTCTTCTGGTGGCAAAGTGAAATTACCCGATTTAACGTCGTCCGCCGAGCTATTATCAACGTTGTTATCGGGCCAAGCCAACACCTCCTAGAAGAAGGAAGGCCTCAGCACGGATAAATTTCGTAGTCCGATATGACGAAGTTAACTGCGCATTTGTTGAAAAATAAGAAAGATGTCTCTACGTTCGGGGTACTAAGCTGCGCAGTGGTTGAAAATACGAAATATGTCATTACGTTTGGACTATTAAAGGATATTTTTGGTAACCCGTGCTGAGGCCTACTCTTTCTAGGAGGTGTTGGTCAAGCAAGATAATCGAAACTTTTCTTGGCGAAAAAATGTCGGTACATTCGTGTTTCCAAATGACTTCATTCGGTGCTGTAAGTATCGGTGCGCATATGGGCAGCCAGAGTTATTTATTACATTCACATGCAAATCCTGCTTGAGCTAAAATTAAAGATCTTTTGTAACCTAGGCAAACATCATCAGATCTTCATGATGCATTACCGCACGTGAGTTAAAACAAGTATTAAGCTCTATACTTGGTTTTATTGCAAAGCGTCATGTTTTTGGAGAGACACGGTGTTTGATGTATTTTATGTAATGGCGAAAAAAAGAAAAAAAAAAAGAAAGAGAATTGCCACATGATTTGGCTTATTGAAAAAATCACACCATGACAAATTGGCCAGCTCATATCAACAGAAATACCTGATGTCGCCATTGATTCAAACTTTTTTCAGATCATCAGCAAAAATATGTTTCATGGTCCGCGTGCATCACCATACATGTCTGTTTGAAAATTCACTAACGATATCCTAGAGAATTAACTGTTGAGACTATCACTGGTTTATTTCACCATTAAATAAAATTATCATTTCAAATCATAATCGCAAATCTCATTTACACACTTAAATACAAAATTAAAATTCAAACTGAAAGCGTTGCAACGCACGCAGGGTACAGCTAGTATATATATATATGTTTCATGGTCCTTTACCGTTCTGAATTTCAAAAGCATTAAGAATTTGAGAAAAATTGAGAGAAAGGATTTTTTTCTTAAAATTTCTTTTCATAATCTTCAATAATCGATATAAAGATTTCACTTATTTCACTTTCTTAACTTCCATGTCCTATTTTGGAAAATTAACTTGAAAAATAAGAACGGAACAATGATCTATGTTTTGTACAAGGTAAATTCAATTAAATTTAGTAATTTGAATAAAGAGCAGATTAAATTTATTTTATCGATAATTTTCAATTTCTAAACCTTATCGGATTTCGCGACATCACGCTAACTGCGTCTGAATAATTTCCTTTTCTTCACCTTCCAGGGGCTATGAAAAGAGTATAATATAAGTTTCTACATTAATTTTCAAATATTTCATTTCATGTTATGGACTGCTACCATCTGAAGTGTTAAATTTCTATTTAATTTATTGAGGAATAGTGAGCCTTAGAGGATCAGTGTAGGGTGAGAGAAAGTAAATTTTGGATATATTTAATATTTCTTTTATAATTCAAGAATAAATTTATTTAAATGTTAAAAAAATATAGTTGACATGGTTTAAGATATAGCTTAAGAAAGGCCAAGTGCATACAATTAAAGCATTCTGATATTTCTACTTTTTGCATTAGAGTTTCTTATAAAAAGTAAAATGAACATTTCTTTTTCAAATTGAGCTTCCATTACCATTATTTATAATAAAGTTTAAAGTGTATCATTATTTTTAATTATTTTAAATAAACGTATCATAATCGATAGATTATTAAAACATGTTATTCTGCAAAAACGCATAAAAATTCGTTCCGAAAAAGTGCTTTTAAATTTCTCCATTTGGGATTTTTCTCGATGTTCAAATAACAAAAGGTGATTCTAATCAGTACTATATATATTTCTTAAACGCCTTGGCAGCACTTTGTTTTCTCTGACTCTCCATCAAAGTTGATATTTGTGTTCAGCATTGTTGTAAAATCACTGGAGAAAAATACGTATTTTTACAGAGCATAGAAGCAATTAAAATTTATAACGAATATAAGGAATATATTAAGTATTTTTAACGCTTGCAACTTATGGTCAACACAATTAACCTATATAGCTTACTCTTCGTAATTTAATTGAAAAAATATATTCAAATTGTAGTGTTCGAATGATGGAGCTAATAATAATACAAATAGACTAAGTTTTCATGAACTTGTGCTTATAGTAGTAGCACACGAAACATACTTAATGAAGATTCGCATTTTAGAACCTATTAAATTCAGTTGACCATAGATGTAAAAAAAGTGACCACCGGCATGTAAATTTTGCGGATCTGAGAGAAAATTTCTGTAGTTTAATTTCCAGAAATATCGTTGTGAAATGCTCTCCGAAATTAAGTGATTATCCCCATTTTCTGCTAATTTGAAGACTGATTCAGAGGAAACCGAAAAAATTTTCTGCTCACTAAACTTCTTTAAATCTTTTTCTCTACCAATTAATTCAATTTAAAATTGAAGATTTTATAAATAACGTAAAAGTAAGCCAATTAAAGCATATGAATATCACATAATTTTCTAAGTAGTTTCGAATAGTGTACAACTGAATAAAGTATACACACAAAGAGTTTTGGACAATCGAGTGTTCATTAACACTTTTTTTTAAAACGTGCTACTTTTTAAAATGTCAACTTGTTACTTAGTATTATTTCCAGATAAGTAAATGACAAGTTTGTAAGACTTCTCTTCGATAACACCACATTACACAGATGGAAATTGTAGTATTTATCATCAAAACCACTCTTAAGAAATGATCTCTTGAAACGCGTCTTATCATTATACTGCCTCAAGCTCTTCATACAGAATGTGCTTAGAAGTTCCAAAATTATTTTAATATTATCCAACTTCCATATCATCCTTAAAATTAAGTGGTTTTGATGTAAATTTATTTCTTATCAAATATCTTTGTTAAATAAAATTCAGTGTTTAAGTTTTAATTTTTATTTTTTAATCAATAAATATTTCGTTGGTTTGAACTTTTTTTAAGGTTCCTTTGAATATGAATTTCTAAGAGTTCATTGTATTTACATAATCGTATGTGTAATTGGATATATTGGCCAAATATTGTTTATTAAATCAGGAATATTCATGCTACATATGATATTAAATTGCAAAACTACTATTACGGTGTCTGCTTTTCTTTTTAATCAGGATCCGAGAGATGGCGCTGCATATCTCTAAAAATAAAATTCAACAATACTGACGATTATAGAAGTCCTATGGTCTTAAAATGTATTAGAATTTTCCTTTTCTTTGTGGCCATTTCTTTCGGCAACACCAATAAATACTGAACCGTCCGTCTGAAATATCTAGCTCTATATCACTCCACTGCACCTGGGTGCTATTCAACATACTTTTTTTTCTATATATTTCATCCATATAGTTCTTTTGTTTTCAGGGAAACACTGAGAAAAGGAAAGAGATATCTTTTTATTGTGAGAGAGGAAAAAAAAATGGCACAAGTTCTTTTTCAAATCCTTAGACTGAAAGAGAAAAGCCATATTTTTACTAGAAACAGAGAAATATTTCTAAAAAATGTTTGCATTTTGTTTTATTTCGTTACGTAAACGTTACTCAATTGAATTTCATAGATAAAATTTTGGAGATAGACATTATAAAGAAAATTAAAGATTTGAGAGAATTAGATTTGAATTCATGCCGTTTATGCATTAAAATATTAAAAAAGAGACAGTTGACAGTTTATAATTATTAAAACTGGAGCGATACACGAAAGAAATATACCCAGTTTCAATTTTGAGCAATATTTTAAATATTGTTCCATAATTTTCTGCTTCAATGATCAGATTCAGATGGCCAGATAATGAAATTCAATTTTTTTATTTGGGATTTTTGGATCTAAGGTTGATATTAATGAGCTCAAAATTTAAAGAATAAAATTTATTGTTTTGTACACTAAATTCAGCCACATGTATGCAAAATAGTCATTGAAAATTTCCACAAACGAGTAATTCTGCAACAGAAAACCTCTCAGGAATGCTCATCTCCCCAAGGCTAATAGGAACATCCACCCCCAAATATAAAAAGACCTCCCCTTTCAGCAAATACAAAAATACGTGCAAATTTTTTTTATATTTAAACAATAATAACATTTAAGTTATATTTGAATGCAATGCATTTTACTCGATCACTTCACCGTTAATTAATAGAAACATTTTGTAGGGCAATTGTTAATAGGAAAAAAAAAATATGGTAAAAAATTACCTCACGAATTTAACAACCGATTCGATTCACTCTAATAAATATTTATTCGAATGTAATTATATATTTTTGTAAAAATAAGTAAACATGTGAGAATTAATTTGAAGTTTACTGAAAGAAGTGTTATAAATTGCATAATTTATCCCCCCCCCAAAAAAAAAATATGCGTCTTATATTACAATAATATAAAAATATTAAATGATAGTGATAAATTAAAAATATTAACAAAAAAGATGAAGCGCTTTAACGCGGAACAAAAATATATGTTAATCTTTTTAATCGAAAAAAGTAGAAAAACAAACTTTGGAAGTTTCTAATTCCGAAACTAATTCGAAATTTAAAAAATGAACCAGATCTTTTTTGTCTACAAACAAAGGAGTAAGAGGCTGCAAAAAAGCACAATTATACTGCAATTACCATTTCCTTTACGTCAAACAAGATAAAAAAAATGTAAAAAAAACAAGCAAAGTGATAACAAAAACTAATTCGAAATTTATATTTAGACGTGTTGCACACCTTCAGCCATAAGAGTTGTGGGAATTAAGTTCTAGAATAAGAGTAGTGGAAATACTTGGGATTCAGCATCCTCCCTACACAAATTATCTCCTATGCAACTCCTTATAAATTGATACATATCAAAACATTTCAACCAAAATTGAAAAGTTTATTCAAAATGTACACATAAAATGCATTCATTTAATTTTTGAATGCATGTCTTTCTTCTTTTCAATATCATTTTCAGGTATAACAAATTTGTTATAAAAATGACTGAGAAAATTTCCCAACGAAAAATGGTTTTACAAAATACCCTCCTTCCTCGAAAAAAATTAAATAAATAAACAAATAAAATAAAAATAAATAAAAATTCTTATTTTAGACCTGACAACCTGATTGCTGGATACTTCGCTCGCTACTCATGTTCGCTGCCTTCTGAATTTGTAAATTGAGGAAATTATAAATTTTGCTGGAAAAATAGCCTTCATTAAAAAGGACTTATAATGAAAAATTTTAAATTATTAGCCAGCTCGAGAAAAAACTATCTCCGCTCAATCCGCTTCTTGTTTGTCATGTTAGATAATTATAAAAATGCGCATCAAAGAGAGAATAAATCTGAATTAAAAATATCCCCCACCAAAAACTTATTCTAAAATGTTCCCCCATTCTCACAAAAAATCCTTCTTAAATAATGAAAAATATCCCTTGAGTTAATTTTACAGGTCTAAAACTACAAAAATTTCCGGGTTTAGCACTGTGTTTGATGTAAGATTCGATAATATGAATAATTAATAGCCTCGGTTATGTGAATCAAATAGCTATCAAAGCAATAAATAGATTAATATTATATTTAACTAACAATATTTACCTATATATAATACATTTCACATTAATACATTTGAATTAGCTATCTAATAACATTCATTTTACATCAATTACTAAATTGATTGAAAAGTTTAAAAAAAAAATATCGCAGTGTTCACAGGCTGATAAGTGTTTCAGAGCGTAGTGTAAGATTCGCGATCGCAACACTCGATACGCCATCTAGCGGGAGACTGTAAATATCGTGCATTAGTTCCCACATAACCATTGGCAATGACGGACGCCATTTTCTTAGCATAAAAAAAGAAGCAAAATTTTCCTAAAGAAAAGGTAAAACTTCTTGAAAAAACTAATCAGAACATGCCAAACATAGAAGCAGAACACGCCAAGCATTTGAAGAACAACTTCTCAATATTTTTTACCTTTCTATTACCAACAACATAACATGATTTCATGATCACTTGCTGTTACAGATGTGTGTATTGCGGTAAAATAATTTTTCTGTCTTCAATTCATTACAAGTTAAAATGAAATCAACATTGCTTTCGTCATTCCAATGAATAAATGTGTTCCAATGAATTCCATACAGAACTGTAATAGTTATAGAATATTCTTCTTCTTCATAGAATAGTATATATTTCTGTATCTACATAATTCAGAAAACAACAATAAAGAATAATCCGAATTACTTGAAAAAGTATCTTTTGTGCTGATTATAAATAAATTTTTTATCGTTTTCTTGGTAAGTGTTTTTAGTTTTGAAAGAATTTCAACTAGAATACAGCTATTCTGTTTTTAAGCTACATATTAAAATTCATATCGAGATCTTACAATTATAAAATTTTGATGTGTGGTATGTTACCTAAAAGTAATGAAGGGATAAACTATGTATATATTATTTAAGAATAAAGTTTTCAAACAAAGAACATATCATTTTGGAATTCTCCGGACTTATAAATCAGGTAAGTGTTATGATTTTTATAATAAAAAATTTGCTTGTAAATAATTTTTTTTCTTACTTGATGATCGTTCTCTACAAAATGGTTTTTTTACGTCTGATTAAATACTATAAGAATTTAACAAACAAACAATTTTTTTTCAAAATTAAATACTATAAGAATTTTAGAAACAAAACGAAAGTTTTTATTGAAAAATGAGGAAATTTTAAAATCGTTTTTATCCTAAGAATTCTTTATTTTACGTTTTTTAGTTTATAATTTTTTGATAAAATTGTTGTCAAAATACTTTTTTTGAAAAATTAAATGGTATTAAATTATGTGTTTATGTATACTTCTTGCATATTCTAATATTTGAAGTAATATGATTCAGAAAAGTATGGAAGAAAAATTCGGTACTTACGTATTAACCACAGCTACAGATTTGGCAGATTTTTAAGTGCCGCCAATCTACACTTAAAATTTTTGGAAAAAATCTTAAAATGAAACACTTTGTTTAAAATCAAAGTAGTCAATCGGATTTCGGTGGAAAATGGGCCGATATAGAGTTTAGCATAGATTCAAAACAAACTTTTCTCTCACCTGATTCTATAGCCATTATGAACTCTAATAAATAAGATTCAAAATGAAATAACATTTCCAAAACGGACTTTTACTAAGATAAAGTTTCATGTTATGGACATTGGTACATTTTCGTTATATTTCACTCTATAAAATATTTCGCTCTTAAAAAAATAAAATTGCATCTTGTTTTGTTTTTGGCAAATCCCAAAGACGCATTTTCGTAACACTAAAAATGGCGACAAAAAAAGAATAGTTCTTTTTTTGTTTCGTAAGCATTCTTTATTTTACGTTAAAATTTAAATGGGCCTTTCATGTTATACCATTAAATTTAGTAAAACTATTTCTCAGGCATTAGGTTTGAACTTTTATAAGAATATACCTATTTTTTTCTCTTTATTTACAAATATTTTTCCTATGTGTTCTGGATGTTCCTTCTCTAAAAAAAAAGGAGATACCATTTTGTTTTCGTTTGCATAAGAAAGAAAACAAGCATTTTTCTTTTTTAAATTTAATCAGCCACAATAAAGATGGAACGTTACAATGCTACATGCTACATTAAAGACGTCTCCAGTGTAACTGAATGACTGTTCATATGGAAATCGCAGGGATTCGGCACATACAACAACGCCCCCTATAGTTCGCTGCGATCGCGAATAAATTTAAAACACGTAAAGTAAAAACATTTTCAATGGTTTATAGTATTTTTTTAAATAAAAAACAACGTAATTAATTAAATTTTTCTGAGTCGTTCAACACTGAAAACAGTTGCCAAAAGAATAATTGACAAACTCATTGTAATATTTTGAAAAAAAAAATTAATAAATAAAAAAACAACAACTCACCTTGATTCTAAATAAAGTTAGATTAAGTTAAGCCTTAACTTCAGATACCTTGGATTTGAAAACATACTTGAAGTTCGAAGAGCCATATGAACTGTAACTGTAATCAACTCAAAATATTACTCACTTCAATTGAAAAAATAGATAGAAACATAATTCGGGAGAAAAAATTTCTTTTTACATAATTCTCGACTATATGGACTATAAGGAGTATGGTTCCATATAGTGCAGTATGTTCGCATATTCCAAAATGTCATTATGAATGAGAGAAAGACATTTTACTTCGTTTTAATTTTTTTTCCATGCGGTTGCTATAGCTACCGTTAACATATATTAAATCTTTTGCATTCTTCAAAACATTGCTATGTTTCCGTCAAATGTTCTCTTTGATTTATTGAGTAAAAATATGTCGTTTTTAAATTTAAATTAAATTTTGAATAGAACTAAGGTGGAAAACTTTTTCAAGAAAAGCTTGACTGCCTTTATTAACGTTGCTATGGGCATTAACAAAACATTTTAATGAATTTTTAAAAATCGTCTGATAAATATTTTCAAAAATGATGATTACTTATATTTTTTTATTTTCTTCGACAAACTGCAACTAAATTTGCGAAGCTTGTAACTTTTCACCGATGCGCAGGATACTAATTAGCAATTTTATTATTTTTATTAAGGAAAATGAAATGAAGAGATACATAAAAAGAATTATAAAAATCCCTTTTTGCCCATAGCAAAATAAATTTAACTTGAGAGAATATGGGAAAGATGATTTCTTTTTACTAAATTTCATTAATTATGTATTAAATATCAGAAATGTAAACAAGTCCCTAGGTAAATGCCTATATAATTTAAAGCTAGTTGTATCTAAACGATGTATGAAAAAAGAAAAAGAACGTTTTATAACGAAGAGAATTTGAGATGGAAACTAATATACTTTTTGAAAAGAAAATTCTTTGAACACCATATATTAAAAAAAAAAACTTAATAATTTTTTCTTTTAATGCATTTGAAATTTTTTAAACCTATTTCTTTTCAAAATGAAACTAACAGATTCACGTTCTTTTAAATTAAAATTTTCTACGATGTTTGACTTTTGAAGTTTTTTATTTTTTTGAATACTTTAAGGTTCCCTTCACAATGTGGTTTATCAAAAAATTTTAAATTATAAGAATTGGTATTAAAAATTATAAGAATTGGTATCGAAATAAATTGGCAGGGATAAAGTTTTTCAATTTCATAAAAAACAATAAAAATAATTTAAAAAAAAAACTTATTTCACTAATTATTTTATTAAAAACAATTTAATTAACGTAAAATATTAAGCATAATACTTATATTAACTCTATGTGTAAAATTTTTTTAAACTAATTGTAAAAATACTCGGTAAAGCATTAAACCGAAATTCTCTAAATATATGTTCTCCTTCTTTTAATGAGATTCTATGAAAGCCAAAGATTAAATGTAACCCACAACTCGTGAACTATAATTATTATTTCTCTATAGAATTACCAAATTAATTTATAACTTTTTATTTTTCTTCATTCACTTATTCGTTCATAAAATATATTTCCGTCAAACTTGTGGCAGTACTTATTTATTTATTTATATGCTTCAGCCTTAGTTTCATACATTTGTGAGTATAAAACTAGTTTATCTAAATATTGCTGTGATATAATTTTTTTTAGCTCATTGAAAAAATAAAATATGTTCTCTATTGATAATATTTTGGAGTGAAAGTTTTTCATAAATTTAAAAAAGATTACTACAGATCATTTTGAATGGGTCTAGTATATTCCTTTAATTGAAGTTGTTGCATTTATTTTCGTTTTTGCATTTGCATTTGGTGCATTTATTTTCATTTTGTTATTTAATAGATTAATTTAACTTTAACATTTTAGTTGAATGCAAATCTAACGAAATTATTAAAATTCTAAGCGTTTGGAGTATTTTTTTCTGCAGTAAATGTGTTTCTTAAATGTCTTGAATCAGCTAAATTAACATAAATTTAAACTGTATGTTAGTGGTATTTTCTACCGCTTAAGTTTCCTGTAATCAGCTTTGTATTGAATCTCAAATGTGTAATCTCTGCATATAGTGTAAAATTAAACTAATATTACCAAATGTGAGTACCTGAAAAAATTCATTAATTTAAATTTTCTCATAATGTGAATGCTATTGATGTATATCAATGCACTTTTGATGTATCAGGGAAGAAATAACGCATAAATTTTTATTTGGAACTCATTAATTTGAAAAACACAATTGCCATTAATCTGAATACATGTATAAGAAAATGATTGGTATAAAATTCCTTTTTTTTTACTAATAACAAACAATAAACAGAAAATTTTGATGTAGAGATCTATTGCTGTAGTGATTTATTCAAAACTGTAAAATTAATTCAAATCAGTTAAACATATATTAAGAAGATTATTAAATAAAAATACTAGTATAAATAATTATTCTTTCTTCCTCTTCAGCACGACAGCCCCTTACAGGCCTTGGCTGCCTCAATCACACGTAGTCTCTAACGCCTCCTGTCCATGGCGACTTTTTTCCAGTTGTTAATCTTTAACACTTTAAGATCTTTAGCAGTGTCATCCAGCCATCTAGTTGGAGGTCTTCCTCTAGCCCGAGATCCCGAAGGATTTTTAAAGGTGGCGATTCGGACTGCATTATTTTCTGGACCTCTCCAGATATGACCAAGCCATCTTAATCTATTGCTTCGGATGACCTGTTCTATCTGTGGCTATCCATAGAGTCTATATAATTCAAAGTTGTATCTGATTCGCTAACAGCCTCTTTCCTGTACTGGGCCAAAAATATTTCTAGGGATTTTCCTTTCAAAAACACCAAGAGTATGCTGAGTGTCTGCGTTTAGTGTCCATGTTTCACTTGCATAGAGCAATACAGGTAGAATAAGAGTCTTATAAATTTTAATTTTAGTTTTTCGGCTGATTAGGCTTGATCTTAATTGCCTTCTTAGTCCAACGAAACACTTCTAACTAAGTAATTAGCTATCAAAATATAACTAAATTTTCTAAATTTTTGACTATTTACTAAATTTTAAAGTTTAAATTAAATTGTATTCTAAGTTTAAAGTATGACAATTTACTAAAAGCATTCGAATCACTGCGTTGGTTTCTTTTACAAATACGATGAAAATCGGCTAGATCTGATCTCTAATAAAAGCTTAGATTGCCAATATTTAGAATTTTATGTAAATAGTAAAACAAATTCGCACAAGAGTCACAGTAAACACTTTTAGTCATTAACGAATATAAATAGGCTACGTTACATTTGGATTTAAAATATTATTCCGTGAGGGCTTAAACCTATCTGAATCTATAATTTTGAATCTATAATCTTCACTTTGGATCCATTGAAGAAATCCCTTTTTTAAAATGATAAGTTCAGTTTTAACATTAGTTATTTCAAAATTTAAGTTTTTAAATTTATAAAACTTTTTTAAATTTTATTTGTTTAAATTTAAAATTAAATAAACTGAACTTTCATAGGATTTAAATTTTGGAGTTTTTAATTTTTATTAAATGCAGTAGAATTTTACATTAAATAAGACTGTGCTTAACAAGATGAATAATTAAATTTAGGTTAAGTATCAGTTTAGAATTTATACGCTTTAAACTATTTTTATAATTTTTATATACTATTTTTATATTATTTTACACTATTTTTCATACTATTCTTATTCTATTAAATTCATTAATCACCTGTCTTTAGGAAAGTTTTAATGAAGAAGATATTGTCATAACTTTGATTGCTAAATTCTTACGTAACAAATTAGTGGCAAATGTTTATTTTGTATAATTGAAATATTGTAATGTTTGTATAATTGAAAGAAATTTTACTGTGTTATTTATACTATGTGCAATAAATGTATTTTAGTTAGATTTTTCGTTTTATGCTGAAACAAATTTCTTAGTGTATAGTAAAAGACAAATTGCTAAATTCTTGTCTGTACTATGTAATTCATATTGAGTTTAAATAAAATTGTTTTGGTCATGGATGTTCTTGGGTCTTCAAGATGAATGATCTGGATAAGGAAAGTCTCTGAACTTAATACTCTCACACGAAATGGAATGTTTTAAATTTTACAAGAATTTTGCTTTCAAATAAAAATTTTGGCAAATTTGAAATAAAAGTAGTATCAGATGAGGCTCTATTTCTGGGTAGCTTTGGATATTGGTGGGTAAAAAGTTATGAGGGCACCTTAATGGCTTCTGTTATATAGTAGAATACAAGTAGTTTTTGATAAGAGACTTCCACCTAAATGATTTAGGACAAATCATATTTGACAAAGAAAATTTGTTTATTCCGGTTACAAAAACTTAGATCTTCCCAATAATGATTGAAAATAAAATTCGAACAAAATTTGTATAACCAAAAGTTTTGTCTAACCCGAAAATGAGTTTGTATAACAAAGTTCAACCGAAAGTTTTGGCACCTAATTGTAACTTCTCCTCTTTAGCTGAAATACTTTTGCTAAATTTTCCCGCAATATACGAGCTTCTGAACTGCTTCCTTGCGAAAATTATAAAATTAATAATTTTGAATATAAAAAAACTTATCCCTTGTACTGAAAGTCAAATATTTTTTTTGAAAAACTACTTTTAGCCTAAAAATTTGTCTCAAAATTTCTTTTGATTTGTGTTTTGCAAACTTATAAAATCACTTCTGATGTAGTTAATTTTTTAGCAAATATTTGAGTAATTGATTGCATAATACAATTCAAATCCAAAACTCGGTTACCGAACGTTCGTCTAAGAACTATTATCTGTTTTGAGTTGTCCAGATTTTAACATAAATTTTTAATATCATTAAAGATTAGATGTTATAACAATTCAAATTTTATTGAAAATTAGTATTTTCTCCCAAAATTACGTAAATTTGATGTAAAAAAGAAAATATAAAAATCGCGTTTTTCGTTATTCGTAGCTTTAGTCAAATCCAAGTTACTCTGTAATTAACCAAGTTTGATTATCTAGGTTCAGATTATATTTAACTATTGTAACAAAAATTATGTCGATTTTCAAATTACTTTATTCCCTTTTGAAGTTTAAAATGTTGAAGGTTTTTTAACGCTTCACTGCTAAGTTTGAATTGTATTCTCTCTGTTCTCTAATTTAACGTTGAAAATTGATTTGCATATTTGCAAAAGTGCTTGTCTTAGTAAAGGGAAGGGATTTACCACAAGTTCATACTAGTTTTAATGTTGAAGAACATGCTGATGTTTTCTGGAGTGTAGCCTCTTTAGTTTGGTGCTATATGCCATATCGATAGGTGGGATAGTTGTTGTTCTGTTTATTATTGCAATTTGAAGCTTCAGCCATTTAATTTTGTATAGTTCAGTTTTTGTTTATTTTGATGGTGTTCTGTTTATTACAAAGATTCTTAAAATTTACGTTGTGTATCACAGTACTTATAACATTGTGCATGCAGATATGCAATGACAAATGTTTTTTCTCTAAAAAAAAAAAAAAAAAAAAAAAAACTAAGTTTTTCTGTGGTTTTAATGTATTCCTTTCAGAATCCTGCATATGAATGTCTTCACCGTTATAATTGCATTAAAACATAAAGTATAACAAAAGAATTATCCAATAATATTAATAAAAATAAAAATCTTAAAATCAATTGAAAATGTGGCATTAAAACACTCTAAGGCACACCTGGGAAAGCGTTAAAACAGGATAAACTCAAATATTTTCTTCAAATTTATTTATAATGGAAAATAAAACTTAAAAATGAAAAGTGAAATAAAAGAAACTTATATGCAATGCACGACTGCTTCATGATCACCCAACATGCATTCTCGTGAGAGCTCTACTGTAAAAATAACTGATTAACAAGTGTTTATGCCCCGAAGCCTTGTTTGAAAAAAAAATATATAGTTTTCTTTTAGCTCAACAGATGGAAGTTTTACTCAATACCAATTTATCTGATACTTTGGAATGCAAAAGAAAAATGTCCGGAGTTTACTCTCTTACATTTATTTCAAATTAGATTTCAGTTTGTTCCTGCCTCTTTTTCAGGACATTAGTTTATCTTGCGTACGTTTTAGTATATGAAGGCAGTACTCCAAAACAGATTCTCTAGCGTTTGTCAATTCAATTGTTTACTGCTTTAGATCTCTGTATTCTTTTAACTTAAATAAATGTAGAACATTTTAAGTTCGTTTTGGCGAAAAACCTTTACAAACTATATTTATTGACTCGCATAGTAAATAATGGCAAGTAAGTGCCCAGTTTGATTTATACAATTGTTCATTTGATTTATCATCAATGAAAGGCGCCGTTGAGATAATTAGCATTTTTTAATGTTAGCATATGCTGCATTGAACATTTCAATTAATACCGCACGAACACACAAGAGATAAAAATTAAATCCACTCTCACTTCTTGATGAATATGAGTACTTAATATTGTATGATGAGTACTTAAATATTTAGATTTTTGACTGCACGATTTTAAATTTCGAAATACTTGAAATCCAATTTATTTTAAAAGGTGGACCAGCTTTTTGCTGGTGGTGGCAGCTAGTATCAAATATAATTAAAAATGCCGAATGAGAAGTCTAACGGAGAAATTAAAAATCCAATGAAGCATTTACTTTACTACCCTTGGAAACCATGTTTTTTATTTGTCAATTAACAAATGTGTTGTCATACATCAACATATAAAAACTTAGGTTTACCTATCTTCTAACATTTGCATAGAAATTTTGAGTGATAAATGGCAGGATAGGGCCAATGTAGAAAGTTGGAATATTTCTATGTCTATTCTAGCTCCTATTTCCCCTCTACGTGTATCATTTTAGTATGAAAATAAAAAGTGACACGTACCAGAGTGGCAGGTAATGTAAAATATAAATTAAATTTTTTTTAAAAAAAGTAAGATGTTCTTTTTATTTCATGTGGTATTTTCAATATTTTACTATTAACATGTCGTATAGGTTCTTTATTAAAGTCTTTAATGAAATAGTTTAAAATATAATTGCAATAAAATGTATATACATATAGTATTATTTTTTAAAAAATGGGTGTTTGTAAGAAATGGGACATTATTTTTTGCTAGACGCTTTGAGCCTAATTTTTAAAAATTAAAATAAAGTTAAAGGTGTTTTTAATATAATAGTATGGTAATCCTTAATCATTGCATTTAATACCTATTTTTAAAATCCCTGTAAAAATGAAGAAAAAGTATTAATTAAAGTAAATTTATGGACGCAAATTAATATTTTGGACTGGAATAAAAGCCGCAATAGAAATCAAACGAGTTACCATTTGAGAAAGATGGGATTAAAAACATCAAAACGAGTTCGATTGCTTGGGGAAATCTGATGGTGTCTAAATTTGCACTTTGAATCTCTTACCTACTTCCTCTGGCAATCAAACAGGTTTTATTGCTTTTCGTATACCATGTTAATCTTTTGTCAAGTTGTAAGTTTTTTGTTTTGTTTCAATGCGCGGTATCTACAATTTAAGCTACTTTCTTTCGATATATGTATACATACTGTCCGTTTCGGGTTACGAATATCATTTTTGATTTAGTGCAGCAACACTAGAGAAATTTTGAAAATCGTTACGGTTTTTCTTATCCTTAACGTTAACGCTATTTGAACTTCACAACGCATGCGCGAGCATTTCATTTCAAATCAGTGTTGTTAAGGGGTAAAAAAAATCAGGTTAGCGTTACGGTAAACGTAAGAGGAACTCTGCACAAAATCTCTCTGTTAGGTGTTTTTCTTGCTTACAATTGCGACAAAATCAGTGTACTTCCTCCATACACGTTATCTGTCAGAAATTTCCGCAACTAAAAATCACAGGAATTCAAATCTGGAGAGTGAGGGACCCAGGCCGTCAAAAAACTTCTCGAAATCAGCTGATCTTCTCCAAAGTGAGTTAGAAGTGTCGTTGATAGATCGATATCATATAAAGCACCATCTTGCATGGATACTGTATAGTCTCTCCGTATTCTTGTTCTTGTAAGGCAGAAATTACTTTCTGTTTAATGTCTCAGTAACGGTATCCCGCAACGGAAGATTTTAGGGGGCCAGTAAAAGTGCTCTCCTAATAGCCAAAGGAACCATAAATGAAACAAGCTGTTGTACTGTGATGTAATCAGAATGCAGAGGTTGTTCATGCACGGCATTAGAGCCTTAAATTCCCCATGGCAGCAATTTCGAGTATTCACTGCTTCGTTTAAGGTTAAATGCTCTTTGTCAGACCGTAAAATATTCCAAGTTCATGTATTATCAAATGCTGTTATTTATTATTATTATTTTTTTAATAAAATTCAAGTTCCGTGAGTTTTCCCATTGTAGATTTTGTTTGGATACCAATCTATAGTTGTTTAAAAAATCTTCATTACTGTAGATATCAGAAATAAGAATCACTAGAAACAGATCGAGCACTTGCCAAAGAGCAATTTGAATGGACGCTTTCTTGACCATGACAAAACCATGGTCAATTTCATTTGAAGCTTTTACTTTCCTATTTCTTGCAGCACACATAAATTACCAATGTCTTATAGCAGCATTGCCTATTTAGCAAGAATCATTTTCAAAGACTGGCTCAATATGGGTCATTTTAATAAATGTTTCAAACATCAATATTCTGGCAGTGTAATCGGGCAATCATTGTTGTTTCGATAAAATAATTTAACCCCCAGCGTTCGTACTTTCTTCTATAATGGCATGTTAAAACATGATTGTTAGGGCAGAGATTTTTGGTTTTTTAAAACCATGATAAGTTACTTGTGAGACTAAACAGAGTAACTTTAATTTTAATCAACCTGCTTTATTCTTTATCATTGGTTGGGAACATTTTTGATTTTATAAAATTCTAGAAATGCATTTTAAGGGCGGTAATTATGGAACACTTTATATGTACACGGAGAAAAATATTTTGGTAAAATCGTCATACAGTATGGTAATGACATTTCTGGGTAAAAAAAAACAACATAATTTGGGTTGAAAAAAAGCAAAATATACAGTATTTAAACCGTTCATTTAATAATCGTTCATATATTGCTTTTTCTGGAATTTCTGGTTTTGAAAAATATAGCTCTTTTTTCCACAGATTTAACAAGAAATACAAAACTGAAAAGTAAATTCAACCGAATAAATGGTTTTTATGCCATGTTATAAGGTACTATGATAAAATTACCAAACTTTACCTCTTTCAACAAATTTTATCACATATTAAGTCATATTTTCTTGTTAATTTTAAAGTCATTGCCAAAGCGCTTTGGTAAAAACTAACAAACCTTTTGGTGTCTACTTAGAATCAGAAACAAGTTGAAATTTTGCATATTCTGGTAGTTTTATCATATTTTTTTCCAGTGTACTTTTAGAACAAAGCCCTGTTATTTACTTCAAATTTACCATTGTAACAATAAATTTATATTAATAGTTTTTTTTAATAAAAATTTGATTACTTTCATCTTAAGTCAATACTTTTAAATTCGTGTAAACGGTGATTAACTATTTAATTATCTTTGAAAATATCTTTTAATTTTTTTTAATTGAAATCATTTTCTTTTCTGCAAAATGAAATGAAAATGGTTTTTAGTTAAGTTTCGATTCCTATATAAATTAATTTGTTTCTTTTCACAAATTTATCTGGCTATTTACCAGTTGGAACGTTACTATTGGATGAAAGCTTTTGTTTCTTTTTATTTCTTTTGTCTGCTACATTTGTCTGTTACTTTTTTATAAAAAGAAAATAAAAATTTGTAAGTGCACTTTAGAGAGTGATTATTTTCCAAAAATCTTTTTATGCTGAAGAGTTTTTTTGCACTTAACTAAAAAGATGTAAAAGCTAATCAATAAAATGGAGAGGAATTGAGCAATATTTTCAAAGAGAACTCATTTAGCAATAATTGCGACTGAAATATAAGATTTAAATTAATCTGAGTTTTAAATGTAATCATTGAAGTATTATTAAGCACAGAAAGTTTTTGTATATACAAGTGTTTTGTTTCGATTAAAAAACGAAATTCAGATATCATTTGTTTGAAATTTTATTAGCAGCTTAAAATACTAGAAGTCTTCGCTTGAAATGCCCTGTTATTGCGTTTTTTTAATTATCATTGTTTTCTTCAAAATCGACATTTCCCACAAAAAAAAAGAGAATATTTTGTTTACAAAATATACAATTATAATTTTATGTAAAAACCCAACGTTAACTGGGACGAAATGAATGATTACTTGGGTTTGTAAAAGAATTTATTTAATTTTATATCGTTTTGAAAAAAACAAACTAAATGTAAAAAAAAAGAGTGTGTAAACTCAATTGAAAAGACGCTATCAATGTACTCAGTCGTTATAATACTTACTCACTTATTATACTTAGACTCAATAAAAAGAAAGAAAAGTGAAGTAGTTTTGCTCGTTAACGAGTCTATATCATTAGAAAAGTCCAAATTGAATACTGTTTTTATCTATCTTGAATCGAGCTATCTGTATTTTTAAAATATTTCAATACAAATGTTAAGATTTATATTTGGAAACATCTAATCTCTCTCTATTCTCTTTTTATGTTACTTTTGACATAAACTCAAGCGTGAGCTTATAAAACAAAGATCTCCATAGAGATAAACAATTTTCTTCAACAACGGATTCATAATGACTATTTAAAAGCAAAAAAAAAAAAAAAAAAAAAAAAAAAGAAAAGAAACAATTCTCAAAAAAGTACAAAAGCACTTTACAATAACATTAACATTCGAATAAACAAGAGTTTCGTAAAAAAATTGTTCTGAGTTCACAAATGAAAATAACCCTTTAAGTGTGTCATTTCAACTTTGTAGTTGATGTTTTGCAAACTGCAGTGCTGGTACTTTCTACTACAACTTGAACAGTTAATTAATCTCAAACAAATTATTAAATGTTAAATTTTTTTGTTCCATCGTAATTCCAGAATTTTTTTCTACGCCCTTTTTTTGTTTTAGGTCTTAAAGTATTTGTTCAAAACTAATTGTAACATTAAGTAATTTAAAGCAAAAAAAAAAAAAAAAAAAAAATGTCTGAAAAAATTCACGAAAAAAAGGTTTAAAATGTTCAATAATTTTAAAATAATTTGAAATATTGCAAAAATACTCGCTTATAAATAAAAATAGTTCTTTCAGCATTACGACTATGTAGTATCATTTCTGCGAATGGTGAGGTATTTCTGAATGCAAATTTAACAGTTGATAATTCTTAAACTAATTCCAAAATGTAAATTTTTTTTATTCCATCATACCCTTTATATTTTTATACACATATTTGTAATTTCGAGTTATTAAGGCTCATATTTTTTGCTTAGCAAAATAAAACGTGATATAAAGATGGACACACAAAACCTTGGTATGAACTTTTTGTACTATTTTTTTTTTTACATAATTTTAGGCAAAATATAATAATTAAAAATGGAAACTGCAGATTATAGTAATAATGCCAAATTTAACTGTTACACGTTGAACCACCGAACACTCAAAAGAATTTACTGTTGGTACCAAGTGCACCATATTTTAGCGCAAATTAAACCATTTGTCTTGATTTCCCGATATAATGGTTCAACTTGAAGGAAAACATCATATTTAATTAAGGTGACAGAAAATTTGCATATATTCACATAGAAAAAAAATAATGCCAGAATGCGGCAAAATTTACCATGTTTCTGGTTCTGTGGGAATCCCAAAAAGCTCGGTAATTTTTACCGAAGCTCTTTAGTAATGATTTTTGTAAAATAAATAATAAAATATGGTTTAATAATGTGTGATAAACTTTGGTAATTTTTAATGATACCTTAGAGCATGGCATAAAAATTATTTATTCTGTTAAATTCATTTTTCAGTCTTTTATTTTTCACTAAATGTGTGGTAATAAGAAATATAATTTTGAAAATTGGAATTTCCGACAAACCGTTACCATAGGAATGGAAAAATTATCAAATGAATGGTATAAATAGAACGTATTTTACTTTTTATAGCTAGAAATAATTAGTTTTTGCCAGAAATATCATTATCATACAGTACTGTACTTTTACCAGAATATTTTCCATCGTGTTGAGATACCGATTTTATGCTTTAAAAGTGTACTGATTTTTCTGAGCGTGTATTTACTCTTTCTCATTAGAATTTTTAAGAGAAAGAAATAGGGAGATTTTTACTTGTTCTGAATTGATAAACTAAAAATCATTGCAAAACTTTTCTTTCGAACTTTCATTCCATTGTTTCACGATTTTCATTTATTTCATTTTTTGTATAACTACATTAATTTTTCAATTTGGACAATTTTTGAATGTTTTTTATTAAAAAAAAAACAAGCTACATACTTGCAAAATAATGGAATTCTTGATTTTAGTCACTTCTAAACTAAAATTAATAATAAAAAAAAGAGGCTTATTTGTTCGCAAACGAGAAAGAAAATCAGAATTTAGATAGTTAACACGACAAAGTAGCGATAATTTTTTTTTTCACGAACTTCATATTCCACATATTGCTAAGCTTAATTTTATACATTTATATGCTAAATAGGAAAAAAAATGTCTTCTTACAAAGAGAAAGAACGAAAGAAAAAAAAACACTATTTTTTAATAAATTACAAGGAAAAAAATGTAGTTTATTATGCTGCAATATTTTAGTGCCAAAGCCGTTTCCAAGATAACCCGACCAAGGCTATATATATGACTAAAGAACTGCCTCAAAGTTAAAGAGACGTTGTTTCTTTTTAATATCTTCTTAAACTGAATAATGAAAAAAAGTACAGAGTAAAAAAACTGATTTAGCTGCAATTATGTACTAGATATTAAATTAAGATATAATTAGAATTTTTCTGTGTTACAAGTATGCAATGCTTTTAAAGCTTTTTATATCTTTGAACAGCTCAGTTAGTTAATTTGACATAATATTGAAGATATTATTTTAGATTTTAAGTCACTGCAATGTGAGCATAGGAAAATCATTAAATAATTTTACATTAAATGCATATATAAAACAAACAAGAAAGAAGACTTGAAAAATATATAACGAATGCTCCACCACTAATATGTATATTTAAAATTCTTGAAAAATTTATGTCAATAAAGTTATAAATTAATTTTTAAGGGCGGAAAAAACACGGAAGTTAATAGAAGTGTGGAGAGTCACTATTGAGGAAGGGGGAACAAAAAATACCAATATCTGTTTGATCACAGAAGAAATTAAAAAGTAGTTAAAAGGGGATTTATAGAAATACCTTCAAGTTGCATCCAACAATCAGACTTGTTTTAATCCCGTCTCAATCAATAATGATACGTCAGATATAAAAAGTAATGTTGTTTTTTCTCGCTTCATTATTAGTTTTTCCCCCGCTTCATTTGATAACCTAATTCGTACTTAATTTCTTAATTTGATAACCTAAATGTGTGTATTTTTTGGACTTCAAGTTTTACAAAGAATTCTAAACGTATGTATTAAAGGTAGTCACGTACAGTATAAAGGTAGTACCATGTATTTATTATACTTTAATAAATACAGAGGGCACTCTGTATTTATTATAGTACGAACAGAATGAGTTACATTATTTTATACTGAATTCGCTAATCAGAGAGTTTGTCTAATCAGAGGATTTTCATAAATCCAATGCTATTTGGAAGAAGAAACATTAACTATATCTTTTTATAAATTGTATCATATAATATCTTTTTATAAATATCTTTTTATAAATATCTTTTTATAAATATCTTTTTATAAATTGTATCAATCGCATAGGACTGTTACTTGATTATGGTATATGTTCTCAGTTATTGGTTTTAATTAAAACAAAATTAAGTAAGCATCAGATAGCCAAAGTACTTTTTAGTTTTTCCCATAGCTAAATAATCAATTGATTGTCTATTTGAATGTCAAAATCTTATTCACGCTAAAATGGACTAAGTTGACAAATTTAATACATATACTACGCACTGGTCAGTAAAGTTTAAGACAAGCAATTATGAATAGTAGCCCCTATCTGTCAGAGTCATAAAAAGGCCACTTTTGCACTTTTGGATGCCATAAGTTTGCGCACAGTACTATTAATTAAAGTGATTGACAAAACTACTTAAATTTGCGGTGGAATTAAAAATCAAGCTCATCAAAATGTGATTACTCACGATCGTGAGCCGATATACACGTATTCGAGTTATAAATTAAAAATATCGGTGTTTTAAAAACTTTGTAGAAATCGTAGTAATTAATGATCAATAAAGTAATGATATTGCTTATAGAGCATCAAAAAGTGATATTCCTAGCCGTGATTCAAAAATCGGAGTGGTATTATCACCTTAAAATAAATGGGGGAAAAAAAACATGAACAAATTCATCGCAAAACTACCGGAAACACGTTCAAATAGGACGAGGGCTTACGTTAGAATTGTTGCTAAATACGTATATTTTATTCCTTTATATTTTATTCCTTTATATTATATTATATGGTTGCCACTTTTGGCGCGATTAGGGTATGGAATTCTGGCAGCCATTTTTTAAGTAAGGGTCATCCGTTTGCGACCGGCGATCGCTAATCTAGAGTTCAACTGGTCTGGTGATCGACGATAAACTGCAAGAGTTCGAAAATTATGGTTTGCTGTCAATTAAAGTGATTTGTTCCCATCAAATTCAAACTTAATTACGAATTTCATCAACAGATGGCATTTCTAACTGATAAAAATTATAAAACACTTTTTCCTTTCTAAAAAAACCACCATTTGAAGCAACAACATGGTACAGACTAAAGACAAAATTGACTGGCATCTGTGCAGTTGGCGTGCACCAGAAAGCACTGTTCTATGCTTTTTCCAGTTAACAGTGCCTGTGTCGAAAAATTTAGTAACTATTTAAATATTTATTTAGAATAAATTATTTCTTTCTAAGCCACGAAAGTAAACTGTACGGTTCCAACTTCTTCTATTTTCTTTAACTGATTTTTCCTATTATAAATTATTTTACGGTTTGCTCCATGACGTCATTAAAAGTTAATATACAGTAGTAAAATTTTTTCATAATTATTATTCCGCCCGTTCTGATTGTGTTGGTTCAAATTTTGAATGTGCTATTCACGTTATTGTATTTGTATCATATTTTAGAAAAATTTCATTTGAAATTCCTTAATACATGTATAACCTAAGATTAAACTTTCGTTCAAATGTCTCTTGTATAAAAGAATTTTACGAAAAAAAATATCCCAATGTTTCACTTGAAACAAATTGTACCTTCTCACAGAAAACCTAACTTATGAATCTAACACATAAAGCAAAAGTTGGGGGGGGGGATTTATTTTAAGGTAGCGAGTTGAAATCGATATTCTTCAGAGAAATGTTTCCCCTAAAGATTTATACAGAATTCTTAGTGCCAAGAATATGAATTTCCTACACAGCATTCTTCAAAATATGCCATGTTTGTGTTCCTATCCGCGAAATTGCTGACGGGATTCGGTGTGAGATATGAGATAGGGGTGAACGTAATGTGCTTTGGACATAAAACTGTTATTGAAATCTATATCTGAAAAAAATATTAAAGTTTCTGAAAGCGACAATTTGTATGGAATTGTAGATTCACGTCTTATTTAAATTCATAAAAGTTTCATATAGTTTTATTACTCTGTTTTATGGCCTTTTTTTTTTAATCAAGAAAGTATATAAATTTAATTTTGACGTTGGCAATAATGGGTAAAGATAATTGGATACTTGCAAGTGATGTCATTGTTGACAAGCATAGCATTTGTCGATTCAGTAGTCAATCAGGTTCGACACACGCATGACGTCGCATATAGATATCCAATCAAATCTGGTTTAAATAACATGGTCAGGCATAATCACTTCTCGAGTTGTAAGCACAAAATAGAATACCTGCAAGTGACGTAGTATCTCGGTATCTCGATCCTGATTGGTTTTTGAAACGGGGCATTTGTTTACGTTAGTAACTGTTTCTTCCAGTCCATTTCAAGTAAGCCAAGCCTGTCAAGTATCAATTCTCTTAAATGACACATTCTATATTCTTTTACAAAGATTCTTTCACAAAGATTTCAATTCTTTCACTACACATTTCTTACTTAACACAAAGGCAGGCACGAAGTCATGTAGAACATAAACTATTTATGCATTGAAGTTGCCAGGTGCACAAAACAAAAATATATCACTGTTATAATAAATACATAAATAATAAATCTAAGTTAAATAAAAGACGTAGACAAGAAAGAGTTGCATTTTAACAAATTTGATGGGCGATACGGTGCTATATTTAATTAACTTCACGTTAATTAACATTCTGACTTATGTGCAGAATTTTAGCTCGACTTTAACGTGACTTTGTGCTTATAAATTTTCAGTTGGTGCTAACGTCATAGGTCACATGTGTGGGTATCTGTGATTTTCTTCTTCTTGAAGTGCAAGTACCCAATTCCTTTATGAGGAGAAAGCTCTCATGACTTCAGAAATAAATATTTAAAGATGAAAAATGTTTTAAAAATAAAGTAATATATGCATATTCTAAAAATATGCTGACAGGTATTGAACAGTGTGCAAAACAAGAAACGGAATACTCAAATTATTCTTGATATAAAGATTGAATTTTCAAGTATGTAATTTTAATAATTCCAAGGCTTAACCTTAAATATACCAATTAATTTGTGCAAGTGATATTTTAAGTTACGAAATAAAACATGGTTTGAGGGTGCCGGATTTATGGTTTTCAAAATATAGCCGTGATTTAGAAAATATTGTCATAATAGTTCATTCATAGGAAGTTTGATCTCCTCTATGTTACTTTTACTTTTTGCGCATCTTGTGAAAATTTTGGAACTACTTTTAGCTAATTTAAAACTTTTTGTACGTAATTATATTCGGTATACGTATTTGTACCGAAATTATGAAACTTTTTTACATTAAGATATATTAATATGAAAGAAACTTTTTTAAAGACTATTTATCGTTTCTTTTTTAAATATTTAATTTAAAAGTGGTCAAAAGAGGTTTTGTATACATATTTTTAA
The DNA here is from genome assembly GCA_949128135.1 of Parasteatoda lunata. NCBI lineage: Eukaryota > Metazoa > Arthropoda > Arachnida > Araneae > Theridiidae > Parasteatoda > Parasteatoda lunata. The sequence continues at coordinate 55,548,898 of OX421970.1, read as the reverse complement.
GTCACTTTAAACAAAATCCAAAATTTGAGCGAAATCGATACAATTTTTGAGAAATAAAAAGAAACAAGATTTTTTTGAAATTTTATTTGTCAGGAGCCAAATTTGCCTAATTTATAAATTTAAATTTACAATTTTTTTTGTAATTTTATTTGCCAGTAGCCAGTTCCCTAATTTAATCATTTTAATTTACGCTGTATGTAATGATGGAAAATTTCATGTACTTAGCAATTAAGGAAAAAGTTACGATCAATGATGAATTAAATAATGAAAAATAATAAATCGATTAAATGAGAAAAATACGGAAGAAACAATCCCTCAATTGTCTGTACAGCAATGTAAGATGCATAAATAATGTACAAAGATATACTTTTTGAACAAAAAGCTATTTAAATTCTGAACTAAATAATTGATCGTCTCGGAAAATTTGTCTCATTGAATTCAGTGTGAAAACTTTTATTAGAAAATATATCTCGCATGTTAAGTTATTACCTGAAACTCAATTGGTCTATTTATTTTACCATTAACTCTCTTTTAATTCAATTTATGTTCTACTAATAGTGATGGAAAAGATACAGTGAAAATTTTTTAATTTATTGTCACTCTTAAGTTATGAGGACTTAATTTTTTTAGTGTACAAAAACACATTTGCTCACACATTAAATGCATTTTACCCTGATTTCGTTCCTCTTGTTGTGTTTTCCCCTCTTGGCTACTGTGGTTTAATTTTATTTCTCATCTTTATTTTCCATTTTTCGTTGTCAACTTTACGTTTAAAATTATTTTTGTTTCTTCTCATTCGCACCTGACAAGCCTTGAAAGTGAGCGCCTAGTTTTTGAGCGTTGAAACATACCGACGGTATTGTTAGTTTCTTTATCATGTGCTCAGATATCACTGCGTCTGCAGTATGCTCTTCGTTTTGCTATATGTATGATAGTTAAAATTTGTATTTTAAAAATATTTCTTTGCCGGCAACTGCTTATGCGATCCTTATGTTGATCAAACAACGTAGTTCATTGCTTGATGAAATTTTTCTGTTAATCCTTTTTTTTTTTTTCCTCTGGCAATCAAAAAGTTTTTGACGTTTTCAGGCCCACCGTTCAGGCCCACCAGGACGTTTTCAGGATTAATTTTTTTCTACCTTAAATATTAACATACAAAACTTTAATAACTAATGTATAACTCTAATATATATATGCCATGATAGTCGAGTGGTTAGAGAATCGGGCTCCGGTCTGGAGAAGCCGGGGTTCGATATTCGACTCTTCTAGGACCCACTGAACATATGCGATATACATGTTCGAGAATTCAGTGATATCGAAAGTACTGTGGCTCTTTACTGACCAGTATAGGGATCGGGAGAAAATTTCCTTCTATATCTCTATCTAGGGCCGGGATAGCCTGGTCGGTAGGGCGCTGGGCCTATATCCAAGAGGTCGTGGGTTCGATCCTCGCCGGCCGAAGACTCCCCGTGTAGTAAATGGTGACTGATGCACGTTAAATCTGCCGAGTCTCAAAGTCCTCCATGTTCCCATAACAAATCAATACCTCTGGGGGTACTGATCCAGGAGTTTCCTTGTCTTCTGGATTGGTTCAAAATTACAAGGCTACGGAGTTGAACATTAGTAGTCGTAAACCCATGAAATTGGGTCGGCTGTTCAACGACGGTTATAAAATAAAATATATCTATATCTAGAGCCGCGATGGCTCAGGGGATAGAGCGTTTGCCTTCCAATGAGGCGAACCGGGTTCGAATCCCAGTCGATACGAATTCCGCATCCGGCTTGCACTGACCACAGTGCTGACGTGAAATATCCTCAGTGGTAGACGGATCATGGGTTAGAGTCCCCTTGCCGTCAGGCTAACCGTGGGAGGTTCTCGTGGTCTTCCTTTCCATGTAACGCAAATGCGGGTTAGCTCCATCAAGAAGTCCTCCACGAAGGCAAATTTCTCCCAATACTCGATCCAGGAGTTCCCTTGTCTTCTGGATTGGGTTCAAAATTACAAGGCTACGGAGTTGAACATTAGTAGCCGTAAACCCATTAAGTTGGGTCGGCTGTTCAACGACGGTTATAAAATAAAATATATCTATATCTAAATTGGAGAGTGGCCTCACGAAAGAGTGATGCTGCCATCTATCCGAGGGGTTTTGAGCCAAGACGTGCCTTCACCCTTATGGTACTTTCTTGTCAAACGAAATGAAAGAATCAATGGCTGGTGAGTTTGGATTGTCCAAGTGTCATTAGAAACAACAGCATATTCTCGCAAACATGAGTTGAATCCTCAGTGAGGCTGTTTTCAGTGAGGATGGAGATTAATCTTAGGATTGTCAGAAAGTTCTTATTTGATAATGATAAGGATTTCAAAACAAATTGTGGTTATTACAGAAATGGAATAATGAAAATAATAACGCAGGTTATCAAAAATGTAATAAATGCAATAGATACAAACTTAATAAAAACCAACATAAAAAAAGATTAAAAAAAATACTGAAAAACTATTGATATTGTATATCTTAGCGTAAAACAACTATAAAGAAAACAAAAAGAAATAATTTTGCAGTTCAGGCAGACGTAGAGAGCGACTATTTAGAGGAAGCTGAATTCAAAGAAAGAAATAGAAAAAAGTAAAAATCTCGTTCGAGTAAACATAATTTTGAAGGAAAACTAGATGCATAAAATACAAATATTTCTTTAAGTTTTGTTTAGAGTAAATTCTTTCTAGACTTTATTAAGTTTGAGAAACTAAGTCATTGTTAGCGTTTTGCGTAGTATTATAAATGGAAAAGAAAAATGAGCAATCTACATTTACTCGACGGTAGAAAGCAATTTTGAATTCTTTAGAATCATGGGTAGAAGTTTAACTTGCTGTTAGCAGGATATGCTCAGTAAACATGAATAATTTTTTTCTTCTGACTATTTTTTAAATGTATACTTTTTATGTTTCTTTTCCCCACATTTTGAAACAGTTTTTTTAAAACTGGGTTCAATAAAGAATTTGAATAAATTTTTTTAGTTGAAAACATTATTTTCTTTCGAAATTTACACTCAATGATAAGTTTTTCAATTTAAATTATAGGTTGTATTACTTTATAAATTTTTGCTCGCTCAAGAATGCTGTAAAACAAAAAATGTAAAAGAGATAAAGTTCATTATTTTCTAAACAGTCATCGAATTGCGCTACTGTAGTATTCAACTGATTAACGTTTAGTATCGAATGTTTTTCGTAAATAAAAGGCAATCGCATATATTTATAAATTTAAAGATATTGCTGCTTTTTTCACACAATTCTTTCAGAATGATAAAGATTTGATGTTTTATATATAATTCAAATATGTTTCGATAATGTTTTGATTCTAAATCATAAACTATTTTACCGGATGTTCCAAAAATATAGACAACTTGAAAGATCAATAAGAAAGATCAATTAGAAAGGTCAATTGGAAAGATCAATTTGAAAGATAAGATAATGTATGGTTTATTGCTTTCTACTTAAAAACCTTAGGAAAACGAGATATTTGGCCATTCGAATTTCCAAAATTCGTACACAATTCATCAACAGATGGCGATGCTGAATAAAAAAAAAAAATGCAAGGTAACATTTTCTGTTGCATGTCAGATCATTTCAAATGAAATACTTAATTTTGTTTTCAGACTGCGACACGTTATTGTAGAAAATAGTGGTTATTTTTTAAAATAAATTGTTTCATAATGTTTCAGTCAGAAGCGCCATCTCTTGGCAAATATTTTAACTTATAATAAAGTTTATTGAAAATAAAGTTCTGGTTTGAAGCAAACTGCAGCAAACTATACATTTCTGTCTTTTCCGTTAATTTGAATTGAGTTTTTAAACAAGTGGTTTGTTTGGGGACACCCAGTATCGTGGGATAATTACGTAAGAAAGATAATTTTTAAAAATTTCACACCTATTTGATTGTTGAAAAAATCTATGGGCTCACAAAAAAATGGCAAAAGAAACAAACATTTTATTTGAGATTTAATTTGGAGAGCTAGAATTAAAATGTGCCATGCATTTTAAGGTCACTTGAATGAATAAATTATCTCTAAAATAGTTCCTAAAGTTTTGACATAAAATCTATCTTGTAATAAATATCGATTAAAAACAAGATTGGCTCTAAAAAAAAAGATTGATTCAATTGTTAAATTTAAGTGGCAAAGAGTAAAGGATCAAGTCTTTCGAACATTATGTTTAAGAATCAAGTCCTGAAATAACCTAAAATTTATTCTGATTCGATATTGCTAATACCTCACTGATTTCATTGTTCAGACAATTTTTGTAATTGTTATTATTTGGACTATTCGCAATCTTATCAAAAAAAGGCACAAACAGTTTTATGAAAATGTAAGAAGATACTTAACATTTGAAGACATATTTTAAGGGTAAATAAATGAGTTTCATGTGCTTACTTCAACTATTGGATTGGTGAGAAAATGATTTCATTTTTTCAATGTGAAATAAAAGTCAATATTTTTCTATGTGAAAAAAAAATTTTAATCAGTAAAATACCTTCTGTTGTTTTCTATTTTTTCTGGTAACTTTCTAATTCTGCGCTTATCAGAAGGTTCTTATCAGCAAAAAAATCAATCAAGTACGATTTGAGTTCATTGTTATAACTGAAATTCTGTTCATTTGACAGGTTTTGTAAACTTCGAAATAAATAGTAATCTGATATAGTGCAAGGACGGGCTATGTAGAGCACGAGCCATCCAAACTAAAATCCAATAATTTTGTACATGTCGTTACAGAAGTGTGAGGTCTCGCATTTTCGTGATGGAACATAATTCCCTTGCAATCACACCCCATATAGGCTTCGGCCTTGCCTCATCGGATTATCGTTTATTTTAAAGTTAACTAAACATTTTAAATGTTAAAATTTTCAGTTATAATGACGAGCTCAAATCTCAATGAGTTAAGTGTTTAGCTGATAAGGAATATGAAGTTACCAGTCCGTGGGATTATGAAGTTACCAGAATGATAGCAAAAAGTCCATGAGGCTGGGATAGCCTGGTTGGTAGGGCACTGGGCCCTTGTCCAAGAGGTCGTGGGTTCGATCCTTCCCCCAAATTCATTCATTCCCCAAATTCATTTGTGTAGGAAATGGTGACTGATGCACGAGTCGAAAAGTTCTTCATGTTCCGAAAATAAATTAATACCTCTGGGGGTACTGATCCAGAAGTTTCCTTGTCTTCGGGATTGGTTCAAAATTACAAGGCTACGGAGTTGAACATCAGTAGTCGTAAACCCAAAAAATTAGGTCGGCTGTTCAACGACGGATAAAAATAAAAAGGTCCTTGAACAGAACTGAAGATATTTGACAGATTTGAGTTCATTTTTGTACAGAATAAAATTGAGTTTTATTTCACTCTAATAAACCACAAAACTGATTTCTTGCCTACTCAATATTTTCTTCTAAAATAACAGCTCTGTTACTATCGTTATATTTGGACATGCATCAAAACATTAAGTTACTTATTTTAAAAATTTTTACACAGTAAAATATAACCTTGTATTTCTGACCATTATCAAGTAGTTATTAAATTGAAACTTTATTCTCTTTTTTTCTGAAAACTATTTAAAAAATATTTGGTGTTACCCTAGCTGAGATATGGGAATATATGTCAAGAATTAGCTCTTTTTGGTAAAAAAGAGTAATTTTTAAGGTATTTGTAGAAAACTATTGTAATTATTTATGTCAATTCCTGACACTGCACACAGCTATAAATTTATTCTAAAACTTTTACTGAGAATTAAGTTTAAATTTAATTGTTGTCAGAGCTCCAAGTTTAGATCTCTGTTGCTTTCTCATTTTTGAAAACGGTTCAATTATCTGTGGATAGTAGTAAAGCACATACGAAGCGAAGATTCTATAGTGGTTGTAGGTTTTGAACCAGTAACCTTGTACTTAATTTCTGCACTTTCTTATTCTACACCTCTGAGACCTCCTCGTAGATCTAAATTTTATTTTTTTCTCAGTATTTAAATATTTTTTGAAAATAACTAAAGCGCAATTTAAATAGCTTAAAAATTGCACATAATTAAATGCAGCCTTTTAAAATCTCATTAAATTTCACTAATTACAAAATTTATATACAAAACTTAGTGCCACTTTCTTATAAGTTTACTATAGTATAAAGTTAGCCACTTTCATATAAGTTTAATGCTTAAATATGATAAATTTTAAAGCTCATGAAATTTTTACTGCTCAAAAAATTTCAATTTCTTATAAGACTTCAGATATTCTGTTATGATTTAAAACAATAATGAATGGTAAGGATTTTCAACAGTAATTTCGACTTTTTACATAATATTCTAACATTTAATTTTTCCAAAGTGACATTTTACAGTTTTTCGATTTTTAGTATAAACGTGGAAATGCTGTTTTATAAAAAAATCTATTAAGGGGGGACAACACCCTGAGATGGTAAAATATTAACATTTTTCTTGAATTTTTTTAAGTAATCGAGACAAGGCAGAGACTCCTTGCTTTTATTTAATGTTATTTAGCTGCAATTTAATTCTATTTTAAAATTTTTTCTTTTACAAAATAATAAAAAATAAGTTGGTGACAGCTCCGTGTGTGGCTGGTCATCAAAAAGTAGCACCTCACTGGCCTCATGGATTTAGAAGTCCTGAAACATAGGAAAACGATTTTGTTTAGATTTTCTGAAACATAAAGACATTATCTAAATAGTAGCATAGCGGTTTTTTGATATTCGCAAAATTACCAAAATGGCGGCAACTTAAAAAAAAAGTAAAGTTTTTCATTAAAAAAATATTCATTAAAATACTAATATAAAATCGAAATATAAAAATATCAAAAAAATCCTATTCTACTTTCTAAAGAAAATATTTTTACGTAAAAAATAAAGAACAGCTTATTTCGTTGTATAGATCATGAGAAAAACGTTAGGCCAGGTCAAAAAACAGCGTTTTGAGAAAAACGCGTTTAAATTTTTGACTTATGGTAGGGGAAAACGTTTAATTTCATATATATAATGGTCAATAAATGAAATACCTACAATAAGTTTCTATATACAGTCAACAGAATGGATGAGACACAAAAAGAATGTCGCTCCTCCTAATCCGGCCGAACGGGCCTTTCTACCTGCTTAGCGACGACTCTTTATTTTCCGGAATAATAACTTCCAAACGAAGTTTTTAGACAGACATTAGGAAGGGTACAAAGATTCGAAAAATGCAATACATTTTTTTTCGAATTGTTGAAATATTCAGGATGGGGTCCCCCCTTAACTGTATACTTCAAACTTGTCAAAGTTTTGTTCCAGTTTTCTACATCTTTATCTCTTATCCAGGTTATTAAGAATGTTTAACTCATTTCTTACCCCCTTCTTTTAAAATTTTCTTATATGCATCTCAGATCGAAGGATTTATTTTTTGAAAAGTATTCTTTGCTTAAAATTTTATCAATCAAAATGTCGTCGGTGAGGTTTTTGTTCTGGAAACAGGTTGAATTGTGTGTTTAAGAAAATAAACACAACAAAATATACACCTTTTCAATGTTCAACCCAAATTTAACAATTAAACAAGGATTTTCGAATTTACAGTTCCTTACTCTCATACGTCATCATTTCGTACTTACTTTTCCATAATCATTATGGGCAAAGTCTCAGACTTCAGGTCGAGTTGGCTGGGTATATTACTGCCATGCATCTATTCGTATCCAGAACACTAAATGATAAAATGGTTTCAAAAAGACTAAATTCGCAACTGTCAATTTAATACCACAATTGGACTTGGGACAATCTTGTAAAAAAGAATAGTTGATTTTTAATATCTTTTTAAAAAAGACTAATTTAGTGTTAAATGATTTTGGGAAATGGATGACAGCGCATTACGAATTTATCCATTAGTTTCCATTACTAATCCATTTGTTTATTCTTTAACGAAAGATACATTTTCATAAAAAAAAGTTTGTAGTTAGAGCTTATTTCTTTAATATGTCTTGGAATTTTCCCATTTTTATATACCTTTTCTAGCCTAGGAAGGTTTATCAATATTTTTATTTTTTTCAGATAACAGTGTGGCGCTTTTGAGTATTTCAAATTTTGCGCTTCCCATATTATTTTCACCGGTTCATTAGACATAATAAAAACGAAATGCAAAACAATTTTTAAGTCCTACCTATCAGTTACTAAAACGAAAAACAATTCTAATTTAAAAAAACATATTGCCAAATTTTATTAAAAATCATTCACTATAACGTTCCATTAAAAGATATTATTAATCATTTCGTACTAAGTTTTGTTATTTACGGTTCTATGAATACAAGTTTTTGAAAATTTGCCTCTGTTAGGATAAATAATAAAAACAACGCTTAAAAAGACAAATTGCTGTTTGAAGAATTCTAAATCTTTCGGAAATGTAAAATTTAACGCTAGGATTCTTTCAGTCTAAAAAAAAAAAAAAAAAAAAAAGCGGATGGCATGATATGCATCTTTGTGAGAAAGAAAACCCGAAAAACAGTTATTTGAATAAATCAAAAGCAATTATTCACTCAAGCAAGAAAAATAATGTCTTTTACTCAAGAAAAGATAAAAAGATTCGTAAATCATTCGAAAAATATTTCTGGAAGTATTCCCACCCCACAAGAAAGAATACAATTTACATTAACAAATAAAAACTTAACATAAATTCTGCTAAAGAAAGAAAAAAAAAACAGACATTTCTTGTTGCCATTCTTATTCCTTAATTTATGGAGTGGAAATACTTGCGACCATTTCAGCTATGGAAGAAGTTTTGGAAACGGAAAATTTGATTTAACATTTATCTTGGGTGTAGCTTAACAAATCTTCTGTTATATATATCTGAAAGTTCGAATGCTACAATGACATTAAAAAAAAAAACAATGCTGATTCTCTATTTTTCCAATGAAGTATTTGTGGTATTGTATACCATATATGAATATTTGTTTATTACATAAAAATATTTTATTACATGAAGCCTTGGAAAATTAATATACATAAGTTAAATATTTGGCATTCAATATCATTACGTTATTTTAATATGGTGTATTTTTGCTGAATTAATAATTTTTAATTAAGTATAATGGCTGTGATTTAATTACTACCTATTTAATGTAATTTAGTTTGTGTGTCAACTAAACTATTTGTTTTATATATTACTTCCCCAATATTGAGTTGAAATATTTTAAAGCATTGTTTATTATTTAAATATTTGTATATTGGAATATAAATTTTATTTAAATGGTTAATATCCATGCGGAGTAATTCTTAGTTAAATTCTTATTTAGAAAATGCAACAATATTCTTATTTTATTCCACAATCTTTTCCTTGGCATTTCCTTGTTTGTTAAGGGTTTCTTTTGAAGCTGCTTTTGTATTGTTACCATCTTAAACCAAGTATTCTTTTCTTCTGGTAACAACTAAGTATTCTCTTCTAACTATGTGCTCTTTTGTGTAAGAGAATTCTCTCATCACCTGTTTAAGATTAACTATAATTTAGCTGTCAACAGCTCCCCCAAGATTGTAAACACCTCCTGTCCATTTCTGATCTTCAGGTAATTTTAATTCTTTGTCAGTAAAAACCAAAGCATCTAGAACATTCACCGGTTCGGCAGACCCACTTTTAGCATTAGTTTTACAATTTTCTTACCAAATTTGACTTAATTAAATTAAATTTTAAACACTCATTGAATGCACAGTTGTTTTCCTAAGCCAACCATTTTTGGTTTGTACACTAAAGAAGCTAACATAAAAAGAAAGGCATGATGTCATAGCGTTAATAAACATCCAATAAATTCTTGTCTGCACTAATTTCATTTTCTCTCTCTGATTTCTTCCCACATACTTGATGGCAACTTAAGCTGCTTTAACTCCATTGTTTTGCATATGCTAGTGTGTGTGTGTGTGTGTTTTTTTTTGTTTTCCCAATGAAGTTTAAAATAAATTTTTTCTTTTATTTGTAAAAATGTAACATGGGAGAGCATTGAATTTTTTTAACTTAAGTATTTATTGTTTTTCAAACTAATATGTTCTGCCGGATCTGGAGACACTCGCTTTGTTTCTACACTATACTTTAAATTTAATTGTTCTAAAATCTAAAGCTTTATGCCGATGTTTTTCTTTTTTTTATCTTTTCAGCCATTTAATGTGTAACCTTCTTTCAATAATTCTTAATACCCTCACCATAGTATTGAAGGAAAAAAATAATTCAAGCAATTTTGCATTTTTTCAGTAAATTTGTTTTGACTTCGCGGTTTTGTATTGTTTTGATCTATTGATGTGCATCAACTAACAGGTTTGTAACTTTTTTAAGTGCAATATTTCGCAATGGTGAAGTGTTGCGCAGGAAAACATCAAGACGTATTGAAATTAGGAAAAAACAGCGTTGATATTAATTCGTAAACTATTAATTTCTGCTAAGCGTGCAGTATAAAGGTTTAGAGGATTCAATTTAAAAATCCTTACTTATAAATCTCTATTTTGTTTTCAGAAAAGCACAGATAATTTGTACATTACATTTAAACTTCTAATCGTCCCTGATGACACTGTTATCAGTAAGAGGATCTGGAATTAAATCTGGAGAACATTTGTAAGAACATCTGGAATTGGTAAAGATTCCATCAGAAATGCACCTCCGATAAAAAAAATAATCTGGAATTATTATTTTTTGAGTTGGTAAGAATTTCTTTTAAATTTCTGTTCTGATTAGGAAAACAACTTATTAGTTAGTGGTTTAAGTTTTTGTCAAGATATCTACGTCTACGAATCGTCCTCCCCAACTGAACTTAATCGAATATTTAGATTGAATCGTAGCCCATTCCTCTGGAGAAAAAGTGAGTGATGATGGATTCAATTTCGGGGTACAACTAAAAGATTTTGTGAGTGCAAAATGACTCTTTCGGTGTAGAATGAGCCCATTATGTAGGGAATACTTAATTAAACTGATAATTTTGAAAACTTTGCAACTTGAAAATGGTTAAGGATAAAAATTCATGTGACAGAGCATGCATTTCATCACCGAGTTTTCGCTCTTAGTTCAAAAGTTTTCCGATAGATGGCGCTAAAGAAAATAAATTTGTAATTCAGAGAAAAATAATTAAAAATTACATCAAAATTTTTAGAAATATTCTAATGAATAAAAAAAGAATTAAAATATTTTCGAAATGTTCACCATCAATTACAATCGTTTGTCATAATCGGAAATAAAAATTAACTCACAAAATGGAAAGAGCATTAAAAGGGACGATCTCCATATACCAAAAACTTTTCGAACTAAAAATAGAAATTCTGGGCTAACTCTGCATAGAAAATTGCTTTGTTACATAAACTTTCAGTAAATTGCTTTTTAACTATCCTCAACCCTCTTGTGATAAATATTTGTAAACTGTCAGTCAAATTTAGAACATCTTATTATTGTAATTTAATTATTTTTGTTGGTTCGATGCAGAAGAGAAAAAAAAAACTATCAGGCTTCCACCAGGACGTTTGACATGACGTTTTTATTGCATGGTTTTCAATATACAAAACTCTAAAAAGGAGGTAAGTGATTAGATATGGCTTGGAGAGTGATGTAACAAAGTTGGATAGAGACAGAGGTTGATTTCAAAACTGCGAAGTTTCAGCCAACAGAATTTTTTTGGTAGAGCCTTCTCTATGCATGCATGTAAAATTGTGTTGTATATAAATACAAAAACATAATATTTTTAAACGGAATAATGGTTTAAAGAACTTGAGACTATAAAATAATTTGTCAACTATTTTTTATTTCATTTCTTACATCCTATGTGCCGGTGTATAAGCATGTTTTTTTTTTAAATGATTTTTCTAAAACTAAATTATGGGGATCGCCTAATTTTTATCAACTCGTCTATTTTAAAATTGTCATATTCTTATTAGTTTTTTAATGAGATATATCTTTTGAAGTATTGAAGTATGTTTCGTTAGTTTTTGAAAAATTTCTTTCAAAATTAAAAGCAAATATTGAATTATTCCATGTCGACAATTTGCCAGTTGTGATTTGGTTTTGTTTTGAATGTCCCCTACTTTAATTCTTCTTTTGATGGTCGCAATGCATTAGGAACTATTGGCAGAAAAAAAACCCAGAAAAGGTTTGAAGCCACAGAGAATTATTTCTGAAAATCAAGGCATGACATAACAGATTAAAATGATTACTAAGCTGTTTAAATGGTTACAAGTTAGAATATCGCAAAATGGGCATAAATGTATTGTTCCAAACTATCACTTGAAGGTGATATTTATTTTAAATTTATAATTTTGAATTTTAAAAGAGATATACCATTTTTTTTAAAATTCAACGTTTGGAAATTCTTATTATTGTTTTCTTAATTATAAAGGAATTGTAGGAAGGCTTGTGCGCATATAAAAGCTTTGTATCAAACGAAATTGAATGATGAAATTTAAAAATGCAACTTTAAATGTTTATAAAAAATAACATAATTACCTGCTAAATTATCAAAAAATAATTACCTACAATGTTATGTTTTGATTTTAAGAGTAATTGTTAATTATAGCAAAAAATTACGTTTGTCTCATATTATTTAAAGTACATGAAATCTATACTCTTATTTAAATATGCTATTTACTTTATAATATAAATATGCTATATATTCAAGTCACAATGTTTATTTAAAATTGAAGAGTAAGTCATTTACGAACATAATGCAATTAGCTACTTCTATTAGTTATCTCAACACAGTATGCATTATAAATAATTTAATTGATAATCTTTGCTTTAGAATAATGACATAAGAAAGATTGCATTAAAAAGAAACGCTTATTCAGCCTCATGAATTGTATGAGACCGAAATAAAAAAACAAAACACAATTACACATTTAGTGGAATCGGATTTAAAGATGCCCTAATGTAAAATATTTTGTTATTCTTTCGAAATGGTAATACATCAGCTAGTAATAGTTATAAAGTATGAATAATTTTATATGGCATTAGGAAATATTTGTCGTTTTCACCCTAGGGTATGGATCTATTAAATTTATACATTGTATAATTCTTTAGTCAAATTCATCTAAAAGTCAAATTATAACAAAGTTATGGATTTAGGATGAAATACTAAAATATGCCATCTTGCAAATCCTTAGAGAGTATTATTATAAATTATTTATTACACAATTGCAGAGAAATGCATTTTTAGGAGTTTCCTTTAATATGTATGAAATGAAATATTTGTTTTAATTTGTTTTATTATATGTAAGCCGGCTACTGCTCTTGGCGTATAGTTTACGGAAATAAAGTTAAATCAGGTTGTTTAAGTTCTGAAGTAGTTTATATAAGTTATCTAATAAATTAAGTTTGATTTAATGTAAGATTTGTTAGAGTTAAACGAGATTTATCAGAAATACTAATAAATTAAGACACTAAAATGATTAAAGATCTAGATTTAATGCACCATTTTAATTCATTCACCGCCCTCTTTACTTCGTTGTTGGTTTAAAAGGGAGTTGAAATCATCATGCAGAATCTCATTCAAACAAAACATTTGATTTACTTTTCGATATGATTTTTAAGGTGTACTCATATCTCAATAAGACAACGTAGGTTCAATTGGTTATTAGCTGTTTTCAGCTCGCACATACCACAGTATGGACACATAATTTAACCAGTTCTGGACTTTATTGCGGATCAGAATACCTTTGCCTTTGAGATAACCGTGGGAAGTCTAAGTGGTTTTCTTTCTGTTGAAACTCAACTGTGAATAATATTCCCTCAAAAAGCCTTCCACAAAAATTAGTTTGATTTAGGTTTTATCTTTTCTTATGTGTTGGTTTCAAAATTATGAAATTAACGGAGTTGAACATTGGTAACCAGAACTACAAGAAACACAAGTATGAGAACGATATAGCATTGCTTTAAATGTAAGTTTTAGGTTCGATGATGGTTGAAGATTGGTATGCGCAAAAGGGACTTTTCTGTTAACAAAGCGCAGCTCGTGTTGAAGATAATTACATCACAGCAATGAAATATTAAATCAGGCATCCTACGAAGACAACGTATGAAAGTCATATCGGCTCTCTGTTTAACATAAAACCACAATTATTGTAATTAATCAATGGTATTCAAGAGCTTGTTACATAACTTATACGCCATATATGGACGCCTTTTATGGTTCTTGCTATAGCTTGAGCCAGATGAGGTTCTTGTAATGTTAACAGCCACTTAAGGGTTTTGTAATTCCAAGAGACACTTAAGATTTTTGTAATGCCAGGAGCCGGGCAATGTTAACGCAATGCGAGGAGCCAATTAAGGTTTTTGCAAAATCATACGTAGTCCAAGAAAGTACAAAATATCTGTTAGAAGTTAACTGTGCTTATCCACAATGACGAAAATGTAGGTAGCCTATTGCTCAAGTTGAAAAATATGCTGTACGCTACGCAATCTGACGTTGCAAAGCAGTTGCGTATATTAAAGGTGAAGATTACGGTAGAACCAGAAAAAAAACACGTTGTTTTAATCGGTAGAATTTTAAGAACGCATCATTAAAAAGATGAAAAACTAAATTTTAAACTAATTATAATGACTTTAATTTAAATTTAAAATATCTTTACATTTCAGTATTATTTGTAATACTCACTGCAAGGTGATAGTAGGGATCCGTAGACAGAAAAATGTTGTTTTAGGATAAAATGCAAAAAATATTAAAAAATAATAATTTGTCTAACATTATATATAATACTTTATTTTAGTTTTCTCACTTCATCAATGCTTGTTTTCTCTTATTTTTTACTAAAATAAAGTTCATTTATATCATTCAACACAAAAAAGACAATCGAATAAGAATAAAACATTAAAATTTTCAAAAATTCAAAAAATAATGTTAAACTTTAGCAAGCTAAAGTACATTTGAGCCACCATAAAAATGGCACATTGTTATTTTTATTCTTCTAAAAAGTGAAATTATGTTTTTCAAGAATCTAAATGTTCATACTTCTGAAGAAGCGAAGTACTAACTTAAGTTGATAAAAATAATTCCATTTCCAATATGCACATCAGTCAAAATTTCTGAGCGAACTTTCTTTAATTACTCTTAGAATCTTAATATCTAATAACATACGTAAATGATGGAAGATTGGTTTTCCTCATCAACTGGAGAGAAAAGTTTTTCTTCTAATCAAGCAGTACGAACGAATGCTAAGAAAAGCATTGTTCAATTTATATTTTCTGCACCCTGTCCGGAAAAATAATTAAGGTAAATAACAAGACACAAAAGACCATTAAAAATAAGAAAAAGCAATTTCGCTTCCGAATTGGAATTCTGAAATTGATTGTGAATTCCCCCCAAAAAGAAAGAAAATAGTCTATCTAAGAATTAAATTTATTTTGTTTGCAAATAAGAATTTTAGCTTCAATTTAGAGATTAGAGTTAGTTGCCGCCTATTAAAATATAATGTGACCTTTTATTGTGTATTAATTTATATTAGAAATATATACTTATATTGTATAAATTTGAATCGGCAATTGACATGTTTTTCATAAGTAATTTTGCTGATCTATGCTAATAGTGCACTCTCAGAAACAAAAAATCGGTTTAATGTTAATAAAAAAATTTACCTTAGCACTTGGATTTCCAAGTGGGGTCATTCATTGACCCCGATGAAAATTTTCGGAGAATATTTAATTAAATTTTTTTTTATTTTTTCAATATTTTTTTCAGCACTATTTTAGTAATATTTCTGAAGCTGTCAACT
This sequence comes from Parasteatoda lunata, assembly GCA_949128135.1. Taxonomy (NCBI): domain Eukaryota; kingdom Metazoa; phylum Arthropoda; class Arachnida; order Araneae; family Theridiidae; genus Parasteatoda; species Parasteatoda lunata. Next base: position 55,533,175 of record OX421970.1, on the reverse strand, counting down.
TCTTCAAGGATAATAATTAGTTAGAAAATTACATTTTAATGCAGCATAATTAAACGACCCCACCCTGGTCATTAATATTGCAAAGCAGTATTTTCAAGAATTTTTAATGAACTATTTACTGGCATGGGAATGACGATAGTTGGCGCCGGAAAGTTGGCACACAATAGTTGGAGTCAAAAATCTTCCCAAATCTAAGATGTGTGCATTACTAAACTAATAGGAAAATAATTTTTCTAACGACCATTTAGAACAAAGTAAGCGAAATTTTTTTAACGATTTTTAGAATTGGGGCTAAAATAACATTACTTTTTGTAATCGATGTCCAAATTTAACCCTTTGACCTAGATGAGATACCGGCGTCTCTTTCGTATATTTTTTTTCTGACGCTCCAATTACAAATAAAAAATATATTTGATACTTTTTAATTATAAAAACACAGTTGTATAGTTACTAGAAAAAAATCTGACAAGCTTTTAGAATTATATCTTAACATAAGATCCAAAAAATGAAATTTTTTTTTCAGTCATATTAAAAAATTTATCAATAATTGATTTTGCTAATTAAAAAAATTTCAATGATAATTAACTGTTTTTCAGGTCTAAATATTTGTAAATAAGGACAAATTTGAAAAATTATTGTTTGGAAGTGAACGGTGCATGGAAAATTTTACCTTCCACGCAGAAAAAGACACCGGTATCTTACGACATGCTTCATAACGATAAATTATTAAAATATTAATAATAACATTTTCATGAATTTACAACTAAATTAATATAAAATAATGAAAAAGTATGAAAAATATGTTTAATATAAATTTTGTGTGAAAAGGTTAAAGGACGAAAGTACAAACGGTGCTGGAGACACAGACAAATTCTTCATTTTATTATAGATTAAATTATTTTAAAATCTAAGTTTCAAATTTATTTAATAGGATAAACAACTACATGAGTTTTTAAAATGATGGAGTGATCTCAGGTGGTTTTTTGTGCTTTATCAAATTGACCTCTGGTCATAGGTCATAAGGTTTATAGTAATAGAATCTTGTTTTTGTTCGAGTTTAACCATAGTATTGTGTAATACAATAATGTAGTTCAATGTAGCGTCACTTTAAAATTGCATTAAAGTATGGTTCATAAGGTTCATTTTTAATTGTGTATTAATATTTTTAAGATTTGAAACGAAACATTTATTTTGGAAATAAAATTCAAAACTCGATGTTTCGAATCTTTGGTAAAATTTGGATTAAATTTACAAATTTGAAACTTTTTATTTAAAAGTTCATGCATAAATCTAGTGTAATTTCTTCTTGAATTGATATTACTCAGAACCATTTAGTAATTCTAGAGGAAAATACCTGTGTTAGGATATTTATGACCATCGAGGTTTGAGGTGCGTCGTATTATTCCGACATATTTATTCATTTAATTACCATTCACATAAAAATTTATATTTTTAAGGCTCTTCTGCATTAAATTTGAATCAAACATTGTCTATTTTCTTACGCACTTTATTTTTAAACTTATTTAATCGATTTTCTCTAGCGTTCATCTGTCACCTGTTATGTCTTAAGCTTTCTATTTTTAGCAAGCAATTCTACTTAAAATTTTTTAAATTAATCGCCAATTCGAACTGCTGATTCGCAGCATTACATGGCCATTTTCCAGCATTATAAAAAAAAAAAAAAAATGAAAAAAAAAAAAATCTATCGGAAGTCCGATTTGTTATATTTTTATAAATTTGAACTAAAATTAAAATGAGATATTATTTCTCAATTCTATTGTAATTATTACGCGATCACGGCTTCTTTATGACATCACGAAGCTAATGCAAAAATCCCATCACGAATCTTGTCTAACTGCAGGTAACTACGACATTCCCTTCAAAAAATTTACTCATAATTTTAAGTATATCCCAAGTGGCAGACTCGCTGTGACACGGCGACATTGTCACAGAACGTGACAGAGTTTCTGCAGAGAGATTTTTCCTTTGGTTTTTAACCTTGTTATTCTTTTCTGCATAAATTTTCGGAAGATTTTTTTTGGAGATATATTCAAAATGCGCATCGGAGGAAAAAGAAATTCTCGTGTCTTTCTATTCTCATTTAAGAATAATGAAAAATTAAAGAATAATAAAGTAAAAATACAGTTTTATTTCTGTTAAAAAATTTTTAAAGATTTTTTTCTACCAGAATTATATTGAAAAGATGTGTCTTCCTCGTTTATTGGTGGGGGAAATAAACACTTGTGATTGTTCTATTCTCATTTGAGAATAATGAAGTAAAAAATGTTGGTTTTCATTTTTGTTTTTATTAAAAGTATCTTGCAGAGAGAAAATTATGCTAGAGAGGTTAATCGTAGAAAGCCAGATAAAATTCTGCCACGGGGAATATTTCCAGAAAAGAATTTTTGATTGAATTTTTGTATGAAATATATATTTAAGAACGTGTGAGATTTAAATTTCACTACATTTGTGATCTAAAATGTAACCCAACATAAAAAAAGATTAAAAAAATACTGAAAAACTATTGATATTGTATATCTTAGCGTAAAACAACTATAAAGAAAACAAAAAGAAATAATTTTGCAGTTCAGGCAGACGTAGAGAGCGACTATTTAGAGGAAGCTGAATTCAAAGAAAGAAATAGAAAAAAGTAAAAATCTCGTTCGAGTAAACATAATTTTGAAGGAAAACTAGATGCATAAAATACAAATATTTCTTTAAGTTTTGTTTAGAGTAAATTCTTTCTAGACTTTATTAAGTTTGAGAAACTAAGTCATTGTTAGCGTTTTGCGTAGTATTATAAATGGAAAAGAAAAATGAGCAATCTACATTTACTCGACGGTAGAAAGCAATTTTGAATTCTTTAGAATCATGGGTAGAAGTTTAACTTGCTGTTAGCAGGATATGCTCAGTAAACATGAATAATTTTTTTCTTCTGACTATTTTTTAAATGTATACTTTTTATGTTCCTTTTCCCCACATTTTGAAACAGTTTTTTTAAAACTGGGTTCAATAAAGAATTTGAATACACTTTTTTAGTTGAAAACATTATTTTCTTTCGAAATTTAAACTCAATGATAAGTTTTTCAATTTAAATTATAGGTTGTATTACTTTATAAATTTTTGCTTGCTCAAGAATGCTGTAAAACAAAAAATGAAAAAGAGGTAATGTTCATTATTTTTTAAACAGTCATCGAATTGCGCTACTGTAGTATTCAACTGATTAACGTTTAGTATCGAATGTTTTTCGTAAATAAAAGGCAATCGCATATATTTATAAATTTAAAGATATTGCTGCTTTTTTCACACAATTCTTTCAGAATGATGAAGATTTGATGTTTTATATATAATTCAAATATGTTTCGATAATGTTTTGATTCTAAATTATAAACTATTTTACCGGATGTTCCAAAAATATAGACAATTTGAAAGATCAATAAGAAAGATCAATTAGGAAGGTCAATTAGAAAGATCAATTTGAAAGATAAGATAATGTATTGTTTATTGCTTTCTACTTAAAAACCTTAGGAAAACGAGATATTTGGCCATGCGAATTTCCAAAATTCGTACACAATTCATCAACAGATGGCGATGCTGAATAAAAAAACATACAAGGTAACATTTTCTGTAGCATGTCAGATCGTTTCAAATGAAATACTTAATTTTGTTTTCAGACTGCGACACGTTATTGTAGAAAATAGTGGTTATTTTTTAAAATAAATTGTTTCATAATATTTCTGTCAGAAGCGCCATCTCTTGGCAAATATTTTAACTTATAATAAAGTTTATTGAAAATAAAGTTCTGGTTTGAAGCAAACTGCAGCAAACTATACATTTCTGTCTTTTCCGTTAATTTGAATTGAGTTTTTAAACAAGTGGTTTGTTTGGGGACACCCAGTATCGTGGGATAATTACGTAAGAAAGATAATTTTTAAAAATTTCACACCTATTTGATTGTTGAAAAAATCTATGGGCTCACAAAAAAATGGCAAAAGAAACAAACATTTTATTTGAGATTTAATTTGGAGAGCTAGAATTCGCGATCGCAACGAACTATAGGGGGCGTTGTTGTATGTGCCGAATCCCTGCGATTTCCATCTGAACAGTCATTCAGTTACACTGGAGACGTCTTTAATGTAGCATGTAGCATTGTAACGTTCCATCTTTATTGTGGCTGATTAAATTTAAAAAAGAAAAATGTTTGTTTTCTTTCATATGCAAACGAAAAAAAAAATGGTATCTCTTTTTTTTAGAAAAGGAACATCCAGAACACATCTGAAAAATATTTGTAAATAAAGAGAAAAAAATAGGTATATTCTTATAGGAGTTCAAACCTAATGCCTGAGAAAGAGTTTTACTAAATTTAATGGTATAACATGAAAGGCCCATTTAAATTTTAACGTAAAATAAAGAATGCTTACGAAACAAAAACAAAAAAAAGAACCATTCTTTTTCTGTCGCCATTTTTTAGTGTTACGAAAATGCGTCTTTGGGACTTGCCAAAAACAAAACAAGATGCAATTTTATTTTTTTAGGAGCGAAATATTTTATGGAGTGAAATATAACGAAAATTTACCAAAGTCCATAACATGAAACTTTATCTTAGTAAACGTCCGTTTTGGAAATGTTATTTCATTTTGAATCTTATTTATTAGAGTTCATTATGGCTATAGAATCAGGTGAGAGAAAAGTTTGTTTTGAATCTATGCTAAACTCTATATCGGCCCATTTTCCACCGAAATCCGATTGACTACTTTGATTTTAAACAAAGTGTTTCATTTTAAGATTTTTTCCAAAAATTTTAAGTGTAGATTGGCGGCACTTAAAAATCTGCCAAATCTGTAGCTGTGGTTAATACGTAAGTACCGAATTTTTCTTCCATACTTTTCAGAATCATATTACTTCAAATATTAGAATATGCAAGAAGTATACATAAACACATAATTTAATACCATTTAAATTTTCAAAAAAAGTATTTTGACAACAATTTTATCAAAAAATTATAAACTCAAAAGCGTAAAATAAAGAATTCTTAGGATAAAAACGATTTTAAAAATTCCTCATTTTTCAATAAAAACTTTCGTATTATTATTTTTTTTAATTCTTATAGTATTTAATCAGACGTAAAAAAAACATTTTTTAGAGAACGATCATCAAGTAAGAAAAAAAATTATTTACAAGCAAATTTTTTATTATAAAAATCATAACACTTACCTGATTTATAAGTCCGGAGAATTCCAAAATGATATGTTCTTTGTTTGAAAACTTTATTCTCAAATAATATATACATAGTTTATCCGTTCATTACTTTTAGGTAACATACAACACATCAAAATTTTATAATTGTAAGATCTCGATATGAATTTTAATATGTAGCTTAAAAACAAAATAGCTGAATTCTAGTTGAAATTCTTTCAAAACTAAAAAACACTTACCACTTAGAAAACGATAAAAATTTTATTTATAATCAGCACAAAAGATACTTTTTCAAGTAATTCGGATTATTCTTTATAGTTGTTGTTTGAATTATGTAGATACAGAAATATATACAATTCTGTGGAGAAGAAGAATATTCTATAACTATTACAGTTCTGTATGGAATTCATTGGAACACATTTATTCATTGGAAAGACGAAAGCAATGTTCATTTTAACTTGTAATGAATTGAAGACAGAAAAATTATTTTACCGCAATACACACATCTGTAACAGCAAGTGATCATGAAAACATTTTATGTTGTTGGTAATAGAAAGGTAAAAATTATAGAGAAGTTGTTCTTCAAATGCTTGGCGTGTTCTGCTTCAATGTTTGGCATGTTCTGATTAGTTTTTTCAAGAAGTTTTACCTTTTCTTTAGGGAAATTTTGCTTCCTATTTGCTGCTAAGAAAATGGCGTCCGTCATTGCCAATGGTTATGTGGGAACTAATGCCCGATATTTACAGTCTCCCGCTAGATGGCGTATCGAGTGTTGCGATCGCGAATTAAAATGTGTCATGCATTTTAAGGTCACTTGAATGAATAAGTTATCTTTAAAATAGTTCCTAAAGTTTTGACATAAAATCTATCTTATAATAAATATCGATTAAAAACAAGATTGGTTCTAAAAAAAAAGATTGATTCAATTGTTAAATTTAAGTGGCAAAGAGTAAAGGATCAAGTCTTTCGAACATTATGTTTAAGAATCAAGTCCTGAAATAACCTAAAATTTATTCTGATTCGATATTGCTAATACCTCACTGATTTCATTGTTCAGGCAATTTTTGTAATTGTTATTATTTGGACTATTCGCCATCTTATCAAAAAAAGGCACAAACAGTTTTATGAAAATGTAAGAAGATACTTAACATTTGAAGACATATTTTAAGGGTAAATAAATAAGTTTCATGTGCTTACTTCAACTATTGGATTGGTGAGAAAATGATTTCATTTTTTCAATGTGAAATAAAAGTCAATATTTTTCTATGTGAAAAATAAATTTTAATCAGTAAAATACCTTTTGTTGTTTTCTATTTTTTCTGGTAACTTTCTAATTCTGCGCTTATCAGATGGTTCTTATCAGCAAAAAAATCAATCAAGTACGATTTGAGTTCATTGTTATAACTGAAATTCTGTTCATTTGACAGGTTTTGTAAACTTCGAAATAAATAATAATCTGATATAGTGCAAGGACGGGCTATGTAGAGCACGAGCCATCCAAACTAAAATCCAATAATTTTTTACATGTCGTTACAGAAGTGTGAGGTCTCGCATTTTCGTGGTGGAACATAATTCCCTTGCAATTTGCGATCACACCCCATATAGGCTTCGGCCTTGCCTCATCGGATTATCGTTTATTTTAAAGTTAACTAAACATTTTAAATGTTAAAATTTTCAGTTATAATGACGAGCTCAAATCTCAATGAGTTAAGTGTTTAGCTGATAAGGAATATGAAGTTACCTGTCCGTGGGATTATGAAGTTACCAGAATGATAGCAAAAAGTCCATGAGGCTGGGATAGCCTGGTTAGTAGGGCACTGGGCCCTTGTCCAAGAGGTCGTGGGTTCGATCCTCCCCCCCCCGGCTGAAGACTCCCCGTGTAGTAAATGGTGACTGATGCACGTTAAATCTGTCGAATCGCAAAGTTCTTCATGTTACCAAAATAAATTAATACCTCTGGGGGTACTGATCCAGAAGTTTCCTTGTCTTCGGGATTGGTTCAAAATTACAAGGCTACGGAGTTGAACATCAGTAGTCGTAAACCCAAAAAAATTAGGTCGGCTGTTCAACGACGGATATAAATAAAAAGGTCCTTGAACAGAACTGAAGTTATTTGACTGATTTGAGTTCATTTTTGTACAGAATAAAATTGAGTTTTATTTCACTCTAATAAACCACAAAACTGATTTCTTGCCTACTCAATATTTTCTTCTAAAATAACAGCTCTGTTACCATCGTTATATTTGGACATGCATCAAAACATTAGGTTACTTATTTTAAAAATTTTTACACAGTAAAATATAACCTTGTATTTCTGACCATTATCAAGTAGTTATTAAATTGAAACTTTATTCTCTTTTTTTCTGAAAACTATTTAAAAAATATTTGGTGTTACCCTAGCTGAGATACGGGAATATATGTCAAGAATTAGCTCTTTTTGGTAAAAAAGAGTAGTTTTTAAGGTATTTGTAGAAAACTATTGTAATTATTTGTGTCAATTCCTGCCACTGCACACAGCTATAAATTTATTCTAAAACTTTTACTGAGAATTAAGTTTAAACTTAATTGTTGTCAGAGCTCCAAGTTTAGATCTCTGTTGTTTTCTCATTTTTGAAAACGGTTCAACTATCTGTGGATAGTAGTGCACATACGAAGCGAAGATTCTAAAGTGGTTGTAGGTTTTGAACCAGTAACCTTGTACTTAGTTGCTGCACTTTCTTATTCTACACCCCTGAGACCTCCTCGTAGATCTAAATTGTATTTTTTTCTCAGTATTTAAATATTTTTTGAAAATAACTAAAGCGCAATTTAAATAGCTTAAAAATTGCACATAATTAAATGCAGCCTTTTAAAATCTCATCAAATTTCACTAATTACAAAATTTATATACAAAACTTAGTGCCACTTTCTTATAAGTTTACTATAGTATAAAGTTAGCTACTTTCTTATAAGTTTAATGCTTAAATATGATAAATTTTAAAGCTCATGAAATTTTTACTGCTCAAAAAATTTCAATTTCTTATAAGACTTCAGATATTCTGTGATGATTTAAAACAATAATGAATGGTAAGGATTTTCAACAGTAATTTCGACTTTTTACATAATATTCTAACATTTAATTTTTCCAAAGTGACATTTTACACAGTTTTTAGATTTTTAGTATAAACGTGGAAATGCTGTTTTATAAAAAAATCTATTAAGGGGGGACAACACCCTGAGATGGTAAAATATTAACGTTTTTCTTGAATTTTTTTAAGTAATCGAGACAAGGCAGAGACTCCTTGCTTTTATTTAATGTTATTTAGCTGCAATTTAAGTCTATTTTAAAAAATTTTCTTTTACAATATAATAAAAAATAAGTTGATGACAGCTCCGTGTGTGGCTGGTCATCAAAAAGTAGCACCTCACTGGCCTCATGAATTTAGAAGTCCTGAAACATAGAAAAACGATTTTGTTTAGATTTTCTGAAACATAAAGACATTATCTAAATAGTAGCATAGCGGTTTTTTGATATTCGCAAAATTACCAAAATGGCGGCAACTTAAAAAAAAGTAAAGTTTTTCATTAAAAAAATATTCATTAAAATACTAATATAAAATCGAAATATAAAAATATCAAAAAAATCCTATTCTACTTTCTAAAGAATATATTTTTACGTAATTTAAAATAAAGAACAGCTTATTTCGTTGTATAGATCATGAGAAAAACGTTAGGCCAGGTCAAAAAACAGCGTTTTGAGAAAAACGCGTTTAAATTTTTGACTTGAATTGTAAACAAGGGGAAAACGTTTAATTTCATATATATAATGGTCAATAAATGAAATACCTACAATAAGTTTCTATATACAGTCAACAGAATGGATGAGACACAAAAAGAATGTCGCCCCTCCTAATCCGGCCGAACGGGCCCTTCTACCTGCTTAGCGACGACTCTTTATTTTCCGGAATAATAACTTCCAAACGAAGTTAGGTACCGAGAAATCGTTTTAGACAGACATTAGGAAGGGTACAAAGATTCGAAAAATGCAATAAATTTTTTTTCGAATTGTTGAAATATTCAGGGTGGGGTCCCCCCTTAACTGTATACTTCAAACTTGTCAAAGTTTTGTTCCAGTTTTCTACATCTTTATCTCTTATCCAGGTTATTAAGAATGTTTAACTCATTTCTTACCCCCTTCTTTCAAAATTTTCTTATACGCATCTCAGATCGAAGGATTTATTTTTTGAAAAGTATTCTTTGCTTAAAATTTTATCAATCAAAATGTCGTCGGTGAGGTTTTTGTTCTGGAAACAGGTTGAATTGTGTGTTTAAGAAAATAAACACAACAAAATATACACCTTTTCAATGTCCAACCCAAATTTAACAATTAAACAAGGAATTTCGAATTTACAGTTCCTTACTCTCATACGTCATCATTTCGTACTTACTTTTCCATAATCATTATGGGCAAAGTCTCAGACTTCAGGTCGAGGTGGCTGGGTATATTACTGCCATGCATCTATTCGTATCCAGAACACTAAATGATAAAATGGTTTCAAAAAGACTAAATTCGTAACTGTAAATTTAATACCACAATTGGACTTGGGACAACCTTGTAAAAAGAATAGTTGATTTTTAATATCTTTTTAAAAAAGACTAATTTAGTGTTAAATGATTTCGGGAAATGGATGACAGCGCATTACGAATTTATCCATTAGTTTCTATTACTAATCCATTTGTTTATTCTTTAACAAAAGATCAATTTTCATAAAAAAAGTTTGAAAACTGGAATCAAATGTTATGTCCGATTTCTTAATGGGCTATGTCCATTTTATTAAACACGCATTTCGAGGTGTTCTTTTTTTCATCACGCAATTTGAGATGTGTCCATTTTGTTAAACAGTCAGTCCGAGTAGTGCCCATTTTGCTAAACACGCAATTTGAGATGTGTCCATTTTGTTAAACAGTCATTCCGAGTAGTGCCAATTTTTCTAAACACGCAATTTGAGATGTGTCCATTTTGTTAAACAGTCATTCCGAGTAGTGCCCATTTTGCTAAACAAGCAATTTGAGATGTGTCCATTTTGTTAAACAGTCATTCCGAGTAGTGCCCATTTTGCTAAACACGCAAATTGAGATGTGTCCATTTTGTTAAACAGTCATTCCGAGTAGTGCCCATTTTGCTAAACACGCAATTTGAGATGTGTCCATTTTGTTAAACCGTCATTCCGAGTAGTGCCCATTTTGCTAAACATGCATTTCGAGCTGCATCCATTTTCCTAAACACCAATTTCGAGCTGTGTCCATTTTCTTAAGCGCGCATTTTCAGCTGTGTCCAGACTAGAAAGCTCACAAATGATGTTTGATAAAATTTCGGCTTTGTAGATGTCCTTATTTTCAAGCTCGGCTCGAAAGTAATTTTTTGTATTGTCAAGAAAAATAATGCATGCTAACCGACTGACTAACCAACTGAAAATTTCACTGTTAGAAGGTTGTGTACGTGTAATTTCGAATTTTAAATAAAATTTTTAAATTTACTTCTTAAAATGTTAATGATATTATAAATGTATTAAAGTAACTTCTGATTTTTGTTTACAATTCAAATCGTGAAATTATGTAGCTAGAGCTTATTTCTTTAATATGTCTTGGAATTATCCCATTTTAATATACCTTTTCTAGCTTAGGAAGGTTTATCAATATTTTTATTTTTTTCAGATAACAGTGTGGCGCTTTTGAGTATTTCAAATTTTGCGCTTCCCATATTATTTTCACCGGTTCATTAGACATAATAAAAACGAAATGCAAAACAATTTTTAAGTCCTACCTATAAGTTACTAAAACGAAAAACAATTCTAATTTAAAAAAACATATTGCCAAATTTTATTAAAAATCATTCACTATAACGTTCCATTAAAAGATATTATTAATCATTTCGTACTAAGTTTTGTTATTTACGGTTCTATGAATACAAGTTTTTGAAAATTTGCCTCTGTTAGGATAAATAATAAAAACAACGCTTAAAAAGACAAATTGCTGTTTGAAGAATTCTAAATCTTTCGGAAATGTAAAATTTAACGCTAGGATTCTTTCAGTCTAAAAAAAAAAAGAAAAAAAAAGCGGATGGCATGATATGCATCTTTGTGAGAAAGAAAACCCGAAAAACAGTTATTTGAATAAATCAAAAGCAATTATTCACTCAAGCAAGAAAAATAATGTCTTTTACTCAAGAAAAGATAAAAAGATTCGTAAATCATTCGAAAAATATTTCTGGAGGTATTCCCACCCCACAAGAAAGAATACAATTTACATTAACAAATAAAAACTTAACATAAATTCTGCTAAAAAAAGAAAAAAAAAACAGACATTTCTTGTTGCCATTCTTATTCCTTAATTTATGGAGTGGAAATACTTGCGACCATTTCAGCTATGGAAGAAGTTTTGGAAACGGAAAATTTGATTTAACATTTATCTTGGGTGTAGCTTAACAAATCTTCTGTTATATATATCTGAAAGTTCGAATGCTACAATGACATTAAAAAAAAACAATGCTGATTCTCTATTTTTCCAATGAAGTATTTGTGGTATTGTATACCATATATGAATATTTGTTTATTACATAAAAATATTTTATTACATGAAGCCTTGGAAAATTAATATACATAAGTTAAATATTTGGCATTCAATATCATTAAGTTATTTTAATATGGTGTATTTTTGCTGAATTAATAATTTTTAATTAAGTATAATGGCTGTGATTTAATTACTACCTATTCAATGTAATTTAGTTTGTGTGTCAACTAAACTATTTGTTTTATATATTACTTCCCCAATATTGAGTTGAAATATTTTAAAGCATTGTTTATTATTTAAATATTTGTATATTGGAATATAAATTTTATTTAAATGGTTAATATCCATGCGGAGTAATTCTTAGTTAAATTCTTATTTAGAAAATGCAACAATATTCTTATTTTATTCCACAATCTTTTCCTTGGCATTTCCTTGTTTGTTAAGGGTTTCTTTTGAAGCTGCTTTTGTATTGTTACCATCTTAAACCAAGTATTCTTTTCTTCTGGTAACAACTAAGTATTCTCTTCTAACTATGTGCTCTTTTGTGTAAGAGAATTCTCTGATCACCTGTTTAAGATTAACTATAATTTAGCTGTCAACAGCTCCCCCAAGATTGTAAACACCTCCTGTCCATTTCTGATCTTCAGGTAATTTTAATTCTTTGTCAGTAAAAACCAAAGCTTCTAGAACATTCAGACCCAATTTTAGCATTAGTTTTACAATTTTCTTACCAAATTTGACTTAATTAAATTAAATTTTAAACACTCATTGAATGCACAGTTGTTTTCCTAAGCCAACCATTTTTGGTTTCTACACCAAAGAAGCTAACATAAAAAGAAAGGCATGATGTCATAGCGTTAATAAACATCCAATAAATTCTTGTATACACTAATTTCATTTTCTCTCTCTGATTTCTTCCCACATACTTGATGGCAACTTAAGCTGCTTTAACTCCATTGTTTTGCATATGCTAGTGTGTGTGTTTGTTTTTTTTTGTTTTCACAATGAAGTTTAAAATAAATTTTTTCTTTTATTTGTAAAAATGTAACATGGGAGAGCATTGAATTTTTTTAACTTAAGTATTTATTGTTTTTCAAACTGATATGTTCTGCCGGATCTGGAGACACTCGCTTTGTTTCTACACTATACTTTAAATTTAATTGTTCTAAAATCTAAAGCTTTATGCCGATGTTTTTCTTTTTTTATCTTTTCAGCCATTTAGTGTGTAACCTTCTTTCAATAATTCTTAATACCCTCACCATAGTATTGAAGGAAAAAAATAATTCAAGCAATTTCGCATTTTTTCAGTAAATTTGTTTTGACTTCGCGGTTTTGTATTGTTTTGATCTATTGATGTGCATCAACTAACAGGTTTGTAACTTTTTTAAGTGCAATATTTCGCAATGGTGAAGTGTTGCGCAGGAAAACATCAAGACGTATTGAAATTAGGAAAAAACAGCGTTGATATTAATTCGTAAACTATTAATTTCTGCTAAGCGTGCAGTATAAAGGTTTAGAGGATTCAATTTAAAAATCCTTACTTATAAATCTCTATTTTGTTTTCAGAAAAGCACAGATAATTTGTACATTACATTTAAACTTCTAATCGTCCCTGATGACACTGTTATCAGTAAGAGGATCTGGAATTAAATCTGGAGAACATTTGTAAGAACATCTGGAATTGGTAAAGATTCCATCAGAAATGCACCTCCGATAAAAAAAATAATCTGGAATTATTATTTTTTGAGTTGGTAAGAATTTCTTTTAAATTTCTGTTCTGATTAGGAAAACAACTTATTAGTTAGTGGTTTAAGTTTTTGTCAAGATATCTACGTCTACGAATCGTCCTCCCCAACTGAACTTAATCGAATATTTAGATTGAATCGTAGCCCATTCCTCTGGAGAAAAAGTGAGTGATGATGGATTCAATTTCGGGGTACAACTAAAAGATTTTGTGAGTGCAAAATGACTCTTTCGGTGTAGAATGAGCCCATTATGTAGGGAATACTTAATTAAACTGATAATTTTGAAAACTTTGCAACTTGAAAATGGTTAAGGATAAAAATTCATGTGACAGAGCATGCATTTCATCACCGAGTTTTCGCTCTTAGTTCAAAAGTTTTCCGATAGATGGCGCTAAAGAAAATAAATTTGTAATTCAGAGAAAAATAATTAAAAATTACATCAAAATTTTTAGAAATATTCTAATGAATAAAAAAAGAATTAAAATATTTTCGAAATGTTCACCATCAATTACAATCGTTTGTCATAATCGGAAATAAAAATTAACTCACAAAATGGAAAGAGCATTAAAAGGGACGATCTCCATATACCAAAAACTTTTCGAACTAAAAATAGAAATTCTGGGCTAACTCTGCATAGAAAATTGCTTTGTTACATAAACTTTCAGTAAATTGCTTTTTAACTATCCTCAACCCTCTTGTGATAAATATTTGTAAACTGTCAGTCAAATTTAGAACATCTTATTATTGTAATTTAATTATTTTTGTTGGTTCGATGCAGAAGAGAAAAAAAAAACTATCAGGCTTCCACCAGGACGTTTGACATGACGTTTTTATTGCATGGTTTTCAATATACAAAACTCTAAAAAGGAGGTAAGTGATTAGATATGGCTTGGAGAGTGATGTAACAAAGTTGGATAGAGACAGAGGTTGATTTCAAAACTGCGAAGTTTCAGCCAACAGAATTTTTTTGGTAGAGCCTTCTCTATGCATGCATGTAAAATTGTGTTGTATATAAATACAAAAACATAATATTTTTAAACGGAATAATGGTTTAAAGAACTTGAGACTATAAAATAATTTGTCAGCTATTTTTTATTTCATTTCTTACATCCTATGTGCCGGTGTATAAGCATGTTTTTTTTTTAAATGATTTTTCTAAAACTAAATTATGGGGATCGCCTAATTTTTATCAACTCGTCTATTTTAAAATTGTCATATTCTTATTAGTTTTTTAATGAGATATATCTTTTGAAGTATTGAAGTATGTTTCGTTAGTTTTTGAAAAATTTCTTTCAAAATTAAAAGCAAATATTGAATTATTCCATGTCGACAATTTGCCAGTTGTGATTTGGTTTTGTTTTGAATGTCCCCTACTTTAATTCTTCTTTTGATGGTCGCAATGCATTAGGAACTATTGGCAGAAAAAAAAACCAGAAAAGGTTTGAAGCCACAGAGAATTATTTCTGAAAATCAAGGCATGACATAACAGATTAAAATGATTACTAAGCTGTTTAAATGGTTACAAGTTAGAATATCGCAAAATGGGCATAAATGTATTGTTCCAAACTATCACTTGAAGGTGATATTTATTTTAAATTTATAATTTTGAATTTTAAAAGAGATATACCATTTTTTTTAAAATTCAACGTTTGGAAATTCTTATTATTGTTTTCTTAATTATAAAGGAATTGTAGGAAGGCTTGTGCGCATATAAAAGCTTTGTATCAAACGAAATTGAATGATGAAATTTAAAAATGCAACTTTAAATGTTTATAAAAAATAACATAATTACCTGCTAAATTATCAAAAAATAATTACCTACAATGTTATGTTTTGATTTTAAGAGTAATTGTTAATTATAGCAAAAAATTACGTTTGTCTCATATTATTTAAAGTACATGAAATCTATACTCTTATTTAAATATGCTATTTACTTTATAATATAAATATGCTACATATTCAAGTCACAATGTTTATTTAAAATTGAAGAGTAAGTCATTTACGAACATAATGCAATTAGCTACTTCTATTAGTTATCTCAACACAGTATGCATTATAAATAATTTAATTGATAATCTTTGCTTTAGAATAATGACATAAGAAAGATTGCATTAAAAAGAAACGTTTATTCAGCCTCATGAATTGTATGAGACCGAAATAAAAAAACAAAACACAATTACACATTTAGTGGAATCGGATTTAAAGATGCCCTAATGTAAAATATTTTGTTATTCTTTCGAAATGGTAATACATCAGCTAGTAATAGTTATAAAGTATGAATAATTTTATATGGCATTAGGAAATATTTGTCGTTTTCACCCTCGGGTATGGATCTATTAAATTTATACATTGTATAATTCTTTAGTCAAATTCATCTAAAAGTCAAATTATAACAAAGTTACGGATTTAGGATGAAATACTAAAATATGCCATCTTGCAAATCCTTAGAGAGTATTATTATAAATTATTTATTACACAATTGCAGAGAAATGCATTTTTAGGAGTTTCTCTTAATATGTATGAAATGAAATATTTGTTTTAATTTGTTTTATTATATGTAAGCCGGCTACTGCTCTTGGCGTATAGTTTACGGAAATAAAGTTAAATCAGGTTGTTTAAGTTCTGAAGTAGTTTATATAAGTTATCTAATAAATTAAGTTTGATTTAATGTAAGATTTGTTAGAGTTAAACGAGATTTATCAGAAATACTAATAAATTAAGACACTAAAATGATTAAAGATATAGATTTAATGCACCATTTTGATTCATTCACCGCCCTCTATACTTCGTTGTTGGTTTAAAAGGGAGTTGAAATCATCATGCAGACTCTCATTCAAACAAAACATTTGATTTACTTTTCGATATGATTTTTAAGGTGTACTCATATCTCAATAAGACAACATAGGTTCAATTGGTTATTAGATGTTTTCAGCTCGCACATACCACAGTATGGACACATAATTTAACCAGTTCTGGACTTTATTGGGGATCAGAATACCTTTGCCTTTGAGATAACCGTGGGAAGTCTAAGTTGTTTTCTTTCTGTTGAAACTCAACTGTGAATAATATTCCCCTAAAAAGCCTTCCACAAAAATTAGTTTGATTTAGGTTTTATCTTTTCTTACGTGTTGGTTTCAAAATTATGAAATTAACGGAGTTGAACATTGGTAACCAGAACTACAAGAAACACAAGTATGAGAACGATATAGCATTGCTTTAAATGTAAGTTTTAGGTTCGATGATGGTTGAAGATTGGTATGCGCAAAAAGGACTTTTCTGTTAGCAAAGCGCAGCTCGTGTTGAAGATAATTACATCATAGCAATGAAATATGAGTAAATCAGGCATCCTACGAAGACAACGTATGAAAGTCATATTTGTCAGCTCTCTGTTTAACATAAAACCACAATTATTGTAATTAATCAATGGTATTCAACTTATACGCCATAAATGGACGCCTTTTATGGTTCTTGCAATAGCTTGAGTCAGATGAGGTTCTTGTAATGCTAAGAGCCACTTAAGGGTTTTGTAATTCTAAGAGACACTTAAGATTTTTGTAATGCCAGGAGCCGGGCAATGTTAACGCAATGCGTGGAGCCAATTAAGGTTTTTGCAAAATCATACGTAGTCCAAGAAAGTACAAAATATCGGTTAGAAGTTAACTTTGCTTATCCACAATGACGAAAATGTAGGTAGCCTATTGCTCAAGTTGAAAAATATGCTGTACGCTACGCAATCTGACGTTGCAAAGCAGTTGCGTATATTAAAGGTGAAGATTACGGTAGAACCAGAAAAAAAACACGTTGTTTTAATCGGTAGAATTTTAAGAACGCATCATTAAAAAGATGAAAAACTAAATTTTAAACTAATCATAATGACTTTAATTTAAATTTAAAATATCTTTACATTTCAGTATTATTTGTAATACTCACTGCAAGGTGATAGTAGGGATCCGTAGACAGAAAAATGTTGTTTTAGGATAAAATGCAAAAAATATTAAAAAATAATAATTTGTCTAACATTATATATAATACTTTATTTTAGTTTTCTCACTTCATCAATGCTTGTTTTCTCTTATTTTTTACTAAAATAAAGTTCATTTATATCATTCAACACAAAAAAGACAATCGAATAAGAATAAAACATTAAAATTTTCAAAAATTCAAAAAATAATGTTAAACTTTAGCAAGCTAAAGTACATTTGAGCCACCATAAAAATGGCACATTGTTATTTTTATTCTTCTAAAAAGTGAAATTATGTTTTTCAAGAATCTAAATGTTCATACTTCTGAAGAAGCGAAGTACTGACTTAAGTTGATAAAAATAATTCCATTTCCAATATGCACATCAGTCAAAATTTCTGAGCGAACTTTTTTTAATTACTCTTAGAATCTTAATATCTAATAACATACGTAAATGATGGAAGATTGGTTTTCCTCATCAACTGGAGAGAAAAGTTTTTCTTCTAATCAAGCAGTACGAACGAATGCTAAGAAAAGCATTGTTCAATTTATATTTTCTGCACCCTGTCCGGAAAAATAATTAAGGTAAATAACAAGACACAAAAGACCATTAAAAATAAGAAAAAGCAATTTCGCTTCCGAATTGGAATTCTGAAATTGATTGTGAATTCCCCCCAAAAAGAAAGAAAATAGTCTATCTAAGAATTAAATTTTTTTTGTTTGCAAATAAGAATTTTAGCTTCAATTTAGAGATTAGAGTTAGTTGCCGCCTATTAAAATATAATGTGACCTTTTATTGTGTATTAATTTATATTAGAAATATATACTTATATTGTATAAATTTGAATCGGCAATTGACATGTTTTTCATAAGTAATTTTGCTGATCTATGCTAATAGTGCACTCTCAGAAACAAAAAATCGGTTTAATGTTAATAAAAAAATTTACCTTAGCACTTGGATTTCCAAGTGGGGTCATTCATTGACCCCGATGAAAGTTTTCGGAGAATATTTAATTAAATTTTTTTTTATTTTTTCAATATTTTTTTCAGCACTATTTTAGTAATATTTCTGAAGCTGTAAACTTCTTCAAGGATAATAATTAGTTAGAAAATTACATTTTAATGCAGCATAATTAAACGACCCCACCCTGGTCATTAATATTGCAAAGCAGTATTTTCAAGAATTTTTAATTAACTATTTACTGGCATGGGAATGACGATAGTTGGCGCCAGAAAGTTGGCACACAATAGTTGGAGTCAAAAATCTTCCCAAATCTAAGATGTGTGCATTACTAAACTAATTGGAAAATAATTTTTCTAACGACCATTTAGAACAAAGTAAGCGAAATTTTTTTAACGATTTTTAGGATTGGGGCTAAAATAACATTACTTTTTGTAATCGATGTCCAAATTTAACCCTTTGACCTAGATGAGATACCGGCGTCTCTTTCGTATATTTTTTTTTCTGACGCTCCAATTACAAATAAAAATATATTTGGTACTTTTTAATTATAAAAAAAACAGTTGAATAGTTACTAGAAAAAAATCTGACAAGCTTTTAGAATTATATCTTAACATAAGATCCAAAAAATGAAATTTTTTTTCAGTCATATTAAAAAATTTATCAATAATTGATTTTGCTAATTAAATAAATTTCAATGATAAATAACTGTTTTTTAGGTCTAAATATTTGTAAATAAGGACAAATTTGAAAAATTATTGTTTGGAAGTGAACGGTGCATGGAAAATTTGACCTTCCACGCAGAAAAAGACACCGGTATCTTACGACATGCTTCATAACGATAAATTATTAAAATATTAATAATAACATTTTCATTTATTTACAACTAAATTAATATAAAATAATGAAAAAGTATGAAAAATATGTTTAATATAAATTCTGTGTGAAAAGGTTAAAGGACGAAAGTACAAACGGTGCTGGAGACACAGACAAATACTTCATTTTATTATAGATTAAATTATTTTAAAATCTAAGTTTCAAATTTATTTAATAGGATAAACAACTACATGAGTTTTTAAAATGATGAAGTGATCTCAGGTGGTTTTTTGTGCTTTATCAAATTGACCTCTGGTCATAGGTCATAAGGTTTATAGTAATAGAATCTTGTTTTTGTTCGAGTTTAACCATAGTATTGTGTAATACAATAATGTAGTTCAATGTAGCGTCACTTTAAAATTGCATTAAAGTATGGTTCATAAGGTTCATTTTTAATTGTGCATTAATATTTTTAAGATTTGAAACGAAACATTTATTTTGAAATAAAATTCAAAACTCGAGGTTTCCAATCTTTGGTAAAATTTGGATTAAATTTACAAATTTGAAACTTTTTATTTAAAAGTTCATGCATAAATCTAGTGTAATTTCTTTTTGAATTGATATTACTCAGAACCATTTAGTAATTCTAGAGGAAAATACCTGTGTTAGGATATTTATGACCATCGAGGTTTGAGGTGCGTCGTATTATTCCGACATATTTATTCATTTAATTACCATTCACATAAAAATTTATATTTTTAAGGCTCTTCTGCATTAAATTTGAATCAAACATTGTCTATTTTCTTACGCACTTTATTTTTAAACTTATTTAATCGAGTTTCTCTAGCGTTCATCTGTCACCTGTTATGTCTTAAGCTTTCTATTTTTAGCAAGCAATTCTACTTAAAAATTTGTAAATTAATCGCCAATTCGAATTGCTGATTCGCAGCATTACATGACCATTTTCCAGCATTAGAACATGCCAATTTTCTTTGTTCATTTCAAGTAATTTGCAAACATTTTTCTTCCAGCTTCAAAATCCTTATTTTCTACTATGTTACATTTTCACATATACATCTCTCCGTTTTTGCCACCATACAAAAAAAAAAAAAAAAAAAAAAAAAAAAAAAAATTAAATAAATGAAAAAAAAAAATAAATCTATCGGAAGTCCGATTTGTTATATTTTTATAAATTTGAACTAAAATTAAAATGAGATACTATTTCTCAATTCTATTGTAATTATTGCGCGATCACGGCTTCTTTATGACATCACGAAGCTAATGCAAAAATCCCATCACGAATCTTGTCTAACTGCAGGTAACTACGACAATCCCTTCAAAAAATTTACTCATAATTTTAAGTATATCCCAAGTGGCAGACTCGCTGTGACACGGCGACATTGTCACAGAACGTGACAGAGTTTCTGCAGAGAGATTTTTCCTTTGGTTTTTAACCTTGTTATTCTTTTCTGCATAAATTTTCGGAAGATTTTTTTTGGAGATATATTCAAAATGCGCATCGGAGGAAAAAGAAATTCTCGTGTCTTTCTATTCTCATTTAAGAATAATGAAAAATTAAAGAATAATAAAGTAAAAATACAGTTTTATTTCTGTTAAAAAATTTTTAAAGATTTTTTTCCACCAGAATTATATTGAAAAGATGTGTCTTCCTCGTTTATTGGTGGGGGAAATAAACACTTGTGATTGTTCTATTCTCATTTGAGAATAATGAAGTAAAAAAAGTTGGTTTTCATTTTTGTTTTTATTAAAAGTATCTTGCAGAGAGAAAATTATGCTAGAGAGGTTAATCGTAGAAAGCCAGATAAAATTCTGCCACGGGGAATATTTCCAGAAAGGAATTTTTGATTGAATTTTTGTATGAAATATATATTTAAGAACGTGTGAGATTTAAATTTCACTACATTTGTGATCTAAAATGTTGTCAAAGACAAAAAAATGACAGAAGTGTCAGCTGATAGTTTAGAGTTGATATAAATGGTATATTACACGATATTATAACACGTTTTTATTGTGGAGCAATATCTTGAGAATTGTTTTGTTATTTTCTAACGTAATTTTGAATTTTGTTGATAATAATAGACTGATCAGATTATGCAAACGCCGTTATATAGAGCGCAAAAAAGAGGAACATGCGAGATAATTTTTTATCTGATAATCTTAGTTTCACGTTTTCGAGTTCAATCCTAATGATTCCCAAGCCTAACCTTATATATGCTAATTCAGTTGTGCAAATGATATTTTAAGTTGCTGAACCAGACACAAAAACGAACACTTTCTCTGATTAAACTAAAATTTTTTTTAAACGGATTTAGATTTTTGATCCTCAATATATATGGGAGAGGGTAGCCGCTATCTTGAAAATATGGACCCAACAACCATTTTTATATTTAAGGACGTCACAAAAGGCAAAATTTGAACAGAACCGGTCGATAGTTTCTAAGTTTTCTAATTTTAAAAGTTTGTTCATTTAAAATTTGATTTCTCGATAACTATTTGACAGATTTCGTTCAAATTTCGTATTTTGCCATACAAAATTGCATTCTTTCAAATGATGTGAAAAGTTTTATACTTTACAGTTCAAATTTTTTTTTTTGGCTACTATTAAATAAAAGAATAAAAAATAAAAAATATTTACTAAAACTTACTTTTGGTATGGAACTATCTTTGGATAAATGGATTTTATAATTATGTGGAAAATGTATTCAATTCTCTTAAAAATTTCTCGAGATATAACGGAACAAGCAGAAAGTAAAATTGACATTAAAGAGTCTTAACTTTTGTTCGCTCTGTAGACCAAACTATCGGAACCATATTTCCCAGAGTGCGGCTACCACCTATATTTTAGGGGTCAAACATCCAAATCCGTCGAATAAAAGGTATGCTTATTCAGAAAAAGTACGTTTTTAGTCAGATTTTATAACTTAAAGTTTCGTTTGCTCTATATAATTAGCGTATTTGAAATTTTCCCCACGAACCATTTAGAATGAATCCTAAAACATAAAGCTCCGATAATTAGATCATAAGTTATTCAGGTTGGTCCGTTTGTTCCCTTATATATACTTTGAAAAGATGTTAAAATTTATACGTTTTACAATATTAATGAAAATAAAAATTAATTATTACAAAATGTTTTTTACCCGTAATTATCTTTTGACGATACATGGATACTATATACTACTATATCTACAAAGTATATAGTATACTATATGTGGTAAATTTTAGTTATTGTTCTACAGGGTTGATGAAAGTTCCCTGTATAGACATTAGTCAGCAAAATGTTTAAGATTCAAGTCATTGTACATAGTTTTATATAATAAGCTTGTATTACGAACAAAACAACTTGAACAGTTTATTAGATGGATATTCAAAAATTCTTTATTCTCTTATTAACTTTTAATTAACCTTTGTAAGTAAAAAAAGTGAAAAGCAATTGAAATTGTTTAAATGCATTACATTATATCAAACTTTTTAGTTTATCGTAAACCTAGGAGAAAGCCTAACTTCAACAGGCATGTAAACAATGTATGATGCAGAAAAACACTAATGTAATTATTGGAAAAATTAACTTACAGAAATTGAATTTATAATAGCGAGTTGGAAATGGCGGATTAATTATAGTTGTTTTCTTAATTCTTTCTTGACTGAAATCCTATTAATATAATCTCATTAGGATTACATGTAATGCAATTAACATTTTTTTCTTCATTTCATTATTTTCTTTACATACACTGAAGCATATTGATCATTAATGAACAGATTTTTCACTTACCGTAGAATAGTTCACAAAAAAAGTTATTAATTACAAAATGACCTGAACATATGTTATTTAATGTAGAGATTTATTCCTTAAGCCTATCTAGAGATAATGCGTTCAAGATTTAATGGTAATATACTAATTTTTTAGATGAAAGTAATAACCATTGCGGAAAAATATTCCAAAGTTATGCCTAAATTTACACTACAAAAATGAGTTTATCTTTTACCGAAAAACTCCTCATGTAAAGTAAATTTATTTTTGACGCTAAAAGGACCAATCAAAATTTAAGGTATTTTCTAATCTCCACCTTTAGTATTCAACTTCATAACACATCTTAAACATCTCTATATAACATAAAAACATAATGGTCTAGCACAATTTACTAATGTTGCAGATGTATTTTTATTGGCCAGAAAATCACATGATGGGATCAAGTTTTTCAACAATGATTTCCATATCGTTTTGGTTGTCATTATAAACTTAATGAAAATCGTAAGGGTATTGTTTTCCTATAAATGTTTTCGTATCCCAAATTTAAAGGTATTTAGCATTGCTATTATAACGAGAATTGATTTTTTAAAATTAAAACTTAATTCTACCCTACATTTCTAGATAAAGTAGTTTAAATCGATGTCGAATCTTACGAACCGTTTTACAATAATTTTTTTTTGGCAATTTACATTAATATATACTATTATAAATTATAGTCAAAAAGATTCGTTAAATGGTTTAGAACTAAACGATCAGCTTCCCGCATAATGTGAAGTATGAAAAAACTGTATTTACAGTATCCGTTTGTTAGGAAAGCGAAAATATTAATAAACAGTAATGATGCCACGAAATTTTTTACAGCGCAATGTAACTTTAATTTTAAATATTATTTTAAAAAAATGATTACTTAGAAAAATTACTTATGTTCATTAATAGATCTTTACAGATTAAGAAGAATATTGGGGCACAGGCGTAAGCAAACAGAATTCTTTTCAGTAGATATAATTTACGTGAATAATACAACAATTATTGCGAATCAATCATCGGGGTTTGTGAGCGGAAGTAAACTTGGCTTTTTTTAAAAAAAAAATTTTTCTAATTTTTTTTTAAGCATCCAAATAGAATCTCGGTGCTGCCATCTAGTGTGGCAAAAACTAGACGTCCAAATTAACATGGCCAATGGTCACCCATTGTGGTGGTCCTGAAAGAGTGGATACCACTTCTGGAGAACCGCACTAGGTCTGCTCATCGGGAAGACTGATTGTGCAGCTCATTGAAAAAAAAAAAAAAAAAATCTTTGCTTTATGGAGTAATATATATATATATATATATATATATATATATATATATATATATATATATATATATATATATATATATATATATATATATATATATATATATATATATATATATATATATATATATATATATATATATATATATATATATATATATATATATATATTTTTTTTTTTTTATTTATTTTTTTTTTTTTCGGAGGGGGGATGCAAATGAATACTTGAGTCAGGAGGAAACAAAACCGCTACCGATATTTTCGGATCCTTTTGTGTGGATCATTAGTAGGGAATCCTCAAAATCACTCGGGATGCAAAGCATCAAAACCAGATTGATTTTTTTATGAAATATGGTGGTGACTTTTAACACCTTTTTTCTGGCATTCAAACAAATTGTAATGTTTTGAGTCCCATCTACTTTAACAGCGGGTAGTTAGAAAAATTGCTTTTTACTTGAAGCTAAATAGATCAATTTTCACTAATAAAGATATAGTTTTTAATCTTTAATCTGCCTCATAATTATATTATTCATGGTTTTGATAAGTTCTTATATTTTTTGTATAATTTTATGAGTATGGAAATCTAAAGTAGACAACTGAAGATCAGGGGGGAAGAATGCAAAATAGCGATTGGATCACCATCAAGTGTTGTACACAGTTTGTGTACAACACTTCGAACAAGTGTTTACAAATTAGTAACGTGTAAAATTGGCTCTGCTCGAGAGTTATTGCACAGTGATGATTGGCCTTGTTGAGGAAAAATATTTACTGTCAGAGCTGACAATTCGTTTTTTTTTTTTTTACTCAGAATCAGCTTTTATGGATTTCCGGATTTCCCTCACCCTTGATCTTCAACTGCTCCAACAAAGATGTTCTTCATATTTTTTTTTTTTTTTTTTTTTTTTTGTAAATTTGAAATTGCTTCTTATTTAACAAGCATATTGTTTCCTTTAACAAAATTAAATTCTTTTAAATAAAGGGAACTGCTTCAACAAAAATTCAAATAATATTTATTCTCAAGTAAATCAATTTAATAATCAGCTACAGGGAAATTATAAAATGATTCAGTCACTTAGACTATCTTAAGCTTTATTTTTTTTTACTTAAAATCACGTTGTTTTTTTTAAAACTTTTGAAAATTCGAGCAAATGTTTTTTGCTATACAACCGTTTAAAAAATTATTTGAAAAGCATTCAAGAGAGTGATTTTAATTAAGCAACCGATTTTTGTTTCCCATTATGTATACAGTACTCCATTGTGTATCCTTTTTGAAATTTTCCATTATGCATCCTTTTTTAAAATCTCTATTATGTGCCCGACTTTAGTTCACTTGCAAGTATTCTGTTTTAACTCTTTATTTTCAAGTGGTCAATAAATGAGACTTTATTGATACAAAAATAACTTTACGTACTCCAGTGCAATAAGGAAACAAATGAAACTAAAGTTATAAAACATTTTAGTTTTTCCAAGCTATAAAAGTTGTTAATAGCTCATAATATATTTAGTTCTCTCATATTTACATATTAACCAATATTGTACATTTCAAAGCTTTCCAAGAATTGCCAAGCTTTTCAATTAAGTATTTTTTAATCTACTAATTATTTTTTAATTAATGATTACAGAAACTTTGAATTTCTGAAAAAAAAATTCATTCTGCTGTAATAATATTTGCTATAAATTTAATAAGAAGTAAAACAAGATAAGATATAAACAAATACATTCTTGATAAATCAATATTCAGATATTTAAGAAAATAGTAATGTGTGAATAATGAAGTCAACGTTAAACACTGCGCCGACTATTAAAATGATTCATATGAAATAATTGCAGGAGCTTAGTTTCCCTTTTAAATTTATGCTAAAATGTAACTTATCTCTCCAAACAAATACTCAAATGCATTTTAAACAATAAATCTTTAAAATGTAACAGTTTTATCATATTGATTTATCAGTTCCGATTTATTTGTCTTTTAATCATTAGTAATATATTTATCTTTTGCTTGAGTCCGTTAATATGATTTGCAATCTTTATCGTGTTTCAAAGCAGGTCATCATTTGAAAGACTATAAATTTAAGTAATGTCTGCCTGTGTATCTTTTAGTAACTGAGAGCTACTATTGTTTTCTTAATGCATTATTTGAGCTTGTATTATTTATTTTAGATGCTATTTTTGCATATTCAATGTCAAATCCTCGAAATGCTCACAGATTATTTTTAATTTATTTGTTTGAAAATACGAAATAAACTTATTATGAAAAATAACTTTTTTCTTTTCTAGATAATTCAAGTGTTATGAATATGTTTACGAATTACTCAGAATATTTTTTTAATAGATATAATAAACCTATAAAATTTCTTTTCATATATTTTTATAAATACATCAGGTTTTATATATACATACGTTCATTAATTATTTATAAAAAATACATTTGAAAATGAAAAATAAACTTATCACGAGAAAATTTTTTTTTCTCCTTTATTTCTAGATAAATCAAATATTATCCCAACGCTCACTAATAATTCATAATAAATACATTTTAATTAAAAAATAAACTTATTTTGGAAAACCATTTTTTCTGATTTTTCTTTTCTAGATAAATTACGTGTTTTCAATACGATTATTAATTATTTATAAGAAATTTATTTAAAAAAAAAACTTTTCCTTTAATGCAATTTTTTTTTTAATTTTCAGATAAATCCGGTATTATCAATTCTTTCATATATTATATATAATAGATTTATTTGAACAGAAAAAAAATATAAAACAATTGTTTTTGCATTTTTTACTCTTCTAGATAAATAAACTGTTATCAATACATTCACTGATTAATTGACAATAAACAACTACCATTCAGAAGTAAATATCTATTTTTTCATTTGAAAATTGATTTGATAAAACTACAACTAATTTACAATATAATCAGCAGACTTCTATATGATGCTTAATTAAAATCGTATAAAATATATACATATAAATGTTCCTTTTCTTAAGTTATTCCTGATGAAAATTACATAAAAGTTGTTTTAGCATAACAAATGAATTCAACAAATGTTCCAAACTCATTCCACACTTTTAATAAAAGTTCTATTTCACAAAAGTAGTAATTAAAATATAATTAATTACTCTCTCAGATCGTGATACATACTCGGAGTAATTTATTTGTGGAAACCTCTAGCTACGATATCCTGATTTACTTGTTTGAGCGTAATTAAGGGGACTGCAATTCTTTAGAAGTATTAAAGTTCTTTAAAGAAAGTTTCGCTAATTTCGCCTTAGTAATTTAACCTTTTGAAGTAGAATTAAGGGCTTATAATCCCTTACTCACTTTAATACAACTCTAGCTGACTATTTTATTTAAATTAGAATTATCGAACGAGAGAATGGTTACGTTTCTGCAGAAACAATGAATTCGACATACTTCGAACGCGAAAGAATTATGGAAAGTTCAGACGATTTTAAAATTTTAAATGTCTTCCCAAAAGAGTCGCTGTAAAAGCTAAAGATAGTGGATAGTTGTAACTTGTGTTGTTATGAATGCTTGCTAAATATTTTATCGCCAATGTATGGCTGGTATTTTTAACCAATTTTTAAAGCCAAAAGCTGATGTTAATTACTTTGTTTTATACAATAAAAAGCCTCGTTCCCCCCTAAAGAACGGGTATGAATGAAAAAGAGCAGCCTAAAAGATTTAGATAGAATTAAAATTGAAAATATTTTAGAATTTTTAACGCCAAGGTTTTATTATGATGCAAACTTTTCTAGATTTATTTTTGGTTGATAAACAGAAACTGATCTCTTAAACTTTTTCTGAAACGTGCATGGTACTTTTTTGTTAAGTTTGGTAGACCCAAGTTCGTAAGAGTTACGTTAATATATGTATTCTAACTTAAGGGCCGTCAATAAATGATGTCGTCTCCTTCTTCTCCTTTCTCACTAACTGTCATACTTAATCTTTCTACCTTTTCCCCTTGTCATAGGTTATTAGCAGTTCAGAAATAAAAAATATATTATAGATCACAGTTAAAGTTAATTTTTAAAAATTTAATTCCGTGCTTTAATGACAGTTAAAATGTGAATTTTGATGAAAAATGTGAAACAATATAAAAACTATTAATGTAAAAAATATTTATTTAATTTGCTGATTTTAAATACTTTAATATTAACTAAAGCGTGTAATGTCACACTTTTTGATACCCCCTCCCCCCTCAGTCACAATATTAAAAACCCTTTCTTCTCTTTCAATCTCGACATCATTTATGCCATTTAGATTTAGTTTGTCTTGCTTTATTATTATTTCTTTTGAAAAAAACCTTTTCCCCCCTAAGATATACTACCTGCTAAATTTTGATTATAGTAATAAAATTGTATTGAAAATAAAAAAAACATAAAAAAAAAAGAAAAATTAAAGAATTAACCACGGTTTAATTTTGATATATATTTGTCGGCTGAAATTTTGGGAAACATCTTTTTCATCGTCTTAAAAATTGATAATCACCAATTAGAGATATGTAATTCACAAGAAATCTTACGTTTTTCTAGTTCATTAGTCATTAGCAAGTAAAAAAAAGGAAAAATCGAATATGATGTTGTTTTAATCCTGGAAGAACTATTTTTTGTTGCAAATTCATCTCTCCTTAATATCATTTGTGATTAATGAATATAGAAAAAAATTGAACTGTTTATACACTTTGATACCTATTTTTTAGTTGTACTTAAAATTTAAGAAAAAAAAATGTAATTTTTTTTTGTTCAAAGAAGGCCAAACATCCCATGTTTTCCCAACTTTTAAAAGCAATCGTTGAATGATTTTTGTAGTATATAATAATTATATTTCTTTACTTTCATTTTGCAGAAAATTTTATAAATAGAAATATTAAATTTACAATGTGTAAATTCTCCTCTTTTACTCGATGTAAAGAAACAAAAACGTAAAAATTATTAAAAGAAAAAGTATATTAAAAAAAAAAAAAAAAAAAAAAAAAAAATCCTACGAAGCTTTTAACTTCTTAATCGCGTTCTACAACAGCAAGAGATTTAGGACTTCTCGTATCTTACGTTTAGAGAGCATTAACGACACATTTGCAATAAACTTTAAAATTTATGGGAGGAAACTTTATGAAGTAAAACTTCTGTATACATCTCCATTTATTTGAAATTTAATAGAAAAGGATAAATATTGCTCTTACTAGCCATTGTTTAAAATGGCTGAAAAGCAAAAGAAAGAAATTTAGCTGGAACTTTATTGCGTTAGTGTTAGCTTCGGTAATCCACACTGATTTATACTCTGTTTATCTCTCGTAATTAATTATTATTATTTTTTTTTGCTTTGAAAGTTAAAACTGCTTCACTGCTACTAGTTTAAAAAAAGTAATTTACGTCGTTTTTTTCACTATAATTACCTGTAAAATCTAGGTGTTAATCCAGATAAGTCTATGCAGGGTGTTTTACCTTATGTATATTCTTTTTAATAGTGGCACATTTGCACAGCTTACAGTAATAAGATTGTGGAACAAATTTTCTGTTGCATTTATACATTGCATTATGTTCTTGCATTATGATCTTGTTTCATTCGGGTGTGATTTTGCCTTATACGGGTTTCTCAAGCGGCGTATGACGATTATTCTGGCCATGGGTTCCTACACAGTTTCAATCCTGACGCCCTAGAAGTTTGTCGCATTATTTATGAGTCTCTCTCTATTTATTTACGTTCTATATAATGTTTTTAAACTTGCACTTTTCAAAAAAAAAGACTACAAATGATATTTTAAAATAAAACTGTAAGTTATTTAATTTTAAAATAAAACTGTAAGTTATTTAATTTTAAAATAAAACTGTAGCTTGGAGAGATAAACTAATTGCAGATTTGAAATCAACTATACGAAAATATCAAAAATCTGTTAAAAAAAATCATATAGCAGAAAAAAATATGTTTCCAGTGTAATTCACAGCTTTAAATATGGAAATTATTGGATTCTTTTTTTTGTCTTAAATCAGATTTTATGAACTATGGTACAGCTTACAACACTGATTCACTACTATAAATGTGGCAAAAATAAGAGTTCCGTTTTAAGAAACTCAATTTGATGCCAGATAACAGTTTTTATTTTTATTTTGTGGTAGATTTTAAAAAATGAACTCAAAGATAAAATTTAGCATTTAAGAAAGCTCTATACCAAAAAATTTTTATATTAAAAAAACATACATAAAAATATATATATGAAATATATATATGAAATATATATGTATAAGAAAAACAGCTTTTTCAATCGTGGTAAATCTAAAAAATTGCAACTATGAATTTGGTCTTTCAGTTGCTAGTTCTGTGGAATTTTCTCACATATTATAACTCTAATCCGCAACTATTAATTTAGATGTTCAAGAGAAAAGTTATTTAAAAAAACAGTTCTTTCATTTTTTATAAAAAAAGAATATTCACAAGATAAGGAAAACCAATTTTATATATCTGGTCAAATACTGTTACTTATATAGTTAAACCTTTCTAGAATTTATCTTTGTCGATGAATTTTAGAGAGAATTTTAAAATACTGAATCTATAATAGTGGTACCTCACTTGATAGAAGTTTGAAAATCTACATTCATAAACTGAAATATTTGGTTTGCAACTTATATTGATGAATGTTGCACGGAATCTGAGATTTCCTTCAAAATCCGTGTTTATGAAGCATCAAAAGTAATGGGTCATCTGCTAAGCAATGAAGCTTTCATGACAGAATTCGGGCATATATAAGTTTAAAATATTGCCTTCAAACTTTCATATATTTCACCCGATTTGAAACTATGGATGACAAAATCTGGAAGCAGTACTTTTAAAGGAAACTAGAAAATCATTTCATGTATTTTAATGAATGGATTTCCACCAGAATAATTTTATGTGAAATGTAACTTGAAATCAGTTTTATCTATATTTCTAAATCTTCCACTACTTTTAAACTACATTCGGACATTAAAAATTTTGAATCAACATACGCACATAGAAAAAAGATTATGTTAAAATTACCGTACTAAATGATAGTTATATTTCTGGTAAAAAACCCTAATTCTGGTTAATAAAACCAATGTATATGGCGTTTAAACCATTGTTTAGTCCCACCTTATGCATCCACTCAAGTTCAAATACATTTTTTAAAACTTGCAGTGGATGACACTTTATGTTAATACAGTTTTTCAAATATTAATTCATTAGTTTTAGTTTTATATGGGGAACATATATAAAAGGGAAAAGGAAAAATCGCAAGGAAATTCACTTTCTATTTTGCCACTTAATATTTTGATTCTATCATATGTATATACATATTAATATTAATTATAATTATTTAATGAAAAGTAACTAAATTAAAATTTTTCTTTGTTAATGTAAGTAAAAATTGACTTTAATTTTATTTTTATATTACTTGTTTTTTTTATGTATTTCTTGTTTATCATGACTTCCGTTTTCAAACAATTTATTAAAAATCAAGAAAATAAATTCTAGTTATGTTCATCCAAAGAGAAATAGCAGATTCTTTTTTTTTTCTATTTTTAATTTTTTTTAAAGTATGAATATCGAGGAAAACTAAGATATTTTTAGATCTTACATATTTTTGCGAGGGCAATATTTTATTCCTTAGAAAACCGTATTTTTGGTTTTTAGATATATTTTCCAAGAAGAAAGCATCAAATGATTTATTTTATTAGATAGATAATTTTCTGCTTCTCGCTAAAGTTTTTTCAAAGGGGTTACTAGGAATCTATATTTTGCAGTCTATTGAGCTCAAAATATTTCCTTTTGAATTTGAATAAACAAACAATTCAAAGAAATGATAAAAAAAAACTTTTTTTTTTATCAATATTAAAACTCTAACTATTGAAGTAGAAGTTCTTGAAGAACTCGAAAAGTTTATGATAAGAAAATATTTTCTACTGAATAAAAATGGCAGCTGTTAGCCTCAATGAGCGAATTTCGGACAGCTTTTCAATAAAGCAGATACGGAGAAATGTATCCTTAAATGCATAAAAGAAAGAAAATAAAACGATGCAAAGTTTTCGCCAAGAAAAAGAGCAATTCTACCGAAATATTTTTAGTTTTCTGCAAAGACTCATTTAGAAAGTGTTTCTTCGGGTCTCTTGAAAATTTTATTTTAAAGTATATTTCCTTTATTGTAATAAATTAAGGAAACAAAACGGAATTTTTTATTCCATTTATAGATTATTCCAAAACTTCTAAGAAAACGTACAATTATTCAATGGGATATATGGAATAAGAGTGTGTTTAATTTTATTTTAGTTTCATTTAATTCATGAAGGGAGAAAGTTTTAAGGGTAACCTTTAAACTAAATGGAAAAAAGATTCAAAATTCATGAGAGAATTAAAATTATGATCCAACTATGGACGAACAAGTGCTGCACTTAAAAAAAGGGATAGCCAAAACTACCAGATTATGGTAAAATTTACCGTGTTCCTGGCTCTATGAGAACACCAAAGAGCTTGGTAAATTTTATCAAAGTGTAAAAAATAGTACAAATTTGTAAAAAATTCCGGATTAAATTACAGTAAAAAGTACCGGCAGCCTGGGTAGGCCATCAGAAAAATTGGCTTTACCTTAATATCTATTTTCACAGTAAAATTTTATAATATATATTTTAGAGCAATAATTATTTTACTACATTAAACTGCAATGATTCAGAGATTTTGCGATAAATATTACTGTAAAAATTACGGTATACCAAATATTTTGTTCCATAAAATTTTACGGTAAAAATGGATATTACAGAAAAAATGGATATTACAGTAAAAAGTACAGGCATCTTGGGTGTTGGTAAATTTACCGTAATTTGATCCAGAATTATTTACAGTTTATGCAAATAAATATTGTAATTTAGGATAGAATTTTTTTAGTAAGTATAATTTTACATAGTTTTTCTGTTACAATTACCGGAATAATTAAGAGTATTACTGATCCATACTGTGCAGTTTTTTTAAAACTATTTTAAATGTTTTAAAATCTGAGACCATAATCTTTGTAGACTTATAATTTTAAAACCAACTTTCGTTTTTAGCTTTTATCCTCTCATTTTGATGGGGTATAATCATTTAAACGGCATCATGATTGATTTTATTTATTTACACACTGTTAGAAATTTCTCGGAAATAATGGTAAATCAACAATTTATTTCATTGTTATTTTACCATATTCAAACAAAATAGTCAAATAATCATAAATGAGATGCTATTCAAGCTGCTAATTGTCAGAAAAACCGTTTATTAACTTCTTTCACCTAGTACGGTGAAGAAACCAGAATTATTATCGCACCAACTCGACCCGCCTAATAAAGCCACTTAGCTCCTCCCAGATTTACACTCATTATAGCCGAGAGGGCTAGTCTGTCAATATCATGACCGACAGAACAAGGGTTCGAGTCCCAGCGTTGGTGTCCCAATATTTCATCCAAAATTTATTGACGACTCTTCATGAAACTGGTTTTAATATTTTGTTTTGCTAGATACCAAGCCATGTTGGTATCGCAGGAAACGACCTTACTGAAACCTGAATTAGATCTTTGGCGTGTGTTGCGAAGGCGAAGGACATACGTCAAACTGACTCGCTTACGCATTGGTCATACCCGTCTCACCCACCTTCATTTACTGTTCGGAGATCCACCTCCTCAATGCAATACTTGCAAGGTTTTACTTTTAATTCATCATATTTTAATTGTTTGCCCTTGTTTTAATCAACATCGTATCACCCATTTTGGTAGTTCCACTTTATCTATAAAAGACTTGTTATATGAAACTCATGATCCTAATATATTTGCATTTTTACGTGCTATTGGTATTTAAATTGTATATAACTGTTTTATTGTAGATACAATTTAGTTTTTACCTATGCTGTTTTACTAGTAATCGCAATGTTATCGTATATTTATGTATTTTATGAACACAAATGCAAAGGATGCACTTTCTTCACTTTCAAAACCGTGTGTTTGGCGTAGCATGTCCTTTTTGGACCTAGTACCATTAAACCATACTTCCAATTCAATTCGCATCCCAATATTTCCTCCATTCCTTTCAACACATGAAGAGTTTCCAGTGTCCTGTATCCTCCAATTTGTGACCCTGGGCTGTTTACGATGTTCTCCTTAATGCACAGATGGCAGCATCATAGAGCTGCTAAACTGTCTCCAGCGACCAATTAAATTTCTTATTTTTACAGTTTTGAAACCATGCTAGTTGTAAATAGTAAAAATTCCGTTTAGTTTTGTATTCATGGTCTTTTTAACTATACTAGTTGTAAATGGTTTCCAAAACCGTAAAGGTAAAAAATGTTCTTTACCGTAAACTTTACTGTTAACTGGGTGGATAGACTGCTGCCGGTTATTTTACCAGATTTTTAGAATGAAATTTATATCAGAGTAAGAGACATATTACTTAACATATTCCCATTCGAAAGTGTAATACGATCTTTATACCATTGATTTAGATGGATAAAATTTCTTTTTCTGGAAAGGAAAAATATTTTTATTAATTTTTATTGCAGCTAATTATAAAAAATGATTTTCCTAAATTTTTTATAAAAAGAAATAAAAAATTTTTAATTATAAAAATATTTAACTTTATTTTAATTACTTACATTACTCTAAAGTGTTGAAAAATAAAGTGCATAGCTAAAATATTTTATCAAAAAAAAAAAAAAAAAAAAAACTTTTAACGAGTAATAGATTACATTCATTTTCGAGCTTAATTATAGTTATAATCTGATGATAATGCAATCGTTCCAATTTTAATTAACTTAATTACAATGAATCTAGAAAATCCTTATTCTAAGAGAGATAAATATACCTTTTCAAATTAAATTGCTTTATCTCTGCAGAAGTTGTCTTTTAATTGAAACTCTGCTTTGAATAGTACGTATTATGAATTAAATAGTACGGATAATGAAGAATTTTCTTTGTATATAAATGCATTTGTTATAATGGTGAAAATTAAATTTATCGGATAAACTGATTAGTTTAACTGTGAAATAAGAAAAAAAATTCATTACAAAATAATCTAAAACCTTTTTTGTTTTTAATATTTATGAAAATTTAGTTTTTTAAAGAAAGTAGTATATTGAATATTTAAGGAAAACATCAAAACATCTTTCTATACCATTCATGTTAAAAAGAATTAAAGTTTTTTTTTTTTAAGATTGTTTAATCAATATGATCTTTATTCTATTTTTAAGATTGTTAGAATTTATATTTAAATTGTAATGGTTTTCCCTAATGACTATAGAATGTCGAATTTTATGGAATGAAATGTGGTTACATTTGCTCCTTTACATGGGATAATCTAAAAATTAATTTTACTAAGTTTTATGCCAAGACCTATAGTTTTAGAATATTAGCTTATCCTACGAGTGAAAAAAGTTTTAAAAATTATAACAAAGAATTGGGTAACTTTTTTCCTGTATTTCACAGGCTGTTTTAATAATTTGAATATTATGAAGGGGAAAGTTTATAAAATTTTAAAGTAACCACTGACACTACAAAAAATAATTTCTCAAATTTGCACTAAATACCTATGTTTTAAAAACTGAAATATTTTCTACGAGTTTCAATCTTCAAAATGGTGTCAGACACTTAACATTTGAGTTTTACCTTTCTTTCAAAAATAGTAATAAAATGTCGAATTTTATGGAGAGAAGCTTGAATAAAATATTAACATAGCTAGGGATACTTCAAAAACTGAAATATTTTCTACGAGTTTCAATCTTCAAAATGGTGTCAGACACTTTACATTTGAGTTTTACCTTTCTTTCAAAAATAGTAATAAAATGTCGAATTTTATGGAGAGAAGCTTGAATAAAATGTTAACATAGCTAGGGATACTTCAAAAATTAATTTTTATTTAAAATTAATTTTAAAAAATTAGAAAAGTTTAAAAAAATTAATTTTATTATTAAATTTGTATTGAAGAGCCAATATTTTAAGGATTTTCTCGAATTTACTCGAATTTACTGGAAAATATGTCTTAAGAACTTTAATATTTTCTATAAGTGTTAATTTTTAAAATGATTGCATACACTTCTGCATTTGAGGTTTTCATTAATAGTAATAGAATATCGAATTTTATAAAGAGAAACATACCTGCAATTTTAGGGTCATAAAGAACACTTTAAACGTTGATTTATAGAGTCTGGGCCACAAAGTCTATCTTTTAATGATTTAAAAAATCTAGATTAGCTTCAATATTTAAAATACAATAGAGATTTAATTTTTTTAAAAATTTGTCGAGTTTCACAGAAAGAATCGAGACTGTATTTTTAACGTTATAAAAATGAACTTTAAAAATTTATTTCACAAGTTTCAAGAACTGTGATTTTAAAATTTAAATAATGCTAGTTAAGGTCAATAATTTTTAATTGATGTTTTGAGCTTGGGTTATGACATTTTTCATAAATAGCAATCGAATATTGAGATTTTTAGAGAGAATCATGGTTACATATCTAATCTTAAAAGCGACATTTAAAAAATAATTCTATAAACTCTTGCTTTTTAAGATCTAAATAACTTTTTTATCGAATGTTAATCTTTAATACTATTCCATACACTCTGTATTTAAATTATAACTTTTCTCAAATTGCAAGCGAATTTGTATTTATGGATGTTTTTTTAGAAAGAGCATTTAAGAATTAATTTTACAGGTTTATTGTTGAAGCCTAACATTTCAGAATTTAAATATTTTTAATCAGTGTCATTCTTTAAAACGATACTAAAAGAATACAAATAATTTTTAGATAAAAATGGACAAATCTTCTTTGAAAAAATTGCGCTAAAAAGCAGCAGAAATTTCAAAAAAAGGTAAAAGGTAATAACAAAATTACAAGTAATAAAAAAGTACATGAAAAAAGGTAAAATTAAAGTACAATGAGAAAATAAACACTAATGAATATTTACATTATTTACAGTTTGGGAATATATACAAAGGGGGGACGAGTTAAAGGAATGTGAGGATGTGTGTATATGTGTGAGGATGTGAAAGTAGAGACCCGGCCGTCCTTGCTATTACCACTCGTGCCAGATGTGAGGCAGTCCACATTGGCATATTATTATTAATACTCCCTAGTCGTCAATGTACTCATTTGGAATTTGCATTTCACAGAGTTTTAGATACCTGGAAGTTAATTTTCGGAAAAAACGGGAACACTTTCAAATTACTTGTTTCAGAGTCGACATAGGATTATAGGCATGTTTGGACATTTTTTTAACAATGCTAGAGATTAGATATCTTGGGAGGGAAACCTGTAGTTGGGTGATGGCTTTATTATTAGTTAATTTCCGACTATAGGAATTAATGTGAGGACCACGGCTCCATTCCTTTGATTCAAGCCATGGTGGCTCAGGGGATAAAGCGTTTGCCTTCCAATGAGGTGAACATACTCAAAAACATCCGGCTCGCCCCGGCCACACTGCTGACTTAAAAATATCCTCAATAATAGACGGATAATGAGTTAGTCTATTTGCGATTAGTCGTGGTAGGTTTTCGTAGTTTTCTTCTTAATGTAACTCAAATGCGAGTTAGTTCCATCAAAAAGTCCTCCACGAAGGCACATTTCTCTCAATACTTGATCCAGAAGCTTTGTCTTCTGAATTGGGTTCAAAATCACAAGGCTAAAGAGTTGAACATTAGTAGCCGTAAAACCAAAATCGGATCAACTGTTCAACGACGGTTAGAAAATAAAAATTAAATCTTTTGATTGGGTGGATGACAACAGGAAGTGTGTGGCAAAAGAGAACGAGCAAAGGGCTCGTGACACGGTTTGAAAGTAGTCTTCTTTGCGGTTCACCAGAACGTTTAGAAAATTCTGTTACAGCTGTTAATTGAATGCAAGGTTCTGTGGAATTTATGAAGTCGAGAGTTACCTTAATTTCGTTTTGTTTTCCATTTAAAAGAAAAAAACAGTCATCCTCATAATGAGCATAGAAACAAAAATGTATTATCTCAAATAGCTGAAGTCCAATACAATGCACGTAAATATCACTTAATATAAGCCAAGCTGTATGATTGACGAAGCTATGCGTATCTTTAGGTGGTTAAAATTATGCAACATTGCTATCATTTATTTTTACATTATTATTGTTGTATTAATTGTATTAAATTTTGGATAATATATATTTTTAAAAAATATTATGAGAATAATTTGTAAAAGTGATCTCAGACAGTTTTGAATTTGATAATTTTCTTTTGAAACTCTAGTATTTTTTTATTCATATTTTTCCTTTGTTTTCGTTTTTATTTTAAGCGAAATTCTATATTACTATTAGAATGAAAGAAAACCAATCAACATTGAAAACTTTATTTACGATATTTAATTTATGCTAATGAGTTACATATTTGATGCTTTTTTTTGGATTTATACATAAAAGTAAAATAAAAGAGTAAATTCCGTTATTCTTTTTAACGTGTGAAAAAGCATCATACATTTTTCATTATTTCATTAAAGTGAGAATAAAATAAGGATTAATTATGCTGGTCTTTTGAAATTCTCTTCCTTAATTTTTTTTGTGAAAAATGAAGATCTATCAAACTCTGATTAAATTTGAATCAAGAACAATTTTTTTCCAAATTAACGTCACTGACAAATATTGCAATTGCGACAGTTTGGTGAAAAATATGCGACATCAGAGATTAACATAATAAAGTTTTTCCCTTTAG
Organism: Parasteatoda lunata; assembly: GCA_949128135.1. NCBI lineage: Eukaryota > Metazoa > Arthropoda > Arachnida > Araneae > Theridiidae > Parasteatoda > Parasteatoda lunata. The sequence goes on along the minus strand of OX421970.1, from coordinate 55,494,187 downwards.
ATAATCAGGATTCTTTTTTCCTTTCTTTCTCATTTTTCTCCTATCTAATAATTTAAAATTTTTTCCCATGTGAATATTTTATTGTCATAGTTTTTTTTTTAAAACTGAGTTAACTATAAAAAAACAAAAGTAGCTGAATAAATAATATAGGTTAGAGTTTAAAATTAGATATGAATAAAACAAAATTTAAAACGAAAAAATCTTTTATAAATTATATCTTATTTAAATAGAGTAACAAACAAAATATAAGTATTTTAAATTGTATTATTTATCTATTTCAATTTATAAAAGATATTCTGTTGTTACTGTCTTTTATATATATTTTTACACACTCTCAGAAACAAGACCCTGACTTTTGACGATTCAGCAATCCTTAAGCTGCATTTCGTTAGTTTTGAGGATCATTTCGTCACGAAATCACGTTATTTGTGACAAAACGCGAACTCTCAAGCTTGTGACGAAAATCTTTCCTCATCTCTGAATGTATTGTGGTAGATTGTGGCTCGGAATGAAGACTAGACGACAAAAACTTGTATAGCGAAATAAGCCGACCGTTTGTATGGTGGTCTAGGAATTGACTTGATAAAAAGAAGATCCCGGGTTCAATCCCGCGCCAGGCAGAAATGTAATTTCTCTCTCTATTCTATCTGTCCTTGTGTGTGTGTGTTTTTGGGGTGACATTAATCCGCCTGTATGGTGTCCTCTGTAAAATGATCAATAGTACTTCCTGTTTGATACCGTGAGGCACTACGACTGCCGCCTGGGGTCTTTTTTCCGAAAAAAAAAAAAAAAAAAAAAAAAAATAGAATGACGAAATATCTCTTTACTTTTGACGAAATTTGTTTCTTTGAAGAAATGACCCTGGTTATTTCGTCACTTTGTTGAAATGTTTGCTTGGATAGGAAACTGTTTTATCAAAAACGAAGAAAGTTTCGTGAAATTTAATTATTTTTTTCTTACAGTGCATATGAATGAAACAATATACTAATATTAATACGCAAACTAATATTTTGAAAAATAAAAGTCATAAAATAGGGCGGAATATTAGTAAGGAAAACTAAATTAAAACAATAAAAGTTGTTTGATTGCCGAAGGAAACTACGAGAGAAAAAAGATGATAATTAGAAACACCTTAAAGTATTATCCGGGCAATCAAAGAAATTGAGATGATTTTATTCGTAACTTCCTAAATAGTGATTCGTTAGATTTTCCCCCTCACTAAAATATTTGTATTGTATCCTTAATAAGAAATTTTAATTAACTGTAAATATAGGGTAAACCAACCAGTGAAGGAGCACGACACAGTGAAGGAACATTTCATATATATTGAATGAAAATAAGATTTTGAAAGTTTTTTTTTAGATTGATTGGTAACAATAGCTTACTGCCAAACAATAGGAAGTCATCTAACAATGTATTGGATTACCTGGTCACATAGTGTTCTCTGAAAAATGTTTTGAATTTGTTATTATCTGTGCAACACCTTGTTTCTTTGATAAAATTATAAGGTGAGTGCTTGCATTTATCTGTTTAAAGTGGAATTAATTGTATGTAGTAGTTTCATTTTTCCCTCTGTGAAAAAGAGAATTCAAAATATAGTTATTGAAGTTACGTTTTATTTATTTTAAACATCATAGCATAAGCAAGTACTGAGATAAGGGGGAGTTTATTTACTGGATTACCAAACGATGAAAAACCAGTGAAGGAACAAGTGTTCCTTTACTGTGTTTTTTTTCTAAGCTAATGAAAATAAAAGATAAACTTTAATTTTCTTGTACCTTTAGTGATGTTCCGCATCAAAAGTATGTTAAAAATACGAAAAACAACTTCTAAACAGTGAGGGAACAGGCATGTTCCTTTACTGGGCATAGATTTCCCAGTGAATGAACAATATGTGTTAATATGTTGACACTTTAAAATTTTCAATTGATGATTACAAAACAAGTTTACATTTTCCAAGTATTTGTATGTTATAATTTCAATAATAGGCTTGTTTTTAAATATGTGTATGACTTATAAATTCATAAAGAGCATTAAAAAATAACCAAAATTAAGTGTTCCTTTACTGGGAAATTTTGTGTTCATTCACTGGTAAGAACTGTTCCTTCACTTGGTCTTCTTACTACTTGTTATTTGAACCTCCAAAACTTTAAAACATATTATGTAAGTTCTCTACAATTTTTTTACATAATTTGCAATTAGTAACAAATATGTTGACACTGTCATTCAACTAAAATTACGAATTTTGAAATTATTATGATTTTTTAAAAGGCAAGCGAAGCTTAAGTGTTCCTTCATTTGTTAGTTTACCCTAACTGGTAATCTATCTATTAAAGGTGGTGATTACGTTACGCGATGTCTTAAGGAAGAACTAGATGAGGATTTTTTTTTTAGTAAAAGTATTTCTTAGACAAAATTGTAAGATCAAAATTTCATCCCAACTTTTAATCAAAAGAATTGATGAAAAATCACAACATATCTTTATTTTACGCCTGATATTTTCCTGAAAATATACGTTAATGTAACATAAATAGTATTTTTCAGAGAAAATCATAAAGCAATCACGAAAATTTCTGAAAAATAACAATTTATATATATTTTCGCCAGACATTTTCTAAATTTCTTTTTTGTTGTATAAAAATGAAAACTAAAAATATTTGAGATACGCCCTGGATAAATGGAATGTATATTAAATTTCTTTTCTTCAAGTTAAAAGGAGGTACTTTCTCATAAAGATAGACAGTGATACATGTTTGGGGTGGAAAGAAAACTGCTTTTTCATATATTTATTTAGAAAATGTGTTTTTAAAAGTTGTCATGCAGACAAATTTATGTTTTGCTTTATTCTGAAATGTTTCTATCCAATTCTCTGAGGATAAGGAAATAGAAACTTCTGAGAAATTATTCACACAGATGTTCACTTTTCAAAGTCTTTGAAGCAGTCTGAGAGAAATTCTATCGAAGAACCAACGAACAGACTTAAATTGAATCACATATTTTTATTCAGCTTTTTTTTAAATCTATAAGAAAAAGTAACAAATTAAACAACAGTAAACTAATTTGATATCGTTATGGTAACATATTATGATAACATTATGATTACATATACATAGGCGCCCGAACTGCATGGTGGTCAGGGTGCTGAGTTTCACGTCAAAAACGTCCCAGATCCGAATGTTCATGTCTTCAAGGATGTTCAAGGATGCTCTTGCCTTCTTTTCTATATCTGTCTTTCCTAACAGGGGGGGATCGTTGAAGCTTCAAATATGATGGTTAAGATGATACAATTAAACAATTTTGAAGAATGCCACACCCTAATATAGCTAAAATTTGTTTTAACTTTATGGTAATGCCAATATGTTTATTATCTTTACGTCTTAAATTTCATTTCACTATGCTTTGGCTCAACTTGAACTAAAATGCGGTTTAGCATAGTACCTTATTATGGTTGAAGAAAATTTGAACGTAGTGATGGTTCAATATTTAATTGGTTTTTATGAGAGTATTTGAATATATTTAATAGCTTCAAATGAAAACTTTTTATATTTTTCTTTTATTAGTTTTTTGAGGAAAAGAGCTTTTATGTGAATTATAAAATGCTAATAACGTTTAGTTAGTGACAATCACCAACACTTTCAGAAAAATACGCTGAACTAATAGTTTGAAATATTAATATAGGTGAAAATCAAACCATATTTCCCTTCGAGTTAAAGCAAAAGGTGTATCTCACTCTAATATAGCGTATTTGATATTGCGACGCAAATGGACACAAATAAAACCAATGAGAATGAAACATGTTATTAAGAAAGTGATAAATACATATTTGCAAGAATTAACTCATTTCTCGTCCATCTTGGGAAAAAAAATTGAATATAATAAGAAAAGGGGGTAGAGGTATCCCGCCGAAATGAAGAAACTTCTGTTTATAGCCAATATGCCCATCATTTTTACATTAAACTTAAAATATGGGTTGTTATATATATCATTTATCAATCCCTGAAGACAGTAGAACCAATATTATCCTAAGTTTTAATGATGGCGGCTCTTAATTCCTGCCACAGGTTGTAACTACGCTACTGATGTTAGACCTCACGTTTCTTTGGGGATTGAGATCAGGAGAAAGGACAGGCCATTCTATGCAGAGGAGAAATCCTCTTCTCAGCCATGCCAAAAAAAAAAAAAAAAAAAAAAAAAAAAAAAAAAAAAAACGCTAAGTTTCCTAGGCCACCAAAACCTCTTTTTTTAAATTTTTTAATCCTCCTTTACTTGTGGAAGGTTTTTAACACGATCTACTGTTTAATTCTTTCGCAACGTGAATTCTTTGTATATTATTAAAATGAAATAAGATATGAGAAAAAAACGAAATTTTCTCCTATACACAGCAAGGTGATGGCTCACTTACTTTTACTGGTATTGGAAGGTTTCGACCATGCGCTGCATATCCCTAGACCGTACTAAGTTTACCGATTACAAAAATGTGCTAAGAAGTCCTTTACTACCATTTAGAGAGAGAGGAGAGAACTGGTAGTTCAAGTAGGATATTTTAGCTGGAAAAAGCTTTCCTCTATCCCGCTTGTCAATGCAAAACTTTTGAAGAGAATTTTTTCGTTACTAGAATATATGTCGCAGAATGACTTTGCTGTTTCCTTTGATCTAAATCACTACTAAAACATAAAGGGGTATGACATATTATTGACGATACTGTTTTCACGACATATTATGCATTTCAATCATACATAAATATAGCCAATAGATTGGCGTTTAACAGAAGTGGCTATATTTAGGTGGGAAATTTTTTACCCTTCTTTACACATTTAAACGCTTCTTTTTTTCATGCCCATGTGAAATAATAAATGGACTACAATTCGGAAATACGTATTTGTATATACTTTTTTCTTACTATGCGCGTTTCATAAGGTTTCTTTGTGTATGTTTGCAGCACAAAAACAAGGTAGATTTAATTGAGTTATACAGTGCGCAAAAAAAAAAAAAAAAAATAAATAAACATACCACCCTTAATAACTTTTGATCTAGTAGTCGAATCTTCACGTTCTAGGACTCAATCTTAATGATTCGAGAGGGCGATGTCAAATATAGTACTTAATAAGAGCAGACGATAATTTAAAGTTACGAAATCAGACACAAAAACATACTTTCTCTGAATAAACATAACTTTTTCTTTCAACAGATTCGAATTTCTGACTCCCAAGATATTGTGAGTTGCCACGGTCTGGGAAGTATAGTCCCAATAGTTTGTCCAGGAGAGAGCTGCAAAGTTTGGACCCCTTAATGTTAATTTTACGTTTGGGATATTCCGGCATATCTCAAGAACTATTTAAGCGAATCGAAAAATTTTTGCACACAATTATAAAATTCATTTATCCAAAAAGAATTCCATTCAGAAAATAACTTTCAGTAAATATTAATTATATTTTCATTATTTTATTTTTAATAAAGGCTCAAAAAATGTTGATTTGTGAGATATATAACTTTTTGCATAATTTTAAAGTAGTTAATTTTAAATAGCAATATACAAAATTTGACCAAAATCGGTTGAATAGTTCCTGAGAAATCGAACTTTAAAAATACGGCTTTTTGAAAATTCAATTCCTCAAGAACTATTCGACCAAATTCGCTCAAATTTTGTATTTTGCCATGTAAAATTAAAAAATTTAATTTAATTTGACGCAAAAAATTTTATACTTTACAATACATATTTTTTCGATTATTATTAAATAAAATTAAAAAAAATACTAGGTATTTAAAATTTTTTTTTTGCATGGAATTATCTTTGCACAAACGAATTTTATAATTGTATGTAAAAATTTTTCAATTCACTTCAAAAGTTTTTGAAATATAGCGAAATACACAAAAATCAAACTAACATAAAGGGGTCCAAACTTTAGACTCATTTATGTTAATTTGATTCTCCTGACCAATGGGTATAATTTCCAGATTGCGGCTACCCCCTATTTTTTTTTTGGGGGGGGGCAGGAGTCTGAATTCGTCGTAAAAAGGTCTGTTCATTCAGAGAAAGTACGTTTTGGTATCTTATTTCGGAACTTAAAATATCGTCTGCAGTTATTAATTGAGTTATTAATTATAAACATTTGAGGTGAAGATTCGTGAACGTGAAGATTCGTGACGTGATTTGAACGTGAAGATTCGTTCATTAGATCAAAAGTTAATCAGGATGGTTGCTTTTTTTTTGCGCACAGTACATACCTTATAGTGTAGTCAAGTTTGATAAGTGTTAATTTGTACAATAAGTTTAGGGGTCAGAGATCTGACGTCGCATCAGAAACCATACGTAAACTAAACCCCCTTGAACTTAATTGTACGTTATTATGTTTCAATTTTATTAAAATATCTTCAGTTAACGCTTTTTACCCGATAATATGGTTCAAAGTTTAGATAATAGTTTAGATAAAAGTTCAGATAATATGGTTCAAAGTTAATAAACGTTTGCTTGAAAAATTTTACGGTATGAAACTATTTCTATAAGATCATTTAAAGCATAATGGTTATAGTATTGAATAACTATTGGAAAGTTTTGGAATTTTATACTTTGTGGAACCTTTAAACCCCTCCAACTTTAGACCGATGAGTATATAAAGAAGAAAAATTCTGTTTAAATTACTGTAGTATATAGTAATGCCATTTTTGGTAAAGAAAACGATAATTCTGGTTAGTAAAACCGAAATATATGGTATTTAAACTATTCATTTGGTAATTTTCTGTTCATATGATAACGGTTTACAGGAAATTCTGGTTTTCAAAATTATAGTTCTTATTACCACACATTTAATAAATAATTACAAAACTGAAAAGCACATTTTACGGAATAAATGGTTTTTATGCCATGCTCTAGGACATGATGAAAATATTACCAAATTTTTATTGCAAATTGTAAAACCATATTTTATTGTTAATTTTACTAAAATCATTGAAAAAAACCATTAACTAAACGCTTTAGTAAAAATTACCGAACTTTTTGGTGTTCCCCAAGAGAAAACACATTAAACACGTTAAATTTCTCTATATTCCGGGAGTTTTGACTATACTTTTTTTTCTCAGTTTACCACCTTGTTGGGAAATAAGAGCAGCCGGCACGGAATGCTGAAGACATAGCCAAAATCATGACATTTGTCGCAAAATTGTGGAATCACAGTCTTTACGACCCGCTTGGACGAGAATTCGCTATTATGAAAGCCTTTACTTTATACTCGATACACATTCAGTTATTCTGTAAATTAATTTTATCAAATACCTTTTTTCCCGGAATAAGAGGAGAAATAATTAAAAAAAATATTTGTTCCATTTACAGAAAATGCACTATTTTCAAAAGGAAATAATATTATATAATATAAAAAAGTATTGCTATGTATGTTGATAGATATATAGAGTTTATTTTCGAAGAAAATATCTTCTTTTTACGATTAATTTAAAACTAAATAAAACTAGATATTTTTGGTAGATTTTAGAAAAATGAACGCACTAATGCTTTTTGACATTCTTAAGTAAAAAAGAAAGAACAATATGTTTCTTTTAAAAATCCTGCTTGAAATCTCTTCTTTTTATGAGAGAAAAATATATTTTTCCAGATTCTGTTGTTTTTTATAGTGAGTTTATTCTGAATTGCAATTTTTATTTTCTGCAAACGGTAAGCTTTTCTTTTTTGACTCATTTTTGATAGATGTTAAAAAATATATATATTAATTCCACTCCTTTTTTGACGCATTACTTACTATACAATAGAATTGAAATGCTTCTGTTTATAAAACATTTCACAGTGTATGAATGTTTTATTTCCTTTTACTATTTTGAGATCTTAATTCTTCAAAGGCGATTGTTCTTTTGATATGATTTTTTTTCATTTAAGAAACCGAATCAAGATTATTTTAGTCGGTTATTTAATATCAGAAATCTATATCCCAGAAATACCAATTGATGCATAAGTACCTTTGGATTGAAATTTGTAGAAATTTATAATAAAAACCTGTTTAGCTACAGAAAAATAACCTTTTTTTCAAAAACGATACAATACTTAATAAGTTGTGATAATTACTTTTTCTACAATATAGATTGAAATTAAACTAATTCTAAGACGATAGAGTGGGCAACTAGGATGACTCATTATCTAATCTTAGAGGATCATATTAGCTTACAAAAGAGTAGATTGACACTGACTTAGTATAACTTAGTGGTGAAAATATAATTGTTTCGGTAATTTGGTTACTTATTAATATTTCTCAAAAAACTAATGATGATCAAGGGGAAAATATGGTCCACCTTTATGTCCATGAAAGCTGATTCTGAGAAGAACGAGTTTCAATGTTTGAGAATATTCAAGGAGTAAATATTTCATTGAAATTGCAAAAATAAAAATCGACTCGAATTTCAAAAAAAAATAGCAAAATATTCATTTATATCCTCTAAAAATTTCAAAACAAAATTTTAAATTTTTGATGTTGAGAAAAACTAAAAATTTAATATTGGTTTAGAAAAGAGACTTTTTCCCTTAAAATTCCTCACTAGTTTTTCCTGCCGCCTTCTTCAAGATATAAATATTTTTGTTCCTCTTGACTATGGTGGACATTGAGGATACGTTTTTCTCCAGCACAGCAATTCTTCACCGTGTAATAGGTCTCAGGGAGAACAGATTTTTTTTCACGTAATTGATTTGTCAATACGTCCACAAAAATTGCACTCGATGATCCAATAGTCATTTTTGCAAAAAATTGAAATTATCCCTTCTTCCTACTTAGCCTTCAAGTATGCTGATAAAGTATAAACTTTTCAAACTCATTGGAAGTTGTCAATTTAAAAGCAGTAAAATAAATAAAATAATTAAAATTTAAAAAAAAATATAAAGCGTTTAATTTTCTTCTCACATAAAATTATGGATTTAAATTCCCCCTCTTTACAAAATATAAACAAAATCTAAATGCTTACAAAGAAAGAAAGGTTTTGGACTTTAGTGTTTCCTTGTTAGATTTTTACTGCATTAATTAATATTTTAAAAAAGTGGTTGAAATAATACTATAAAATATACTTTCGTTTAATAAATATATTTTTTGCAAAATATTATTGATTTACTCATCCATATCACTATTTCCAAAATATTTTGCTATTATAATTTCTGTAAAACTTTAAAAAAAAAAAAAAAAAATCATACATAGATTCTAAGACCCCGACTTCTACTCAGTTCACTAATAAACCCACGGATCTGCGTTAACAATCTGAAATCCTTTCTCTTGCTCATTGGATAATAAAGTATTTCAGTCTAGCGTTGAATGAACACTTGTACTCATTATAAGTTAAAGTTCGAACAAAATGCAACCTATACATTCTGTGAAAAAAATGATTGTTATTATTTATACACATTTGTACATACATGTTTCAATACTGTTTGGAAATTGCATTTGGTACAAATATTTTATAGAATTTTTTTATGCCATTCTTAATTTCAATGTTTGGTAACACAGTTGATGGAAAGTTTAAATCCCTTTATAAGAGATTTCGAATATATTCGATCTAAAATGAATAAAAAGCAAAGAATAAAGGTTAGAAAAGGAAAAAAAAATTGGCAAATTAAATGAAAATGTATGCTATAAAATTTGGGGTAAGTCAGTGAGCAAAGTCATTAAACATATGTGGCTTAAAAATGAACAATCGTTAAAAGTTCTCCAAACATTCATTAAATGTTTAATGCGCAAATTAATAAGCATAACTAAAATAAAAATACTGTCCAGTTTCTTTGTGAAGGAGAGAAGTTTTTTTTCCTTAGCTTAAGCTCAGTTTCTTTCGACTTTTCGTTGCCAACACGAGAAAAGAAATTTCAGCTCGTTATGACAACATAATGATCATGATTTTGTATAATATAGATAAATGAGATATTTGTGTTAATGTTTTTGAAAAATTATTTGTGGTGTTAAATTTCCGAAATAAACCAGATAGTTCGAGAAATAAATTCAATTCACTGTGCAATAGTAAGTGATAGTCTAATTAGAAATTGAAAAAAAAAAGAAATTCTAGCCTAATTATTAAGTTAAAAAGGATGTTTTTGTTATCTGTCATACGGCATAAATTAAATCTCATTACCAATTTTTAAAAAAATATTATTTGTGTTTTACTCTACTAATCTAACTTTACTCAATTAGTTTAGTTTAAGCAGTAGTTTAATTCTTAGTTCGAAAACTGTGATTAACTGCATCTTAAAATTAAAACTACCAAACACTATCGTAAATTTATGCTTAAAAAATAATACAATACATTAAATTTTTACGATGTCTTCTATAAATAAAAAAAAATAACGAAGAAAATTAATAAGAATCAATGAAAACAAATCGAGAACGTACTGCTGTTTTGATGATGTAAACTAGCACCATACTTAGAAACTGAGAATTGGTATTTTGGACGTTTTAATAAACTTGCTTTTGAATCATTCTTTAAGCAGTAGGTAGTACCATTTGTTTCAAGGACGCTTTTATAAGCTTGCTTTTGAATCATTCTTTAAGCAGTAGGTAGTTCCATTTGTTTCAAGGACGCTTTTATAAGCTTGCTTTTGAATCATTCTTTAAGCAGTAGGTAGTACCATTTGTTTCAAGGACGTTTTTATAAGCTTGCTTTTGAATCATTCTTTAAGCAGTAGGTAGTACCATTTGTTTCAAGGACGTTTTTATAAGCTTGTTTTTGAATCATTCCTTAAGCAGTAGGCAGTACCATTTGTTTCAAGGACGTTTTTATAAGCTTGCTTTTGAATCATTCTTTAAGTAGTAGGTAGTACCATTGACGTTTTTATAAGCTTGCCTTTGAACCATTCTTTAAGCAGTAGGTAGTACCATTTGTTTCAAGGACGTTTTTATAAGCTTGCTTTTGAATCATTCTTTAAAAAGTAGGTAGTACCATTTGTTTGTTTCCAAGTTATTTTTATGTTGAGTAACATGTTTCTCATTTTGGTCTATGACTTTCTATGAATCTTAATTTGATTAACGATGACTTATTATGAATGACTTATTATTGATTTGACTAATGATGACTTTCTGGGATCCTTTCCTTGATTTATTGTTTGAGAAAGTCTATGACTTTTATTTCCGTGTTAGTATTTTTTAAGCCAGATGAAGTTTTTAATCAAGTGTAATGTTTATCGTTGTTTAAATTTTTTCCTTGTCTTGAAAAAGGAAGACAATCAAAGAATAATGATTTAAACATCCAGTTGTAAAAGCTTTTTTGATATTGGTTTTCCTTACGGGCCAACCAATGAAAGCCGTGATTGTTTCTACAATATAAACACAAATACTTTTAGCAAGCAATTTGTTGTGGCAAAGCGTCTTAATAGTCATGTGCCTCATTTGTACACTGTGATGTGTTAGAACTGGTTTTTGTGAGTAGGAAAAATAGAGAAGGGGACGATCTTATTTGTAAATAAAGAAATAAGTAAAATATTGCATCTTCTGTTATTTTGTATGTACCCATTTCCTTTAGTTTTATGTACTTGGTGACTATTTTAAAATCTCGCTTTGAGGCTTCAGGAAAACTACTTGACTAATTGTTAAAGAAATTTTAAAATATTATAAATGTATGTGAAAACGATAGCTCAAATGAAAACGATAGCTTAATAAACACGATATCTGAGAGATTAAAACTATTCTATATGACCATGGTTCTATCCTCAGTGGCGGCTCGAAGCCTTCTCAGCTTTAAATTTATGGGTATCAGCATGTTTGGGAAGTAAAGACAGTGCGTGATGCCATTCCCACCATCTCATTGTTCATCTTAAAATTGAAGAGCATCAATCAACTTAAAAATCTTGACCAACAACTGGCTGTTGCGAGATTGCCTTTTTTTATTATTAGAAAAATTGCATGTAAAATTACGTTTTAGTCTTAAATATATTTCCAAAGGAAAAAAAAAAAACAGCGTATATGCATAATTTTGTCCGAGTGTCATTACAAAAAAATTACTCATTGCCATAAATATGGAATATTCACAATACTAATTTTCATTTCTTAGTTGGAAAATTTCAACTCATTTTTGCGAAATAAATAAATAAATAAATAAAAAAAATAACGTGATTTTTATAAAATACTAATTCTAAGTTTAGAAATTTTTATGTCTAGACGATTTCCTTTTGAAAAAGCACCAAAATGTAAAAAAAAAAAGTTACACAACCATGGATTATCGGGTTTTTGATAAAGGGGGAGAAATGGAAGAAAACTTGAATATTACTGTCTAAACTAAAGAGGCATTGTTTACAGTGTATTTTTTACGTTCAATCAAATATATATATATATATATATAATATGCCTTTAAAGGTTAGATAATTTAAGAGACTTAGGCTGATTCAGATAAAAAGGCATTTTATTAAATTATATTAAGTATTGAAAACATTGTTCGCTAGAGTTTTGCATGGATTACATTGGTGGTTTCCGTAGCAGGGATGGTGGGATTTGGCACAGATTTATCTAGCCATGAAAATATGAAAAAGCCACGAATTTTTGGTGCTCTTGATATTTTAAGGGGGTTCTGAAAAAGGGAGTTGGTTGCAAGGATATTCTTATCTTAATGAAACGTCATTCAATTGATAAAATGTAGAGATTTTGATTTGCTTAAAGGATGGAGCCACTCTGATGTTGGGAAGTTTTTGGGACTATCTTAATGCGTACTTACTTCAGAAAATAATCTTTTATCTGGCCTTATCTGGTTTATCTTAACTTTTTATGGCTCTTTGTGAGAGACCGACTTTTACATCTTAAAATTGACAAGAAACATCTGTTCTAAGCTTATCATTTAATATACTCGTAGAAAGACTCGTATGAGGCATTCTATCACTTCTTTCGATAGTTTAGGCCACGGTATCCTGGAAGAATTTTCATTCATTTTACATTTTAAACGCGTTATTATTGTTTTTCCTAATCTCTCTACTTTGCCATTCGCTTCAGGCCTATGGGCTATAGCTAAAAGTTGTTTAACTTTATGATGCTTAAGAAACTTTTTGAAATGCGAAGATGTAAAAGCTGCACTTCTATCACTTAAGAGATTTGTAGGTATTTGATTTTGAAAAATTTGATGAAGAAAAGTCGTATACGTTTCTGTTGTAATAGATTTTGAAGCGAATGCCCATATATATCTCGTAAGATGATTAATAATTAAGGTCAAATATTTTTTGTTGAATTATAATGGTTGAGACTACCAACACTATCAATTGCAAGTAAATCAAATGGTTTATCAACAGGAGGCATTGATTGTAAAAGCCCAAATCTATTCTGTCAGGACTTCTTACTCATTTGACATGCGTGGCAATGTTTAATAAATTTATTTATATCAGAAATAATGTTTTGCCAATAATATACAGGAGTTAATAAATTAATTGTTTTTTGAATACCAGGATGTCTAAATTTTTCATGAGCAATTTTGAGTAATTTTAACCGCAATGAAAAAGGTACTACAATTTAAGTAAACCCTTTTTTACGAAGGCATAATACATTATTAATTTCTACAAATTTTCCTGTTAAATTGTCACATTTTTGAGCCTCAATAATTTCATTTAATTGCAAAAGATGTGATACTTGACTTCCAACATTGTCTATATTTACATTTGATTCTGGCGTTTTTCTCGAAAGCATATCTGCTTCTATATTTGTACTACCTTTTGTATATTTTACAACGTAATCATACATAGTAAGGTGTAAAGATCAGCGAAATAATTGCTCTTTAAAATTTTTATTATTTTTAAGCCATGGTCTGTATGTATAGTAAAGTTCTTTCTAAAAAGGTAATGATGAATTTTATTTAATGTGTCCACAATAGCGAGTCATTCCAGCTCAGTGATAAAATAGTTCTTTTCATAATCGTTCAATGAGCGGGAGTGGAACGCTACAGGATATAGAACTCCAGATTCATTACATTGTTTAAGTACAGCTCCAATACCATTTGTACTGGCATCAACAAGGATTAAATATTTTTAATATTGGTTTACTAGTTAAAGCTGATTTGAGAGATTCAAACGATTTTTGACATTCATCTGTCCATATCCATTTAGTATCCTTTTTTAACAAATTATTTAGTGGAGCTCGAATAGTTGCATATTTATCTATAAATTTGTTATAAACATTAATGGATCCCAGAAATCTTTGCAAGGATTTTACATTTGTAGGAGATTTTAATTTCTTAATAACTGCAATATTACTATTATTTAGTGTAACAGTGCCGTTTGTTATCTCATATCCCAAAAAGTCAATTTTTTGTTGCAAGAAGGAACATTTAGAAAATTTTAATTTAATATTTTCTTGTCTACATATATCAAAAATTTGTTTAATATGATCTAAATGCTCAGAATAGCTGTTTGAAAAAATAATTTTATAATCAAAGTAATTTGCAGCAAATTTAATTTTATGTTTAGTAAGAACTCTACGAATTATCTTTTGAAAAATGCTTGGGGCATTTTTCCAACTAAAAGGTAAACGCAACCATTCGTACAACCCATTGTGTGTTGCAAATGCTAGTTTTTCTGTGTCTTCTGGGTGGATTTGTAAATGCTAATAACCACTAATTAGGTCAATCGAAGAATAATAAGAACTTTGAGATAATTTATCAATTAAAGATTCCATGAGAGGCAACGGTTCGGCATCCGACTTCGTCACCTGATTTAATTTTCTAAAATCTACACATAAACGAGTTTTTTTTTTATTTTCCTCTTTTTTAAATACTAATGTTACTGGTGCAGAATATGGAGAAGAACTTTCCTTTATTATATTATGTTTTAATAAGTCCTGAATTTGTTTATCGATTTCTTCCTGCTGTTTCGGAGATGTTTTATATGGCCTTAAAGAGATCGGTAAATCCGAAGTCAACCTCACCCGTTGTGGTTCTATTCCAATTTTATTCATATTTATTCTTAGAAAATATCCCCTCATATTCCTTTAGAATTATGAGTAAATAAGAACTTTTCACATTTTCTATCAATTCAGTTGTTTTATGGATGACTTTCTGATAAATTGTGATTCCATTACCAGAATTTATCTCAGAAACATTCGAAATCTTTAGATCTTTTTTAACTTTTTCTTTTCTTTTTTACGTACAACGTTTACCTTCGTTTACGTTATTTGTCATATTTATTTCTGAAATTGTTTGTTTAATGTTCCCTTTCTTAGTTTTATCCTCTTTTTGTTTGCTGTTACTAACACTTATTTGCATTGAATTTTCAGTTACAATTTGCAAAGTCAAGTCGCGATTTTCCAGAGGTGAGAAAGTGATCAGTTTTCTATTTCCCTGGGAAACAATTTTCTCTACACAATTTATAACGATGTGAAAATCACATGAAGATTGTACATCCAATATGGCATAGTTTAGATCGTTGTTTAGTACTAGAAACTCAGTCGATCTAACCATATTACTAATTTTTAAATTAAGAGTACGCTTTTTTGCAAGCGTTAATTTTTTTTTGTTTGGATAACATTTATACCTTTACAACTTCTAACGGGAACATTCAATTTCAATACAATATGCTCGGGTATCAAATTTATTGTTGATCCCGTATCCAAGTTTAACATAAATTTTTTCATGTTACTCGAGTTATTTTTCTTTTTTATTTTATCCTTTTGTACGGATTGTTGACTTTCTATGTATCCTGACACAAGTAATTAATACCTATTAGTTTTTGATGTTAAATCTTTATTTTTAGTTATAGCCGGATTATTAGAACAGCCCAGTGATATGCTTTTCGCATGCCTATTTATTTGTTCGCAAAATTTACAAGGTCTGGGCGGCAAATCTCGCACCACATGTGTCGTCTCATTTTCATCATTTTTATAATCACTTAAATGAAGTTTAATCTCCTTTTGCTTTTTTAATTTAGGACTATTTTAAGGTAAGCGATTAATATGTATTTTATTTTTTTTATCTATCCGTGCAAATTTGGTCATATATCCTTAGTTTATTTTTAAAATCATTTAAATTAGTTGACCCATATAATATAGTTTTATTTTCTACTGTATCAGGTATGCCATTAATACAATATTTCATTAAAGATTGTTCATCAATTTTATTTTGATTTGCAATTTCTTTTAATTTTAAAAAAATATTCTTGCACTGATTCATGAGTCGCTTTTTTATTTCTTAAAATTTCATGAATTTCGGATGAGTTATAGGTAACAAGAAATTCATCGATTAATAATTCTTTCAATTGAGCAAACGAATTAATATTAGGATGGCTACGAAGAAGTATCAACGCATTTTCGCGTAAACTTCTTTTATCATATACAAACTTATGTAAAGGAGATAAATTAAAAATTTTAGCCTGATCTTCAAACAGTTCGAACCACCAATTAACGTTTTCGTCTTTTATACCTTTAAAAAGTGGAACAACTGTTTCAAAATCTGAAAAATCTATTCTAAATTCAATTTCATTTACATTTTGCGTTACATTCGAATTAATTTTTCCTACATTGGCATAAATTTCAGTATTAATAAAATTATTAGAAGTTTGTATACTTTTAGAATTAACAAAATTCAGCTCCCTATATATTCCACAATTGCTTTTAATATTATCATGATTATCATTGATATTAAACTCATGATTTATTTCTTCTTTCTTATTTTCCTATGTAAATTTTTTCAAAATTTTTGTAAGTAATAATACAAGCAATGATAATGAAAAAATAAATAATGCAAACAATAAGAGAATATTAATATAATGTACTTAATTTTTTGTTCCATTTTAGTTTATATTTTAGAAAATTCACTTCTAAAAATTTATCAAAAGTTTTTTTCTTTTTCTTTTAAAATTAAATCTAATGAGGAAAATAATTTCACGAAATACTTAATACATAATATTCAATTAAATAATAAGAAACAAATGTACTTCTTTTTAAAACTGAATAAAAATTCTTTTTATTAATATTTTCATAAAAATAACTTACCCATTTAGAAGAATAAAGTGTATTGATGCCATATTGCAAATTAATAATTATAAATCATAAGAGTTTAACTTAAAAAATTTTACGTGAAGAAACTTCCTCCTAGTTACTGTTTTTGGAGTATTCACAAAAGTGTTCATTTACATATGTCCACAATTAGACGATGAACGCAGCAGCATCTCAAATGTAAGAAGATGTAATCTTATTTCTTCTCCTGGGGGGTGGGGATTCTAAGGAATTTTCTCACTCCATCCATAGGAACTTGTTGAAATTTTCCAGAAGGCTTACTCGATGATTCGTTGAATGAGCCAGATGCTGCGATGAACTTTAGAATGGATATTTATTGTAACACAATAACTTCTTCCACGGTTGTATATAGACTGAAGAAAAACGATAAAGCTTCTTTTTTCGTTGATTTGATGACCCACTTGCATATTTTTCTATTTACTTCTCTTGGGAGGTAACTATAAGGAATTCAGCTTTTTTACTCCATCCATAGAATTGTTGAAATATACCTTAATTCTTTTTATTTTCTTTTTCTGAATGTAACATATATTCATTCTCTAGTCTTTTCGTTGCAGTGAAACGATAAGTATGTTCTTTGTTATTTATTTCCAAACAGCTTATTGAGTCTGAATGATAAGGTATTTACTTTGTTTTTGCAAATTATTTTTTTCTGTCTGTGGCCATTATTCCCAAACAAATTACTTCTCAATTGCCCGCTTGTAATAATATGCCTTTAAAGGCTAGCTAATTTAAGAGACTTAGGCTGATTCAGATAAAAAGGCATTTTATTATGTTATATTAAGTATTGAAAACATTGTTTGCTGGAGTTTTGCTGGGGGTTTCGCGTTCGGATGACCACCTAACCGGAGCATCTGCTTCTGCACCCCAGAGCCCAAGATCAAGAAAACTAAGACAGTAGGCCTAAAACTTACAAGACTAACAGTAGGCCTTGGCTCTCTATGGGCTGTCGCGCCACTGAGTTTAGTTTTAATTAGACCCACAGTAGATGAGAATCGAGATCAAATTCTTCGAAGCTAGGCCCTGTGATATGCAATTCGAAATCATATTTTTCAAAAATCAGATGACTAACACAATGGCGTGATGAGTGTGTGGTTAACACCTCAATAAAGCCACTTAGCTCAGAGCAGCGGGGTACTCACTCTAGCAAAGAAAGCTAATCTGTCAATCTCATGACCGAGTAAACAGGGGGGGGGGGGATGTTGAATCCCAACGTTGACACCATAATATTTCCTCCTTTCAACACATAAAGCGTTTCCAGTGTACAAATTGGTACATTTGGTATTAACAAATAGGGGACCATAGACAAATGGAATACGAAATTTTCATTCACGCATACATGGCAGCATCTTAAGATAAAAGTCTAGCATTTCCCATCTTTCACGATAGGAGCCACTAGATAAACTGATTAAGTCACAATCCATACATCACTTGACAAAACACAAATCGTCCACAGCCTAACTCCAATGTCCATTCCTAACGAGCGGTATAACGCAATCCAACTCCAATGTCCAATTATATTTCATTTTTATGGTATTGAAACCATATTAGATGTAAACCGTGAAGTTTTGTATTCACGGGCTTTTAACCGTAACAGTTGTAACGTAACAGTTGTCAAACCCATAAAAATAAAGAAATATCCGTAACGACAAACTTTCTGGCTATTTGGATGCACAGACTGCAGGCAGTTAGTTTACAGTAATTTTAGAATGAAAATTCTGACCTTGTATAATCATAGAGAATTTTGTTTAAATTAAAAGAAATAAGTGTTTTAAATTATAATTAAAGGAAATAACCTAAGATAATTTCGAAGAAAAATAAAAGCATTGATTTATATAACCTAGTATTTTTCATAAAATGCGTAATAAAAATGAAGACGGGTATCATATTTTCACAAATTTGCATCGGATTATTGAAAAGGTAATATTCCTGCATATTTTATAAAGACAAAAATCATTCAAATCCAGTACAGTTTCTACTTTAATGCTTAGGGCTTTATTTTAACAGAATGAATAAATTGTCTAAACCTATTCTTATGTAAAAGTTGGCACGTAAAGCTTAGAAAAAAAAATGAAATATTTATTCCGCTGGAGCTTTTATAAACAAAGTTTTCAGATAAGACTAAATCTTTATGTTTTGTAAATGCCTTTGCAGTAAAGAATTTGCTTTTTTTCCCCTCTCTGCCGCCTTTTTTACCCGTGCCTAAAACAGGTCGTGCATAAATATGTATATATTTATGTTATGAATAATAAAAAGGAAGTAGATTTGGAAACTTTTTCCTTTTAGAAAGTTTTATGCTGTTTGGAAAATGGACGAGATTTTATATTTGAAAAGGATACTTAGTAAAGTAAATATATTCTAGACTTAGAATCTAATTGGCTTCGCGTAATGAAGAATACATTAAAGTGGAGAGGAAATTATAAATGTTTGAATTAAGTTTCTTATAAAGAATACTGATTGTAGAGTTTGGGCTGCACAAAGCAGAGCAACAATATGTTGTTTGTTGGCATATACTGTAAAATGACATTTCATTTAAGGCGTAGTTTCTTGACTGTTTTCACAGTGTATATATATTTTCATAAGACTTCGTACCTTGTGAATTCCTATAGACAGGTGGCTCACGTCCTGGCGGTTGCATTCGTTACAGAAATAAGTCATATAGTTTAGTGTGGGGATAAGTTCATTGTAAAATAAATGGGAAGAATCATGATATTTGTTTAATTCCCCTTCAATATAATTGGTTTTATTCTTATTTCAATATCAGCCGAATATCTCAGACTTCCAGTCTGGAGGAGGTCTCGTAGTAGCTGAATAGTAGTCAGGAATGAGATTTTGTGTTATCTTATATAACAAGTTCAATTTGTTTGTCTGATGGAGGGGTAAAATTCCTCTGCGGAGTGAACCATGTTTATTTTGATTTTAAAGCAGTTTGAGGATTAGTTCGGTTAATAGTTGAGTTTGTTGTGTTGTCTCCGTGAGAATTGGGGCTAACCCTGCTACTGTTAGACCATCTGACGATGTTTCTTCATGTACTGGAGTTCTGGTGTTGTGGCTGCTTCCAAATAGGTGCGAGAACAAATTTAATGATTATTTGGCAGCAAAGTGTTAACTTAAGATTTCGTCATACTTTAAAGTCTTGAAATATTTTAAAAGGTGGGAAAGGACATTGCTATTTGTGCTCTAACCAGTGACCTCTATATTTTACGTGGGTGCATTCTACTTTGACAGTACAATTTTTTAAAAACTTAGGTACTTCGGAAACTTACGTAGAGCAAGTAAATGAGGCAGAGTAATAGTAATAAAGTCAATGAGGAAAGATTAAAATAAAACTGGTTTTGAACTTCAAATTTCGATGAAGCAATGTCAGAAATAAAATTTTCTCTTTTACCATTCTACATTTTTCTGCATTTTGTTATTTTTGTCAGTAATTTTGTGAAAATTTTTTATTTTTGAAAAAAACTCAAATCCTTAAATATTTTATTAAACTGCTTTCACATTCGCATGTTATCTCAAGGCCATCTGGGAGTTCTCAATTTTTTTTTTACCTTTTTTAAAAGTTGTTACATTGTATGATAAAATAATACTGGGCTAGTAAGCTGGGTTCTTAAGCAGTATTTCCGGGATAGATTCCTGGCAATAACTGAGTACTCATTCACTCGTACTCTTGTTATATTACGTTGTCTTTCCTATTCAATTGTGTTAATTTATATTTAGCATTAAACTTTACGCTTTTGACGAAATTGCTAAGTCGAATCTTGAACCAAGTGGTTAGCAATTTGTTGCTTCATACCACTCAACTCTACCGGTTCACGTAGGTATCAGACTTATAACAAGCGAAAATACTAATTTATTTTGTTTGACGTAATGCTCACTTGTAACATTTCTTTGTTTACAATTTTATGGAAAACAAACGAATATTGGGAATTTTAAATATCCACTTTTAAAGTATTACAAAGGACAATTTTTTCATAAATAATATTAATGGCAAAAAAATAAATAATTCAATTTAAACTTTCATTTTAGTGCAAACTGTTTCAGGATGTAATTAAACATTTATTTGGTCATTAAATTACACTGATAAACAAGCTGTAGATATCTGGCATGATGTTTATCTTTTCTAATGTAGTTTGCTTTTCTGATTTTAAATGTGAAAACCGTTTTGCTCTATCACGTCATGTTCTTACGGCATTTGCAAAAATTCGTTTTCATGGATTACCGTTTAAATTTCATAAAATACTGATGAAAGTTTAGTAGTTTTGAAGGAATGCCGTTGAAATTTTTATAATTTTAAGAGAATACTGTTTAAAATTCATAAATTTTACTGAGCTATTGTTTACGTTTAATTAGTTTTAACGGAATTCACTTACGTCGTGTATAACATCTACATATTTACAACATGCAGTTAGGGAACTTCTTTGCAATGGCTGAAACTTTATACTGGAATAAAGAAAAAAATCTTTGGGGGGGGGGGGGAATCTGGAAGAAAAAGCAAAAAGAAACAAAAATTGAAAATTGGAAAGCATTGGGGAAAAAGGCACTACTTTTATAATTACATAAATTTAATGAGAAATTTGATTCATACTGTTAAACATGAATTCAATATAATTATTGAAATGGAAATAGATAACTTTTTAAAGACTGATTAATATGCAAAGTGTAATTTGAAGCATGAGGATACGAACTTCTAATGCTTATTCTGACTTTTTCTTAATTGTACATAATACAATGGTATAATATACTTAATGGTATTATTTTACACAATGCTAATTTTGTAAAAAAAAAAAATTTGATAAAAATGATGAGATATTTAATTTTTATACAATTTAAAAAAAAAATCACTTGCTGATAATGCATTGTTGATAATCATGGTCTTAAGGTCTTAATTTGTCAAAAGGTACTTTACAGTTGCTAAAACAGCAGTAATAATAAATTTACAAAGAATAATTTACTTAGAAAAAAACACTGTTTCAATGCATTTTAAAAATAATTTTTCTGCTTTAGAAAACCAAATTTAGTTTGACCGTGATTAAGTTAATGTCGTGGTAAAATTTTAAATTACATAATATGTTAATTTTAAAATTTTCAAATATTGGATATACGTATATCATTTAGATCAAAAAGCGAAAATTATCTGTTTTTAAAAAAAGCTCTAAAAAATCAAAAGTTTGTTCTGAGACAAAGAAAACATTTTTCTTTCCGCACAATTAAAATTTTTTGGATATTTTCCAGCAAACCGAATCAATATAGTAACAAAACGACAAGAAATCACCCTTTCCTCATCTTTCTTTGCAGTAAATTTACTCAACCATGTAAATTTTGTAAGTGAAAGAATTTACTATTTTTTTTTCTTTAAAAGATACAATGTTGATCTTATGCAAACACGACCACTTATCTCTTCCACATAAACAGACAATTAAAAAAAATGTACTTTTAAACAATTGCTAGGTTTTAAAAGAATCTGTTTTTTTTTCTTTGACACAGTTTAATAAATTAGTGTTTGCGTTAGTTACAAAGTTAAGGTGGGTAGTATTTCTTGTAAATTTTAAAAATCAAAGTAAGCATTTGTTTAAACTTTACTTTAATAAAGAATACATAATATTTAAAATTTTATGCTTTTTTGATTCTAAATATTTTCTCATCAGTTTGGGATTGCAAATTTGCTGATCAATAGATATTTTTGAAATAAAATATATTTTAAAATATTTAAAATAATAATTTAATTCTTCTAAGCATTGTATATTTGATTGTTTGGTGTTGGCTTGTTTTAATTTTTAATTCTTACTTTTATAAATTTATGTAATTTTAAAAACTTACTAAGCTTAGTTCTTATACTGAGAAAAAATATGGTTAAAACTATCAGAATTTAAGAAAATTACCGTATTTCTGACACTATGTCTCTTTTCAAATGACTTTTTTGTGAAAATAACTATTAAATATGGTTCTGATTACCATATTTTTTGATAGAAAATATAGTAAAAGTTGGTAAATTTCACCAAAAGTTTGTAATTTTATCAATACTAATATAGCTTGAGATGACACTAAAATGCTAATTTTGATAACTTCTTTTTTTATTTAGTAAACGACTGTTAACTTTGTTTTTCGTCGGTTAATCGTTTTTTCCTATGTAAGTTGTTAGTTGACGTCTACCAATAATTGAAAATATGAAAAACATACAAATATACAAATGCCTGTCAATGTTAAACTGAATCAGTAGCTTAATTGTTACACATTAGGACTGTCCTAACATCCTAAAATGAAAGGGTAGAAGAGGTAGTGGGTTGAAATCTCTGTTTACCCCCAGATGCATCTATTTATTTATATTTATTTGTTTATTATTAAACACACATACACAAGCTAATATGCTCATTACAAGTCCCGTAGTGGACTGATCGTTAAGACACGGTTACCGGCAGATCACCGAAGGCAAGCATCACTGGCTGCGGTCAGTATGCGGGTGGGTGACCACTTTGTCCTCGTTGAACTGTTCTACCGAAAAGTGCTCGACTTCGAGCGCAGGTCGTCGGGCTACCGAAGAGGGAGGTACCATCCCCTCAGCAGAGGATCAAAATTGTGATGGCATTTCTTCGAATCATCCTTAGGGATGTTCAGACCGTCGCCAATAGCCCATTGCGCAGCTCTAGTATGACGTAAATGAACTACAGAGCTGAACACAAATTGTTCATTACAATGCTCGGCTTAAAAGTACGTGTCAAGTCGAAATACAAATAGCACAAAACTGAAAAAGATAGGACAGACATACATCTTGAGACACAGTGTGCTACTTCCACTGTCACATTGTGCACTGGACATAATTTACTCTTTTATTTAAATCTAATCTTTTAACTTTTAAGCCTTTATTTCCGTTTTTTATATATATAACAGTTTAATTTTATTTTATGTTGAATTTCCATGTAATTTTCTTAAATTAGGTTTTTTTCTCAATTTAAACATAAACTGTTTTGAAAATATCTTGTCTAGCAAAATTTCACTTTTCTTTTCATAAAGTATATTAACTTTCTGTTCACCCTTCCTTGTTGGTCAACGCGGCCATTGCACTTTCCGTGGGGAGTTACCCCTCTATTTCCATTTTTCTTTTTTCATTATTCATTTTTTAGGGGGCTTACTTAACCTATCTCTTTTATCTGATTTTCAAACTCTCCCCCCTTTAAATTTAATTGCCAAACGCTTTTTTGAGTCTACACCAGTTAACGAATTTTTCAAGAGGCTTTAGCACATTCTCTCTCCTGCATGGTGACACCAAGGGGTGTATCACCTGCCTCTCTCTCCGAGATGCGGACCTATGTCCGTATAGAGGGGATTTATTTTTTTACATCCTTTTTCTTAGCCTTTAATTTTAAACTAACTGAACAAACCGTAATTAATTTCTGTAAATTGAATATCTACATTTATACCTTCAGTTTCCCTTAACATTCGAAGACCCTTTCAAATTTATGGTTTATTTCTATATTTAACTTTTTTTTATGCTTAGCGTTTTATTTTAAATTCTCTTGTCAACCATTTCTAATTATAGGTCATAGAACCATAGAAGTGCAAACAGATTATTACCGTTCGATTTTGTAAGAGGCATAGACATCAAAATTTTAAAACTACCAAATAAATGGTAAAATTGATGACAGTTCTGAAGAACATTTTGACAATTTAATTGTGATACTTTAGAGCATGGTATAAAAACCATTTATTTGGTCAAATTTACTTTTCAATGATATAATAAGATATTTTTACTGGTTAACTTATTTCATCCGTCATTTTAACATTTTTGAATATTTTTGTTACCCAAATGAAATTTATTAACATTCACGATAATATTGCATTGGATAGTTGTAGTTATCGATCATATTTTCGAAATTTATAATTTTCGATAGTAATCATAATAATAGTTGTCAATATTTATCATATATTCGATGATTATGGCAGAATATTCACTGTACAACATGAAAAATTTTAAAACATCGTAATAATAATTTGTAGGAGATTACGTTATTTCAGGATTCATAAATTGAATAGGGAGAAAAATTTGAAATATTGCGTGATTATAGTATGAATTATGTAAAATTAGGTAAATTTGTTGAATTACAATTTTGAAACAATATTTTTTTGAATTTCATTAAAAACATATCCATGCAGGATTCTGGATTTAAACTTTGTGAAGTCATATGTTTTTAAAATTGAAACTATTATGTAGTTTATTAAGATTTATTATTTATTTTAAGATTTATTATTTATTTTAAGATTTATCCAAATATTTTTTTATAGATTATTCAAAAATTGTAAGGAAAATATTTAGATACATTTTGCCACCACGAATTATTTGAAAATTGGAAATATTTTAAAAATGAATTGAACATATTAATGTTTGTGTGCTCCAAAATTGAAAATATTGTCAAAACTAAATTAAATAATTTCTTACCTATTTTACCAAACAATAAGTGCTAAAAAATTTTAAACACTTCTGTATTGATTTACAAGTATAATGTTATGAAGTGTGATTTTTTAAAAATGTCAAGTTTCAATAAATTTAGAGCATTATGAATTTCTCGATTTACTTGAAATTTCACGCTATATTAAATTGATTTAACTTACGATTCCCTTTTATCTACTTTTTTCGGAAGTTCACTAAAGGTCTATGTTGGGTTGCATTTTTTAATTTTACTTTATATTTACATTTATCTATGATTTTTCGAAAGTTGGTCTATGCTGGGTTGTATTTTTTAATTTAACTCTCGATTCACAAAAATCTACACTTTATGAACAACAAAGCAGGCAATGGTACTATTAAATTTAAGCAATACCTTGAACATACGAAAAATAGTTAAAAGCTTTTGAAAACTTTTAAGTACTTTCTTTCAATTGTAAACTTAACTTTAACAAAACCTTATAAACATCTAAACTCCCTAGATTCATTTAAAAATGTTTTGAAAAATGTGTGAAAACGTTTCCTACATTCTTTAGAAATTTTGAAGTAGCCAATTTTTTCTTTATGTTATTAGCTGCACATTCAAGACCATTTAAAATTTTTTGAATTAGAGGTTTAAAATAAAGAAAAAGGGTAGACTGTACACAAGTTTATAAGCAATTTTCGACTTACTTGTACATTTTTTACATTTTGAAACTTATTAATTAAATAATGAGAATATTATTAAATCATACATTTTATTTCTATACTTTAGATCACAGAAACAAAAATTATAATTATAGACAGTATATTTGTACTCACACGGATTAAGATATTTTACGTAGTACTTCAAAAATGTTGTTCACATTTTTAGCTTTCGTCGTGTAAAATAAAAATATCAATTAAGTGCCATTTGTTTCCTAATTCTCTCTGTAATATGTAAATATCATAATTTTTTTTCCTTCTAAATAAAGATTGTTAGGGCAGCCTATAAGTCACTGAGCACTAAAAAAATTAAATGAAAGCTGAAAAGTGATGCTGAGAAAAGGACTGGAATACAGATAATTGTAAGGTATTCCGCAATGGTCAGTATTTAATATATATTTTTAGAATTCTTTTAAAAATGAAATCTGAAAGTAAACAGTTTAGTGATGGCAAATTGATATTCAAATGAGGAAAAATCAAAACGTTATTAAAATCTGACAAATCATCCCTGAGATAGGAAAGACAAAAAACATTAAAATCTGTCTTGTCGGAAGAGATTGAGAAGATGGGGAAGCTGATCCTCATAAAAAAGCATTAAAATTTTTTCTGGCTATCAAAGTACTTTCGAAGTTATTAATATTGCTTTTTTAATAGTAATTCCTCAGATTTTGATAATATTTCCTTTTTTTTTACCATAAACTATTAATGTGTGACCTTTTAATTTATGTACTTTTTTATTTCATTCCAGGATTATAAATTGTATATGATCTTCGGTGATTATATGGCATTTTGTTTATCTGTATATTTCGTGTTTATGTCCTTAGGGCTGCAACTATTCTGTTTCCAATTATTTCTTGGGGTGACTGTGAGTTGCCCCTTCAGGATCCCCTTTACCACAGATCTGGATTCCACGAACAGTAGAATGCCAAAGGAACTCTCAATTGTGGTTGATATCCAAAGGCCTTTTAATGGTTGAGTTAGATTGATAAGTTTTAATTACTTAACCTCGCATAAAACATAGTAGTTTTGAATATTAATAATTATGAATTATGAATATAATAAATAAGTTACTAGTTATACATTACTAATCTGTTAACCTTCAACAAACCAGATGGTATTTTAAATTAGGAAATACTGAAAAACAGCAAAGAAGAAAACAGGAAACACGCGTCCATTCAGATAGCTTGATGACGCTGAAAAAGATTTGAAAACATTGAAAGTGTCTAATTGGAAATAACATGCATTTGATTGGCATCAATGGAAAAGAAACTCGCTGGGATGACACTGGGATGTAGTATCAAGAAGAAAAAGAAAAAGTCTTAGAGGAATTAAAGATAAAAGAATAATAATAAAGAGAACAAGTTATGAACTGTTTGATCGTTCTGAACCATAATATTGTATAATTGATCTTAATGCAGGGCTAAGTTAAACTATATAGTCGAGTAAATAAATGTTTTTTGTGTTTGTTTACACTTACTAAGGTTTAAATAAATTTACATGGTTTTAGCTAAGGTACACATATTATAATTCAACATAGAGTGCACCGTCATAGATTTTTCATATGCCTAATAATAGTATGTTTAGGTATATTTTTTATCTAAATTAAGTTAGTAAAAATAAGGACATGTTGGTGCACTGTGTGAAAAAAAATTAATTCTAAAATTAAATAAAATATTAAGTTTGGTCTATTAAAGTACTTCTGCTTTAATCTGTTAAAGAATAATAGCAGAAAAAATAATTTAAATATTATAATAACTGAATTATAAAATTAAAAGCTTCAAAAACGATATTATGTTACGTTATGTAATTTAAAACAGAATGTAAATATAAATATGTAGCTAGGACAGAATATAAAGTAACTTTTAAATATAAGACATAAAAGCTTCTAATATCTTTTCGTTAAAATTTGTTATTTCAATCTGTACCTTATCTTTTCTTAACTTATATAAGAATTCGACAAAAGAAATTTGATCTCAGCATTTTGGCTGAATTCCAGGTGCGTGTATGTCATAAGTTTCTTTTTGTGACCAACATCAATTTAATTTATGATTCTATTTTTCATGCAATGTTGCATCGAGCTAGGTGAACGAAAATGTAATAAGAATCCGTTATTTTTATTTATTTATTTATTTTTTTTTGAAAAGAATTCTTTTCTTATCTTTCCAAAACCATGATTCTTTTAAATACTTTTCAGAGTTAAAAAAAATAAAATAAAGAAGACATTAATACAAGGTGATTTATTTTTGTATATATTTTAAGGAATAAAAAGGATTAATGCTTTAACTTTAAATCAAATAATATTTAGTAGTGTTTCAATCCTTAGAGCTTTTTTTCTTATTTTATTTTTCGAAAGCAATTGTTTCATTTAATTTTTTAGCAATATTTTTATGTTATAAGAACTGTTTCCTTCTGTCAAGCCATCTTTTTTAATATTTTATTTATAAGAAACTATAATGTAAGTCAGAAGATTAAAAAGATTAATGTTTAAATGTGTTTGAATTTTAATAGTTAAAATTTATTAATTTTAGTTCACAAAGAGTTGATATTTAGAGAGACAAAGAGTTGAATCACTATATTTAAATTTAATATTCGCTAAGTTAATTAAAGTTTCTCAATTTTAAGTTTATGAGTAAGTTTATTTTTAGTTTCATTAAACTCAATTTATTGTGTAATTAAAAATTTATGTAATAATGCGTAGTCAAAATATTTTTGCAATATAATTTACTATTATATATTTTTCATGTATACCTGTAATTAAAGGAAGTCCCATTATATATTTACAGCAACTAACGATAAAATATAATTTAAATTTTACAAATATACATAATGCAAATTTCTTTAAGCTTAAAAGTTTAATGCAAAGTTGAAACTTTATTCAAACTAGTATTTTCTTGGATTCTTTTTTTTGTTTAAAATAATTAGGCTCTTCTCCCTATTTGCTTCGCTTAGCAGCACAAATGATTGGTGCGCTATCCATTTTGATTTGATTACTGATTTTAGATCAAAACTAAAAATGTTGGAATTTTTTGGTAAATGAAAATAGAATTTATACAGGATTCTGCTGCAATCCTTAGTGGTAAAAATATTTTTTTTATAAATTTACAACACAACAATGGCCACCTTTCCCCCTAGATTTGAATAAAATGTTTCTTATTCATTTGATACTTCTTGGACACAAGGGTTTGTTCAAAACCTCTCGAAATTAAGAGTTCTTAAAAAATCACAGGACAATGAATTGAATGTGACAAATTGTGAAGTAGGCGTACTGTAGCTAAGAAAATTTTGCGATACTCTACGACACTGCATTTCAACCAAAGGCTGACTATGAAAAGTATGTTAAAGTTAGGATGAAGATCAGGGCCTTTTGGTTGGGCGATAATTTTCTGCTGAGCACCGTTTCTGGTTACCACGATAATCCTTGCTGTCTTTATTTTTATTTATGTCACCTTCGGGTTACGGCAACTTTTGTTTACCGCTTCTTAGTTTATTTTCATATATATTGGTTTATTTTCAAATCTCCAAATATGAGAGAGGTTTCCGACTTTGAACTATTACTAAATAATTATTTTAAAAGAAATTTTAGATCTATGAGTTATAATAGTTTCCTTTTTTTTGGGTGTAATTTTTTGGGTGAACCAAAATTCAGAGAGAGGGAGAGAGAGTTTTTATAGTAATATGATAGTAAAAGCTGAGAACTTAGGAATTATAGAGATATATCTTCAATATTTAATAAAACTCTTCACTTACAATCTTTTGGCAAAAATTTACAGCTTGGATATTTAAAATCCTTTAAAGTTGAATTTAAAAAAAATGTGTGTTTGCAATATATATATATATATATATATATATATATATATATATATATATATATATATATATATATATATATATATATATATATATATATATATATATATATATATATATATATATATATATATATATATATATATATATATATATATATATATATATACTAAGTTTCTTTCTCCCGTAAATATGTTTGAAAATAAAAAACTTATTTATTTTCAATTATTGTATTGTTGCTATGATTTCCCTCAGAGCAATAAATCAAATGTTACAATTGTTATCCATAAGCATAAAACTATTTTCATATTAGCTAATCATTGCTGTAAGCTAATCATTGCTGTAAGCTAACCATTGCTGTTAGCTAATCATTGCAGTAGATAATACCAAAGACTGTACAGTTTTGGCAGCAAATAATGCTTTAATAAAACAAAATGTTTTAATTTTACAACGCAGGAATTTAAGACAAAAGTAATTATCTTTCCTCCATTGTATTGCTTCATTATATTGCTTATATTGCATTGAGCCTCATGAAAAGAGACATAACAAGAAATAACTTTTATTCTCATGATTGGATTTTTATGTTCTAAAAACCAATCTTAATGGGCCAAGCTCTATACAAAATTTGAACAAATGAAACAGTTTCTGAGAGAGTTAAAATTTCAAAAAGTCATAAATTTAAGTTTTAATTTTCAAGATCTGTTTACATTTTGCATTTGAATTTGCGTTGAAGACGTATCCCTACTTTAGGGAGAAATAAGTGAATTTTTTTATTTTGCGGAAATTCATCTGAAACTTGTTTCATGTGAAATAATGGGCCCTTGTGACTTTTATGAAATTGAAATTGTTTAGACTTAAACTTATGATATGGTTAAATTCAATACTATCTGCGACGCAACAAATAAATTTTTAACTAGCCCTCTCATAATGTTTATCTACACCATCCCGCATCGTGTCGTTTTTCATCAATAATTGAGAGATGCTTAATCCACATATTGCGGTATTTCAGATTAAATATTTAATCAAAATACATGTAATCTGACTTGTATTTTGACTTAATTGTCCACAGGGGATGTATTTTGAATAAATTACCCTCAAGGCATTTGAGTTTTAAAAATTCGTGCTTGATCAGAGTTTTGGATCTGAGCATGTTTAGTAGTATAATTTTCAAAACGTAACATTTGCTTGAAACGACTTTTTATGTGTGTGGTTTAAAAAAGTTTAAATGTATAGGATCTTATCACAAATGTTTTATTTCTTTCATCAGTTTTGCTACTGAACTTTAAACTATTTGAGTATGTGCTTTGGAATCTGTAAAAAAATGTTAATAATAGTTGCTTTTTGAGAATTTTAAATACGGCTCGATTTGATCGCCAAAAAGAAATATGCATGATTTTGCGCAATCGCCATCCTTGAAATATTTTTTTTTGAATTCTTGTCAAAAATACGATTAAAGCTAAATACATTACGGATAACAAATACAAACAATAATTTGGAAGAAACAAAAACGCTATCTCAATCTGCAGTATCACTAGTGAAGAAGGCAGGAGGAATATATGAAAACCCGTTTGATTACTTGTTGAAGGTTGCTGATATTTGGAATAATTGCCTTTTCGGTCTGTTTTGACCGGTAATGAAGCAAATGTTTTTATGTTTTCAATTTTACTTTGCTCAGTAAGGATTAGTCAGATTTTAATAGCGTTTGTTTGTTTTTCATTTTTTTTTAATTTGCGACCCTTGATGTGTAAGCTTTATAGAACTACATTTAGGTAAAGATTTTTAAAATTATTTATTAAGGGTTGTTACGCATCCTGTAACTTATCTTTTTGCTCACGGCTGGTACAACTGATGGTCCAGAATAGCAGGTGCTATCATTCACCATAGGCAAAATGTTAAAATCAACTAAATACCCTCTATACTAATTTAATATTTTTAGTTAAACTACTTTTTGTGAAATTTATATATATTTTAACTGGTTAAGACATATTCATAGAGCTGCAGAACATTTTTGCGAATCAAGGAGAAGCAACTATGAGAAAATACTTGAGAATAAATTTAAAATAATTTATGAAGTTGAATAAAAACTGCAGATTTTAAATTCGGCTACACATTTTGATTTTTATATGGAAAAATTTAATTAAACTTTGCATATAGATTTCGAAACGCTAGTCTAACATGCTGGCTAGTCAGCTATAATTTTGTTATTTATTGGTTTTATTATTAGTTAAGTTTAAATTCAAAAGAAATTACTCTACGTAAATTAATTTTATCTTTTCTTTTAAGAAATTAAGTTTTCTTCGTAGAAATATTTGTAATTATCTAATAATTTAATATAAACTATTTTATGCAATTCGATTTCCTGATTATAGTATTAGTGCATGTAAATATTCGGCAAAAGTTATAAATACTTCATTTGTTTTTTCTTCATACAAATGTATAACTGACTATAATTTATGCTTTTTTCTATTATTTTGGTTATCTATTTTTATGTATTTAGCCTTACAAATTCAATAATTAAGTCGTATATGCACTATAAAAATCGTATGCATTTTACAGAAAAGCTTGCTGGAACTGCGGCTGTCACCAGTAGTTGTAAAATTTACAGCTATGTTGCGTTTGGAACAATGCAGTAAATAACAGTAGACTGATGTAAGTTTCATAAAAAATTCTGTTTGCTGATAATGCACAACAGCACTTTGTGAATTAGTATCAATTTCCTCTTATCTTCACATCACTGTAAAAACGACATATTGCAAAATTGACTGCAGTATGCTGTAATATTCTCAACACTTTGAGAAATTTATAACAGTCTGTTCTAACATCCAAAATTCCAAATTATTTTTAAATTTTGCATCTGTGTATTATAATAATAAAAACTGAAATTTTTTTGTAAGTTTTACAGCAGCTTTTTGCAGTTCTGCTGGCAGCACCATTCAGTGTAAAATGCAAGGGATTTTTTTTTTAAACAATTAATTAGGTATTCGACGAAGATTCAATCTAAAAGTAAGAAAGTTTTATTTGAGAGATGACAAGTTATACGCACATAAGAGGCAGAAAAGCATCCTTATCCATCAACTAACATTTATTAAGTTATAAGGTTTTTATAATAACAGATTCAAATAACTATGGCGTAAACAAACGCTATCTATATTTTATGCTTTCATTTTAGAAAAAAAAATATTTATGAGATAAATTTTTCAGTTGACTTTTCAGCCATTGTTTAGATTACTTATTCAGGCAACTTTTGTTTATTTATGTTTAGCAAAATAGAGATGTGGATCCACTTTTCCGGCCATTTCATACAAACTTCTTATCTATATTCAGAAGAATATTTTTATACCCACTAATTTTACTCCCACTTATTTACTTTACGTCTACTTAATTTTACACCCACTTATATTACTTTTAAACTCAATTATATTATTCAAACGGATAAAAAGCATGGTAAGAACTATCAGAATATGGAAAAATTTACTATGTTTTTGGCACCATGGGTATACCAAAGAGCTCGGTAATTTTTACCGATAAACTGTGGTAATTATTTTGGTAAAATTAACAAAATTTACTTTTATAATATGTGATAAAATTTGGTGAATGGGGTGAATAATTACTTAAAGCATTTATTCAGATTAAATTACTTTTCAGTTTTGTATTTTTTACTTAATGTGTAGTAATGAGAATATTATTTTTGAAAACCACAATTACCGGTAAACTGTTACCATATGAACGGAAAAACATTACCAAATGAATGGTTTTAGTACCGTATATTTTCGTTTCCTTAATCAGATTTATATTTTTTACCAGATATGTTATTATCATACAGTATGGTTATTTCACTAGATTTTTTTTCTCCTTGTACATTTGTTGTTTTAATAATCAATATTATTCATACGCATAATATTTTTACGCTTAATATATTTTTAATATTAATTATTTTCACTCTCAATATAAATTTCGTGCTTAGTATTTTTACACTTAATAATTTTCCCTCAATAATATTCTTACATTCAGTATTTTTTTTAAAAATTAATTCAATATTATTGGTGCGCTTATAATTTTGAACTTAATATTATTTTCGCACAATTGACAAAGAATAGCAACATTTTAAAACTTTATTCATTTCAAAATTAGCAAATAACAGTCATTGTGTTTCAATCGCCCAAAAATAGGCACCCATTTTTACGACTTAATAAACGTCAATGAAAAAAAACAAACATAAGTGATTTGAAATATGAAACATAAAATTGCCAACGAAAAATGGGAAAATAAAGGTGAGAAATAAAACTAGAAACACCACGCTGTGCCCTAAAATTTTGTTTTATTCATATGAATGTTGATTCCCTTGTTAACATCATTAGTTCTTCACCACCTCTCAATAGCGCGTGGAAATGCATTTTATCCTGCTTTGCCTCTCTCGGCCGCAGTGGTTTTCTTTTTTCTATTATTCATTTTTTTTTCTCTCTCAGCTACTGTTGTTTTTCAAGTTGTGTTTCTCACCTTTTATTTTTCCAGTTTTTGTTAGGAACTTTACATTTTATATTTCAAATCATTTTTGTTTCTTTTCATTCAAGTCTGGCAAGTCTTGAAAATGGGATCCTATTTTTGAGCGCTTGAAACATGCTGACTGTTATCTCCAATTTGTATAGATTTTAAGCGAATGAAGTTTTGATCAAGTCATATTCAGTAAGGTAGTTATCATCTGCAATCACTTATTAATTCTTTTGAAGCTTACAATGTCTGCGTATAGCACGCGAAGAAAAAAAATTCTGGTAGAATTTCCGTACTGAATGAAAATGTTATTTCTGGTAAAAAAAACATAATTCTGGTAATAAAAACCCAAATATTTGATTTTTATAACACTCATATGGTAATTTTTTCGTTCATATGGTAACGGTTTACCGTAAATTACTGTTTTCAGAATTACTGTTCTTGTTACCAAAAATTTAGTAAAAAATGTAAAACTGAGAATTATATATAATTAAATTAATGGTTTCTACGCCACCCTGTAAGGAAGATATCATGATAAAATTACCAAATTTTATCCCAGATTATAAAGCAATATTTTGCCGTTAGTTTTACCAAAATCATTACCAAAGCGCTTTGGTAAAAATGACAGAGACTCTTGGTGTTCCCATAGAGCTAGAAGCAATGTAAATTTTACCATATTCTGGTAATTTTGATCATACTTTTCTTCGTATTGCATGATTTTTATCGTATACAGTAATCAAAACTTATAAGTTAACTAATCTTATATATTAATTATGAATTATAAGTGCTTAGAAAAGAATGTTTTAAATTTCAATTACTAAAAAATACTAGAAGAATATTTTTGGCCAGTTTTTTAACTAGAGTGCATTAATTTCTACCGCCACATGTTTATTTTATTTTTGTAAGTTTTCTTCAATAATAAATTGTAAATTTAAACTTAATTTTAAAATACATCCATTTTGCATATTTACAGAAGCAAATCATACATTATTTATCAAATGTTTGCTATTTTCTTATTCACTTTACTTTCTTAAACAAGTAGAACCAAAACAGAGAGAAAGAAAGGCTTTTGAATCATGATTTATATCCCTAGCGTTAAAAGAATGGGGAATTTTTGTAATTTATTTTTCCAAAGCTTTTTTTAAGACGTTTACCTTTAGGTGCGGAAATCTCAAAATGGAGGTGTTTAAAAGAAAAGATTGATATAAAATGAAACGTTCAGAGAAAAAAAAAATTTAAAAGCCATTATATCTGAAGTAACGTGTCAAACTTAACCATTTGCCCATAGGGAAAAAAGGGAGGGGGGTTTGAAACTCATCTGGAGGTTTCGCCTGAAGTTTTGAGAATGTTATAAAAAACAAAAATATCCCTTTTTTAAAACAAAAGAACTCCTATCTGGAATAACGTAATAAAAAAATAAGGATAAAACCTAACAAAGTGTAGTATTTTATTTTTATGCTTTTGAAAGAGATTTCATACGTTCTTTTTTTTTCCTTTAGAAAATTGCAGATTTTTTTTTAATATGCCAAAAGATATTAGTTTCTATATTTTTCATATTTTCTAGAAAATAATGGTTTAGGGAATATTATGTAACCAAAAATATGCTCTGACATTGTTTTTTTACAAATTTGTTTGGCACGAATTAGTTTTAACATTTAGTTGAAGTATAATCTAATGCACTATAAAACAAAACATTCTTCAGAGAAAAATCTTGCGTACTTGGAAGAGTTGGACAAAAATTTAGACTAAAGTGTAGTCAAATGTAGTTATGTAGTTAAAACTTTTTTCTCTTTACCCTAAAACGTAGTGAAATAATTTAATTCGTACAAAGAGGAAAATAGTACAGACATGATTTAGTTATGGTCAAATTTGTTAGCCTTATAATATAATTTATTTTATAACCGATGTTGAACAGCAGACCCAATTCTGAGTTTACGATTATCAATGTTCAACTTCGTAGCCTTGTAAATTTGAATCAAACCCAGAAGTCAAGGGAACATTTAGATAAAACATTGGGACAAACTAGCCTTCGTCGAGGTTTTTTTTTCGATGGAATAAACCCCAATTACTTTATAGAAAACCACGAAAACCTCCGACAGTTAGCTTCCGACTGCAAGCGGATTAAAATTTACAATTCATGACGTGAAATATTTACTGTGGATATTTTACGTCCGCACTGCGGTCGGTACGAGCTGGAGGCAGAATTCGTATCAATCAGACACCGCTAGCATTCGAACTTGGTACACCTCATTGCGAGGTGAATCCTCTATTCCGCAACTATATCTTTCATGTGACAGGTATATCCGCAGGTACACTCATTGCTACTAATTGCATCCACTTCAAATGTCTTTGTGAGGGCCGGAATAGCCTGGTCGGTAGGTCGCTGGACCCATGTACAAGAGGTCGTGGGTTCGAACCTCGCCGGCCGAAGACTCCACGTGTAGTAAATGGTGACTGATGCACGTTAAATCTGTCGAGTCTCAAAGTCCTCCATGTTCCCATAACAAATCAATACCTCTGGGGGTACTGATCCAGGAGTTTCCTTGTCTTCTGGATTGGTTCAAAATTAGAAGGCTACGGAGTTGAGCATTAGTATTCGTTAACACATGGAATTGGGTCGGCTGTTCAACGACGGTTAAAAAATAAAATAAAATAAAGTAATATGTCTTTGTGATTTGAATTCTATTCATCTGTAAATATTCATGATTCACTGTTACTTTAACATACGATTGTTTTTATAATTGAACTTCTTTTCATCTGTAACATTTCACCTGTTAATTACTATTAATTTTTAAAAATGATGTGACGTTTATCTGTAGGTGTCATCACTGTTATTAATTACATCCACCCCAAGCATCTTTGTGGATTGAATTTCTATTCATCTGTCAATATTTACGACTAACTGTAACCTCAACCTACGACTGTTAATATGATCCAACTTCTATTCATCTGTAAATTACTGTCTGTATATTGCTATTGGAAATTGGTTGCTCATCTGTAATTTTTCATTTGATAATTACTTCAAACTTTTTCCATTGATGTGACATGTTTATCTGTAGGTATTATCACAGTTATTAATTACATCCACCCTAAACATCTTTGTGGATAAAATTTCTATTCATCTGTAAATATTCAGGACTAACTGTAACCTCTACCACGACTGTTAATGTGATCGAGCTTCTTTTCATCTGTAAATTACTGTTTGTACGTTGCTATTGGAAATTTGTTGCTGACGTTGACGATGACGATGTATGATGCCAAATAATTTGTAATAACCACCCTCTGTATATTTCATCTGTAAAACCTTCTCTTCGTTTGTGGTTTCTCGAGATCTGGTGGCTGTCATCATCGGGGAATATTTATGTGATTTGCACATCTTTCCATCTGTGTATGCTGGACTATTACCACATGCAACCTTCTTGGAATCGGTACTCCCAATTCATATGTTTACTTTTCAACTTCTTAAATGTTTTTCAAGTTGTAATTCATGCTGTGCTATGCACAGTTTTCTGTATTATGTTTGTAATCTATCAGTACCCCCTGGATGCCCCCTTGGCGGGACAGGGCTCAGTAATAAATTACTCTATTCCCTGAGCCACAGCAGCTCAAACTCATAATATAGATTTTCTTTGACAAATTGTCTGTAATAAATACTGATTTTCTATGAAATTCAAAAAAGCTGCTCTTTTTTCCGCTCTTTTTTAGACTCATGAAATTGTTTAAACGGTCTGAAATAACAAAGTTACAAAAATGAAAGTTATAATAATTCTAAAGTTATAGTAATTATAAAGTTATAATTTATAATAGTAGTTCAATGCAAGTAGTATGTTATACCGTAATTGTAAATGAATGAAGTTCAAGAATCAGGTATCGATGTGGCGGGATGATTTTATTTTTATTTGCTTTCTTTTACCATTTTTCTATGTTATGCTCTATGGTGTCATGATAAAATTTTCAAAATTTTCTACATTTAACAAATTTCATCACGTATTAGAAAATCATATTCTGTTTTTTTTTTAAATTTTACCAACATCATTAACAATGCACTTTGGTAAAAATTACCGAACTTGATGTTCCTATAGAGCTAGAAACACGGTAAATTTAACCATATTATGGTATCATATTTTGGCCATACTTTTTTCTCAGTGTAATACAGTAGTTTTTTTAAAAACTTTTAAAGAAAGCTTTGTTTGGAAGTCTATATTTTTTCTTTAGAAATTACTTTTATATGCTTTATGATCTTTGAATCTTTGAGATGAAGAATAGCACTAAAATAATTTTTACAAGAATCGAATATATATTCCACCCTACAGAAACAAAAATCCAATTACATCATGATAGATACTACTTAATCCAATAGCTTGAACTTCAGTTCAAACACAGTTTCTAAACTTTTCTTAAATCTTGGTTAAAACGAACTGATTTAATCCCTTGTTAGACGATAATGCGAAAAGTTTCTTAAATAGCTTACAGGAAAATCCGATTTTTAGTACACTACGGAAACTTGGAGTTTACGGAAAGTTAAAAAATTGGAAAGTTGCTTTAATAAAAGCTCTGAAGCTGCAACGCTTTGCTTTATTGTATATGTTTACATCATTGATGTATCTTAAAATTTTTTTTAAAAAAACCCAAGGAATTCGAACAAATTATTTTAAATGAACATATTTAAAAATACATATTGAAAGTCTTTGGAAAGAATGCAATGTTTAACAATGTAGAATGATTTGTGGTCAAAGCAATAAATTGGGTATAGAATTCACTGCAATAAGTTTAATTACATTTAGAAATTAGTAAAGGAATTTTGAATAAAGCATAGCAATATCGCGCAATAACAACAATTAATGTCGTTAAAAGCTATTAATTGTATAATTGTTTCGCAAGACGACAAATACATAGCTAGAATTCAATTTATCAAATCAGTTACTGTAAAGATAAAAACTTGGTAAATTAGTCGTTTCATTACTTCAATATTGTTCTATGAAGTGAGCTTTCAAGACGATTTTATTATTAATTCTGAGATATTTAACTCTTGGCTTTTTACATGCTGCTGTTCTGTTTTATTTAATGCTACAATATCAGAGTATCAGCAGGAAGGAGTTACCTATCACGCAATATCAGAAAAGAAATGTACAATTTTACTGATTATGAAACATTTGAATAAAATATGTATGGTAATTTATTAATGCCGGGTATAACTGGCCATTTGGAGTACTAATGAGTTTCTACAGATGGACAATGTTGGGAAGCAATGTTGGGAAGGAACAACAGAAACTTATAATCTTTTTAATAAAGCAAGTGTCTTAGTTTCCAAGAAATCAATTCAATCTCATTAAACGAAGTCGTGGATATAGAACGTTTGCCTCTCAGTGAAGGGACGTATGCTCGAATAAGAATATTGCTTACTCTCGAATAGCACCGACCACTGTATTGACGTAAACTATCTTTAGTTGTAGACAGATCATAGGTTAGAATCCCCTTGTCATCGGGCTAATCATGAAAGTTTTTCGTGGTTTACTTACGCATACGTGGGTTAAGTAACTGAGAAAACGCCCTTCACAATAGTTTCTTTTTGTTACAATAGTTACTGTGTTTTGTTTTGCTGGCAGTTTTCTTGTGTTTTCAGCTGGGTTTGATAGTCGTTAATTAAAAAGTGAGTCTGTGGTTTAAAATCTGATTGAATTAGAGATGGGATGGCTCATGGCACTGGCCTCCTGATGAGGCAAACTAGGTTCAAATAATACGAATAGCCTATCGATTGGCATACTGATCTCTGTTCACCCGACCGCAATGCTGACAGCTGACATTAATTATCTTAATTAGCAGGTGGATCTGGGTTAGAATCTCTTCTTCGTTGAGTCGGCTGTAGAAGGTTTTCATCGTTTTCCTATAGTAAAGCGAAAAATTAATGCAAATGTGGGTTAGTTCTTCAGAAGAAAAAAAACACAAGTTTGTCTTAATGTTATATCTTGAAGTTTTCGTCTTCTGTGTGAGGAAAGAAAGTACTAGCCTAAGGAGTTATACATTGATAGCTGCTTATTCGATGCGGATCAGCTGCAATATCTGGTGATAAAATCGTAATTAACTGTTTTATAATAATAGAATATATTACGATTTTGTTTTAAATGTCTGCAGTTTATTTTTTTTTATTTGCTAATTTACACTATTGAATACAGCAATTTGAGTGCCCCAGGATGAACAAATATTCGCCATGACGTCCAAACTTTAGTGCTCCTCTCCGGTACAAATCCGAACTTTATTTAAGCATTATTTTTTTCTAAAACCAAAGCTGAAATAGATCAGTAGCTTAGCTGTTACCTATAACGCGGTCTCAATATACTAGAAAGGACTGTCCCAACGCCTCCTGATAGCTTCCACACGGTATCTTATAGGTAGTCCGATGTAAACTGGTTCACGAAAGAGCCATTTAATAGAAAATCTAGTAAAAATGAGAAAATGTTAGCAAATATAAGTCTAAGTTTTTTTTTTTTATATTTATGAATATTATTGGTTTGTTTTATTTGTTTGTCTACCACCAAAGATTCAATTCTCAAATATGTATGATAATTTTTTCTCAATTACTATTAAAATAGAATTTGGTTTCATGAGCACAACTGGTTCACTTTTCAAATATTCTGCTTAGACTACTTATAAAAACCGTGTGGAGGCTTTCTGATGTAAGAAGTGATGATGACTGTCCCAAAAGCAGCGTTGCTTTTGTTTGGTTGGTAACGCCCTCTCAGTATATAATATTTGAAATTGTCTGCCGTGCTTTGATATTGCTTATATCTGGTTATATCTAAACAAAGCCAATTTATGAGACGAGTTTATTTTTTAAAAAATCTATAATAAGGTTTATTACGCTTAAAATTTTTTTTAAAAAAGTTTAATTTCTTTCAAATTAGCTTCAAAAAAATCTCAAGAGAAGAAAATCCATTTAAAACCTAACTTTTAATAGTAAAGATTAGAAAGGGACTTTTATTGAATTTTAACTCCCTCAAAAGATATTGACAGAAAAAAATGGCTTTTAGAGAGAGGCTATAAACTCAATGAAATTCCAGAGTTTTAATTATACCAAAGTACTAATTAATATGCTTTCGTTTTCCAGAATATTGGAAAACTTTTCGAGGAACTTATCATGATCATCACTTTGAGGTACTTACGACAATCCTTTTATATTTCAAAAATAAATTAAATTTGAAATTACAGAACGTTGTGTAGGTGAATATGATTAATGAATTCTGGGAATTTTTAGCGTTTTCTATACATTGATTGATTTTTCATAAAACTCGATTAAAATTCTGAGTTATGTGCTTAATTTCACACAATAATGACAATTGAAATCACTAAATTAGTAAGCTTGAATCTATAACAACATTTTAATTGAATACAGAGCTTTATTTTCCTGCAAAATAATAAGAAAACCGTAGATTCTGTACGTGACTGAAAGTTGTATATTTTGCATTATTTTAATTTCAATTCGTTGGGGATTTCATTCCTAACGACACATTTGTAATAATATTACTCGAATTTTAAGCAAAAATACGTTGTAGTTTCTAAAATGAAACTGTACAACACATTTTAATGAATATGCTGTCATAATTATAAGTTTCAGGTATCTCCTATAAACTTTGTAATTAGATTAATTATTCTAAATTTTTAAATAATTAAAATTTTTAAGTATGAAAAAAAAAACCAGGCTCAAATCCCAACGATATGAATTCCTCACCCTGTTTGCACAGACCACATCACTGATGTAAAATGCCCTCAGTGGTAGACGGATCTTGAGTTTGTTTCCCCTTGGCGTCAGGCTAACCGTGGAAGTGTTTCGCGTTTTTCCCGTCTATGTAACGCAAATGAGGGTTAGTTCCATCAAAAAATCCTCCACGACGGCAAATTTCCCCCCTACTGGATCCATGAGTTCCCTTGTCTTCTGAATTGGTTTCAAAATTATAAGGCATCGAAGTTGAACATTAGTAGACGTAAACTCAAACAATTTCGTCAGCTGTTCAACGACTGTTAGAAAATAAAATAAAATATGAATAAGGTGATATTACAAATTTTAATTAATTTCCCATATGATTTTAGAAGTATGATAAATTTTACAGAAATGTACAGAAAGTTCATTCCTGGTAAATTTTATGTTTGTTTTTTTATTTTGATTTCAATATAACGATCAAGAAAGTAAGTTTAGTAATATATGAAAAATAAAGTAAACATTTAAAACTTATAGCAATTTCAACCTAGTGTAGTTTTTTATCAATCGAAACTAATCTGTCGGAAATAAAAACCAATTTATCTCTAATGAGTACACCGAAAAAAAAAAAGTATAATCAAAATTACCAGAATAGGGTAAAAATCATCGTGTTTCTAGCTCTATGCGAACTCCATAAAGCTTGGCAATTTTAACCGAGGCGCTTTGGTAATGATTTTTACAAAATTAACAATAAAACAATACTTTATTATACGTGATAATTTTGGTATTATTTGGTAATTTTATCATAGCACATTAGAGAATGTCATAAATACCATTCAAATGTTTAATTTTATTTTTCAGTTTGGCATTTTTTCTTAAATGTGTGGTAATAAGAACTGCAATTTTAGAAAAGAGAATTTCCGGTAAACCTTTACTATATTAAAGGAAAACTTGCCCTTAATGAATGGTTTAAATACCCTATACTTTGGTTTTATTTACCAGAATATTTTCTTGACGAAACTGTCGTTACCATACAATACGATAATTTCACCAGAATTTTTTCTCTCCATGTGGACACAAAGAAAAGTAATTTTTTAAAAAAACAAAAATTTTTTTTCGTATGAAATGAATGATTTTGTTTCAAAAATCATGATGCAATTGAAAGTTGATTTTACTTTCACGTTAATAAGAATGTTATAAATTCTCAGAAATAACATAAAAAGTAGATTTGAAAAAATAAAAAAATAAAAATGAGACATTCGAAAGGGTAATATTCACGTGAAACTAATCGATAGTAGAAATTCAAGACAATCTCGTTTTAACCTAAGTTCTAATTTTGCAGGTTTAAATTTGTATACATTTAAACTCAAAAACAGTGTATTCGAATTCTAAAAGTTTTTTTTCTGAATAACCTGCAATTTTTTTTATTAAATTTATATAAAAACAAATTATTACAAATTGGCAAAGCATACTATTATGTTCAGTTTAGCATAAAAGAAGTTCATTTTTTAAAAAATTTTTTTACGACATTTAATTTCTTCTTTTACACAATATCTCGAATATCCCAACAAAAAGTCTGGTAATTATTAAAGTAAAAAAAATATTTAAAGTGGTAGTTACGTCACATGTGTCAAGATCTAGCTAAAATCGCAATCTAACAACTGAGAGGTATATCGGTAGAAATAACTTAGATTTTGCTAAAAACAATGCAAAAATTGCATAAGAATTACCTGCTGAATGCTTTTTCACTGATGCTTAATGAAGCAATCATTATTTAAATTGACTGTATAAAAAATTGTTAAATATATTAATGAATATTAATATAAATGAGAATATAGCATATATTTTAAGTAATTATTTTTGTTTGAAAAATATATTCTTTCTTTAAATTTTCATATTTTTTAAAACCTTCAAAAGCAGTGAATTTTTACATTAGCTGATGACTAGTTACTAAATAAAATATTAAACAATATTTAATCATATTTCATATCTAGAGTTCTGCATATTAGGTAATTTTTTTTTTTAAATTTTCAATTAAAAGTTTTCAAGTAAAATTACTAACGATTTTGTTTAATAAAATTTCAATGGAGAAATAAATTGAAAATTTAATGGATTGTTATAAAATATTTTTAAATTTGTAATTAAAAATTTGAAAAAAATATTTTTGAGGAAATATATTGGAATATTTTTGAGGAAGTTATTTAGATACAACGAATTTTACTTCAAGTAATTTCCTAAAATTTCAATTAAAA
This sequence comes from Parasteatoda lunata, assembly GCA_949128135.1. Taxonomy (NCBI): domain Eukaryota; kingdom Metazoa; phylum Arthropoda; class Arachnida; order Araneae; family Theridiidae; genus Parasteatoda; species Parasteatoda lunata. The sequence goes on along the minus strand of OX421970.1, from coordinate 55,449,886 downwards.
ATATTAAATAAAAAGGCTTGATAAAATGTTTTATAGACTTAGGTTCATAATGTATTATAATAGGGGTTATTTCTAAATGTTTCAATTTAGAAGTAACAAAATATTAGTTCAATAAAAATTTACTTTATATATATTCTTTATATATATTTACTTTATATATATTCTTTATATATATTTACTTTATATATATTTACTTTATATATATTTACTTTATATATATTTATTATATATATTATTATGAATTCTATGATATACTTTTGGAAAGAGTAATACTTTGAATAATTTCATTTTCTTATAAATTTTTCACATTTGAGATAAATATGAGATTTTAGTTAAGCAATACTTTGTTCATATTCATATTCATAATATTAAGTACGCAAAAGTTATTAGTATAGGCTATTATATAAGTCATTAATATAAGTTAAGTTAATTAATAAGTTATTGTAAACTTTCATTATCAGGAAAAATTAAGAAGAACCTGAAATTATGATTGTTTCTTCTAACTGGTTAATAAAATAAGTAGATATTAGGATTTCTTTATGGATGTTTTAAATAAAAAAATATTGCAATATACGGGTTTTAAGATATTTTCTTGTAAATTTATATAAAATGAATTAATAAAAATTCCTTGTGTATAAAATGCTACAGTCATAATAAATTCCGAATTAAATGAATTAAAGATTTGTGACAAATTACTTTAAAATATTTATGTCAGGTACATTTGAAAGTTATATTAATCATGCATTCCTTTAAATTTAGGTCTTGAAATAATAATTTATTAAGAATTTTTTTTTTAAATTCATAAAAAACGGAATTAAATACAAAATGGGGGTTTTATAATCATATTTAATAATATTTTTCTTTATATTTAATCTTATTTTTCTTATAAATATCTTAAGTGAGTATTTAAATGAATGAATATTGTAAAATTATGTAACAATATTTTCTAGAATAATAATTAATTTACTGTTTTGAAATAAGAAGCACTAAAACATAATAAGTTCAAGATTAAAGATTTTGAAACTTGAAAAGATTTTGAAAACTGAAAAGATTCTGAAACTTCTATAAAGGTACTTTTTTTTTATCACGGTTTGCTACAACAGGAAACTTTAACAATAAAATACTTCTAATTTTCCTATCTTTACATTTTTAACATTTTATATATTTAATCAAGATTTTGTCTAAGTTTTTTTAGAAAATTCTAAAAAAACTTAGAATCTATATTTCTACTTATATCTTAATCTATATATCTTAATTCTATATTTCTACTTTATTCAATCTGAACTATTTCATTTAATTTTGTCAAGAGTTTTAACCTAAAAAGAATTTTTTTGAAAGCTTAACTCTCTTAAATCCTTTTACTTGAGAAATTAAATTACAAAAAGAGAAAAAGTAAATACTAATGCTATTAGCAATGTGGCTGTCAATGTAAAGTGATGAGGAACTTCTGCTTGAAATGTTTTTTCGAACAAAATAGATCAGCGAAATTTCAAATAATATGATTTTTGAGACGCTGAATTTAATTTTTTAGAAAACTGAATTTTCTAATATGTAAAAATATTTTGTAACGAATTATTCTGAATGTAGTAAAACTAAACCTGATAGAAATACATTTTTTGTTATTTTTCTTTAAGATTAGATTTCATAGTAAGGAAAAATGTCTGAAGCAATGTATCGATAAAATTTATTATAATCTGTTTTGAAGCATTTACATGTTTTTGAACATTTTACAGTAAGAATATAAAAAAAAAAATTTTTAATAAAAATTCAGAGAGGAAATGAAATGCTTTATATATTTTTAGATTTTTGTCTTATCTCTATTTCACAATTCACCTTATTTAGATATAATATACCATGTTTCTACAGCGTTTTGAAGAAGAAAAAAAATATGCATATCGTATGTCCCAAAAAAGGCCCATGATTTGAAAACTCAATTTAAGAAAACGGAGATAGATAAAAATGTAGAGTTGGTTGCGTTTTGCTAGGAGACTATGTAACTATTAGCATCAAATTTCAAAATTTGTTACAAAGTTCATAAACAGTTGCTACTGTTGAGTGTTAAATTATAAAAGAAGTTTTTATGATGTATACCAAACTATTCCATCTAAAATACTTGTATCATCAACTGTTGGTTTTGTCCTCAGAAATTAACACGTTGTAGCTGCAAGTTATAAAAGTTATTAAAAAAAAATATTTAATAACTTTTGTTCGTCAATAATGCTATTAACTGCTGATAGAGCACATAAACTAAATATGATACTTAATGAGAATGAAAGGTATCGTTTTCGAAAAGCAGAATGCAGCAAAACATTGATTTCTTTAGCTTTTACATCAAAGACGAAAGAATTCCTTAAATTATTTTTCAAATTGTAATTACTATCAATAGATCCATTACTTATAATAGATTTTTCTCTTCCTCGATAGTCCCCAATATATTTTATCAATCTATGCATTTCTATCTTTCGATAGATGGGAAAATTTATAGAACTACTTTTCAATCTAGAATTACAGCTTAATAAATGATACATCATTCTTATTTACAGTTCACAAGCATTTACATGCTTTGAAAAAAAATCAGAATTTCTTTGAAATAGAAATAACCTTTTCAAATTTTTGTTACTATTGATGGATCCATTTCGATCTGTAGATTTTATCTTCCTCTATAGACCCTGATTTATACTATCAATATATATGTTACTGCCAAAGTCCGAAGTTGGCCAATTCGCGATCTAGCCGGCCAGATCGTGAATTGGCCAAGAATGCTGTAAATCAGCAGGCCAAAGTCCAAAATTTTTCTTGACTTCAAGAATTGGCTAGCTAGATCGCGAATTGGCCGAGGATGGCTGGCCAAATTCCGAAATATTGTTCTTGATTTCTGGAATTAGCCGCCCAAATCGCGAATTCGCATGGGAAGATCAGCCAAAGTTGGAAGAAAAAATCATTATACCGAGCAAACCGGGCAAATGTATACCGGGCAGGGGCACTTGACCTTAAAAAAACATCAGTGTAGGATATAACGGGCAAATTTATACCGGACAGTGATACTTGACCTTAAAAAAACATCAGTGTAGGATATGCCGAGCAGTGGCACTGAACCTTAAAAAAACATCAGTGTAGGATATACTGGGCAAATGTATACCGGACAGTGGCACTGAATCTTAAAATAACATCAGTGTAGGATATATCGGGAAAATGTATACCGAGCAGTGGCACTGAACCTTAAAAAAACATCAGTGTAGGGTGTATGTATTACTAGTATGACTCGACAATTAAATAGACAATTCAATAGTGATTATTAAATTAATGATTATTTATAAGACAATTTAAAAACTTCTATTTTTCTATTTTTAAATTAGAAGATTTGGTGTATGTATGACTAGTATGACTCGACAATTAAATAGACAATTTAATAGTGATTATTAAATTAATGATTATTTAATAGACAATTTAAAAACTTCTATTTTTTATATTTTTAAATTAGAAGATTTATAAGAATGATTTATATAATTATAGAAGGCCGCCAAAGTAAAATATTCACTGATCGTTTCAATTACTTCGGACTTTGGTCAGCCGTCCTCGGCCACTCGCGATCTGGCCGGCCAATTCCCGAAAGCAAGAAAATTTCGGACTTTGGCCGGACTTCGGGCTTTGGCCGTAACATATACACTCTTATCTTTTGATCGATATGCAAATTTATATAAATACTTTTTAATTTGGAATTATGGTTTAGTAACTGATGCATTAGTCTTATTTATAGTTTACAAACATTTACATACTTTATACAACTATTTGAAATATCGGTATTTTCTCGAATAAGAAATATCCTTTCCAAATTATAGTAAATTTTAACAGATCCATTACTGTCAATAATTTTCCTTTTCCTTGATAGACCCGATATATACTATCATTATACATCCTTGTCTTACGATAAATAGAAAAATGTACAGAAATATTTTTTGATTTTCTAATTATAGTTTAATAATTAATACATTATTCATATTTACAGTTAACAATTATTTTTCATACTTTGCAACTATTAGAATATAGGAATTTTCTCGAATAAGGAATAATCAATTTGAAGAATTTTTGAAAAATATTTGTCAATAAAGAACCTGAAGAATGTTTGAAATACCTACCTCTGTTCACTTGAGATAAAGAATGGCATTTCGATAAATCCAACTTCATGAATATATTAAGTTTATATTAATTAAATATCATCTAGGTTTTAGTTAAGATTATGGTTATAATAGTGTACCTGGATAACTTGTTTGTTACAGCAAACACATAAATTCGCGTGAAGCCTACCTGTATCAGAAATTTCATGCCTTTCAGGAGTTATAACATCTCCGGTTTTAAAGTTTAATTAGGTACTTAATCCTGGCATGGAATTCAACTAAAACGTAAATTTCACGCGAACGAATTAGTTTACACCGGAAAGTTTTCTAATTTAATATATAATTTATTCTATCATAGTACTGTGTCAATGTTATCTACATTTCATTTTATCTATTCATATCTATTTTATTAATGATAAAGTGCAAGACAAGATGGTTCTCTTTTTATTAAAATGTTTTTTTATAGTTTTTATACTGAATTTATGAGCTTTAAGCTATTCTAAGAAAATGAAACTCGCCCATAAATATTTTAAATCAAAAATATTTTCAAATATCTAATAAATTGCCAGGCATTTTTATTATTTTTTTAAATTTTTTTATATGTTTATTTGCCTTGGGATATGCCGGAAATGTTGTTTTTTTTTAGCGTTTCCCGGTGGTTACTCGGTGGTCACGGAGTTGGGCAACATTACCCACGCCACACTTGTTGTTGTTGTCGTGTCTATGTTTGTGCAAAGATTAGAGTCCCCCAAAAGTCTTGATAACAAGATTTGCAAGTTCTGGAGCCCGATGGCCATAGAGAATTTCGATGGGAGGTGCTCCAAGTTGAAAGAGGGAGCTGATAATGGCCTGGCAGTCAAAAACATGGTCCGGAGTTAGTTGCAAATGAGGACAGTACTTGCAGATGGGATAGAATTTTGTATGGGTGCGTGAGATCTTCATGCCCTTAAAATGTCTAGTACGTAGCCTAGCTATTGTAGAGGAGAGGTTTCTTGGGCAGTTTAGATCGGGGATTGTTGCCTTGCTAAAATACTGGTTGTATATCCTTCGTCTGGTGACAGCATTCGCATCTGCACAGGTGACAGCTCGAGGTTGATCTTCGTCACGTGCTTCCTTTACCCACGCCACACTGTCACAGGTAATCGTTCATAGGGTGGGCCATATTTACATATCATAAACAACAGAGACATACATGTCCTGAGCGGAATTCAAACTCGCATTCTTTGTCTTTGCAGTGAAGCACGCTAACCGCTCGGCCACAAGGCCGACCCCATTGCATTTTGAACCATTATAATTTAAAATTTTATTGCCATTTTATATTTATTCTGTAGTAGTTAAAAATTTCTTATTTTCATGTTTAAATTATTATTCGATTGAAAGTTTTTTTATCAATATTTTTTTTTTATATAAAATTGAAAATTTATTTGTCGCTTATACACTGTAAGTAGTTTTATGTTGAACTATAATATAATTTAAATTTGCTGAAACTTAAAAATGCTTCTAAAATGAACCTTATTATATAGTTCTTAAACTTGATTACACAATAACATGTTTGACTTGAAGAGAGATTAAAAATTTAATTTAATTTAACACTTATTAAGTGTATAGCAATTTTGCTTACGAAATTAAATGCTATAACGGCTTAAAGTTCCAATATTATAAGATTAAAATGTGAACCGAGTTTCCTAAGAGTGCATAGAGTTCACCATGTTACCATATCAATTAGTAATCCCGCTGATTGGGAAGTGTGTCTATTTAGTCGATTTGATTCTATTGAAATACCCCGGTAACTTGTCATAGTTTATGAAGGTGTAATAAATGATAGAACTGTGCGTAAAGGAGGTCCGCGTTTTAATGAAGGAAGAACGAATGTTCATGTTGAAGATTAATCTGGGCGGTCTACTATCATGAATGGGAAGTACTGGATCTTCCACCTACAGCCATGACCTAGCTCCATCGGGCTTTAATCTGTTTCCAAAACTTAAAGAATTTATTGGTGGAAAGAGCTTGGAAAAGGATGACACACTGAAAAAAAAAACTGTTACTAACTGGTTTAACAGTCAGACGGCAGAGTTCTTTGATGATGGGATCCAAAAAGCTAGTGTCACGATTAAAAAAATGTTTCAAAGTTAATGATGGCTATATTGAAAAGTGAATAAATGCTCATATTTTAGTTAGTGATAGAATTTGCGTTCATAAATAAAGTTTCTCTTACTTCATTACTAAACAGTTCTTACTTAAAAAATGACCCTTGCAGTTTGATTAGTCTCAAAATAGAATATTTTGGGGGAAGTAAATGGATCCTTCCGGGATGTTTGACTATATTGAAGTATATTGAAATTAACTCAAAATAATTTATAGAACATGTAACAACTTTGTATTTATGTTACTTTAATAACATTTCATTTACAGAAATTTATGTATAATATTATCTTTAAATATATATGCTTTTTACAGAATTATTTAAAATTAATAAAAAAGGAAATAACTATTTTCTACCCCCTTATACACGCTAGAAAAATAGAAGATAAAAAAAACGTAACTAAAAAACTAGTGAATATAGAAAATAAAACTAATGTAATAAATTTGATATATATTGCCGCATTTCGCATCATTAATAAATTCTAGTTGAATGGAAAACGAAAAATAAGAAAATAAAATAGTTAATAAAATAAAAATGTAATAATCTTTTTATCATCAAAGAAAAAAGAACTATTATTTTCTTTTAAAGAAAAATTTAAACACTAATTTGTTTTATAATACATTTGGAAGTTTTCTGAAAAATTATTATTTAGCCTTTTTTTATTTGTTTTGTTTCATTAACAATAAAGTCTCCTGAGAAAATAGAATTATAATCAGAAATTTTTAGATGTAGTTCTGAATAAACAAAATGATTTTACATTTACTAAGAACAATGTAAATTTATTAGCGCAAAGAAATGTTCATTCAGGAATATATTCTAAAAAGTGAATGTTTTTTTCCCTCCAAACAAGTTTTAATTTTTTGTATTTAACAATTTATTTATTCGGAAAAATACAGATTATGAATAAAACTTATAATAAATAAAAGTTGCGTTTTATGCAAAGTTATTTGAATGTAATAATTCTCTTTAAGTGTAGTGCTGGAAAAAAATGTCTTTATTTTAATTATAGTTCTAAGAATTTAAAAAAAACTAAACTAATATTAGTGACGAAAAGACCAAGTAGAAATTTTTTATGAATGGAGCAGCTCGTCAAATTAATTTTTTAAACTGATTCAACATTCAACAATTTCTTTCAAAATTAATTTTTAACTTTTTAGTTGAGAAGAGCATTTTAATTAAAGGGATTGTTAAATATTAAACATCAGCTGACGTTTGAGGGAGAATGTTACAAAAAATAGTTGTGTTAATAAAAAATGAATATTAATATTTTTTTATTCTTTAGAATAGCTTAATTACTCTCAATTTCCTACAGCTCATCAGAAGTTCGATAAAAAATATAATCAAGAAGTTCCAACTTTGATTAAAACAATTCTCGATATAATTTTTTAAATGTTTACGTACAATTAAACAGCTTACTAAAATAATTAATTTTTTTATTTGCTTATTGAAGCTATATATAGGATGATTTATTTAAAAAATATCAAGATGCAAATTTTGAATGAAAAGCAAAGAAAATAAAATGCATGTTAAATCGATTCGAGTGATATAGCTGACATTAATAAATTAAAAACATGATTGCGGTTAAAAATATTTGACCGAAAATTATCGAAGCACTGACGGACTCATTTTTATACTATGAGTTATAAAACAATTGTCTCAAGGATTCATAGTAGGTTGATTAAAATTGAAATTGTAAGTTTATGTCATCCACGATTTAAATTTATTATGCAACTGTATCTTTCTTATACATTCAATAACCAAACTGTAAAAATAACTGTAATAAAAAAATATTTCTTACAGAAAAAAAATCGTTTAAAGAATATATATATATATATATATATATATATATATATATATATATATATATATATATATATATATATATATATATATATATATATATATATATATATATATATATGATGTTTTAGAACTATTTTGTAGACAAATAGGGTTTTCTATGCTTTACCTAATCATAAACAGATTAAAAATGCAATTGAAATTCTAGTTTTTGCCATTTAGTTTTGATACACGAAAACGTTACTTTTTTTCAAATCAATTTATGATAATTTTTTTATACTTTTTTTTAAATTTCAGCAATTAATTTATGGTTTTGAACCTCCTATAAATAAAACTGCTAACCGACATTATTGTCAAAATCACACTTTTCCAGATTATGTTTCTTCAGATTTATTGTTTCGATAAATTATTTTTCCAGATAATTTTATAAGAGTGAATAATATTTGTCGGAAATATTTTTACACTTAAATATTATCGCAATAAACTTTTAAGATAAAGACATTTTAAGATTTTTTTCACAATAAAAGCTGGAACTTCGATTTCCTAGTGTAAGTTCACAGGGCACTCTCTTTCTAATAAGGTGACCCAGGTTTGAATAATAGCGTTGACTGGCCGTGCGAATTCTGCTCACTGATTTCACCGACCACAATGCTGACATAGTAATTTTATATATATATTTTTAAAACAGTAATTTGCTTGTTAAAATAACGATGTTTGTTTAAGTTACAGCACTTAACTTTTTAAAAAACAGGCGTCCGGTTTGAGAAACTGTATTTTTCGGTGAAATGAGCGGTTTTATAGTGACACGCCAGGTGACAGTTTCTATTACAGAAATCTAAAGCTTTGACGATGGCTTAAGAGAATATTATAAGACGGGAGAAACTCTTCATTGTAAATTTTGTTTCTTATCCATTACCATTTTAAAATTTAAAGTTTAAAGAAATCTGAGTTCGGGTGTACCTAGAGCAAACCATGAAATTTTAAATCCTGAAATAAAATTCAAAATATCGAAATGCAAAATAATTATTGCATGATTTCGCAATGAGGAGGTAATCTGCAATAATTTGTTTACATTTTGATATTTAAATTTTTTTTTTCTTCAGTTTTTGGAACTTTATAGTTTACTCTAGACTTAATTCACCTTTTCCTAAACTTAAAATTTTAAACTGGTAATGGAGTTGAAATGGGATTTAGCGAAGAGAAGTTTCCCCGTGGTATAGCGCTCTTTTAAAAGATTTATCTGTTAGTAATTTAATTCATAATCCTTATAAAACTAACTAACTTATCTTAAATATTTGAAGTCGAATGCGTATCAGATTGTTGCGCTAGGAAGACTTACTTTTTACATAAAAAATTGGAAATCTAAGTGGCAGAAGGTTTTAAGTGACATGTGATTTTGCGTGAAACAGCTTTAAATTATATACGTTGGCAAATATTAAAAGTGTTGGCATCATAGCCTTTATCATCTTAGTGTTTTTTAATTGAAGCTCAAATTTATGTTTTTTTTATGGTAACTTATCGACTTTTTGTTGTCAAATGCATTTAAAACCTTTTTAACCACAAAAATTTTATAGAATAGTCAGGAATTGTGAAATTAAAAAAAAAAAAAAAAACAATTTCCTTATAACTTTTATTGGCTAAGCTTTTCAATAATAAACTATTACTCAAGACAAAATTAATTTTAATGCGACAATAAGAAAGAGCAAAATCAAAATGAATAATGAAATTAGTGACTAGATTAACTAACATAAACGTCTTATAACGACTATCTCTGTGAGTGAAAACACCATAAAAAGTTCTCAGAGTAAGCTTAAGGTTTATTGTAAAATAAAACAAAATTAACTGCTTAAAACCTTAAGTTTACGACGAAATTATTAAAAATAGAATATTCTTGTTTATAGCTTCTAAGGACATTCTTTCTTAAAACATCCTATTAACTTTGAAATCTTAAGTAATAAGAAATCGTGCTCGTTTTATCAAATTTCTATGAAACTCAAGAGGTCTTTAATAAATTTTAAAATCTTTTTTAAGAAATATCATCATGTACTTATTTTCTTAAGAGGAAAGATGAACATTTTAATTTACGAGATCTCTGAATTAAGTTGAGTTGCAAATCCTTTAAGTTAAAAGTGGTTAGAATAAGTAGTTTAGGTTCTGAATAATTTTGATAACTAGTTTAAAAAAACATATATTTTAATTATACTCAGCAAACTGCATTGGAAGTAGTATTTATGTATTTATTGCAGAATAATTATAAGAATTTTAGAGAATCTTAGCAAACTTATTATGCTATTGTACATTAATAGAACCTCATTTCCTTGCAAATCGAATCTTCATTTATAAGCTTATTTGCATAATATTTCGGTTAAATTTGAAGAAAAGCATTTTTCAAGGTAATGTCTCATCACGTTTTCAACAAATTGTAGTTATTATGGTTATCAAAATGTGGCGGGAATTTTTTCGGCAGAGTTTTAAAAGTTTTCTTTCTTTATGTAAAATTGAAGGAGAACTCTGTATGCATATTTTCTATGATGTACAGGTAAAAATTATAAATCTAATTTTGCAAAATTTACTCCTAGTTACGCAAGATTGTAGAGATATTACGATTATCGTTACTCGTGTGACGCTATTACTATTATCATTAAATACTGCACTTATTACAACTGCAAAATATATTTAAGAACGTTGTCTTTTTATCTTAGAGTATAGGGAAATTCTACGCAAAACATTTCTTTAGGAAATCTGTCCAAATTAGACTTCTAATTTCGCGCTGTTTACAAGTTGTGATTTACACAGTTTATGAAGGTATGTTACTATAAAAGTGCGTAGATTTGTCTTGCTTAAGTAAACTTCAAATAGAAAGCTAGAACATGATTTCAAAGCTAAATTTTTTATGTAGTCTTTCGCTTTAAAATATTGCTATATTTTACACTTCCTGACCTCTTATAAAAACTCCGTAAATAATTTTTAATAATTTGTTGCATTTTTATTTTACTTTTAATAATTTTATTCAAACTTTTTAAGATGAATTTCTTTAAATTTAATTTTTCATATTGATAATTGTTACCAAATTTAAAGAAAGTTATTGATAAGAGTTTATGCATAGATGTTTTTCTCTAGTTTAATGTTAAAGTTAAAATTTAATTATTATTATAGTAATTATACGCATGAAAAAGACTAAGAGCCCAATATTAGCATTACATTAGCTCTACACTGTAAAAAAATCGGTACCGAAACGAGGCACTTTAGTTGCATCATTCGTAAAATTCATTTTACTGTAAAAACTATTTTAATCCTATTATATTATACCCTAAGTTTTGCAGTAATGCTTATTTAATTAGACTGGTACAATGATTTTACAGCAATTGTTATTGTAAATATTATGGTACACCAGATTCTTTGGTTACGTAATTTATTGCGGTAAAAATGAATTTACGATAAAAATATTTTCTGTGCTAGTATTTTTCACTGTAATTCTTTACACTGTGTGACAATATCAACGGTTTTATACACTTAAATTAACATGTTGTTTATTTATTTTTCACTATCTGAAAAGTCAAATTACTACAATCAAAGAATCAAACCATTATCTATACCTTTAAAAACAATAATACTAATAATCGAATGGTTTGAAATATTACAGTAATTAAAATTATCAAAATTCCATATACTTATTTTTTGGTATCTAAAGAATCAATTCAATCAAACAATAAAAAATTGGGTGAAATAATTAGAGAAAAAAATTATATTTATTTAATTAGAGTGCTTTTGAAATTTTAGGGTAATCATTTCTGTAAAAATTACGGTATATTAGATTTTTTGTTCCGTAACATGTAACGGTAAGAATGGAGTTTACACTAAAATGTACCGTCATTCTAAGTGCCGGTAATTTTTACTGTAATTTAATCTGGAATTTCTTACAGTGTATCACTATTACTAAATATTCTGAAGTCTTTGATATTTCGTATTCTCTTCCCTGAATTTATATATTTTTTTCTGATTTCTTGTCAAAATTGTATGCTTTAAGACCGGTGAATTAAAATCTAAAAATTATATTTAAATGAATAAAAATAAGATATTATCAATATTCAACAAAATATTACCAAGGTCAATTGAACTAAATTGCAAATTAAGTAACTAAAAGCTACTCAAGGAAACTGACATATTTCACAGAGAGAAAAATTGGGGAAAATGGTATGGTAGTGACATTTCTAATAAAAGACTCCGTAATTTTGGCTATAAAAACCGAAATATACAGTATTTAAGCCATTAATTTGGTAATTTTTCCGTTCATATGGTTTCATTCTGGTTTTCTGAAGTAATGCTCTTATTACTCTACATTTAGTAAAAAATACAAGACTGAAAAATGAATTTAATCGAATAAATGGTATTTATGTCATGTTCTATGGTATCATGATAAAATTACCAAATTTTGTTACATATTATTAAACCATATTATGTTTCTAATTGTACGGAAATCATTACAAAATTCGGAAAAAAACTGAGATTTTAGTGTTCCCATCGAGAGAAGAACACAGTAAATTTTAACAAATTCTGGTAGTTTTGACCATACTTTTAAACTTACTTTTTTGACCACACACAAAAAAAAAAAAAAAGAAGAAACTCAATACTGAGTTTTTTTTAAAAATAATTTCCATTTGTTTTGGTATTAAACACTAAATTGCTTCCCTTTTCACTTGATCAAACAAGTTTAATTGAAAAAAAAATATTTTATAGAAGCTCCTTAAAATGCAATTGAAAATATTTATTTTCTACACGCTACCCTTATGCTGCTTTTGTTTCTAAACGAGTACTACAGAGAAAAGAATGTTGAATTTATTGCTTCTCTAGGTAACAAATGTTTTGCATTAAAGATAAAGGATACGAAAAACTGTTCAACTGAATGGAATAAAAGTAAAACATAAAAAGATAAAAAAAAGTACTGTTCACGGTACTATAAAAGCTTCTTATGCTTTTTGAAACTATTAAGTTTGCTTTTCTCACTTAAATAGAAAGAACAAATTTTCCAAAATTACTGCAACATGAGAAAGGTTATTTTTATTTTCTTCAATTGTGTTTTAAAAGAGAACAAACACAATTTTAATGGATCAAAGTCTTTGTTACTTTTTTGATACAATACCTTTTCGCAAATTTAAAAATAGCATTAATAAATAAATAGGATTTTAAATTGAAATAAAGAACACTGAGAAAAAAAAATGGCCGAAACTACCTCGGTAGCTTTTACTATAGAGCTTTGGTAATGATTTTAGTAAAATTAAAAATATATTATGGTGATGAAATTTGTAAATATGGTAAAATTTGGTAATTTAATCAGGATATATTAGAGCATGGCATAGTGAACCAATTATTTGGATAAATTTGTCTTTCAGTTTTGTATTTTTTAATGAATGTGGGGAAATAATAACTATTATTTAGAAAACCAGAATTTCCTGTAAACCTATGACGGGAAAAATTGCCAAAGGAATAATTTAAATACCGTATATTTTGGATGCATTAACCAGGATTATAGCTTTACTTTTAATCAGAAATGTCGTTACCATTTAGCACTGTAGTTTTGCTTCAATATTTTTCTCTATGTATTACTCGTATTAAATAACATTTTTAAAGCATTAATAAAAGTTTTTTTTGCGAGTTTTCTATAACTTGTAAAGCAAAAACGCTGTTATGATTTTTTTAAAACAGGATAAATAATAGCAATGGATGATATTACGTAATATTTAATATCACGATATTCTATCAGAAAATATATCGTTGTTTCAGGATAAATGCAACCATATTTTTTATTTAATTAATTCTTTTAACGGTAGCTAAATTTTTGTCACGCACAGGAATTTCATTCCCATCCACGAAAATAAGAAATCGTTAAACCTAGGCATCGATTATATTCATTAGAATGTAATCTTTGTCAGTGATAGTATCTTCGTCAATGATAGTATAGTATGATTCTGATAGTATCGTAGAGTAGATTTAATGTACGTTCAATGTTTTTGAAAATGGAAAATACCGGTTTTTTTTTTGAAAATGTTATTTTATATTAATGGAATAATATTAAAAAATATATCTAACAATGGATGGGTTTAATAATCTATATACAACTGAGGATAAAGTCTTGTAAAATTAGCGTAATACATAATGACATTTCTGATTTTTAAAAAAACGACAACATAGTTGTAATATTAAAAATTAAGATAGTATATGGTATACAATTTTTCCGTACTTTTGATAACGGTTTTCCGGAAATTCTGGTTTTCAAAATTATAGTTTTTAGTATCACACATTTAGTAAAAAATACAAAACTAAAAAGTAAATTTAACCAAACAAATGGTTTATTATGGCATTTTCTAAGGTATCACGATAAAATTACCAAATTTTATCACATATCATAAAGATATATTTTATTGTTAGTTTTATAAAAATAATTACCAAAGCATTTTTTTAAAACTATCCGAAATTTTTTATGTTTCCAAAATGTCAGAAAACGGTACATTTTACCAAATTTTGAGAGTTAGGAACATACTTTTTTTTTAATTTTTTCTTTAGCTAAATTTAATTTATTAAATATGCGATAAGAAAAAGAAAATTCAATGAAAATTACACTTATAGTTTTTTTACATATTAAATTTAATGCAAAATATTGATTCTGAAACTTCAAGAAATAGTTTTTTGAAATATTTTTTAGCTTAATAACTAAAAATTTTTGAAAGTCATATATTTTTTAATGTTTTCATAGAAAAGACGACGTGCATAAAAAAAAATAATCAAAGCTTTTTGAGTTCTTTACCATAGATATATCACAGTCCAGATAAAAAGCATAGGTTGAAAGAATCAGGGAATAAACAAAATAAATCCTTATTTTTAAAAATTTCAGAATTAAGAAAAGGAGAGTTTGTGATTTCAGATATCGGATGAAGAAAAGAATGAATCTCATGGTCGTAATTGAGATAATTTGTAAATGATAGAAAGTAAAATCTCCACTCTATACGAAAACTGCTTAAAGTTATCTAATACGAACTAGAAAAATTACAGGCTGCATTACACAGTGATACATGCTGCCAAACTTGTTTGGTAATTCAGAAGATAGAACACTCGCCGTCCTTTGAGGTGATCCGGGTTCAAATCTCAGCAATGGCACGACGATACGAATTCCACACTCGGCTCATATCGACCACAGTGCTGAAGTAAAATATCCTCAGTAGTAGACGGATTATGGGTTTAAATTCCCTTTGCCTCCGAGCTAACTGCAGGAGGTTCTCGTGTCTTCATCTCCATGTGATGCAAATGCTGGTTATATCCATCAAAAAGTCCCCCAAGAAAGCAAATTTCTCCCAATACTTGATCTTGTCTTTTGAATTGAATTCAAAACTACAATGCAACAGAGTTGAAAATTTATAATGATAAACTCAAAATTGGGTCGGCTGTTCAACGACGGTTATAAAATAAAACGATTTTCAGCAGTAAGCAAATGGAGCTTGGAATGCTCGAAATTCGACGATTTCTTTGAAATAGAACTACAGTTCTGTTGTTCATGATTTTTATCAAAGATGATCAAAGATGATCATTACCAACTTTATCAAGGTTTATACAAAACATACACAGTTTTCACGGATATTAAAACCAAATGTAAGAACATATTATTGTTCATATATCAAATGACTATACGATTTTTAAAAATTCTTACTTAGAATATATGACGAAAAACGAAGTTATCATTGTTTTATCCTCGTACTTTGATAATACAAGAAGAAAGAAAAAATTGATAAAAAAAGGCAGTGTGGGGTAATGATATTTCGGGTAAAAAAAAGGAACTAAATTATACAGCATTTAAACCATTCGTCTGGTAATTTTTCCGTTCATAATAGTTTATCGAAAATTCTCGTTTTCAAAATTATGGTTCCTATTACCATATATTTAGCAAAAAATATAAAATTAAAAATTAAATTTAACCGAATATTTCTTTTTTTTTTCTTCCAATGAGCTGCACAATCAGTCTTCCCGATGAGCAGACCTAGTGCGTTTTCCAGAAGTGGTATCCACTCTTTCAGGACCACCACAATGGGTGAGATACCGTTGGCCATGTTAATTTGGATGTCTAGTTTCTGCCATACTAGATGGCAACACCGAGACTATTTGGATGCTAAAGTGCACTTGAAATTTAATTTTGCCAGAAATGCCAGGAGCCAATAAGGCACTACAGTGATCTTTTACATGCCGCATAATCATGCGACATGGCCGCTGAGGATTTTCTGCACCCCGAAAATCCGGTGTCTGGGCCGGGGATCGAACCCACAGACATTTAACCGAATATAACATGGTATAAATGATGACATAGATTATATTTATGCCATGCTCTAATATATCATGATAAAACTACCAAATTTTCCCACATTAAAAATTTTTTTGGAGATATTATAGTACCATATTTTACTGTTAATTTTACCAAAGTCATTGATAAAGTACTTCGGTAAAAACTATCGACCCTATTGGTGTTCCTATAGAGAATACAGGTAAATTTTACCATATTCTGTTATTTTTTATCACATTTTTTATTAATACTACCTAAATACACGCTTACGGGAAAATTGCTATGTTTAACTAAACAAAAGAGAGGGAAATATTTCGTTAGACAAACGTAAAGGGTGATGTTGTTGATATAGCACTTCATTCGACTTAAGTCGAACATACAAAATAATATCGTCACCCATTTAGAGAAAGATTTCGTAAAATTATCATATGATAAAATCCCCATCAGCACAGAAATAAATTAAAAATCAATTCGAAATAGCGAATATACAGAGACAGTGTAAAATGTTACTGAAATAAAATAATTAATTATATAGTAGGAAGAAAATACACTATATAGTTATTTTCCATTTTCCTGCAATGTTTTAACTTTGATAATTTTAAACATAAGCCAATTTGTTGGTATACGATGTTCTATTTCAAATATTTCTCTAACTCATATCTAGCGAAATTTCTAGCTTTCACAGAAGGGACTGAAATATCAATAAATTCAGTGATAAAATCGGAAATATCTGAATTACGGTGTAGTTTCTAAGCTTAAAATATCACGTTTCCAAACAGTGTCATTAAAATTAAATGCACGAGTGAATTTAATCTTCAAAATTGAAATATTATATGGAATTTGTTTTCCATGTAATTTTCATAAATTTGAGAAAGGAAATGTTTGAGAAATTTAATGGAAATGGTTGAGATTTAGTAAAAATTTCCAGAAAGGTTAAAAATAATTTGATGGATATACACGAAAATATAGATATGTAAGCAATGAAATAATTTGGAAACTTATTTGTTTGAATCCTACTAAATTTATTCTAAATTTCCGTTTTTTTTAATGGTTGTTTTTGTTTTCTTAAAAAAAGTTCAGTGCTTTATTGAACGAAAAGTTTTCTGGGAAGTTCTTGGACTGTTCGAGAGCTGAATTTTTCAGACATAATTCGTAAAAAAAGATACTTAAAAAGTTCGCAGAAAAAGAAGAGTCAATATTCTGGTATTTTTACAATGCTAAATTCCGTTTTAGATTTCGTTCTAACTCCACATGAATTAAAACGTTTCCACGTACATTAAAAAATATATAATATAAGATTATTAATTTTTACAGTGTATGCTTGCTTATTTTTATTATGATTTAACTCCAACAGGCCTTCAAATCTTAGCTACCCCGTATTATTCCACCCTCCCCTATAGATTTAAAAAAATGAATGTACTCTATGTTTTATAGTTTTGAACACTCTTTGTATTATTTTGCACCTTAATGTTTAGTATTTTATTATTTTAGCCCAGAATTACTTAATTATAAACCATAATTATATAAAAATTAAAATGACTAATGCCTCCTAACATTTAGTTTTGCTTAGGAGTTTTTAAAAATTTCTCAGTTTCCTAGAATACTTTTAAATATTCAAATTCTCTTGTTTATACAAAATTAAAGTGTATTGTATAATATGCATGTTTATGAGCCATTTTAAGCATTGTATAACTATGTGCATAGTCTATTATTAGCATAATGTTTTATTAATATGCCTGCAAGTATCATTATGTTAAACTTTCACTTTATTCAAAGAGAGTGGAGAAATTCGGCTCTAGGGATCACTATTTGGGAAATCATTTATCTCAACTCCCATAGCACTAAAAGTATTTCATTGTTTAATGTTCGAGACAAACTTGCACTTGCAGCGGAGTTCTATTCTTATTGATGTAGGAATTAGGCCTATATTTATTCTGTCGAATAACTGTAATTTTTGTTGTAGACATTATGAAGATAAAAATAATGTTTTGTTAATTGTTAGATACAACGCATTTAATTGGTCATTAACTATCTAAATTTTATATATTTTCCAATTGTATAATGCTAGTAGTTTGGCTTCTTTGTCAATATTTTTATAATAATTCTTTCGATTTTCTATTCAAGTATCCATCCAAGCACTAAGTTCTGCAGTAACTGAACGTATTTATTATCACTAAACCTTGAAAAAATTGCACATTATCTAACTTACCTGTAGATTAACAAGGGTGAACAGCTTAAGTGCGGTATAAATTTTTCCCCCCCGCAGTTTATCCAGGTCGCATCGCACGTGTTCAAGGTCAAACATTGTTTTTCATTTTATCAACTAATCTGTTGATTTTTTTATTGAATTGATTACTTAGATACCAAAAAATAAATAAATGGCATTTTGATAATTTTAATTACAGTAATATTTAAAACCGTTCGATTATTAGTATTATTTTGAAAAATATTGATAATGTGTTGCTGTATCTCGTCTTTTTAGATAGTGAAAAAAAATCATACAGCATGTTAATTTAAGTGGTCAGAAACATTGATGTTGTCCCAATTTGTCCTCAATTCCGAATCAAATTACGGTAAAAAGTATCGACACTCTGAGATATTTTTACCGTAAAATCTATTTATACCGGAACATGTTACGGAACAAAAATTCTGATATACCAAAATTTTTACAGTTTTTATTACCGTTAAGTCTTTGAATCACTCTAATTAAAAAAATATTACCGTAAAAACTATTGTATAAAATTTTACGGTAAAAATGGATTTTATAGTAAAATGGATTTCACGGGTAATGCACCCAAAGTTCCGGTTCTTGATACCATAATTTGATATGTAAAATGGTTTCCATTAAAACAAAAACGAAAAAAGAAGAAAATAAAAGTTGAAAATGGTTATCAGAGAAACGTACTTCTTCATTGATTAATTAGATTATTTTTATTCGATTCGAAATATAAATAGAATTTTTCATAAATGAATATCCTTTTCATAATTCGTTTATTATACTGTTTCGTTTGAAATGTCTTTCTTCACAAGCATTTCAACTAAACAGTTGCATAAAATTAACGGTTATATTAAATAAATAATATATTATTAAATAGACATAATTTAATATCAGGTTTCGGAACATCATTACAGGTTAAAAAAATTCCTAAGTCTCTGAACCAAGTAATTTTTCCACTGAACCCTAGGGTACCGCAGAACATAATTTGGGAACGGCACTTTTAGGTATTCAGAATAAGGTCAAATTTTTAAGCGTAACATTCCACTTTCACAGACACAAAATTGAGTTAATTATGACTTAATAAACAGGAGCTACATTTATTTCTAGCAAAAAATTTACCTTTTAAGAACATAAATATATTTAATAATAAAAAGTTTTGCAAATATTTATAATTTTTTTCGTTGGTTTTCAATTGGCATTATTATATCGACTGAATTCTCCCTAAAAGATAACCAAGCATCGGAAAGCTATCTAACCATTTAATTTTTAACTCCTTTACAAAATAAAAAGTTCAAATAAAATTGGTTTAGAATATGAGTGCGTTATTTTGATTCTAGAGTTTTAATTATTCTCGTTCACAAAAGGGCTCGCCTACTTCAAAAGAATTCCTCTCTCAAGGAAATACATTCAAACATGAATATCTCAGTATCATACCTGGAGTTCTATAGCAAATTAATTGCTCTGAAAAATGCTGCACTTTCTCGTTGCATATTTTATAGAGTTTACATAAATCCCGCAAGAATGAATGTTTAGTGTTTTGTGAATAAATTTCCTTTCGTCACGAGGCATTATTTCAAAACACATCATGTTCTAATTTACATTTTTGGAAAAATTCTGAATTTTTACAACTGGAATGAGATAAACAAAGTTAAACTTTTAGTTATGACGTTGCAGAATAATAATTTTTAAAATAGTTAATTCAATTTGATAATATTTCACAGCGTTTATATTTATACCTTATTTATTATAAAAGAAATACATTTTTATCCTCAAATTGAATAATAAAATTTTTGTTGAGTGCTTTTTTTCATAAGTTGCATAACTAGAATTTAATAACAAGTACAGTAAATAAAGGATACTTGCTTACTAATTTTATATTGCTATTCACTTTAAAGAATTTCTCCAAAAAATTAGTTAAATAACAATTTATATAATTGTTATTTTACTATATTGAACCGAAACAGATAAATAACCACAAAATAGATGGTTTTCAAATTGTTAACTGCGAGAAAAATCGTTTAGTGACTGTTTTCATCTAATACGGTTAAACAACAAGAATTTTATCCTCGCCAACTAAGCCACATTATGAACCACTTAGTTCCTATCAGCTGGGTATGTTATAATCGAGATGACTACTTTGTCAATCTTATGACCGCCTGAACAGAACTGAATCCTATTGTTGACACCACAATATTTCTTCCATTCTTTCAACATATGAAGATTTTATTAGAGATCTGCACTCTCCAAATAGTGACCCTCGACAGTTGGAGTACGAAACTGTCATTCACTGACAGATAACAGTACTACAGAGATGTTTAACACAAAAATTCTAGAATGTTCCATGACTCACAATAGATGCCACAACCAGATAAACCATTGAAGCTACATTCCACGGTTCACTTGACAACCAACTCAACTAACACAACTCTTTCCCAGGCTCTGTTAAATTTTATTTCTACGGTTTTGAAACCAAGCTAGTTTTAAATGGTAACAAAACCGTATAGTTCTGATGTTTTAACTGTCATGTTCCAAACGGTTAATAAGATGGATTGACTGCTGCTGGTTATTTTACTGTAATTTTAGTAATTTTAGAATAAAATTTCTAACAGTGTTGAAAAATAATAAAAATTTGCTTTCTTGCAGATCGATAATTTGACGCTTTGGTACATGAAAACTGTGTATAGTTCAGAAATTATTTCAGAAACTTCATTTTTCTCGAAAATTAAACAAAGTAGTTATGAGGTAATTTAAAATATAGATGCTGTGAAAGTCATACAGGTAACTCTGAAAGGTGAGCGAGTGTTTAGTTGGAAAACTAGACAATCATATAGTTAAGCAACGAATGAAGGCTGTGATGCTCAAACAAAATATAAATAAATTTTCATAACTGACTCATAATTTATTGCAACTCTGAACTTTAGTGTTCAACATTCTGTTTTAAATAGATAACGCATCTTTTTCAATCACCTTTGAGAAACGAAAATTACCAAGCAAATTACTACCATAAATTAACCAAAATTCTAAATGATAAAACTAATAAGACTTTTTAAATGTAGTGAGATATTTACTAATAGGGAGTTTTGGGAGATAACATTGTGATAATATTATAAATGAGTGTGCTATAGATAACAAATTCAAGCTATCATTATTATTGACTATGGATATACATTCGCAATGGAACTAATTTATAATTTCGCTCAACCCTTTTAAATAATTGGGATATTCAAGACAATATTGATTCACCAAATATTTACTTAATTTATCTCAGTTCGCTGTTGAAATTATGCGCACTTCAAATGATGGTTTCATTTAAACGAGGTCTCTCCTCGAGAAAATTTTAATGATTTGCCCAATTTATGTCTCAGTTAACTAACTTCATAAACTTATCATCAGTTTGGCATTTGAAGAAATACTTGATAAAAATCTAATTAAAATCTTGATAAAATGCAAGTTAAATAGTTATGCCAAAAAAAAAAAAAAAAAAATAAAATGCTAGCAAAATCATGAGGTTTAGTATTGAATAGCTACGAGGAAAAAAATAAAACTCTAATCGAAATCTGGTGATTTACTATTGAATAATTGCAAGAAAAAACAACTCGTTCAAAATCTACGAATTGTTATTAAATAACTGCCAGGAAAAAAACACAAATCTCTCTCGAAATCTACTGAGTTAGTCTGAGTTCTGAACAAAATTGAATGAAAAATTATTAAAACCTGTTTGAATACCAATTTTTTACATTTTCGTGATAAGAAGTGTTATAATAATAAAATGAAGAGGTTGTTTGTGTGTGTGTATCCTATAACTCCAGAACCATTTGTTTCATCATCCTGAAATTCGGACCGCGCCAGCGAGAGAAAGATTTTACTCTAGATCTTAAAAACCGTTCAAAAATTTTGAATTAGATCACTTGGGAGATACTTTGAAAAAGAGAATTTTCTCAACAGTTGAAAACTACCCATTTATATAAATTATACTGCATACGGTAATGTTTTTTCAAACATTTATACGATATCATAATTGATCTTTAGTGTCTAATAGTTCTTATTAATGAAAAATAGTTTATTGCTCGTTCTTGACTACTTAATTATTTTGTATTCGTTATATCAAATAAACCTAATTATCAAGGCGAAGCTTACATGCAACAAAAACCTTCCACGGTTAGTCAGATGGCAAGCAGACTCTAACCCATGATTTGTCTACCACTGAAGATATTTTACGTCAGCTCTGCTGTCGGTGCGAGTCGGTCTGCGGAATTCGTATCGACCAGTCATCGATGGGATTCGAACACCTTCACCATATTGGGAGACGAATGCTCTATCCCCTGAGTCATCACTGTTTATTGGTATTAATTTTATTTTATAACCGTCGTTGAACTGCCAACCCAAATTTTGAGTTTACTGCTACCAATGTTCAATTCCGTAGCCTTGTAATTTTAAACCCAATCCGAAAGAAAAGGGAAATCCTGGATCAAGTATTGGATGAAATTTGCCTTTGTGGAGGATTTTTTGCTGGAACTAACCTACATTTGCGTTACATGAATAGGAAAACTACGAAAACCTCGCATGGTTAGCCTGATGGCCAGGGGACTTTAATCTATGATCCGCCTACCACTGGGGATATTTTACGTCAGCACTGTGGTCTCTGCGAGTCGGGTGCAGGATTAAAATCGACCAGCCATCGATGGGATTCGAACCCCGGGCACCTCATCGGGAGAATTTTGGTAAAAAATACTAATTTAATAAAAATAAGCTGCTATTAAAAGCTAAATTAATGAAGAAATGGTACTAATGCGTTTAGGAAAAGCGTAAAAAATCCTTTCACTTTATTAAGACCAATGAAGCTTGATTACTTTTGGTAACAAGTAGTGAATAAGAAAAAGCTATGCAGTAAAAAGCGAAATCAAAGCAGATATGGTGTTAATTCGTTTAAGAAAAATCTGAAATACGAAATGTTATAATTGACACAGATGATACTTACTTAATTTTTGTAACAGATGGTAATTAAAATAAAGAAAACTAAGCAATGTATAAAAAAGCAAAATTAAGGATGAAATGGTACAAATTCGTTCATGAGGAGCATAAAAAAAATACAAAATTATTATTGATGCCTATGATACTTAATTAATTTTGGTAATAGGCACTAATTGAACTAAAAACAAGCGTTCTAAAAAGCTAAATTAATGAAGAAATGGTACTAATTCGTTAACAGAAAAGGTAAAAAATTTCAAAGTAATAATTGACGCCAATTATGTTTTATTTTGGTGATAGGCAATAATGGTACTTTAGAATTGGCGCTGTTTTAAAAGGTAGTTCGATAAATAATTACTCAGTAATAATTGCTTAAAGATTTTAATAATTAATTTAGAGCTTTTCCCCAAAACCATATATTAACCAATTTATAATTTTTCTTTTGAAATATTACTTTTTTTGAAGGGTTAATATTATAATAACTTGTAATTGTTCCTTAATGTTAACTCTCATAAATACTTTAAATAGAATAATACTATTTTTTTTTAAAAGAAATCTATAAACTGCGTAAATATTGTTGTATTGGAATTGAAAAAATTCAAAATATATAAAGCATTAGTTGCTGTATTGAATTTCTTCGATAATTGTAACTTGTTGAAATTTAATTCTATAATTTATAAGAATGCATAACTCCTAAAAACTTCCATAATTAGTTTCCCATACAATGAGACTAATACATCAATTAATCACTCCTCTAACAGCACTCTTACTTCGAAATGGAAATTTATTAATACAATAACATTTTATTATTCCCTGGTTGCAAACCTTAACGCTTCTAAACACTTTAAATAGAGAATTGTTTTCTGCTTAGCTCTGCAACAACTAAAGCCCTCTAAAATTAAAGAGATTTTTCTTAAGCCCATTATTTACAACTGAATGACACAAAAAGAACTTCAATTATAGTCTCTGTAAGCACTCGGGCTTATGCATATATAACACATAAAAGTCCATCTATTTAAACGCTTCATTCTCAAAGACGTTTCCCTTAATTGGTTATTAGTTCAACACGAGTAATGGTAAAGAGAAGTAAATGGAGCGTAAAATAGGATTTTGAGGAGAATTGAAGATAATTTGTCTTTTCTACATATAGTTATTTATTAAAGTGCTCAAAGAGATATAATATCAGTGTTTTAAGAGAGCGAGAGAGATGTAAAATAAAAATGAAACGTGAATACATTTAAAACTTCGAGCTGATGTTTAATTAGCAAAAAAAAAAAAAATTATTTCCATTATTATCCATTAAATGATCTCTTCTGTCATTTATCAGAATATATTTTCTTGATTATCTTTTCTACTCATAATCATTTAGTAAAGGGTTCAAAGAGATATCAGTATTTTCGTAGATTGAGGGATTAAGGATGAAATACAAAATTTGGTTAAAATTTAAAATTTTGACCATGTGTGTAAGTGGTAATTAAAATTTTGAAATCTCATTAAATTTTGTTTTCTAGTTATTTATAATGTGTTCAAGGAGATATAATATCAGTATTTTTAAAAAAGTGCCAGAATAAAGACGATGAGTAAAATTTTTTTAAATGTTGAACTTTTGAGCTAATAAATAAGATGGTATGAAAATCTCAATTATGGTTCATTAATTTTTAACTTTTAATTATATATAAAGTGCTTTATAACCATCATTGAACTGCCGACCCAATTTTGGATTTACGGCAACGAATGCTCAATTCCATAGACTTGGAACCCAATCCAGAAGACAAAGGAAATGAATCAAGTATTGGGAGAAATTCACCTTCGTGGAGGACTTTTAGGAGGAACTAACCCGCGTTTGGGTTACATGGTCATCGACATGGACATCGTTGCTATTAGAACCCGATTCACCTGATTCTATATCCCCTGAGTGAACACTGTTCTTTATTAAGAGTTAAAAAGGATATAATAAAGATATTTCGTACTTTTACGTTACAATTCTTACGCTTACGTGCGTAAGATTCATGGAGCTAGGGGTCCATTCCTAGCTCCATGATAAGATTCGAAGTAATTGCGCCTGCGCCCTTGCTGTACGCCTGTGTTAATTCTGGTGAAATGCGACATGTAAAAGATATCAAACTTAGATAGATGAAGTAAGAGATTTTACAAAAGCCCGTAAATTAAAAATGATAACGTAGGGGAATATCACCTTAACTTTGACCACAAATCAAAACAAGAATAAGTTAAAAATGCTAACGTATTGGAATATCATCTTAACTTCGACCACAAATCAAAAGAAACATTTCCGATGGATGTGGATAATGGTAGTTAAGCTTTTTCCAACTAAATGGCTAAATATTTAAAATTGTATAACTGTAAAATAACGAAAAAGTATTAAGTTTTTCTGGAACTAATGCATTGGAACAATCCTAATTTTTACCGATAATTTTTTAAAAAATTAAATTCAACCATTTGTAAAATCTCACGATTCTTTTCAACATTTTGTAATAGCAACTTCTCCATCTTCATTTTGTGTTGATGTTCTTCTTGATCTATCCGTATCCATGTTGATAATTTGAAGTTAGTTTTAAATAGAAAACAATATTCAACAGCTATGAACAGCGTACTTGTAGCTTTATCAAACCACATTAATGAAACGTAAAGATAGGTAAGATCAAAAATATACGAGCATTGCACAGTTACTTCAAGTCTTACATAACCGTAGCGTATAAAATCTAACGCAAATTTGGGAAATCTCCCTATCATACATTCATCTCCATGACATTAATAAGGAGAAAAAAACTTTGTGATCCGTGATTTAAGAGCTAATTCAACTAAAGTGCCAATTCAACTAAGCCAATTCAAGAGCCAATTCAACTAAGTTCAGAGTGTCCATTGATACCCGGATGCAACATATCAGTTTGGGAAAACATGCATTAAACAATAGATGCGTGTACATGCCGGAAAAGGAGGTGGGCGATAAACTGGCAAAGGAATCAAGAACCATAAATAAAGCAGAACAACCATCACCTTGGATGATACC
Source organism: Parasteatoda lunata (assembly GCA_949128135.1). Classification (NCBI taxonomy): domain Eukaryota; kingdom Metazoa; phylum Arthropoda; class Arachnida; order Araneae; family Theridiidae; genus Parasteatoda; species Parasteatoda lunata. The sequence continues at coordinate 55,423,291 of OX421970.1, read as the reverse complement.
AAAAGATATAGTTTTAGAGAAAAACCTGTCAAGATGGCTAATCACATTTGGGACTTTAATGCGAGTAGAGAAATTATTAGGATCATTTCTAGACTCAGAGCTGGCAACTTTAGTGGTAAGAAAATTAATGAATATGGTAGTAAAGTCTACAAGATTTTCAGGAACTACTAACTAACAGCTTTCTCCTGAGATTGTATTTAATTCGTCAATTTTAGCAGTCTTGCAAAAGTTAGGGGAATTATCTTTGCAGAGCTAGCTTTATCCTGGATTCTTCGCCGGCGCAGTGATCCAGTTTTATTTTAAGGTAGAAAAACACCAAGCAATCGAAAGATAATGATATCAGTGCTTTTGGATGATGGTAAAATAAAGCTGCAAAAAATTGCCTTAGAAATCAAGCTGGAAAGTAACAAAAGAAAAAAATGTGGGTAAAAAAATTCCCTTTTCTACTTTCAGTTATTTGTAAATAGCTACCTCCAATGACTAGATGTTCCATTTTTTAAATGAGCAAAGTATCTTAAGTATCTCGAGATTTAAGAATGTATACCATAAAAAATCAAGCAAACTTATTAAGTATCAACTATCATTACATGACAATGGTTGATCACATTTACAGTTCGTGGGTGTTTCGGGCATTTTTAATAAGAATTTGGCGACAATAGGTATTGAAAAAGACTTGTTATTTAATGGGACCTATTTTCCGATTTTGAACAAAAAATATGTTGATTCGCTTAATGAGGCTTATAAAGGATACATAACAAATTATCATTAAAAAAAAATAAAACAATTTTCTTATTTTTTTATTGTTGTGATGTTACTTAAAAGTTTTTTCTTTGCGAGACAATGACTTTTATTAAAGTTTTTTTCTACCAAACGGAAAAAAATAGCATTAATTTATTCTTAATTCCAGAAGAATATAGAAATCTAAAGTAATATTAACAATAAATTCTAAAGCATCTAATATATAAAATGAAATAAAAAATATTTTAAGTAAGGAAGGACTAAAAGGCTGCATAAAGGTATGTTAAAAAGTAAAATTAATGTTTTATAATTGATTACTATACATGACTCGTCTGCTAGGCAATAAAACTGAATTTTGTCAACCAATTTCATTGAACTTTTTTATGGAGAGACAAAGAATCTTTTTCGTTTCATAATATTCACACCCATGAGTTGAAAAGTATTAAAATTTAATAAATTTAAATGTCTTGAAATCAAACGGCCTGTTAGATGAATAAGAATAAGCATATTTATTTTCAAAATTATCTATGATGGTTAAATGTATGATTTCTTTAATAAGTGATGACTTCAAGCAGGCGTTTTTCACTAAAACACTTAGTGAGCTTCAAGATTGAACTTTTTCTCTTGAAACAACGAATTAAAAATAAAACAAGGCAATTTAACTAAGGGGAACGATAACGCAGAATGATTCAAATATTAAAAATTTTTGTTAAAAAAATGAGGTGCTATTTAATTTAGCTATTTAAAAGATCTTACGAAAGACGAAGCTATTAAAAAGATCTTACGAAAAGTTTAATCTGTAAAAATAGAGTTTAACATGGTGTTATTTTTGTATTTAGTAGTTAGTTGTCCTAAAAATTATGAAATTATGCCCTTCATGAAAATTTGTTAATTTCAGAAAACAAACAGATTCTAAATGAGTACACTCGTTATAAAATTATTTGAGTAAACACGCCAACAGAAAGATCTTTGTTTTTTTATAAACAGAAAAGTGTCTAATATTAATTGTGATCTAATATTAACAGTGCTCAATCATTAATAATGCCAAAAGCTAGTACATACTGTATACTAAGAGATGGTATGCAAGGTGCATCGTAATCCCCCTTCTTATACATCATTTTAGAATCCGTGTCAAAAATGAAGTAAAATATGTATGCACATCATAGCTTTCAAATTCATTTTTTAATTAGGAAAAAAACAAAATTTGACGAATCACTAGTGAGTAAGGTCAGATTTGAAATTTAGTAAGTGAGTTTGATTATTAAAAAGGTAGCGAAGTGATCATTAAAAGGAAAAAATTTTTGATATTTATTATTTTAACATGTTTGAAATAGGAAACAAAGTTATGACTATTTTTGATATTTTGTGTGAAAAACATGTTGTATACCATTGATTAACACAATTGGTAAACAGGTGATAATTTCCTATGTTTTGGAAATCAGCATTTTTTTCAGTACAAAATCTAACATTTTCAGTAAAAGTAAATGAATAAAGCTTAATTTGTGGGTGACAGTTGAAATATGCATTTTAATATTGAAGGAAATATCAAAAACATTAAAATAGTGCTCGAAAATAAAATTAAAATACACTATCTGCTTATTAGGTGCATAGGTATTTTATATTTTTTGGGTAAACTTCTTTTTACAATAAACAATATTCTGCATTTTTATATTTAAGTACCGCACATACATTTTTAAGCCTTTGTTAAGATAACACGGAGTAAATCTTGCGTCACATTTTCCTTTCTCAAAATTTCTTTGTTGCTTATATAAGCTATCTTATAAATATGAAAAATACTTCCAGTTCGTAAGTTAGGGAAAAAGAACGGCAACTCGAATGATACTTCTTTCAAGTTTCTAGAAGAATTTTATTTGAAAGAGTAAATCGCATTTTCATTTTATGGGAAAAATAACAGCATTACACCAGTAGAATTATTTCGTACCGTTATCCTCTGCTTGTATGAATGACTGTTATTTTCCGATTTTATTCAGAAAGCTATACACTTCTAGAATTTGTTCTTGCAGAAGTTTATCGCGCATTTCTTTTAGTTATTTACAGCAGAAATAGACCTTTCGAAAATGTTATTTTAAGATTATTTTCCAATTTTACATTGCTTTTATTGTTAAAAAAATAGTATAAAGAGCGCGCAATATCGGAGGACTTTTTTATGACGATGATTGCCAAGAAATGATTGAAGAAAAGAATACTAATAAAAGTTGTTATTTTCATAAATTTTTTATTGGCATGATTCATTAATTAAGAGAGTAAATAAGTTTTTTAAGCAAAAAAACTTATTAATTAATAACGAAAATAGTAAAAATAGTTTAAATCCCATAAAGGTTACTATCTGGTGTGATTTAAAACATATTCATTTTTATTTATGTGAAATAGTATGTTGGGAAAATGCATTGTATATAACTCAGTGAATATTGAAATTGTATGCAGAGAATATTGTTTAACTATAGCTGTAGATTTGCACTAAAACAATTCAACGACAGCTTAAATACATTTAGAAATAAAAGGAATTCTTTAAAAACTTATAGTATCACCGGCGGAGATAGAACCCATAGTAAGGTATCCTATTTTTCTGTAACTGTTTTCTTTAAATAATATTATACCATTTTAAAGATTGAATACTTATCTGTTTTCATACTTATCATTATGATGGAGGCATTTTTGTAGACTCTTTTTCAAACTTTATATGCCCATGTCATACTAGCTCTCCAAAATGTCCTTGAGAAAACATGAACATCTGCTTTTAATTCGTCTCCCAATATATCGCCACTTTCTTGCAATAGTTTCAAAAGAACGTTTTATCACACGCACACGCGCCACAGTTAGAGTTCGGGACAGGTAACTTTGTCGTAAAATTATATAATTTTTGACAAAATGCATGCTCTTAAATTATTTTATTTTATAACCTTTGCAATTTTGAACCCGATCTAGAAGATCAGAGAACTCCTGGATCAAGTATTGAGAGAAATTTGGATTCGTTGAGGACATTTTGATGGAACTGACGTGCATTTGCGTTGTGGATAGCCACGAAAACCTCCCACGGTTAGCGTTACGGAAAGGGGTCTGTTACCCATGATTAATCTATTCTGTCATTTCTGTGCACCCTAGGCGCTCTCTGGCATTTTCTAATTTGATTTTAAAACTGTTCGCTTTGTATTGTGCTGATCTAGTGGTTACTGTATTGGACTACGGCCGGTGGTTGTGGGTTCTAATCCCACCGTAGGCATGGATGTAACTTTCTTTCTTTTTCTGTGTTTTATGTCTTTTCTACTGTGTGATTGTGTGAATATAACCCATCTTACAAACGGGATTGTGGTTGTATGACGCAGGCGACGCTACTCCACCGCAGTGGCTTAGCCACAGGTGCCCACTGGGTAAAGATAAGAGAGTAGCGATTTTGGCAATTTTGAGGTCAATGGGAAATAGACCCAAGTGCCTGTCCTTAAAAAAATATTAGTATGGTTTAATAGGCTTAGCTTTCAGGTTTACTGGGTTAAAGTCCTGACTATTATTAGGCACTCATTCACACTTGATTATCTTTTTTGTTGTTCTTCCAGATGGATTATATTAGTCGAAATCTAGCAATCAGCCTAGTGCTGCTGACGAAATTAGTATTCTCACACTGAGGAAAAAAAAAGTATAGCCAAAACTACCAGAATTTGGTAAAATTGACCAGGATTTTAACTCTACGGGAACACCAAAAACCTCGGTCATTTTTATCGAAGAGATTTGGTAATTATTTTCGTCAGATTAACAATAAAATATGGTTTGATAATATGTTATAAAATTTGGTAACAGTGATAAAATTTTATAATTCTCTCATGATACTTTAGAGCATGACATAATAGCAATGTATAACCAACTAGAATATCCCGTAACCCGTTCCCATATGAACGGAAAAATACCAGATGTTTAACTATTGATTATTTTGGTTTTAATTACCAGATTTTTATTTTTTCTTTCTCTTTACCAAAAATGTTATTAACACAGGGTAGTTAAAGTACGAGTTGTTACAGTACGGTTATTTTACTAGAATTTCTTTTTTCCGCGCAAACAAGTTGAAACAGTAATTTTGTCAATTTGACGAAATGTTCTCTGAAAGTACTTTTCTGTGAATCTGTGAATCTGTGAATTTTAAGTGTCAATTTTTTATAGAGCATTTGTTAAAGTGAAGTTGAAAACATGGATAGATCTATGACAAAGGGCGTGCTTTCAAAAGATATTGTGTGTAAGGAATTTTATAAATTGTAATTGTTTAATTATAAGAGTTTGTGAAACAATACGTATGTAAAATATAATCATAAAAACAAAATATAGTCGTGCATTAGAATATAATAAAATACTAGCATACTATAGAATATTAACATAACTAGCAATTATACAATGTGCTAATATTTTATAGTGTAATATATTAAAGATACAATCAAAATTTAGATATGAAATAAGTTCTTTCAGATATAAATTTTTTTTTTATCAAACTGTCATGTGCTGGAAAGAAAAATTTACTTTTTAAGATACTAATTACCATCAAATTCTTTTGGAAGCATTAAATCTCAATTTAATTTCAAAACTTGATGCGTTCTTTCAAAAAGTACCCTCATTAACAATTTTTCTTTATGCAAAAAGCAATTTTTTGAAGGGCGTGTTAGTTTATACATAAAAAAGAGAAAAAGTCTTTTATGTGACTACGAAGAGTAAAATTAGTCTTCACTCTTTTGAAATAGACGTTTCTTTTCTTGCTTCCATTTAATTAGCCATCAATTATCAGAAAAATGAAGGTAAAAAAATGCAACTTTTAAAGCGGAAATTGCTATTGACGTCTGAATACTTAGACTAGATGCAATTTTATTGAAATACTCAGAGAATAATACGATGTTAAACATTAATTAGGTTCATTGTTTAAAGCTCTGTTTTCAAGTTTTCAAAGCTTGTTTTAAAATGTTATTTTCCTAATTTTTTTTTCTGAAACATGTTTGAAATTTATCAAACATTTAAGGAGAAAAAAAAAATTCTGGTAAAATTACCGTACTGTTTGGTAATGAAATTTCTCATTAAAAAATAATTCTGGTTAATGAAACCAAAATATACGGAAATTCTAATAAATAACTGGAAATTCTGATTTTTAAAATTATAGTTCTTATTACTTCTTATTTAGAAAAAAAAAATTTTAGAAATTCAACCAAATAAATGATTTTTACGCCATGCTCTTAGGTATCATGATAAAATTACCGAAATTTACGATATTTACTAAATATTATGACAAATTATAAGACCATATTTTATTTTTTTACAAAACGCATCGGTAAATTTTACCTAGTTTTTTGGTGTTACCATAGAACCAAAAACACGTTTTAACGTGTTTTACCATATTCTGGTAGTATGGAACATACTTTTTTACTCAGTGCTGCATTTCATAATTTATGTTTTATGCCTGATATATCTTTTAATGTATAATATGTAGTTATAATATGTATAATTATATAATATGTAATAATATGTATAATATGCATAATTTATAAAAATATATAATGTATAAAATGAAATTGATAGTTTGTATCTACCTATATTTCTAAGTGTGTGCCTAAAAATAAACGTAATTTCAGCGATATATTTTGTTAAAATTTATACTGAGAAAAACATGAATAATTTTTTTTATTTAATAGGTAAATAAATGTATGTAGCCTAGATGTTTCTTTATATGTTACATTTATAAAAAATGAATTTCAAACTTTTCGCTGAAAGGAAAGTTTAATTTCCTGTTCATGGCGACAAAAAAAATTCGTCTTTGTTTTACTTTTTCTAAATTTGGCACAGCTTTTTAAAAAAGATGTACTCTTTTTTTTTGCAGCATAAAAAAATTTCCCTTTAAAGACAAATTATTCACGCTGCAGTTCTTTCACTTCACGCATTATAAGAATAAAGATATACATTTTAAGAAATTATTTTCTATTAGCAGTTCTTTCACATGGATACCCCAAAAAGAAATATTGTTCATTTCATGTTTAAAAAAATTACCACAATAAAAAGTTATACTGTAATTTGTAAACCAAAACACCTGCAAGTAATATGGAATATTCTGTTTTAAAAGATATAAATATAATTCTGAGAATGAAATATTTAAATTGTCAACTGCTTTCTAAATAGTTATCTATGGATTTAAAATAATCAATTCAATATGGTTCATTGTGCTTTAACATATGCCCTGTTGTATGTTCTTTTAATTGAATTAGAGTTTAAATTTTTGTTAAATAAAGTATGGTTTTTCATAAAAATAGGTCAACTCTATTTCGTGTTTAATAAATAATTATACTAAGACGTTATAAATCATTTAGTGTTTCAATTTAAAACACTTGAATATAGTATCGAATATTTCGTTTTACAAGATATAAATACAATTCTAAGAATGGAATATTAAGATCAACAAGGACTTTCGAAATTGTTATCTACGAATATAAAATAATCAATTTAATATGGTTCTTTGTGTTGTAAAATATGCCCTATTGTATATTCTTTTAAATGAATAGAAGTTACCTTTTTTTTAATTTATAAATGTTTTTCATAAAAATTGGCCAAACATCTTATGTTTGCCACAAACTTGTTTAATAGAAAGTATTTTTCTCTCTCGTACAATCAATGCATCCGAGAGTATTATAAATTAAATTTTCATATTATGGACTGTTTGTTTAACTTTGGTGAACTTTATTATGTTTAAACTTATACACTGAATCACTTTATCTTTTTGGAGGAAATATTAAGGGATAATAACGTTAAAGGGATTTTCTTTTGTCAAACATTTAATTGCATAAAAAGTAATATAAGAGCTTTTAGCCAACAAAAGAAGTCATTTTGATGCTAAGTTTATGGAATTCTTTTTTTCCCCGCAAGCATTTAATCTTGTTTTGTTGCCATTAATGAGGTCATAAAATTCATCTCATTGCCCTTGTTTATTCCTCAAAATAAACGAAATTAATATTGCAAAATGCGAGTTTAAGAAAATACATATAACTTGATATGCATGTTTAAGAGAACGCACATAGCTCGAAATGCGTGTTAGAAAAAATTAATATTGTTCAAAATGCACAGTTAAAAGAATGAATAAAGTTTTATGAATTTTATTAAAAAATGAACGCAACATTACTTCGTCTTTGAAAAATTGCTATTGTCGAAATCCGAGATAATGAAACTGGAATAGATATGAGCTCTATTGTTAAACTATGAACTCAAATTTTTTATCCGCGTTACTCTTTTAAATATGAATATTTACTTAATTTGCATGAAAATTCAACGTAAAAATTCACTTAAAGTTGTCACTTAACTTCTGAAATGAAAATCTTTCTAAAAATTGCAATCACAAAAATGATCTAAATTTTAATAAAAAAGATATATAAGTTGTAAATATACAATGGAATTTAAGAAAATTCTTTTTAAATTTATTATGATCAAAGGAGAAAAGGTAAAAATTTTTCTTTCGAATAATCTGTGCTTTTGTTAGTATCGCATTGTTAATATCTAGCATTGTCATATAATACGATGCTGCAACCAACAATGCCTTTAAACATTACGAATTAATCATTAAAACATATTATTAAAATTAGATGTGATATTTATGCAATTAGTGTGAAAATTTGAAAATTTGACTTGTAACAAATCTGATATAAATATTTCATTCTTTTCGTAACAATCAATGTAACGGCTAACTTTTTATTATTTCAATACAAATGTAAAACTCATGCATTCTCTGTCGCGACTGAATCGAATATCAAAATCTATTTATAACTCGTTATTCTTATTGTTTTTACCCCAAAAATGTTTCAGTTACAGGGTTATACTAAATTTTGGTGATTAACCATAGCCAAATTATTTTCAACTTTAATATTGGTTACTGGCTTTGTTTTGGCAGCCATGGATCACTTCCTAGGTTCCTAACGGTCCGTTGGGGACAATTCACTTTACTTGTAATTTTAAATTCTTGGCGCTAGGACTGGGGGCTTCGGCCCTCAGCCCAATCACACAATTTTAATTTTATTTTTTGAATTCTTGATGGGAGGACTTAATGAATCTCCACATCCCTTTAACGAAGCACCTTCTCTTAATTTTATGATTTTAAAAATATGGCCATATTCTTTATAATGAGGTTTACAGAGATAATTAATAAATTTTTCTTAAATGATTTTATTTATTTTTCTGGAATGAATATCTCTCTTTATAAACAAAGAAAATGTATCTCATGGGGCCAAAAATATGCGCAATTCGATGACGATGCTTTAAACGAGGACGATAAACGATGCTTCCTCCACTATACACTACTGATTGTACAAACCACCCCCATCGTAACCTTGTAATTTGCTTCTGAGTTAAAAACTTTTCTGTATTCGTTACCAAACGAAAGAGTTTACTTTGGAAAAAAAGTAATGGTTTATTAGATTAATTTATAATAGCTTGTGTCTACATTTCAAATTATATTTTGTATTAAGCATCTGAGTTGTTGATGTTTCTTTAAATGACAATCAAAAATCAGTGTTTGCTATGGTTAAACAATAATCAGTTAAGAATTTTTTTGGTTCAAAGGGTATTTAAAAAAGTTTTATCGTGAAATGTTCTATATTAAAAAAATAAATGTTTTCTTATTGTTTCAAATCGTAATTTATACTGTCAGGACTTTAAAGAATGAGATTTAGCGAAGCTGACAAAAGCAAGATAAATAATGAGGAAAACAAGATTACATGTCTTACCTATGTCAAAAACGTGAAATGAAAAATTATTTGTTTTATTTAAAAACGAGACTGGCTTTTGTTTGAAAAGGTTATAAATTTTTTGGATGTATTTAATGCGGTTTAATGATTAAATATGTTTTTTTTTAATTGTCTTTTCTATATTTCAATTGCATTAAGTTAAATATTAACTTAAATCACTAGTGATTCCAAAACTCAGACCATCCGGCTGTTCTCTGATATATACTTTGCTTATGAGTTTTAAATTATTCTACAAATTAAAGAAACAAATAAGTGTTTACTCTTATAACAAGTAAACCACATTCAAGTAGCTATATCCAAGTAAACCGCATCAAATTTATTGGACGTTTCTATCAAATTGACCCATTCATCTTGACATCCAAAATTTTTAAATTTCAACTCTTTGCAATCCGAACCAAAGACTGCATTAATTAGGAATTAAAAATTCTGAAAGTGAATAACTGGAATACCCTGTCAGGAAAGAGATCAGAGAGAAAAGAGATTCTAAGCTCGCAAAGAGCTGTTGAGTCGATAAAGAAGTTTACTTTGGTCTGAATCCTAATGAAAAATGCTGTAAAAAATTATATCGTACATGTCAGGGAATAGCCGGACAGAATGGGTCTAAATTCGCAAGATTAGCCACGAACTAATTAAAATTTCATTTCGAGCAACTCTAAAATAGAAAAGAAAATTAAAAAACATATTTATTTATTAAACAACATTTTTCAATTTACAACATTTTCATGCAATGACCAGTCTCGTTTTGTTCTAAGAATAGCATAAAAAATACATAAAATTCACACTTGACGTTTTTGGCATCAGCGATGCTAGTTATCTTTTTTTTCTTTATTACTTACCTTGCTTTTGCCAGCCTCAATAAAACATATTCTCAAAAGTTCTGACAATTTTTTTTGCGTCTCAGAGGGACCGCAATTGAGGTGATTCGGGTCACCGTGACTTACTCAGTAACGACTGGGAGTCACCACTGATGACGAGTTCGTCACCGAATAGAGCTGATAGGTGACAGATTTGGATATTCAACAAGGTTAAAATATCAGATAAGGCACAGGGGATTTTCCTTATTCGTCACCATACTCTTAACACCAGGCAATCTAGAGCTTGTTGACTTCGACAGTTTTCTTGTATTTATTGCATTTTTTTTTCTAATTTAGTTAATTAGAAATATTCTAATTTTCTAATTTAGTTAATTAGTAAATTAGTAAATTAGAAGTCTAATTAATTAGACTTCTTTTCTTCAAAATTTTAACAGATGGTTTACTAAGAAGGCGCTTATGATGTCCTAACCGACAGTGAATTACTTAGTGCGTCACAGCAAAGCAGAGAGTGACTGGAATCATCGTGATTCCGTCACCTCAACTGTGGCTGCTCTCAGAAGCTAAGTATGAATAACATGTCTTTCACTAACATATTGTTGCCAGCAACAATGATCTTAAGCAATGAAAATTAAACTATCAGAATGTAATTCTGAAATTATTTATGTTTCGTGTACGCGTAAACAAGGATTTATGGAAACAAACAAGGAAATGGAAAGAAATTAATTTCTATAATTCAATTTTTACTGAGATGTTTTTTTTAATTTAAAGAGGAAGAAATGTTTGAATTTCGATTTAATCAATCTTTGATTTATTTTATTTACTTTCTAAAATACGTCAAACGAATAAAATTCACCCTATACTTAACTATTGGGTTAAAAAAATAATAATAATATTAGCAATATTAATAAAAATGGTAGTTAATAAGTGTTTCCTTTGGCCAAATAGAATCCTAAAATTGTAGTTATTTACTATTAAGCATTAAACTACATATTCACACTGCGGGATGTATGTTATTTGCCAAAAATATTTAACTGATGTAGCTTTCGTACACTGCAAAAAATTTCGAATAAAATTACGGTGAAATGTATTGGCACCCTGGTTGCCTCCGTAGAATTAATTTTACCGTAAAATCCACTTTTACCATAAAATTACCGGGAAATCTTTATAGTGTATTGTGCCTGAAACTTTCTTTTCTTTCTGTGCCAGAAACTTTCTTTATAGTGCCTGAAACTTTCGTAATTTTTTCCAAAAATGGTAGTAAATAATATGTTATAGCGCTGCTTGTTAATCTATTGAAATTGTAATGATACAAAAAGAAATGGTATGCTTTATTATACACTTTTTATTGAAAATAATCTTTAAAATCTAAACAACACACATGAAGTTGCAATTACAATTTAATTTATAGTTAAACTCAAGTCTAACGTTACTTTATTGATATTTTTCTCAGATTGTTACTATTTTTATATTGTCAATGTTCTTATTGTTACTACTGATCTTATTGCGGCTTTATTGTTTCTGTTTTTAATGCTACTACTATTTTTAAATTTGTTACTGCACATTGTTATTTGCAGTTTAATTACAATTGTTAGCTAAACTGTCATTTTAAAAATTAAAATTAAAAAAGGCATATCTGGATTTATAGCATTCAATTGGTGTTAGCTAAAATTAGAATTATAATATACCTCTTCTCATATACAGTTGATTGCAAAAATATTTTAGAATAGAATTAAGTTTTAAGATTGTTTATGTTTTTTATATGAGTTAATAATGTAGAAAAAAAACGTTTTCCAATATAATTAATTTTTAAAAAAAATCTATCACCTTTAAACATTTAATAAAACGAATTTTTAAGAGTATATGCAGATTCCTTTCTTTTGATAAAGCAATACCTTGTTATATATTCTTCTATTATTTATTTTAATTGCATGCTTCTGGGGTCAATTCTCAACAAATGGATACTTTAATCTGGAAAATAGGATTATAATTTTTTTTTAAATTCCCGATGAGCAAACCTAGTGCGTTCTCCAGAAGTGGCATCCACTCTTTCAGGACCACCACAATGGGTGAGATACCGTTGGCCATGTTCATTTGGACGTCTAGTTACTGCCACACTAGATGGCAGCACCGAAACTCTATTTGGATGCTAAAGTGCACTAGGAATTTAATTTTGCCGGAAATGCCAAGAGCCAATAAGGCACTCCAGGGATCTTTTACATGCCGCATAATCATACGACATGGCCGCTGAGGATTTTCTGCATCCTGAAAATCCGGTGTCTGGGCCGGGGATCGAACCCGCAGACTTGGGCTCAGAAGGCCGACGACAATTCAACAATAAAAAAATAAAAAAATGAGGAACGCTTCATGATTTTGCGTGTTATCCTTATATTTGGATTATAAATGTTTGACACATTCCCTGCCTTGGGGGAGTGAACAGTACCTTGTAGTTAAAAAAAAGAGACTTTTTAAAAAAAAATATTGCAGTATTTGTGCTTAAACAAAATGGATATTTTTTGTTAATAGCTGCCACATAAAAATAATAACAATATGAAGATATAAAATTAGTTATGTTAATAGCATATAAAATAAATGCTAAGAATGAAATAATTTACTTACCTTTTTTTTAATCTTTTTTTTCTTTCTCAAAAAGATGTTTTAGCAAAATAGGAACATTTATCGGCACCTAAAATGTTAAGGTTTCAAAAAATATTAAATTCAAAGAATAAAAAATTTAGTTTGTTTCCATTAAAACTTCACCACACACCACAGAAAGGCAATTGTGCTAACACTTTGACGCAGGATTTTTATTAGATATATTTTTTGTACTTTTCACTTTTTTTGTACTAATTTAGGTCAAAATCGGCGGAAAATATTAAATTTTTTCATTTTAATAATTGGCGGTTATAATATGCAGCATGAAACAATGGTGTAATTTTTTGCGTTAAAGGTAAAATCTCCCTTCAAAACAATAATTCTTCAAATTTGCACTCAGTTGCAGTTATGCAAATCCAAGAGAAACAGATATTCCGTTTTGAAATTTCTTTAATTTTCAAATTCCATTAATAGTTTTTGAATATTAATTAAAAGAGAAAATTTCAAGCAACTTCTATTGGATTATACAGATGTTTATTGTAACTAATAGACTGTTTCTTAATTAAAAAATGCCAAAATGTATTTTTGCTTGTAATTAGAACGTCAAAAAAATATAAAAAGGATACCGGTAACCATCTGCGTTAAAGGGTTAAATTTAAAATTTTGAAACATAATTAACACAAATCTAAAAAATAAAATGCAATTCCATGTTTTTTTTTTATAATTACACACTATTTCATGACTTTTTATAGCTTCCTTAAATTTTTCTGTATATGAAATTTAAGCCATGCAATATCGCTTCATTTTATGTACTACTATACGAAAGTTAAACAAATTCGGTTGTATAGTATCTCAGTAATAGTAAAAATAAGAGTCTTATTGAAATAATATTATTTTTTAACTGATATTTCAAAATCATTGTTCAGCTGTTTTAATTTTGTAATTTTTCATTATCTTGTTTAAAAAAAAAAAACTCTAGCATGAGCGTAACTATATTTCAAATAAGCAAAGAAATTATTTTAATGACCTCTGTCTCAACGAAATATGACATGTGATATAAGTAAATTAATGTATCTAACTTTATTAATTTAGTGATTAAAATTTAATATTATAACAAAGATCATTTTTTTACGATTAATAAACCAATACGATGTTAAAAAAATCTGTTTAATTCTCTTGAGGATAAAAAAGTAAGCTTCGTATATTTTCTTGTTTAATCATGCCAACGATAATCAAGAAAAATTTACCCGTAGTAAGCTTATGGTTAGAAAAAAGTTGTTAAGGCTACAATGTCCAATAAATACACTTCGTTTTGTTAGAAAAAAAAATAAAATCGAAAGAAATAGCAGACATGAAAATCCCATTACACCAAAGTTCTTGAAAATTTAAAAGAACAAGTTAAAGAAAAATACATGATAAATGAAGTACAACCTCTCTTTGGAGTGCTTCCAAAGCTCATTATTCTCTGATTATACTTCCAGGAGGATTTGGGTTTTAACTTACAATGAGCTTATGTGTCTAACATAAGAGGAAAAAAAGTTTGCAGTGATCCTTCTTTAATCCATCTGGATTTTACACAATGTTTTTAAGCCCTAGTTTATGTTAAAAACAAAGAATAATCAGAACTTCCGCATGTACAAGTTACTTAATTGTTTAATTATCTAGACATTTTTATGTATACAACCATAAATCAATTTTAAATCAATTAATGATTTCTTGAAAACGAAGAATCACGCAGCGACAGAAACTCCATTATCCATTTGACGCAAAAATTTCTTTAAACATATTTTTCGTACTTTTTTCACTATTCTGCATTAATTTGGCTCAAAATAAAAGAAAAACTATTTTATTTAGCATTTTTATAATTTATGGTTGCGAAATAAAGCATGGAGTACCGGTATTCCTTCCTGATCTTGAAGGTAAAATCTTCCAAACACGACTCAGTTTCAAACAATAATTTTCCAAATTCGAAAAGAAACAGTAATTCATCATTGAAATTTCTTTGATTTTCAAAATCAATTGTTCATAAATTTTTGAATATGATGGAGAAAAAAATTCAAGTTACTGTTTTTGGATTTTATATTTAACGTTTTAGTACAAATATAATTTCAATAATCTAGCAGATTTATTTTAACAACTATTAGACTGTTTTTTATAATTTAAAATATAAAAATAAATTTTTACTTGTAATTAGAGTGTCAGAATTTTTTTTAAAAGGGACACCGGTCTTCCCTTTAGGTTAATATTTCAAAGACTTTTAAGCTTGCTGTAATTTTGATTTATTAGCTTAAAATAAACGAGTGAAAGTCCCTCAACTTGAGTGAAATTTCACTCTTTCATCTAGAAAACAGGAGCCTTTAATCCTTGAGGGAAATTCACTCAAGTCAAAGAATGAACTGAAATCACTCAAGATTGAGTGAATAATTTTGAATCGAACTTGAGTGAAATTCAATCGTGTTTGATTAAACTGTCAGTACTACTTGAGTGGACCGTTTTCAGTCTAACTTGAGTGATTTTCAATCGTTTTTGATTCATTATCTGTATCACTTGATTGGGTCCTTTTAACTCGAATTTGAGTGAATTACAATAATTTTGCATTCATAATTAGCACCATTTAAGTGAATATATTTTAATCATACTAGAGGTATTTTCTGTTATTATTTATTCTTTTTACTTGAATGCCATTTAAATCACATTTGAATTAAATTAATCCATTTCAATGAATCTTTTAATGTCTATTATAAATAAGATGAAAAGAAAAATATTTTTAACATGGGTAGCAGAAATAATTTATCAGTATTTATTTCTTTTAAATTTCATCAATGGTTTGTTCGATAATAAAAATAAGATTCATTTTTTAACTTTAATACTAAACTATGATAGTTGAGAAAAAAAAAGTGAAAGATTAGTTATTCATCTGTTTTTAACAATATGCTGATTAAAATTGCAAGATAATACACTTTATAGTTACAGTTAATTATACTCTTATATTACAGCTTAAATGGAAAGTGCATATAACACTTTCTAAAGTATTGTTTGAAAAATAAGAACTAAAAAGTATATTTACTTACCAAAAAGTAAAACAGTGTCTTCTTCAGAAATGCCGTTATTAATTAAATGATCTTTTATTAATTCTTAATTCAAAATATTGATAGTCATATTCGCAAGAAAAAAATTAAACGTAAAATAAAATCGAAGACATAATTTATTTGAATCTTAGAGCAAAAAAATTTCATTTAGATTTTTTATCCTTTGCCTTTTAAAATAAAACGATACAAATTTCAGTTTATAGTTCGCAAACAATTAAATAAAAAATAATTCACTCATGCTAGAGCGAGAACCACTCAAGTATCGCTTAAATATCGGCCACTCAAGTTCGATTGAACGCAAAGAAAGTATTTCGCTCAAATATAGGTGTGTTTCACTCAAGTTGAGTTAAAAAAATTTAACTCTTTTTTTGAGTAAGGGAATTCGCTCTTTCATTTTAAGTGTGTAGCGAAACATTGGCATGTTCTTAACATATCCCATAATCTTATTTAAACATTCCCGAAAACTTCATTACTAGAAATTTTTGAGTTTTTGTAAGTTTTGAGTTTCATTAACACTGTATGGGAGGCAATATATCACATACTCACTTCTAAAATTATTATAATAATGTGTTTTTTTTTTCTAATAATGTAAGGCAAAAGTAAGAACTTGTTATTTTCTTCATGGTTTTTCTTAAACATTTCTCAGCTACATGACTATTTCTGTACTTTGAAAGAATTCTTGTAGCCTTCATTAAGACTTGAATTTACCAGAGTTTTGTTTCTACAGTCTCTATTTTATATTTCTGCAGAAAATCAGAGAAAAACATGTCTTCCATCATTATAAACTGTTTTTCTTTTGCAGAATCATGCTTAACAAATATTATTCAAAACATTACGAACTACTTGAAAATTATGTTTAAATATTATGGTGTACAGTGTACAAAATTAAAAAAAAAAACATGAAATACTTTTGATCTAATGATTGAATTTTCGTGTAGTAATACTCAATATTAATCGCTTAAAGGCATGACCTTAAATATACTAAATAATTAGACCATAAGATATTTGAGTTTTAAATTAGGCTAAAAACGTACTTTATCTAAAAAAGACATCTATTTTACGACGAATTCGGTTTTTTTACCCTTAAAATATCGAATCTTCACGTTCCAGGACTCAATCTTAACGGTTCGATGGGGTGACCTCATATATGCTAATTAATAAGTGCAGACGACATTTTAAGTTACGAAATCAGACACAAAAACATACTTCCTCTGTATAACCTTTTTTTCCAACGGATTCGGATTTCTGACCCCTAAAATATAGGGGGTAGTCGTAATGTGGAAAATATGGTTAGGTCAGGAGAGAGGTCGAATGTTTGAACACTTTAATGTTAATTATGCCTTTTTGCGTATTTCACCCTATCTCTAAATTGTTTTACGAATCAAAATATTATTTCATTTCATTATAAAATTTCTTTACTCAGAGAAAAACATAATTTTTAATCATTATTTATTAATATTTTATTTAAAAATGGTTGAAAAAATTTTGAACTGTAAGGTAGAAAATTTTTACATAATTTTAAAGAATGTAATTTTGTATGGCAGATTAAAAAATTTTAATGTAATTAGTCCCCGAATCACCAAATTCTAAAATTCCTTAATTTAAAAATTGATTTTTCATAAACTATTCTACCGATTTCAATAATTTAAGTGATGATAACTGAACACAATTATTAGTTTTACGTATTATTCTAATAGAGTAAAAACCCAAATTATTGTCGCCGAATTTGAGTTCATGCAATGCAAATTGTGCAAATTTTTAATTAACTAACTTTGAATTTTAATGTAAGAATTTATAGCAATTTTTAGGTAGGTCGCCAAACTATAATAATATTTTTTGTCATGCGGTTTTACTAAAAATTACTTAATTGAAAAAAGTAAAAAACAAATATAAAAAAACTAAAATGAAAATTTTTCATAAAGTAGAATGATTTGAATTCAGAGCACATTGATTTTATAGTGCATTAAGGACTCGTAAAGAAGAATTTATACTTTAAAGGATAATTCATGTCCTATTTCTTTCACATACAAAAATAAATCAAATCTTGCTTTTAGAGGAGATTTAACTTTTTAGCTTTAGTACTCAAAAAAAGAAATAGAATTCTATATATTTCCACCATATTGGAGGCTTAAAATACAATCAGAATAAAACTGAACTTTATGATTTTCTTGAATTTGATCCTATTATAAAACTTTCTTATCTTTTATAATCCATGCTCTTAGAAATGGTGAAGATGCGTAATTTTTTAAGATTTGGCTCGTTTATTTCGATAATATATTCTTATTTCTATGATATATTGAAGACGCTGAAATTTTTGATGTACTTATTACATATTCTGTATTTAAATTTTTTTCTATTTTAAAAAGTAAAATGAAAAAGCCATGAAAACCTTAGCTTTTTTATATGCTGAAACAATTATAACATTTTAAATTATATTATTTTCTTTTATTATTATTATATTATTTTCTTTTCCAGAATTTCTATAAATAATTTAGGATCAAAATCAGAAAAGATAAGAAAAATATTTTTTGACTAAAAAGTGAAGTTTAAGTCCAAATTAGCTTTAATTATGTAGTTTTAATTATTTAGACTTTCAAAAAATGAATTTTTCTTCCCATTTAAAATGTTATATAAGGCTCTCTAATAGATTTTGAAATTAATTACATTTTTATATTAATGTTTATAAAAGAATTTTACGTGCCGAAACTCTTTTATCCAACATTTTATTAATTTGTTAAATACGTTCTCTCAAAATATATATTTAAACCTACATACTTTAATTAAAACAACTATTTTTGTTCTTTGGACGAAAACATTGCTATATAAAACAGACAAAATAGTTATGGTGAAACTACCATACATCATGTTATTAACATTGCTAGTAAATGGAAAAGAAATATAATTCTGGTTAATAAAACCGAAATATACGGTATTTAAACCATGATATTACGGTATCATCATACGGTATTAACATTTCTAGTAAAAAGAAAAAAAAACATGATTCTGGTTAATAAAACCAAATTATACGGTATTTAAATCATTGATATGGTAATAATATCCGTTTATATGGTAACGGTTTACCTTGAATTTTGATTTTTAAAAATATAGTTTTTTTATTTTATTTTGTACTGAGTATAAAAGTGAAAAGTAAATATAGCCGAATAATTGGTTTTTATGCCATGTTCAATGTTATTTCAATAAAAATACCAAATTTTAGCACATTTACCGAATTTTATCACATAATAAAAAACCATATTTTATTGTTACTTTTACAAAATTTGTACCAAAGCGCTTCGCTAAAAATTACAGAACCAAAACAACAATGAGCTTCATCTTATTCTGGTGGTTTTGATCATATTTTTTCCTCAGAGCAGATGTAAAAATAAAACATTCTAGTATTTATTTCAATAAAAAGTAAATTGATTATAAAAGTGGTGATAAATGCTTGCAAGAAACAACGTTAATATTTTTCTATCTTTATCTGCAGCAAAATACATCAAGTTGTCACTATGCAGCCTCAATAAAAATGAAATAAAATGACCTATTTGATTTGCTGCAACTACGCCAGAAGAACATTAATCTCTTTTGATAATCTGCCACAAGTTCTTTCTTGTTCATAAATTATGAATAGTTACTGTTTACGAAATATAACTATACAGGAAAAATTCTGAGCAAACGTTTTTTAAAATACTTTTGTATGTAGATTAGAGATGGATAAACTATCGATTTTTCACAAAACAGCAATATTTTTAAAACATCGATCGATATCGTATTCTTGTGATACATACACGCTGTTAAAACATTTGTTAAATTTACGGTCGAAAACTGTGAGCTGGAGTACCAGTACAAAGCCGTTTGTTTCACACAAAAATTTGTTGTTGAAAAACAGACGTCTGTCTTTTAAGCAGATAAGTACTGTTATTTTAACAAACAAACTCTATTATTCTGTAAAAAATCTATATCAGCATCGTGTGTGCCGAGATAAGCAGTCGTAAGACTACGACTAATCGATGGACCTGAAAATATAATTTTTCAATGAGTAGTCAGTGCCTGGATGTCTCTAATATCTTTGTAGCTACTTTTTTCTCAAACTTTGTATTTAGTAGTGATTTTTTTTTGCTTGGATTAAATTAAATTTTAAAAAAAATATATTAGAAATAGTCTACAGCAATAAAAAGTTAATTCAAAAATAAAAAATTAAAAATATGTGCAAAAATTAGTGAAACATACGGACTTTAAAGAACGTTTTTTAAAAATATTTGGAGAGACAAATGCATTTAATGTATCTATTGCAACTTTTAATACCCCAAAATCCCGATAAATATTTACCATATAAATGCAAAAAATATCACTAGTCGAATGATTGAAATACCGTATATTTTAATTCTATTAATCAGAATCGTGTTTTTTGTTAAAAAAATTCTTTTTTACTAGAAATATTTTTACTATACAGTACGGTAATTTTCCCAGATCTTTTTTCCACCTACACTACTAAAGTAAGCATGCTTTAGCAGGTATTGCAGAAGATTTATTATTTAAATCTCTTTTCTGCAACCTAACTTTTGAAAACACACTTGTGTATTCTTTTCTTTTATGAAAGCATGAAATTCTTGATTTTCATAATTTTGCATATTATAATTAAAAAGTTTAGCTAAAGAACATGTCTATCATCATTTAAAAGTAGACTAAGTTTCATTTAAAAAAGCATGAAATGTTCACTTATTAGTTTAAATAATTAATATATTTTGCAAACTCTTTCAATATATCTGTTTCTGCTTGACTTACAATCTGACTTACTATCTGATTTTGCGGTTCTATAAAATGAAAAAAAATTTTTAATAATTATTTTAAATATTCCAAAAAAGAGCAGTTTTTTTTAATTTTTAAATTATTTCAGCTGATAATGTATTGAAAATTAAGGGTATTTTTATACAAAACTAAAAATTTAATAAAATATTTACACTGTAAAAATTAAGGTAAAAGGAACTAACACTTAGGGTGCAATTACATTTTCTCATCATATCCATTTCTACTGTAGCGTTTTAAGATAAATAATATAGTATATACCGTACTTTTCACACTATTACTTACTGTAAAATCACTATAGTACAGCAGTTAAATAAAAATCACGATAAATAGAACGATATTAAATTTGACGGCAGAATACGATTTTACGGTTGCTGCCCTCAAGGTGCCAGTACTTTTCAACATAATTTGATGCAAAATTTTTTTACAGGGTAGCCATTTCATAAATTAAAATTTAAAACTAAATGAAATGCTAATCAGGAATTGAATAGTTTAGAACTAATCACTTATGGTAAAGGCGAGTCATTATTTAGTAGTTATAAGTGAACTGAGAGTTGGTGATAAAATCAGCTATTAGATAATTAACTGAGAAAAATAACGCTATAGCAATTGGCTATTGGACTATTTCGAAATTATCTAATATAAACTTATTTTTAAAAATTGAAAGTCTTGCCTATCTTTACAATTTATTTCCAAAAGAACATGAGTGTCTCTTAACAAGTTCTTCCGAAGCATCAAAGAAATTCTATGTATCATCAATGAAAAGAAAGGTTTATTTTTGTTATTTCGTAAGACAGCAAAGATGTTTCACACTAAACATGTTTTTTATTGAACTGAAATAAACAGATAAGATTGGTTGCAGCTGTGTTAGCCTTTTACAAACATAAATCAATAGCTTTTTCACGATACAAAGGTTACTTCTTTCGTCGTAAAACTATTGCTTTCTACACTGTTTCTATTTTTTTTCTTTCAACAATTGCTAAAGGAGGCTTTTTACTTCGAAAACCAGCCTTTATTGAAAATGAACAAAATAATAGATATAAAAACTGGTATACTATAAACAATTCCTGATGAAATTACGGTAAAAAGTACCGGCACTGAAGTCGCTGGTACTTTTACTCCATGACTTCTTTTTTTCAGTATCTTTCTATCCTTTTCACCGGAACATTTTACGGTAAAAATTACTTTACGGTAATACCAACTTTTTACTGTAATGACTACCGTAAAATCATTGAATCACTCGAATTAAAAATTACTTTAAATTTTGTGGTTTAATATTTTACAGCAAAAATTGATTTTACAGTAAAATAGATTATACTGATGATGCACTCGAATTTTTATACCGTAATTTTATCCGAAATAGGCAATGATGAAATCTATGATCTAATGCAATACTGATGCAAATCGGTGTCCTTATTAGTCAAAAGTTCATGTAATCAGCTTGAATGGCTACTAATTTTATTTAGTAAGAAAAATATAATGCTAAATCTTGATGAAGAAAATGGGATATTGTTCTACTTAAAAAGTAAACAATGTTCACTCAAGGATAAAACTGATATCATTCGAAATAAACTATGTTCACTCAAAAGTTAACTATGTTCACTCAAAGATAAAACTGATATCATTCGAAATAACAAAGCTAAAATTAACTTTCATAATAGCGGTAAGACATGGTTACAAGAAATGAACATATTTTTATTTTTGTAACCCATATAGTTTACAATTGATGTAGGAATTTTGTTTTCAATTATCAATTCCTTCCAAAATATATCATGCCATGCACTAAGAAAAAAAGTATGGTTAAACCTATCAGAATATAGAAAAATTTATGGAGTTTAATTTTCACTGAAACGCGTTGGTAATGATTTCGTTAAAATTAATAATAAGTATGGTTTATAATATGTGATAAAATTTAGTAAATGTGATAACATGATAATCATGATGCCTTAGATTATGATACAAAAACCAATTACTCAACTATATGAACTTACATTTGTAATTTTACTAAATGTGTATTAACTATAATTTTGTAAGGTAGAATTTCCAGTAAATTGTTATTATATGAACGGAAAAAGGACCAAATGAATGATTGTCTATACTGTACACTTGGATTGTATTAACCAAATTTATTATTATTACTTTTCTTTTACCAGAAATGCCATTTCCTTGCAGTACAGTAATTTTACGAGAATTTAAACTTCCGTGTGAAAATGTTTCAGAAATTTCAAATAATTGAAAAATATGCTAAAACTTGAAAAAATATGCTAAATTCATCTAATGACAAGTTCAGTCATTAGATTGCTCGAAAGATTGGGTCCATTAATTTTTATATCCTATTTTCCCTATTTTTTCCTTTTGTCCTTATATTCATTTTTCCTATATTCTTTTTATTCCTATTTAATCCTATAATCATTTTTTCCAGGGAATTTTTTAAGGAAGTCTAAACGCTTATGCACACAATTAAAAAATTAGTTTTTCCAAAGATAATTTCCTTTAAAAAATAAATTTTATTAGTTTCCTCATTGGCTCGAAAATATTTTAAAATGCAGGATGACAAATTTTTATAACCTTTTATTTGTATTCTTAAATGACGGAATACAAAATTTTACTGAAATAAGTGTTCTTGGGAAATAGAATTTCAAAAATAGGTCTTTTTTTTTTAAATGTTAAATCTCAGAATCATTCTACCAATTTAGTTAAAATTTAGTATTCCGTCACTTAACACTTACGTACTTTAAAAAGGTGTAAAATGCATATACTTTAAAATTCAATATATTATCGATCAATATAATCCAATATGTTATTATATATATTATATTATATATATTATATATATATATATGTATATATATATATATATATGTATATATATATATATATATATATATATATATATATATATATATATATATATATATATATATATATATATATATATATATATATATATATATATATATATATATATATATATATATATATATATATATATGTAATACAAAAGTTATAAAATTACTTTTGTATTAATAAAAGCATTATTGAAACATATTCATTTTCATAAAATGTCTTAGTTAAAAATTAGAGTACAGATATTCTATTTTGGGAATTCAAGGCTGTAAACATGCCAATAAATTATAATTAGATTAATGTTACAAAAGAAGAGTTATTTTAAGATCTTTCACTTCCATATAAGGAAGGATTAAACGATTTTCGATGAGTATTAAATTATTTGTGATGAGGCGTAGGAATACAAGGAATGCAATATGACTGCCTTCTTACCCATGTATAAAACCGGGAGCGCTGATTTTTGCGTGGTTTTTTGTGTTTAATGATTACCTACTGAACTTCGTCAGTTTTGACGAGATCTGTGTCTCTCCCCCTCCCACTGGAGCGGGGCTGAGAGTTCACCATAGATTAGTAAATAAAAGATTGTGCAGAATCTGGACTGTAAGAAGGCAGTCATATTGCATTCCTTGTATTCCTACGCCTCATCACAAATAATTTAATACTCATCGAAAATCGTTTAATCCTTCCTTATATGGAAGTGAAAGATCTTAAAATAACTCTTCTTTTGAAACATTAATCTAATTATAATTTATTGGCATGTTTACAGCCTTGAATTCCCAAAATAGAATATCTGTGCTCTAATTTTTAACTAAGACATTTTATGAAAATGAGTATGTTTCAATGCTTTTATTAATACAAAAGTAATTTTATAACTTTTGTATTACATATATATATATATATATATATATATATATATATATATATATATATATATATATATATATATATATATATATATATATATATATATATATATATATTTATATATATAAGATTAAAAGAAAAAGTGAAAAAAAACAGGATAAAAATAAATAAAAGAAATCAAATAAATGCCATTTTCTTAAATATATATTTTTTTCTTTCGGATGCTGGGTCTATCAGAATTGAAAAGAAAGGATAAGTTTCAATACGTGTTTTTTTTTTCTGTTTTAAAAGAAAAATACTAGTAAACACCCAAGCATTCGAAAGTATTTATTTATTGGTTTGACAGGTAAGGAGAAAATTCTACAAAGCAGAAACGTGATTGTCGCTTTTCTTTCCTAAGGAAATGAAATATTTTCTAAGACTAGAGCAACTAAAGAGAGGTAAGATTTTTAAGGATTTTTACGTACGAGAACACAATGCGACGAGTTTGAGCAGCTTTTTGACTTATAAATATTTCAAAACATTTTAAGGAAATTTGTTTTGAAAAACTTTCAAAATTTTATTTCATAACCGTCGTTGGATAGCCGACACAAATTTTTGGTTTTACGACTACAAATGATCAACTCAGTAGCCTTGTAATTTTGAACCCAATCCAGAAGACAAGGAAACTTCTGGATCAAGTCTTGTGAGGAATTTGCCTTCGTTGAGGACTTTTTGATTGTACTAACCTGTATTCGCCACTATAGAGGAAGGCCACTATAACTCCCATGGTTAGTCTGGCGGCAATGGGATTTTAACCCATGATCCGTCAACTACTGAGGACATTTTACATCAGCATTGTGGTCAGTGTAAGTCGAATGTGGAATTTGTATCGACCAGCTAAAGCTGGGATTCAATCCCGGTTCTCCTCATTGAAAGACAAACGCTCTCCTCCCTTGAAAAAAAAATTATTCGCATTTTAAAAATAATACATTTAAGCTTATCTTAATCATATTACAATAATATTATTAAGTTATTAAATTATATCACAATTTTCTTAAAAATATTTTAAATTTAAAATATTTAAAATAGTAAATATGGATAATTTAATTTACTCGTGCATTTTAATGTGTCTTTGAAACAAAAGTTAAAACAGACATAGAGACAGAATTTGTGTTCTTGCAAATAAAAAAAAATTATTTATATATTTAAGTTTAGTTTTCTTTTAATATATACTGTTATTAGGAAAATATATGATACACATTTTCACAAACTAAATTAATTTTATTTAATATTTTGTTAAAGAGAAAAAAAATGGGTGATTTAAAATTTGAAGAAGTTCCGAAATTGAGACTCATCAAGAAGAGATTCAATTCACCATTAGGAAAAGTACGCATTTGGTTACAAAAAGTTTGAGCTAAAGGTAGAAAAACCTCTTACTATTTAAATTAAGTGGAAAATTTATCTGCTTTAAAAATAATGTTCTTTCCCCAAAAAATAATACTTAAATTATAAAGCAAATGTTCATGAAGCAAACGTTTATAAAAACAAAAATTCACAAAGATTTAAACATTGTCAATCATTCACTATGAAGAAAAGTATGCATTTGGTTAAAAAAAAATTGAGCTAAAGGCAGAAAAACCACTTATTATTTATATAAAGTGGAAAATTTATCTGTTTTAAAAATGCATTTCTTTTCCAAAAAATAGATTATTTTAAATTCTAAATAATTGGTTAAAATAAAAATTCATAATCATCAAAAAATAGGTCTTATTTAAAAACTGTTCTGATTCATAACAATAACAATAATTATAATGATAATGGTAAAAAAATTCCACAATTTTACAGTTTTCTTAATCATTTGTAAAAAATGCCAAACTTCAGTGAATTCAGTGGATGCAATTATCAATCAAATAATTATAATTTTTGAATTGCCTGTGAGTGTAATAGCTGCAGGAAATTACAATTTATCCAATAAAAAATTAAAAAAAAAAGTCGAGTGAGAAAATGACTCTTTTCCATTCGAAAAGAATATATGCTTAAATGTAATGTAGCGCTTCGGTTGTCAATAGGTGGACAGCTAATCTGCTGTTCTCCAGGTATGTTTGTTCCTCTTTACTGGACACTAGCTTGAAAGTTTGTGCTACCTCAGGCTGCCTTCAGGGAGGGGTTTTGCCCCCCTTCCCTTTGCGGTGTATGATCATGGACTCATTGCTAGTTCAATTAACCAATCATGGCATTTCCTGTGTTGCGTTTGCTGATGATTTAGATGTCAAAGGCAAGTATGGCACAACAGTCTCTGAAATTATGTATGGTGTACTTCTAGAAGTAGCTAAATGGTGCTCTGAATCTGGCTTATCTGTTAACCCTTATAAGATAAGGTCTGGTAGGGTACACCGATGGATCATGGCTTGGTCTTAAATCAGGGGCAGGAATCAATCCCACTTTCCACCACTTTAGCACCAAATTCCACTTTCCTCTGGGTAGTAATGCCAGTGTTTCTCAAGTTAAGGTCTATGCTGTCATCTTGTTCTGAAAGATATGCTTAGACATGGTTTATCTAAATATACATATCCACATCTGTTCTGACAGTCAGACTGCTCTTCTATCACTATCAAGGTGCAAATTAATCTCTTCACTAGTGTAGGAGTGCTTCTCGATCCTCTGTGATCTTTCTACTCGTAAAAAGGTATACCTACATTGGGTACCTGGACATATAGGCATTCCTGGTAATGAGTTGGCTGACGAAGCAGCACGGGCTGGCTACAGTGAGATTTTCCGGGACCCTGAACCAGATTTGGGAATTTTTTCTGATCCTTCAAGGCATCTGCATTCAAGGCATATATATCTCTATGGCAAAATTGCTCAAGAGCAATGGCGCAACCCGGATGGTTAGACACAAGCTAAAGAGCTAAATCGTGACTGCCCTAGTGTGCTTCAGAAAGAGCTTCTTAAGCTAAACAGGAACAGTTTTAGGAAGATCATTGGTCTTCTCACTGGACACTGCACCCTCAGGAGACACCTATACATTATGGATATTGAATCTGATTCTCTTTGTCGAGGTTGTCATCCTGAAGAGGAGACTTTTAATATATACTTTCTGATTTGGATGTCTATTTTGCTCAAATACTTGAGCATTTAGGGCAACATTGCATTTAGGCCTGATGATTATCTATAATAATAAAAGGAAGAGTTTGTGTAATTCTCTTATAACTCTAGAAACTTCTCAGCAAGCATCTTGATAATTTACAGAGGGTTTAGAAGTAAATCCTCATTCAAAAACTTCCATTAGATAGTTCGAAAGAGACATTTTAAAATAAATTTTTTTTCATTGGTTTAGCAAAAACACCATTGACATAAATTAAACTGCAAACAATTCCTTTTTTGTTTTAAAAAGACTTTATTGATAGTATCAATGATGTTTAGAAGTTTAAAGCTCTAATCAGTCATAAAAGTGTTTATTGTATATTCTTTAATATTTATAATTTTCGATTCGTTATATCATATACATTCAGTATTCATCATGAACCTGGAAGTATGAACGAACTACTTAAATCTATAATCTATATACGGTATTTTTGAATTCATCTGAAACTATGCGTTAATTTTATTTATTGTCGTACTTTTAAAACGGGTTTCTATAAAACTAAAGAATTTATAATCAATGGTAATTGGCTGCCGGCAAGTAACGTCACGCGTAGGTACATTGTAGCATACTGTTTATGCCACGATTCAGCAGCCGATTCGGTTCGATACTCACACGTGACGTTGCTTTGGGTTATTTAACGAAATCTGATTCCAAAATTGATCCAATGTTAACTCGAAAAGCAAAACTATGTAATTAAACACAGTAATGTGATTTTAGTGGTGTCTAACTTCTAGAGTCTCTAGCATCTATTTGAAATAAAATTAAATAAGTTATATACTGATAAAAAAACTATTAGAAAAATGTTATTCATTTCGAAATAATTAAGTTTCATGATTTATATGTTATGTTCATAAAATACGAAATTAAGTTCATTAATATGTTCCGATGGAATTTAGTACATTTTTAAATTAGAAATAAAAAGCTGGTGAACTTAAACTCATTATTTGGACACTAGCATTTTTCTACGCTTTTCAAGTAGCATAAAATAAAATCCTGGAAATTCTATGAGAAATTTAAATTTTAATAGATTTAAATGCTTTATTTAAATATATTTCCTTTTTTTTCCAAAAATATTTGATCCAAAATTTCATTTTTAAAAACTACCTTTACATATTGGTGGGTAAGTTTAATTGATGAAATGGATGTTCTTCCCCATAATCTACGAGTGGTGTATTTAGTAAAATTTACAAATAAAACGCTTACTTTCATACTCGAATTCTACAACTGTTCTTTTTTTTCTTTTTAGCTTAAGAATTCCCTTCGGAGATAAAAGGGCATATGAGCAAGATAAGATGAAGACAGAAACCGAACGAATAGGTTAAAATAAATAAAATTTTCTAGGAAATAGAATTTTCGCTTTGGGATTTAAGGATTTATATTTTAGAGTCAGTTATTTCAAGAATCTAGAACCAAAAAAAGGTGGACAAGCTCTTATGAGAGAATTTTTTAACAAAAAATATAAAGATAAATGCAAGTATCCTTACAAGTGATTTTTTTTTTATTCGACAAGGAAAAGGAAAATAGAGAGAAATATGACGAGAAAGACATATCCGTCTTTTCCTTCAGAATTGAATTGCAAGTGATTGAAGGACATTGAAAAAATAAAAATATTAAAGTAAAAAATTATCTTTAAACAATAGTAAAATGAATAGTAAATAGTAAATATATCTTAGTTTTACATTTTAAGCATTTTCTCTGAAATGTAGAAATTTTTTTGCTAATATAGTATGATAATAAAAAATTTACATTTCCATAACATTTCCATATTGCACTTTTGTTGGTAAATAGAGAAGAAGTTTTGTTATATATATATATATATATATATATATATATATATATATATATATATATATATATATATATATATATATATATATATATATATATATATATATATATATATATAAGCTAAAAATTGAAACGAAATTAGAACACATTAGGTAAAAAATAAACAAAAATATGAAGCAAAAAACAAAAAATAAAATGTAAAGAAATTATAGAACAGTACGCGAGAGGAAATCTGCATAGTGAGGAGCGAATTTAAATGAACTTACTCGTACCGGCATCTTTCAAGAATGATTTAAAATATGTATTCCAATTTTGTTTCAATTTTTTTGAGTGCTCCTCACACTATTGTATTGACATATTTTGCTTTTGCTATATTGATACAATATTAGAAAGCACTCCTTTTTGCGGATATAATCGTGTGAGCTGATGAAGAGATTATATCCTTTCTTTATTTTGTTTTCCGGATTTTTATATTTTTTTCCCTCCATTTT
The DNA here is from genome assembly GCA_949128135.1 of Parasteatoda lunata. Lineage (NCBI taxonomy): Eukaryota > Metazoa > Arthropoda > Arachnida > Araneae > Theridiidae > Parasteatoda > Parasteatoda lunata. The sequence goes on along the minus strand of OX421970.1, from coordinate 55,393,366 downwards.
TTCTCAAATTTTAGCTTATTTTGAGTTTTATATGCTTGCCGCTTATGCGCAGTTGATATAACTTATTAATTTTCTTCGTTTTTCTCTTTTTTTCTCTTTTTTTGTGCTATATATATATATATATATATATATATATATATATATATATATATATATATATATATATATATATATAATATATATATATATATATATATTTATATATATATATTTATATATATATATATATATATATATATGTATATGTATATATATATATATATATATATATATATATATATATATATATATATATATATATATATATATATATATATATATATATATATATATATATAAAATGATTTTGTTAACAAATTATTAAATTTTATTCCACACAATTTTAAAACAAATAATAAGAAAATTAAATTGAATCTTTTTAATGTGAATTACATATTCTACTAGTTAAATATTCAAAAAATAAATAATTCTGATAAAATGATGTAATTTAGTATTAAAATTACTAATTGCTTTAATGAATTTGACTTGATAATTAGTTATTTCCTGCTATAATGAAAAAATATACCTTTGTAAATAGAGAATACTGTTTAATAAAAAAATATTTTTTGTTTTATTTATTTTAATCAACTTTCTTTCCTGAATTTCATACTCGACAAAAGTAGAATTTCTCGACTGTGATAAATTTTTAAGGTTCTTTTTCTCTTTATGCTAAGATTATCTAATTATCTTGATACAAGATTTAGCAGGAGAGTTTAATTTTTAATATGATGTTAACGTTAAATGTTTGTTTTTCTTTCCTTCATAACTATTTTTATTAACTTTTATACTTGGATTTAATTTAATTTCATTTATTATAAAAAGAAATCTTTAACAAAAAATTGTAGTCGAAAAAGGTTTCGTAAACCAAATATTATTTCAATTTTTTTTAAATGAAAAATCATTCATAATAAAAGACAAGCATTGAAAGGAACGTCGGCTTCTTTATAGAACAAAAGCAATTTCAGAGTATTTCAAAGATATTACTGGAAATAGTTAACGGAATTGTTTTTCATTACATATAAAATATATTCATTTCGTATTAAATGTTTTGTTTCCAAATAAAAGCAAAAATATTCGCATTTAACTTTCTCAGACAAAATTATATAGACAATATTTTAAAAAGCTGGTTGTAAGCAAAGGTGTTACGAAGGATAAGGATGCTAGACGATTTCGTGACAAAATCATTAGGTTGGCAACGGTCGCCTTTATTTCTAGGGCATGCCCCCGTATGCTAGGTGGTTTATAGGCCATCATAAGGGTTGCAACCTCGTTCTTTCAATTCGTGCGCTTAGTACCTTAACTACTACGCCTTCTTGACTTTTTTTTAGCTTAAATTAAATTTGAAAAAATTATTGCGATATTAATTTTAACCCATTTGTTTCTATCGTTCTTAAGAAATTCATTTAGTTTTTTCTAAAGAAATAAGTGGTAAAGTGGTAGCACAAGTAGTTCATTGCTACACTCACTGAGGAAAAAAAAAGTGATCAAAACTATCAGAATATGGTAAAATTTGCTGTGTTTCTGCCTCTATGAGAACAAAAAAGTATGATAATGATTTAGGTAAAATTAACAATAAAATATGGTTTTATAACACTTGTCAAAATTTGGTATGTGTGGTAAAATTTGGTAATTTTACTATACTACCTTAGAACATGACATAAAAAAACATTAATTCGCTTACAATTACTTTTCAGTTTTGTATATTTATTAAATGTGTGGTAATAAAAACTTAAGTGTGGAAAACCAGATTTTCCAGTGAAAACGTTACCATATGAACGAAAAAACACAAAATGAACGTTGTGAAGAATGTATATTTTGTTTTACATACCAGTTTTATGGGTTTTTAATCAGAAATGTCTTTACAATACAGTACGATAATGTTACCAGAATTTTTTTTTCTCGTGTTGGGTTAAATAGGGAAATAGTGCATAGGGCAGAAAATATAATTCCAATTTTGCCCATTTGTTAAGACAACAGTAGGTTAAAAACATTCATTCTGTAACGTTTCCGTTCATATAGTAATGGTTTGCCAGATATTCTGGTTTGGAAAATCAAGGTTCTTATTACCATATATTAAGTAAAAAATACGAAACTGAAACATAAATTTAATCGTATAAATGGTTTTAAAGCCTTGTTCCATCATTTAATAAATTTTATCATACATTATACATATTTTATTGTTAATTTTATCACAATCATTACCAAAGCGTTTCGGTTAAAGTTACCAAGATTTTGGGATTCTCATAGAGCAACATGGTAAATTTTACCATATTGTAACAGTTTCGATCATATTTTTTATACTTGTATCTTTCTATTATGATATAACTGTAGTACGTAATTGTTTTCTTTCAAAATACGTATTTAAATTACAAAGTACTTTCTGGAATTTAGTTTTATTATTTTTTTTAAAAGTCATTGGAATGCTTTAATAAAGATTTGTAATCCTAAAAAACAAAACTTTACAGCACGGTGAAACTTAAATTTTAATCAAAATGTAAAGTTAAAAACGTTGAGAATGGCATATAATCCTGAAAATCCCTAAAATCTTGAGCTGAAGGAAGTAAAAGTAAAGTTACTCTCATCTTAAAGCTGTACTTCTTCTCACAAAAGAACATTTATAAATGGAAACAAAGCTTAGAAAGAGGATTTTTTTTCTGTGGAAGATCCGATTCCTTTTATGGCGCTTGATTTCCTTCTACGTATAAATCCCGGATTCACAATCAAATAGTTTGTTCTCTCCTTTTTTTCTATTTTCAGACTACACTTGTTTCGTAAGATATTTACAAAATCTATTCCTTCTTTATGTTAAGGAATGGAAAATAAAAGTACGAGAATTTCATATGTAAAGATAAATACAAATTAATAATTGTATTTACTTAATAATTTAATTTGTTTATTCATAATTGCTATAGGGACATGAATTTTTAATGTTTTTGTAAAAAAAGTAACATTTCTCATCATTTAATAAATACTGAGAGGCAACTTTATCATGACCACGTGACAGTTTTATTCAAATGTGTCTAAAATGCTTTGGTTTTTAAAGTTTTTAATTCCGTTTATCTTATTAGTGATTCTTAAGATTTCCATATAGTTTTTTCCCGCTCTTAAATAGTAGTTTGCGACCCCCAAATCGTATATATATTTTTTAAACTTAATTCTTAAAGATGATTCTAAAATTATATATGCGGACGTAGATGACGGAACACTCTGCATAGCATCAAGATGTTTCAGTTTTCATAATTATGTATTAAATGTTAGCAAAAGATATTGCCTTGAATATCAAACATAAATATTTTTTCATGCATTAAGAAAAAGTTACTTTTATCAATCTGTGAGGGTACATTTCGGATCTCATATATATATATATATATATATATATATATATATATATATATATATATATATATATATATATATATATATATATATATATATATATATATATATATATATATATATATATATATATATAGTCAACCAATAGCTGTCAACCGACTCTGTAATGCTGCTTGTATTTTAATAGATTTTATTTAGTTACTTTGGCCCCTCACAAGCACCAAATCTCAATCCTATTGAGCGTTTGTGGAATGAAGTTAAAACAGCTATCTATTAGTTGGATACCCATTAAATAAATACCCGTTTTCTCACTATTGTAAGACCTCCGTTCGTTAGCACACACTAATTATAGTTTTTTTTTAGCATAAAACAGTTTTTTCTACGAAAATTGAAATTATTAACTTAAAATATACCCTTAATGTACTATAATGAATTCTGTTACTTACGTTTGTGACCTACTTCCACGCCCAACATTCATTTCTTTAAATTATATGTCTATTTAGAGTCAAATTTGATTGCTAAACGTTTCGTACGTTTCTTTTTCCTTTATGATTACTATGATTTCTTAGCGATCACACATAATTTCGTTTAGTAAAAAAATTTTTTTTTAAATAACTTTAAGTATTAAAGGTATATTGTTATTACAGTAATTTGATCCGAAATTTTTTACTGTGCATGAGGTCATGATGCTAATAAAGCGGTTACTCAGTCTAGATTCGACATTAGTTTTGTTAAAATAATTTAAATTTATTTACGTATTTGGTTCGTAATTAAACTATCAGACAGAGAGCCTAGTGAATAGGAACAGAAAAACGTCCGAAAGCTCTATAGTTCTGGGATGCAGCTCAATGTAAAATAAAGTAAATTTAACCAAGCAGTATTAGACTGGGAAGTTTTCTGAAATTATTAACGCTTAAAAAAATGAGTTATTTCATTAGCTCTTTTTTACCTAGTAATGCAAAACTGAGTACTTTAGAATTTTCGTAATGAGCTAAATGCTGCAAAAAAATCTTATTTCAAAAGTCAAAAAGAAAAAAAAATTAAAATCTAAACATTAATTATGGGTATGTGTAAAAATGTTTCTGTAATTGTTGAGACTGTTCTGAATTTAGAATATTGGGGGGTCAATGTAGAAATATTTTTCAAATTTTATTAACAAAAATAAAGATATTTTGGAAGTTAACAAAATTTTTAAATGTTTCTAGAAGTAAAAAGAATTTTTTATTTATAATGGATGCATGAGTAAGTCTTTGAAGAATTATCTAACTGAGAGATCTTCATCGAACATTTAAAAACCAAAACATGCATTGACCAAATCAAAGTAAACCTATACAAAATACGCACATCAAAATGTCCATTATACATATCAAGGTCAGTAGTTGTTATTACTTATGTCATATATCCCCAATAGCTATAAATGATTAATAAAGTGTTATTCAACTCTTTAACGTTGACATATTAATAGCACGAATCCCTTTAAAGCACCATTTTTATATCGATCAGGTTGTTGCTTTAAAATAGTATGTTTGTAATAAAAAACCTTGTAAATAAAGATAAAAATCTTTTAAAAATACAACAAAGCATGTTCTTTTACATTGTAAAGTAAGATATTTAAAATATAAGAAATAATTATAATTAAATTCGGCTTATTGTGATACGAGTATAAAATACAGTAATGAAATGTTAATGAAAAAAATAATTAAATAAATTAAAGTGCTCGGGATGATTTTATAAGTACTCAAAGTAAGGATTATGGCTAAAAAAGTCAAATCTGGAATTAGAACACATTATTACAGGACTCTTCGGTTCGATATCAGTGAATAATATTTTTGTGTTAAACATTTTCATAAAAATGTAGCCGGCTATTAAAAACGCTCGTTTTAGAAATAAGCTAAAACGAGATGAAAACACACACGCATATGTATATATATATATATATATATATATATATATATATATATATATATATATATATATATATATATATATATATATATATATATATATATATATATATATATATATATATATATATATATACATATATATATATATATATATATATATATACATACATATATATTATATATATATATATATATATATATATATATAATATAATATATAATAATATATATAAATATATGTCAAAAATGTAAAGGTAGAGGGGACATAAATAAGCATATTTCGGATAGGAATGTGTGTGCGGTAATGGCACATTAAGGCACTAGCTTGTAAAACAGTATGAATCAAAGGAAGCTGAAAAGACAAATAAAGACAAAAGAAGAAAAAAATTATCTACAGTTTACAGGAGGTGCTCGAAAGAGCAGCCACCAACAACGATACAAGATTCACAGCTACGGCGCATGGATCGGCGTACATTAGAAAAGACGTCAGGCATGTCGAGCACATGTAAAGCAGCAACAGACAAGCGGGCAACAAGATCTTCAGATGCGACGGGACTCTCGTACACCCTTTTAATATGACCCCGAAAGAAAAAATCCAAGCAGGTTAAATCAGGAGAACGCGGTGGCCAGGGAACTGGACCTCCCCGTCCTATTCAATGCTGGCCGTAGACAGCGTCCAGGTGATTCCTGACGTTCCGACTGAAGTAAGTTGGGGCTCACTTCAGGTAGGTGTTTGCTTCCTCTGAAATCTTTTGGGTCATACATACACATCATGGTGTTTGAAACAGAGAGCTTTTAAGTTTCCATTTTGGCTTTCGTGTTATTGTAGCTCAAAGAGATTTTATTTTGGTTAGCAAAGACATATTGCATTCAAACTACAGATATTAATTTTTTCATTGCAGTAGCGGGATATCAACAGTAATAACAAATAAATTTTTGTGCATTTTTTTATGCATTTCTAAAACCGTTCCAAAAATGAGAAAACGAGCATTAGTTAGAAAATTAGTTTAAAATTGAACTGATTTAGTAACGTAAATTTTTGATTCGACATATTTCTCAGTTATTCTTTGGGGTCATAAATAATTGAATAAAAATTGTGCTTAGTAGGGTTTTACAAAAGACTTTTTTAATGAAAAACTTCGAGCAAATAAAATTGCATTGAGAAAAAAATGTATACACCCTTTTGTGATGTTAAAAATAAATTTGCTAGAAAATATTTATGATTCAACAGAAGAAAGAAATTCGCAACATGTCATAAGAGGAGTCATAAACAAACATCATGGAATAGAATTTTGAAAATGTTACTAAAGCAAAAGAGAGTATGCAGAAATTTATTTGTATATTTCTCGGATCAAAAGTTGAAGTTTTCATTCTTTCTCCATCACTCGAAAAGTTTCAAAACTCATTCACACGTAATATTTCAAATATTGAAAATGTATGAATGTCAACGAGTGTCACATTAGTTTTTGTGACAGCTGCATATCGTATAGTCTTTAAAAAAAATACGCATTTCATTCTGATAGAATAATTCCATCCTATCAAAAGTTTTAATAAAAGCTAATAATTCTGTCTACGTATGACAACATAAATACTTGTCGAAATTGTCATATTTATCGAACTGTTAAAAAAAATTTAACTAAATAAAATCATTTAAATTCTTTCTATTTAAACTTGAAACGACTAAATTAAAAATAGATAGCTCCAAAGAAGTAACAGTGAGATCGATAACGCGTTCTTCTTAAAATCCATTTATAAAGAGAAAAGTTTGGTAAAATAAGCTTTTATGGTGTTTTTGAAAGGAAAATCCTTAGAAATATTTTTGGTGCAGTACAGGAGAGAGGCTGTTGGCGAATCAGGTACAACTTTGAACTATATAGTCTCTATGGACAGCCACAGATAGTACAGGTCATCCGAAGCAATAGATTAAGATGGCTTGACTATATCTGGAGAGGTCCAGAAAATAATGCAGTCCGAATCGCCACCTTTAAAAATCCTTCGGGATATCGGACTAGAGGAAGACCTCCAACTAGATAGCTGGATGACACTGCTAAAGGTCTAAAAGTGTTAAAGATAAACAACTGGAAAAAAGTCGCCATGGACAGGAGGCGTTGGGGGCTACGTGTGGTTGAGGCAACCAAGGCCTGTAAGGGGCTGTCGTGCTGAAGAAGAAGAAGAAGCTTTTATATTGGGATTTTATAATCTGATCTAATTAAAGTTACGTAGAACTAAAAATATCGACATTGAACTACACTTTTGATTCGAAATATCAGAATAATTAAAATTTTTGACGTTAAAAGTCTCTTATTTTGTTAATTTGTTTTTTATTATTTAAATTAAATTAAACATTTAGCGATTTAAAGCTACTTATACCACAATACATTCGACAATTTATTTTTGAAAAAAAAAATCGAAATATTAGATCAAAATTTTATGTTGTCCAAAATATAAGAACAGTTCATTATAAGCACTAAAATTAGTTATAAATAAAGAAAAGAAGTTACTTAATATTTTGCAGCATTACCTTTAGCTTTGTTCACGGCATATAAACAGTTTTGCACGGAACTACTTTTTTTCTACATTAGCCTAAATACACTTAATGATCTCCACTAGCTCAGTTTTGTTTGGGATAGCAGCTTCTTGTAGCTTTTTCTTCACTTTCTCCCATACATTTTTTAATTGGGTTAAGATCTGGTGAATCAACTGGTCTCAATAGCACTGCAATTTTGCTTTGCTCCAGCCAGCTCTTAGGTCAGTTTAATGCATGAAGTAAAGCTTAATCTTGTGGGAAAATAAAAACTTAAAATTGATTCAGGAGAGGAAAATATTTACATCGGAACTGGAAAGAGGAAGGAGTTAATGTGTCTAAATAGACAGAATAAAAGCATCTTCACAAATTTTAGTTTCATTCTTGTGTACCAAAAACGAAATCACCAACAACTGTAAAACAAAAGCTAGCAAGAATGAGATGAAGAAAAACGTTATGGGGTTTGAAGGATTTCAAAAAAGATATTTAGAGACGAAAGTATGTTTGGTGTATTTTAAAACAGTGAAAAAGTTCAGGTTTGAAGGATGGAAGAATTTTATAATTATGAAATAATTGAAATAATAAGATTGCATGAAAAATATATTAAGGAGCGCCTCAAATATTTAGAAATTTGTAGCTAGTGTGATGGTATGTACTGTTAGAACTTTCATTCCAAAATTAATTTTAAATTACCACCAGCAGTCTGTCTATCCAATTTTATGGAACCATACTGATCTAATTCTAAATGTACTAACCAACTAGTATGGTTATTAAACCATGGATACAAAATTAAATTGTTTTTTAACCATTTAGAATTAGAATGGTTTCAAAACAGTTAAAACATATGAACTGGACATATAAGCTAGGCTTTTCGTTAGGAAATGGGCGTTGGAGATTGTAGGACACAAATTAGAGAACGCAGGACACTGGAAACTTTTCATATGTTGAAAGGAACGGCTGAAATATAGCGGCGTCAGTGCTGAGACCTGAACCCCAGTTTGGTCGATCATAAGATTGACAAATTAGCCTTCTCGACTATAATATTTACGTAGTTGCATTGAGCTAAGCTAAGTGGCTTTATTAGGTGTGTTTATTTCGTGCAATAAAATTTTGGTTGTTTAACCGTATTAGGTAAAAGCAGTGAATAAACAGTTTTTCTCACAGTTGACAGATTGATTACCATCTTATTTATGGTAATTTGACGGTTTTTTTTAAATATGGTAAAACAATAATTAAATAAATTGTTATTTAAACATTTTTTCCGAGAAATTTCTAGCAGTGTAGAATTACATTCGCTCAATTGGACCTGGAAGGGTTATGCATCATCAAAGAAAAAGTAAATAAGGATATCAAGATTTATCAAGATATTCTTAAAAACTGGGTGATTTCATCGTTAAATGACTTGTTTGGAAACTTATCTTCACATCATGCCTCAAAATCAACTGAGATCTGGTTGGAGCAATGCAAAATTCCAGTACCTCCATTGCTAGTTAAATCACCAGATCTTAACCCAATTTAGAATTTATTGTCGATAGTAAAAAAAAGAACTACATTCAGTTGCTCCTACAAACAAATATGATATAGTTGAGAGCATTAAGTCTACTTGATCTAATGTGGTCAGAAAAAAAACCTGAACGAATGTTGAAAAAACAGAGATCGATTCTAAAAGCAATGCTGAAATTTTTTTCTATATCTGTAATTAAATTTTTGAGCTTATAATAAAATATCCTAATATTTCGTGCCGTATATAATTGTATTCTAATATTGTGATTTTTTTCAAAAATAAATTGTCGAATAAATATGTATGCTTCTTTTTTATTTTTTTTAATGTTTTAAAATACTGTGAAATATATAGGTTAGACTCGTTTAATTTCTAATTTAATATAAGTAAGTAAAAAAATGATAAATAATTAAATAAAGTGATATACGTTTTAAAGGCGAATTTTCTAATTATTCTAATATTTCGAATCAGTGCTGTATCATATTACATCAGATGAATAAAAGATATAAATTATTTAGAACTTTACACCAATGCAGAGAATAATATTATTAAACAATGCATAAAGCTAAAAATATGTTGATGTTATTTTTTACGTTTAAATACTGAAACTGGTAAGTCCAAAACAAAATAATAAATCTAAATTGGTGAAAATTACGTACATAGATTCGTAAACTTCCTTTCATTTCAACAAAAGTGCGCATGTCTTTTTATTATTTTTCTGCATAAATGTATGCTTCCCAGACCAGAATAATTTCAGTTGCATTGAGTTCCTTGTTTTTACTTTAAGTCTATAACTTATTAGTGAATCGAAGTATTAAGTGGCTAGAATAAGCAGCTTAATTTATCCAATCGTCTAGATTCAGTGAGAAATAATGTGTTCAGAATTTTTCACAGTTTGGTAAATCTAAATGTTTTTCGCTGCTAAATTTAGAGATATCTATATATTATGGTACAAAAAAGAATTGTTCTTGATTTTGTTGATTTAAGGAGTAAACACTCTGTCTGAAAATCCGATTTTTTTATCTGTTTACAAACGGAATCATGATGTATAGAAGTACTAATTTTATTAATATAACTGAGATACTTCCGCAAAATTCCAGTCTGCTTAGTTATTAATTTGTTGCCGAAATCATAATGTACAAAAGTAGAAACTTTATTCCTCTAAATGATATATTTCAGAAAGTAAGTAATCTGTTTATTTATTAATTTATAGTCTAATGTAGCAACTACAAATGTAGAAAATTCATTTAAATAGCATTTTCAGCAAAGTACGAGTCAGTTTATTTATTAATTCATGGTCGACATTATTAAGCGTGAATGTAACAACTTTATTTATCTAAATGACATGCTTCAGCAAAGTATTACCCGAAAAGTATTACCAAAGTATTACTTAAAATTACCCAAAATAATTCCAGGAAATAGAATTTTCTCTTCGAACCTTAAATATTTAGTTTTCTTCAGGCTTTTTACCGAAGCATTCGAATCTTACGGAGGAACAACCGGAAAAAGACATTTCTGCTATTGTCTATTTTCTTGTAAATAAAAGTAGAATGGGCAATCATGAAGAGTGCGTCTTTATGTGTTTTCTAAGTAAATCTAAAGTCCTGAATCTATTGTATTTGAGTGTAGACATTTTATTCGCTGTTTCTTGTACCAGAAAAAAGGTTTTTACAGAAAACAAAATCAAATATTTGAAAATCTTATCACAGAATTCAAATTTAATCTTATTTTCAATAGAATTTAGTAAACTTTTCAAATCTGTCATAGTTAACTTGCTTTTGTAACATCTATTATGTAAGCAAAATTTCATTGTAATCTAAAATACTACATTAAGATATAGTAATTAATATTTCATTCACTACTTAAAAGTTTTCAATGAATATTTCTGATTTTATGTGAATGCCGAAAATATATTTCATCAATATTTTTTTAATAATTGGCTTTCTCAAACAAATTGATTGGGTATTGCGTATAATAAGTCGTGTCTATTAAATAAATTAAATTAATAATACCAAAAAACTAAAGCGGTAAAATATTACCTGATTAAAAACTTTTGTTAAATATAGAAAAAGTAAAATTCGTTCCAAAATATAGAAATAGCAAATAACAGTCAACATGTATGAAGTGCTACAAATACCGGTGACCATTTTCAAGACTTGCCAGACGTGATTGAGAAGAAACAAAAGTGATTAGAAATAAAAATAAACACAAAATTGCCAACGAAAAATGGAAAATTAAAGGTGAAAAACAAAACTAGAAAAGACACAAAAGCCGAGAGAGAAAAAATATGAAAACCACAGTGGCCAAGAGGGGCAAATCAGGTTAAAATGTACTTCCACGCAGTCGTAACTATTTTTGATACTTATGAATAAAATATGTATGTGTATGTTATCTTAAATTATAGTGTATATATTAAAGTTTGGTTACATATTAAGAGCATTGCAAATCACCTCAGAAATAGACGGTCGATGGCTGGAACAAGTTAAGAAGGATTATAGGGTTATAAAAATCAAGATTTGGTGAAAGCGAGGCTGTAGTTCTTGAGAGTGGAAGAAGAAGAAAATAAAAGTAATTGAGCTAGTATTGCACACGATAGTGTTCATATTATTATAAGGGTGCATAACTTAAAAATAATACACTAGTGTAGAAATGATAGTTTTTAACAGAAAAATACTAATTTATAAAAATCCAACTCTTGACACACTTTGATCATATTTTTTGTTAAAATTTATATTTAAAATAAAATTTCTGAATATTGTTCAACATACCTATTTATTTTATTAATGTATATTAGCATTTATAAAACGCATTTTTTATTTTTATTTTCTTAAGATTAATTTTACAAGCATCTAACGAAATTTAAAACTCAATTAAATTATAAAGCAAAATTTAAAATACATTTTTTTTATAATTTATCAGTTTTTCTGTTTGTTGGATTCTTAAATTATACAGTTTTATTTTTAAACATATAATTGGGGAAATAATGGTTTGTTACGTAAAATGGGAACTAAATTATAAATAATATTTAATTGAAGAGAAATAACAAAAAAATATGATAAACAAAGTAAATATCAAATCCTAAAGTTTTTGATTTATGACGATTCTAATACTACTATTTACCTAATTAGCACCCTAATGAAATCGACTAAAACTTATTGCTTGATTGCGCTCGTGATTTATTTTTAAAGCTCTTTCGCTCATTCTCTCTATTTCTCTATTTTTTTTCTTTGAAAAATAACATTTTTTTATGCAAAATGCATCAGCGAATGGGAAATTATTTCTGACAATGGAAACAATTTTTTTGTGTGAAAAGAGACATTGAACAACACTGGCTAAAATTTATTCAAGGATAATTAGTTAACTAGAATCTGTAAAAAAACATCAATTACGACTTGAACGCAGAAAAGAAATAGAAACATCGTGATTAATACGTTTAAAATTTTTTTATTTGTTTTAAAATAGAAAATGTTTTTAACATTGAAATAAGTGCACTTATTATTCTTATTTATTTAAATTATGTGAAATGTTTTGCAGTGAAAAGTTGGGTATTTTAAGAATATTTTTACAAATAAGGAAAATAGCTAATTTAAAAGAAATATTTTTACTGGTATGCATGTTTATAGTGTAAAATTATAAAACTATTTATTAAATTGTTTTTAGAAGTAGGTATTTTATTTAAATAATAATATTTTTAAAAAATGTAAAGAATTAGTCTAAGAGAATTCATTCTAAAGAAGTTAGAAGGAAACATTTGTTGTTTTCCAATATGCTATTATTACAAAAAAAAACCTTTATAAAAATTAATAACATATTGTAATTTTCAATAATAATTGTATTGTAATATTTTTCTCTGCTTATAGAAGGAGTTATTTTGTGAAAAGTAATAAATGAATATATTTTTTTCCTTAAATTATGTTAGCTTCATTCTTTGTCTAATGAACAATGATTTCAAACATCAAAATAAACGTTTGATATTGCATTGTTTGAGATAATAATTTTATTCTAACTTTTTTCTCTTACAAGCAATAAATACTCTTTTTAATATATTATATATATATATATATATATATATATATATATATATATATATATATATATATATATATATATATATATATATATATATATACATATATAGATATATGTATATATATATCTATACACTCGATATTTGCTTTTATAAAAATTGTAAATGTGTTCCAAATGAAAAATTGACATGTCAAATAGCGTCAGAAAAACAGCAATGATAGTAGCACTACCCTTAAATGTAAGACAAATGCTCTGTAGATTGTGTCTGATTAACCAGTTTGTATGAGAACATTTAAAGTGAATGTAAAGTCCTAATAAAGATTAATATTTCAGGAATAAAACAACACTCGGTATACGTTTTTGAAGGAAAAAATATGAAAATAGCCAGCTGGAACTCATCTTCAGTGATGAACTGGGTAAAATCAGGCGCGTGACTTAAGAATTTTAATTAAGAATTCTTCGCCTGAAGAGCCCAAGGATGCGAACATTATCAGTGGCAGCTTGTTCAACAGAACTTGAAATTTGGTGCAAGTTTCGAAGCACTAATTATCCTCAATATATGCGGTTGCGTTATTCAAGTGCATTTCAAGTATTATTCTGTGCAAAAATCTCGCTCTTTACGATATTCATTCATGATTATGGTGTTGCTTTCCTTGGTCTTGGTAGATTTGATGTCCATTCTTTAAAAACAAATTGCACAATTCATTTAAAATTGCGCAGTTTGGCTTAGATAGATCTGGTAAAAAACGTACACTGTTCGGCTAGTAATATGCCCATCAGTGTTTTGTTCATTTCTTCCATTGAAAATTTTAACTACTTTACTTTTTTTATTTTATACACAGAACAATGCAAATGCAATAAAAATTTTAGTTGATATTTAGAATGGTTTTACTCTCACATTGAATATTTTCAAGCAAACTGCTTAATTTATTGAATATAATCTTATATGCATCTTTCCTTAGAGCCCTGACTGGCGACGTTACTGTCATTAGTGTATTTCTAATACTATTACATGTGTAAGTTTTTCATTTAAGAATCTCTTATACAGTATAATATTATTTTCGCAGCGTCGACGGTATGAGCAAGATCAAAAATTCCTCTAGGCATCCAGGAAAAGGTGTCAACAACCAATGTATTGTTTTTTTTTATACTGAAAAGTGCAAAATAAGACAAATGAGATTTAAGTTATAAGTCAATTAAAATGAGAAATAAAAATGTCATTCCATTAATTAATCATGAAGTGAGCTTTAATGAGTCTTCTAGCTGCAAACTGATTGGGACCAGCTTGTCTAAATAGTAAAGGTGGCAATGTAGGTCATATTGCCTTTCTTTGGTCTGAAAATTGCGAAGCTTTGACCTGCATGACCCTCTGGCATTCGTTAAACTGTTAAGAAAATACTTTTGCAACTTTTAAATTTAAGGAAATTAAAAAAAAGGAGAAAATTTATTTAAAAACAATTTTTTCATCATGCTTTATTTATTAAATGCAAAATTTATTTATTAAATGCTTCATTTATTCATTAAATGCATACAATACTTAAAAGTATTTCTCTTTTGGTTTCTTCAATTTTTTAAAAAAAGAAACAACACTTAATAATTATTTATTAGCAGCGTTTTATGTGTAAATGTAAACAATCTTGGTTATGTATTTTTTCCATGCATGCTTAATTTTATTAACTTAATAAGTTTAATTATTATGAATTAGTTCATTGCTAAAAGAAAAAAATTTTGTATTTTTTCTTACAATGCATGCATCTTTTTCTGTATTTTTTATTATTATTTTTTTTTTTTTTTTGCAGCACGTTTACATCATGTGACTAAACATAATTAAGAAGAAAAAAATTCTGAAAAAGAAGTTTTGTGTTAAGAGACAGTTTGAAATTTTATCTTGTAGTGCTTCCAAAGAAAATTTTTTTCTTTGGATCACTTTCGAAGTTTTTTTTTTCATATTGCAATCTTAAAAGTCCTTAAAGAAAAAAATTATGTCTAATCATTTAAGATTAAAAACTAAACTCAAAAATTTGACAGCTTATCTTCATTAAGAGAAGCAAGATGTTCTTGAATTCGAATTATAAATATTTTTTATTTTTTTTTACCGTAACAATCTTTTCACTTTTAATATTGTATTTACAAAAGTGCATATTAATGTTATTCAATGTATGTTAGATTTTATTCCAATTGTGTAATAATTTTATTATTGCAAATATTTTAAAATGTTTTATACATTGTCCTTTTATATTGCCCAATACGTTTATAAAAATCATAAAATTTTTCGAAAAAAAAATCACGTTTTTCATGCTGATACATACACCTCGGATGCTTTTACAATTAGTCAAAATTTAATTTCTCCCTCTAAATGTTTGTTTTAGAAAGAATATTCGCAAAATAATAATGAATTTTTAAAATTTTTCAGAAATGTTTTATTTATTTGATATTTATGTAATATTGTATTCTTACGTAGCTAGACAAATTAAAAAAAGAAAACATTTGACTTGTTAAACATATTTGCATAAACTCATGCTAATTTTTCTCGTGATTTTTTCTCGAAAAAATGTTTTGTGTCTCGTAAAAACGTACCTAACGCTATGTGATCATTAAACAAAAATTGAAAAACATTATTGCATTATAAAATATTCATTAAATTTAAATACCTAAACATTTGAAATTAAGCTTCTTTTTATCGAATGATATGTATTTATATAATATGCTCTTTTTTATATGAGTAGGTATATGATAATACGTACTTCTATAACTGCGATATTCAAAGTATTAATATACATAAAAAACCTTAAAGGAATCAATGTTTTAATTTTAAGAACAAAAGAAATAAGACTTTCAAAAAATAATGTTGAACTTTTTAAACATCTTTTTTTCAGTCAAAGTAGATTAAAATTTAGTATATTTTATACAAAATAAAATATTATAACATTCAAAATATTTTAAAATGAAAAGTATGTTTATATATATCAGTCATTATTATACAGAATGTTCTGTAATTATTAAAATATTGTGACATGGCAAATCCTGTAGGAATTCATATGAATGAGATTTTAAAGAAAAAAGCATAATAAGATATAATTTTGTTAAAAATTATTTTGAGATTTCATTTTACTTTAAAAGAATTGAATTATTGAATCCCTCTATGTTTAAATCTCTTCCCTCAAAATAAGTTCATTTTTTACTTACATTACAAACACTTTATGAGTTTACTTTTTGAAACTGTTTCTTATTTTTTTATTTTTTTCCTGGCTTTTTGATACTATAAATGAAACAAGATAAAGAATAGAAGCGACAAAAAGTCCATGGGGAAGAAAATTTTATCGCCAGGTTCGAAAAGGCAAGGAAAATGATAAAAGTTATGAAATGTCATGTGAGATGACAATAACTAAAAAGGAAAGAAAATTTCTAGAAATTGAAACAGTTTTCTGTAATCACTTTTTGTCTTCGATACTATTTCTTTCTTTTTTTTTGGAAACAGAAAAAAAAAGAGTCCTTTTAGGAAAGCATTTTAATCGTAATATTTCAGATCCAGCTGCGAATGAAATATAGAACCGTTCAGAACTTTTTCCTGAAGACAAAAAATACAAATATTTCACTTTTTTTAATGTCTAGGTTGTTTGTTATACCAAAAATTGCTAAAATGTCTTAATAAAGTTAAAAGTATCGGAGTCGGTAGTCCTTACACTTTTTTATTATAGAGAGATACTTGTTTTTATTGGGTTGTTTGGAAAGAAATTTCATTTATTTTTTATGAAAATGAACGGCGATTTTCGTATAATAGTTAAATATTTTATAGAATCATATATTGTCTACTCTGATCCTATATCTTTTTGTTCTTTGCTTGTAAAAAGCTGATTCGGGGGATTTTTTACCCCCTTACTTAAACTAAAGGTTTTAATGTTTAAAGCATTTTGTAGAGGGCAGAAAATTGCTGTAGATAAGCTATTTCTTTTCACCAGTGGTGATACACTTTAAAAATGGATAATTGTTTTGACGTTTAAGAGGAGGTGGTAAGTCATATATCAATAATGCCAAAATTGATCTTTTTGATAAACCTTTTCTAAGAAAGTACTCATGATATAGCTTTGAAATGTTTTGTGGATATTTAAGACTTTATCACTTGTATGCTGTAATATTGTTTTAGAGTTAACAGGGATATTTTTTAGTTATGAAAGATTTTATAAAACTTTCTAAAAATTTAAAAGTCCTCAGTTCATAATTTAAAAAAAAAGTTATTCCAAATATATTAACAGTTGCCTCAGTGTAAACATGTATAGGTAAATATTTTGTGAAAAAAACTACAGCAATATCTTGTTTAGATTCTAAAAAAAGGTACATCTAAAATGATCAGTTTAACATTATTGGAATCTGTCAAATAATATTTTACATATTTTATAATATTTATTTAATACTATTTTACAGTAAAAATGACCGTTGCGATAAAATGGATTTTTAGGATGATGTACAATAATTGCCAGCAATTTATACCGTAATTTGATTTGGAATTTTTTACTGTGTATAGTCCTTGCCAGAAGTATCTCCCTTAGTCTCTTGGGTAGGAGTGACCATATTTACATTTGAGTTCGTTTTGAAACTTTTTCCTCTACATATTCGGAGTTATTGGAATAAATCAGTACGTATTTAAAAAAATTGTACTGTATACAGAAAAAATACTGGATACTTAAAATAGAAAAGTATAATAAGTATGCATAATCTTTCTCCTAGATCACAAAATATTGAAAGTATTAGAACTCAATAAGTCAATTTTCAAAGTCAAAGTACTTACAATAGCAAGTAGTTCAATATAGTATAGTTAAATAGTATGCTTAAATAATGTATAAAATAATGTAAATATTTAAAGGCTTAATACTTGTTTAAATACTTTATTAATAAAAAAAATTAAAACGTTTGCATTGAATTGTTATCATTTGCTTTATTAAATTACTAGTTTAAAGTATAAAACTAAATTTGTTTGAGAAAATGTCTTAAAAAAGTAGTTTTAAGAAAAATATAGTTCTTTCCATTTATGGAAATATAATTTTATTCACAACGTCTTATTACATTAACTCATGCAAGCTTTTTAGAATTATTTAGATTATTGTGTTTGAAATCAAAAGTTTAGGTTTTATTGCAACACAACTGTTGGTTTACTGAATCACATGATTATAAAAACAAAACATAAGGAGAGCGTAAAAAAGCTATGAAACTCTATACGGAATTCTAAACTTTGAAGATAAATAGACCAGACGCAGAAAGTGATTTATAAATACAGTATACTCAATGTGGGGAATGTTAAACGTTTGAGAGGTAAAATATATATTTTTCATATGGGATTTTCCACGGCTTATTTCTTTCGAAAAGAGAAATAAATCTTCTTTAGAATGCGTTTTATGACTTTCAAGCAAATACACTTTTAGAATAAACTTTTTCATTATTTTATGGATTTTACCCACAATTGTTGTTTTCAAGAGATACTTGTGTTATGCTCGCTTTTTGCATAAATTATAGCAGAGTTTAAATCATGTAGATTCTGTTAGAAATGCATGAAATAAATGTACGTTCTGATCATTTAATGATATTTACTTGTTCTTTTAAACGTCCTTATACGCATAATAGCGCTAAAATTTTACGCAACTTGTAATTTTATAACGTACATAAATAGTAAAACATTAAGTAAAACGGATTAAGACGTCGTAATTCTAGACAGTCGTAAAATAGTTCGAATAGAGTACTTTAAAAGTACGGACTTAAGACATTATTTTTATGTAACGATGTGGTATGTAATTAAGGGCTAGTTTCAAGTTGACACATGCTTTTGTGTACTTTACTTTTGAAATACAGACTCCGGTTAAAATGACGTTTTGCTGCTGTAGATTTCGTGTTGATTACAAGCAAAAAAATTTTTTTTTATATTGATGAGTATGCTACGGTTTTTTTTATTATTAAACTAAAATTTTTTAATAATAACTGTTATATATATATTTTTTAATTGTAAGATCATTATGAGCCAAGTTATTTTACTTAACACTAGTAATATATTAGTCAAGAGGTATAAATGGTAAATTTCTTGCAACGGCTTTTTTATATTTATTGTAAAGGTATATACATATAAGTAACAAGACGAAAATACTTGAGCGAGGGGTAAAAAAGTAATCAATAAATAGGTATTATTCAATGCTACGAAATCATGCACAAAAACGTAAATGCGTAAATTTCCCCGAAAAGAACAAATACTAATTTTAATTTTTATTGCTCTACCCGTTTATTTTACGTTATTAGATTAAGCAAAATACGATTTCAGAAGGTCACCTTATAAATGCATAAATATTTCTTACACTCGATATCATTCGGCTCCGAAAATGAAGCTATTCTTAGCAATCAACTTAAGATTATCAAAATATACAACAAATAATCAATTTTTCTATTAATTTTATACTCTGTTATATTTTTTTTCATTTCAATTACTGTTGATTTTAAATTACTTACGTTTATAGAAACGTATCTGAAAAGAGAAACTACAGAAAAAAATTAATATCCGCGTAATGTTTAGATCGTTTTCAAACTACTTATTCGGAGATGTCACCTCACGTTCACTTAGCTTATGCTTACCTGAAATAATGAATGAAAAAAAAACAATTATTTAAAAAAAAAAGAATTATTTGAGAAAAAACAATGGACTTACAGTGAAACTTGGTTTTGATTAAACAGAGATGTTAGCTATGAATCATTGCTGATGTATGTTTTAAATTTTTGTAAAAACAGAATCCCCTGCAGTTTAATTTAAAACTTTATTCAATATTTTTTTTTCCAATGGCAAAAGAAAATGACAAACTCTTACAAGAACAGTGAACAAAATAAGGTGAACAACAAGTAAGAGAAAAAAGTCATTATCTCATTAACAGATGTCGGGCACTCCAATAGCGCCTCACCTCAGAGTCCTCACGCAGAGCCGAGCATCTCAATAGATGGTTCCTGTCCATGAGTTCATTACTCGAGCATAATGGGCAATTTGGGTCAGCAAAAATGCCGATGCGGTAGAGGTGGTTCACCAAGCAATCATGGCCCACCGCAAGTCTGAATTCAGCAACCGCTTTATTGCTGGGCTTATCGGCAATACCCTGTTCTAAGCTATTCCTCCAACTTCATGAAGAAATACGAGAAGTGAGCAACGCTTTCCAATTTTGTCTCATAAAATGTTTGATATAGAGTTTTGCCGAATGAAAGGATTTAAGAGTGCTTGGCTGTTGAATTATTTGAGTGCCTTTCAAAATTTAGAATTTGAAGAATTTAGTGGGTACGATGGTAGATTCACCTCCTAGTGGTGTACCCCGGAAGCGTTTTGACGGCTATGAGATCTACCAGCTTCGGCATGCATATCTTTGTTCAATATTTAATCTACGAAAATAACTCTTTCTTCAAACGTGCCACTGGAATTTAATATTTGAAGTTTTTGGATTAGGAGATTAGAGTGGGAGGCTGAAATTCTACCTATTCTTCGTCTGCTACCCGAATTTGAAGACCCTAGCTCATAAGATTCTGAACTTATAACAGAGACAAGCAGGCACAGACTTACACAAAAACCTCTTTTTTACTTGAAGGCATTTTTTAGACTGTTTTGTAAATATTCGATTGAATAGTGTGAACCCAGTAGTTCTTAAAGAAAGATCTTCCACTCCTTTACGTCCAGTTATAACGCCCTTGCGTTTGTCTGTATCGAAACTACTCTATCTTATTGCAACTAATTACTTTACGTCTGTACAGTATTCATATAGTTAAAGCGAAGAACGCTGTGGATTAGACAGAAAGTCAAAGTTTTGATTATAAAAAAATATGGGAAGAATCTCTGGAAGTGAAAAACCTCTGCACTAGCCGAATTATATTACTTCTATTTTTCCTTTTAGGTTTAAATATAACAAAAGGCAATATACGTGTGCTCCGTAATGAATGCCTTTAATATATGTTTTAAGAATTCTTGTCAGAAATTTAAGTGATCGAAAAATCGTAATCCTTATATATTAGAGATTATAGTTTAATATTTAAACAAGGCAAAAAAAGCTATTGAACAGCTAATGGGGAAAGCAAAACTGAGACGTCAAAGCCGGTTTGATTGTCGGTTAAATCAGGGAGGAATTGCAAGATGATTATCATAAACTCCTCCAAGTTCTTATTAGAAAATTAAGTTGGTTTTGATATCATACATTCCACATTAATCAATAGGGTTTCGTAGGATTTTGGTTGTTCTTCGTTTGGTTTAAACCTTAATTTTTTTATCCTTTTAGTGTTTATTTTTTTACTTTATTTTTGACAAGAATTATTAAGAAATATGCAATAGATGGTGTGTACAGAACATCCTCAGTATGCATGACTTTCTTATCTAACGAACACGTAGCAGTTCGCTTCTGTAATTTCATAAAGCAATAATATCAAATAATTTTTGATATATAGCTCTTGATTATTATTTTTTATTCGATTTAAATATAGAGAAGAAAGAATATATCAGCAATATTAAAAAAAAAAAAAATAGATAAATAAATAAAAGATAGCTAACAAGCAGAAATTAACAATATACTGTTTGTTAAAAAAACGTAATTTTAAAAGTAACCATACATCAAAATAAATTAATATTTGAATGACAAGTATGAAATATTTACTTAGATATAAAGGTTTACTTAAGCGATTTCAAAATCTTTTTCAGAATAAAGGAAACTTTAAGAAGACCATGAAATGCTCTTAAAACTGTAACAACAAATTTGGAACGCTGGAATAAATCTTTAATGATTTCTAGGATGATAAACGACTTCGTTTTATAGTTTCTTCGAACCGATGTTACAGTTTAACGCTGCAATTTTCTCCCTTATGGAAGTTACTACCACTTCGACTTCATTAAACTTTATGTATTAGCTAAAATAGCAATAATTTTTTCCCCGCGATGTCTAAAGGCTTATAACATGGTCATACAAAAAAATTTTGATTTATATTCTCAGTTTTTGTTGCTTAGAAATTTGTTTTCTGTAATTGACATTTAGAAAGTTCCAGAGAACGTTAAACGAAAAATAATTCCAGAAGTTGTTCTTGTCTAGGTGTAAAATAAAATTTTAGAAAATTAGCTATATAAAGGGTTCTACTACTCATAATTACTTTTAATTTATTGTATCCTGTAAAAAATTTCAAATAAAATTACGGTAAAAAGTGTAGGCACTCAGGGTGCCGGAACATTTTAGCGTAAAATCAATTTTTTACCGGAATATGCTCCGGAACATAAAGAACTTACACACCGTAATATTTACAGTAATGATTACCGTAAAATCTCTGAATCACTCTAATTAAATAAATACTACTGTACAAATTACGGTATACCATTTTACGGTTAAAATTGATTTTACGGTAAAAAGGATTTTGTTGGTACTTCATATCGTAATTTTTTAATTGCGTATTTTCAACCAGAATAAAGTTCTACTAGTTGAAATTTCAGCACGATAACTAGTTGAATAGTGGTAGAAATTTTGTTGGACGGTGTTTCCCTTTGTACAAATTCCGCGTGTAGCCGCCAAGAAATGATTGATCTTTTGTTACCACCTAGTCCAAAACTCCATTTGAAATTTGTGATTGCAAGTTGATCTAAAAGTGCTCAAAGTTTTTATTGCCGTTAAACTCTGTTGGCATTAAAATTTCACTAAATACTAGTAACGTTCAGAAAATATTTAATCTGTAATTCATTATAATCATTAAGAATAATTGAATATCTAATCATGCTGCTTTTGCAGAAAATTTGAGGGTTCCAGCATTAAGAAACAGTCGAAACTTCGAATGAAAGTTTTATTCATCATAGACAAGGTAATGTAACAATAACAAAATTGTAAATTTTAGTATAAATATCTAAAAACCATCATTAATTGAATAGTCTACTGACAAAATTTACTTTAAAAACTAAGTATTCAGCATAAAACAATCTATTACGCCGAATCTATATATATAAAAATCTAATGATGGTGTCGCAATTTCCATTGTTGTCCGTGAGTTTTTATTGGCCGCGAAATCACGTGGTAGGATCCAGTTTTCCCTCATTCATTTCCACATTGCTTTGGTTGTCATCAGCATAAAATTAACAATAGTCGTAAAGGTATTGTTTTTCTTTAAATATTTTTGTAGCCCTAATTTAAACTTATTTTCCAGTACTGCTGTTATTAGCGAGAATATTAAATTATGGTTGCGAACTCATCAAATTTCTTTGAAGAATATAATGTTATAAGAATATAAATGTTATTTTAAAAAATGATTACTTCGAAAAATCACTTCCGTTCACCAAGAGATCCAAATGTTTATAATACTAATAAATAGTAATATTTTCACTTGGGAAGTAGAGGCACAAGAGTAAGCAAACAGAATTCCTTTTAGTACATATATGTTAAGTGAATAATTATAACTTATGTAGAAAAACTATTTTCTTCCAAGAAAAGACAATTATTGCGAAGCAATCATCGGGGTTGGTGAGCGGCAGCGAACAGGGGGCTTAGCCCCCTAGTATTAAAAAAAATAGTATTGAGTGCTAAAAATTCAAAAATTAAGTAGTACGTTTATTTTCTAGACTCCAGTTCATTTGAATGACGTTAAAATAAAGATCATTGTTAAGTCAAAAGAAACTTTACTTTTCAACTTGTCTTGAATAAAAAAAGTTTATTTTCAAAAGTAATTCCAGGAAATGGAAACAAAGCTTGATGGTTGTTTATCACGCAAAATGCGTAGTTTCACTTCCGTATAGGCAAGTTTTCTATGATTTGGATTTTATTCCAGAGAATCATTAATTTAGATTTCAAAATTTTAGTTTTATAGTTTCTTCACGACAAAGAAAGATATTTACTGACAATAAGACATTGTAATAAATGCTCGGTGAACATTTTTATGGCAGTTAGCATAACTGAAAGTGTTATTTACTGAACCAAAACTCAAGTTTCTTTTTAAAAAATATCATATTTTTATTGACTTTTTTGCGTAAAAATCTATATTTGGCGGTAATTGTTTTTGCTTAACAACACAATGTTTTTTACTAATGATACAATTAGTCATTAATTTATGAAATTATCAGAGATGGTAATTATTTGAGTTCACGTCAAATGCGTAGATGTTTTTTTTAATGAAATAAAAATATTAATTTTTTTTGTATCGAAATGAATTTATATTTTGATAAATATACACTGAGGTAAAAAGTATGATCAAAACTACCAGAACATGGTAAAATGTATTGTGTTTCTGGTACTATCTGAACACCAAAAAGCTGGGTCATTTTAACTGAATCGCTTGGGTAAAATTAACAATAAAATATGGTTTTATAATATGTGATAAAAAGTGGTAAAATTTAGTAATTTATTCACAATACCATCCACACACCATTTATTCGGCAAAACTTGTTTTTCAGTTTTGCATTTTTTATTAAATGTGTAGTAATAAGAACTATAATTTTGAAAAACAGAATTTATCGTTGCTACATGAACGGAAAAGTCAAAGGAATGGTTTAAATACAATATATTTTAATTTTATTATCCAGAATAATGTTTTTTTTTATTTTATATATATATATATATATATATATATATATATATATATATATATATATATATATATATATATATTTAATCAGAAATTATTTTAATCATCATACAGTACGGTAATTTTACTATTTTTTTCACCGTGTATGAATTTTAAAATCGAGAATATGTAAAAATTAAACAATCATTTCAAGAAATGCTCGTGAAAATATATGTGTTTTTTTAATACCATCCAGTGGAGAGAATACTTTTGTTGAGGTGTCCAGAGACTCAAATATTTCTTAATGCATTCAAGATTTTAATTAGTATTTAAAAAAGTAATGCTATTATAATCCCTCATGAAATGATAATTTATATTTTTAAGTTTAGAAATATTTTATAAATAAAAATAAAATAAGTGCT
The DNA here is from genome assembly GCA_949128135.1 of Parasteatoda lunata. Taxonomy (NCBI): domain Eukaryota; kingdom Metazoa; phylum Arthropoda; class Arachnida; order Araneae; family Theridiidae; genus Parasteatoda; species Parasteatoda lunata. The sequence goes on along the minus strand of OX421970.1, from coordinate 55,368,085 downwards.
AAAGAAAGTTTAAAATATAGCCATTCGTAATTAAATTTAATAAATAAAAATAATTAGATTTTTTAAATCGGCAAATGTTTAATCTCATGAGATCTTGCGAACGTTGAGTTTAGATGGACAGAATTTAGTTTCATTTATGAAATAGATATTAACAGTTTCTTTGCCAAGTAGTTTAAAAGTCTAATAGGTAATGGTGAAAAGTACCGGCAAAATGCGTCAGATATTTTTTACTCTAATTTGATCAGGAATTTTTCACAGAGTAGAAAATGAAGAAAGTTTTATTATATTCTACACGTAGGAAAATACACTATACACTTTATATCTTTTTTATTTCAAAATGTTACATTCTGATTTAAAATATATATATATATATATTTTTTTGAATCTTCGTTTTTATCTTTAACGGGTTTTCTCAAAGAGCTATTTTCATAAAACTATTTTGTCAGATGTCAGAAGCAAATGGAAGAAGTAAAATATTGAGGAAAATACGTGGCAGTCCAATAATGTAAGAAATAACAGGCAAAAATGTTTCAGATCTCTCACATATAAAATTTATTGCGTTTCGCGTTTTACCTTGAGGGTAAGTTACTACCCTATTTTAGGGTAGATGGCGTATAATGATATTGAATAAAGGTAGATGGCCCTACCTTTAGTGCCTTTAAAATTTAAAGCAGTTTTTCAGCAAAACGATAAAACAGATATTTTATCGTCTTTTTAAATTTCTGAGAGAGCAATTTCGCATCAAATGGTATTTTTCATCGTAATATTTCTCAACCAAATATGCGCCATAAAATTTTTTCTGCCTAATATGAAATCTAAATTGCTCTTGTTCATAGTAGGAAGTTTATATTTCGAGTTTATTAAATTTCAGTATTAGAGACAATGTAACACAAGATAACACACACTTACATATATATACTTTTTTAAAAATATTTTTTGAATGTATGCAAATTATTTATTTAATGATGCAATCGATTTGTTGCTAAAGGTAGAAAAGTTCTATTACATATTACAATTTTCTTTTAAATATTTTTATGAAATAATTTTTTAAGTTTGTGGTTGATGTCAGGTATTTTAAATAATAGATAGATTTCGCGAATTTAAGTTAGATACCGTACGCTCTCGTACGTAAGATCTGAAGAAGGAATATCAAGAAGAACGCTAACACAAAATTAAACTGGTGGATTCGTCATTGAAAAATGTTAAATAAATCATGTGATTTTACATCAATTAGTTAATTTAATGAAAAAAATAAGTTTTATTGGTTTTAGATTAAAATTATAGTTCTTTAATTGCGCTAGGCCAATAAGAAACAAAATATTCTTCTATATTTAAAGTTATAATATATATTTATGTTAATTACACAGTTTAGTTCGAAGAAGTTAAACTTTCGTGATATCCACGTCCATTGTTTAGTTTGATTTTGTGGTCGAAGTTAAGATTCTCTACTATGCTAGAGTTTTTAACTTACTGGTCTTTGCAAAATCTATTATTTTCATTCATGTAAGTTTGATATTTTTCTCACGGATGCATGCGCATTTATCTGTTGTTGATACTTGACCTCTTCAAGAACGCATGTGCGTCAGTTCTCATTTACATAGCGTACGGAACGAAATGTAAAAGAGCAAAATCTCTGTAATGCCAACAATTGGTAACTAATGGTGTATATGTGAATACCCTATCAGTTTAAACGACTAAATCGACTTACTGACAATTTTAACTCTTTGAAATTTAAAACAAAGTTGTTTAAAAGTAGGTATAAAAAATACTAAATGATATTTTCAGCCTATAGATGATAAGTAAGCATTCTCAGAAGTATTTACGCAAGTTGATGAAGTCAATTGATTTGGTTACTAGGACATTCAGTGAAGAATGGAATGTTCGTAATTTCCAAAACGGTTTGGCATTGTATAAAACAATTAATGATTTTGGGAGAAGATATTCTGTTGGGAATGTTGAACTGCATATTGTACTCATATTGTCACAATATTACAGTTTGAATTTTGATTTCTGGTAAAAGTAATAAAGAAAGAGAATGAAAGTTTTCTAGTAACATTTCTAGTAACATTAGTTTTCTAGTAATCAAACAGCTTTTGTTACGATCCCTCGTACATCTGAAATAAATCCTAAAACTAAAAATATGAGCAAACAATTACAAGCAAATTTTGTATAAATAATCTTCTTCTATAAAGAAAAAATTGAATTTGTACTCGGAGAAAAAATATGGTCAAAATTACCAGAATATAGCAAAATTAACCGTATTTTCGGTTCTGTGGGAAAACCAAAAACACTCTGTAATTCTTACCGAAGCGCTTTGGTAATGATTTTGATAAAATTAAGCATAACATATTTTTATAATATGTGATAAAATTTAGGAAATGCAGTGAAATTTGGTAATTTTATCATGATACCTTAGATCATGACATGAAAAATATTTCTTCGGTTAAATTTACTTTTATGTTTTGCATTGCTTACTAAATGTGGGGTAATAAGAACTGTAGTTTTGAAAACCAAAATTTTGGGTAAACCGTTACTTTATGATAGGAAAAATTACCAAGTAAATGGTTTAAATGCAGCAGAGTTTAGTTTTATTAACCAAAATCATTTACCAGAATAGTCATTACTATATTAATAGTATTACATTTTTATTTACCAGAATAGTCATTACTATACAGTACGGTAATTTTACTACAATGTTTTACTTCGTGCTGCGGGAATAACGTGAAAGGGTGCATGTGTAAAACTAAATAAGCACTCCAAAAAAGTAAACGAATAAATAATAGCCATTCCTAGAGAAACCATAGAAAGAATCATTTAATTCCCAGTATTTTAAATTCTTCCAAATAGATGATCTTTGCTGCATATATTTTAAGATATAGGTATATTTCAATGAATATAATGAAGGTGCTAACTGAAAGGCAACACATGATCTTTCCAAATGTGAGAAAAACAACGCTAAATTGTCTCAAACCCACCGATAGATTGATCTGGATTTCATGATTTCCTTAAGGGTAATTAATATTTTATACAGTTGGTTTAACGTGTTCTTGTGGTATTCATAAAAAAAATATCTGGCAGTGATTTTCTTGGAAATTAGTACTTTATATTAAAAAAATACACTCAAAATGTAAGAACGGTACAAATGTATTAAATAGCGATACCACAAACATTTGAAGCAGAACATGATCTGGATACTTCACATTTAATTGTATAAAAATAAAAAAATAAAAATTCACGATATTTTACTTATTAGACTTCCGTAACAATAGGATTTTAAGTATTAGTACTATATTCCTCTTTTTCTCAGACATTTCTATCAAAAATCATACTATTTTCCTTACCTTAAAACATATTTCCGAAAAAAAAAATGATTTTAAGATATATAGTTTACAATTCAAGCTTTAATAATTAATTTTTAAAAATTATAATAATATTAATATTTTGGCCACACGAGTAAAATTTGTTTAAAATAAATGTTCATAAACTTCTTGAATAAAATCTACGAATTTTATGTTCAAGCTAGGATGCTTTTTTTTCTCCTGCTGGCTACACTCACGAGCATAATGCGATTATTTTATTCTTGAATATAAACTAAGTGTTATGTCAAAACTAAAAAAATATTTAATAGGAAGATACCAAGATTTTTTATAACATAAACACGGATTCAGTTTTTACCTCTTTTGGAGTTAATTTTACTCTTAATCAGATTGCTTGGTTACCAAAACAACTACATCCACACTGTTATTTGTTACTATAAACTAACTAATTATTTTCCAATTGCTTTAGACTTTTAAATAATATTCTCGATTTATTATGTTATTTAAATAATTAATTTTTAACTTATTTACTATAATTCTGAATTAATTTATTCTGACTTTAATACCAGGCGATTACTTTAGTATAATGAAGGAAGAACACTCATAGTACAAGCATTCAGTTTTGAAGTATTATCAAAACTATAAACGCAATAATATTAAAAAGAAAAGTAACGCTAAAAAAGATGAATAAATAACTTGCAAATGAATACCGTAAATTTTATAAATTTTATGATAATGATAGTCAACGATATCTAAATTATTTTTTTTAAATGATAGCATGTAATGTTTTCATCACTAAAAATGCCCAAACCGTAATACGACCAATACAGAGTCAGTCAATCCATTTTTAAGGCTTATTACAAAACTATTACCAATATATCAGCCGATTTTACTTTACCTGATAAAGAAACATCACTAATTTGTTTTTCACAGATGTTCAACCTTTAGTGATGCCGAAGGCTTCACGTCTAAAATCAAGTTCTTGCCATACTCGCTGCAACATGCCACAGTCAATGATAGCGAATGCGTTTGTGCTCATATGTTGAAATGCTGCAAGTGCATTTAATGCCACAATTGCAGGGAGCTTATTTGTCGTTCATTTTCCAACAAATGCGGCATACCTCAAAGTATCAGACATACTTCCTTCGTTTTTCTAAACAGCTAGTTTTCTGATTCTTGAATTGGACGGTGATCAGCCGACGGCAATCGACTTGTTTCATTGACACGTAGTTCTTCAGACTTAACTTTCTATAATTTTCGTACAGGGTTCTACGTAAAAAAAATTTGCGTTCGTGCCCCTTATGTTACGGGTTTTAAAAGAATTACGATGAAGGTTCACGACCACATTCGCTATCATCGATTGTGAGATGTTGTAGTGAGTTTGGCAAAAATTTGATTTTAGACATGAAGTTTGCAGCGTTATCAAAAGTTCACATCCTGAAAAAGTTGTAAATTTATTTTTTTTTTTTTTATCATGTAAAGTAAAATTTGCTAATGTATTGGTAATATTTTGTTTGCTATTAGCCTTGTAAATCCTGGAGAGTATTGTGACATACCTGTATAGTTTAATGACGAGTTTTGGTTTATGATGGCAGGTTCCTTATGACAAGCTTCCTTTTTACTAAAATAAAACTTTTTTATTTAGCTTCACATTAAATCTAAAAAACATCTTTGTAATCGTAAAAATTTTAGAAAAGAAGAAACGGGATATTTGAAATAAGTTACATTTTTTTCCTCCCCTTATCCTACATATCCAAACACATACTTTATATCCGCCCGCGTGTTCAACTGACTTCTCGTATATTCTAGTCCATATTTCTTCCTTAGATTGGATTTTTCTTCTACTTTCCCCGTTTTCACATTTTCTCGTAAAACTGAATGTATTGCAAACGACACTCGATATCTCGAGAGAACAGGGACAATAACTTCATATTTTCACATACGATGTATTGAAGGATAGTCTCTAAAGTGGGTACTTAAAATTTTGTATTTCATGCTCACAACGTTACAAGAAAAAAAAATATGATAAGGGAATTTTAGAGTTATATTCAGGGTCTAAAGTATTGAGTTGAATTTCTTTTACTTAATCTTGATAATGCATCGTGTTTGAAATAGAACTAAGTTGACATTTGTTCGAATTTTGTACGATTTACACACCCAAAATATTTGATAAGATCTTTTAAGAGTCATTTTATGTACAAATGTAAAGATTTGAATTTAAATCGACTAAAGCATTTTCTAATAGCTTACTGATTCAAATTAGAATTGAAAATTGCAGTAAGTTCAGGATAAGTATAATATGTTGAAGCAATAAAAAGTTGCGATGAAATATTACTAAATATACATTTGCTGAATAAAAAAATGTAGTAAATTCAGGATGAGTATTTGAAGCAATAAAAACTTGCAAGGAAACAAAATGTACTGAATAATGTAGTAGTCTACTAAATATTCTGATCATTTAATATTCACATGTTATATAGATGAAATTATGATACTAAATGCTCGTGCTTACTTGCGCCATTAATATTAACTGGTATAAATATTTTAGATCTTTCGAATTTTTGAGTCATTCTGTCACTATTGCTTAAATTTCAGTATTAATAACTCCATTGAATTTACACTCTTTATCATTCATAATTTTTCTTATTTTATAAGAAAAAAATTAGTGTTTCAGAAATTTGAAAGAAAAAACATCGCACAAAATTATCATAATCAAGAATGCAAACATTATTTTAAGTTGTGTTTTCTTATAGCAGGGGTGTTCAAACTATGATGCATAAATTTATTATAAGTGGCTCTTTTTAGTTAGGTCATACTATTGACCTACACTACTGTTTCTTTTTATTGTTTATTGACCTTATTGAAATACTTCCTTTGGAACGTTTTGCTTAGCAGCAAATTCATCAACCAAACGCACAGAGGAAAGTGTAGTTGGCATAAAAATCAGTTAATTACGTGTGAACTAAGTAGATCGCCAGGTACATACATCGTTAAAAAACAATGCTTTAGCAGTTCTATTTTTGAAAGTTTCTTAATCCAAGCTTACTTTATTAATTCGCTGGATGCCGATTTAATTTTAACCAACCTTCTTTGAATTGTGGTTGTCTTTTTAAAGTGAAATTCTTGAAACATGCAACGCATACAAACATTGAAAAATCTTGATACCTACACATTTGCTTACATTTAAAAAAATTAAGATTTGATTCAACTACATTTCAGCTCTATTGGTGGAGTACATTTTAAACTTTACGCCATTCTAAATTTCAAAGTTTAGAGACAGATCAGTGTTACGTCCTTTACTTTATCATACACTCTAAAAAAGTACATAAAAGAACGAAGGAAATGATAAGCAAATAAAAAAGTATACAAAATGAAGGCGGTATTCTAGAGTTATAGCGAAATATTAGGTTGGATCGATGAACTGCGTAATTCAACATAAGCGCATAGATAAAAAAGTGTGATCAAAACTACCAGAATCAGATAAAGTTTACCATGTTTCTGCATCTATAGGCATACTAAAAATCTCGATAATGTCTAAAAAAGCAATTAGGTAATAATTTTGGTGAAATTAACATTAAAACATGGATTTTTATATGTCATAAAATTTGGTAAACTTGATTATGATACCTTAGAGCATATATTAAAAACCATTTATTTGATTAAATATACTTTTCAGTTTCGTATTTTTTACTAAATGTGTGGTTTACTAATGAAAGTTATTGCTTGGACTATATGGAAAATCTTAAAGGCAAATCTCAAAATACAATTGACTCCTTGTTTGTAAAAGTTTAGCTACAGTTGGCTATTCTGAATACGTGGTGACCATTTCAATTTTCACATGGCAAACAAATTGTTAATGTATTTATTTTAAATCAAATTTGAAATATTTATATAATTCTCGTTATCACACAAGATTTAATTTCGTTAGTATTATGCATTTACTAACGAAATTAAATCTTGTGTGATAATGCATTTATTGCAATTTAAAGAGGCGACAATATAACTTGTATTAACAAAAGGATAGCAGAGTTTAATCGAAAGTCAAAAAAGGGATATGAGATATAATAAATTCTGGTGAAAAATGCTATGAGAAACAAAATTGTCTGGAGACGGAGTATTACGCATGCTATTGAATATTCAATAAGTAGTCAAAAGCCTATACACAATGAACAGAAGAGCAGATATGCAAATAAGATACTTATTATTCATTACTTTATTTTAGGAAGCATTATCAAGTAAATTAATGAGCATTGCTGATGAGATGAATTAATTTTAAAACAAAAATCAAAATGATCTTTTACGGTAAGTTATTACATTAAGCTAAGAGACGAAATATTGATTTATTTTCAGAGTGGTCCAGAATTCATGAACAAAACATTCATGAACACATTCCACGATGTTAGATGACAATCACTATTTAGTACGAATTTAGTAAAGCACCTGTGTGGATAGTACATGTTATGTAAAGATCTAAGTTGCTCTAAGGATGGTAACTGCTTAAAAGATGAGTATTTAGATGTTTATGTTTTACTTTTCTGTTTTTTGAAATAATGGATCTAGATTTGGAACATTGTATTGGGAAGAATTTAAGCCATTTAGAAATTGTACAAAAAAACTAAACGATTTAGACACGAAATACCTAAGGAAGCAACTTGGAACTTTGATTATCAAGTTCGCTTCAAGTCATCAAATTATTTATCCATTTTATTAAGGAAATAAAACGAACCTTTTCAATCTTTGATTTGTAATTTAAGAGAAAATGTAGGAAAACTGAATTAAGTTTTTGTATCTACACCTATAACAACTATAGGCCGGACAGTTTGCCGAGAGGTCAGCGTGTCTCAATTTCGAAGACAATGATTGCGAGTTTTGGATGAAGTTTCAGGACATGGCTATTTCTTTTTGTGTGCTTCCCGTTTTTGTGTGATTTGTAAATGTGGACTACCCTATGAACGGGTTTGTGGCAGTGCGGCGTGGGAAATATTGCTTGCTTCCGTGACTTAGGCACACAGGTGATCTCCTGGGAACGTTAAATCTTCCAAGGCTTCCTTCTTGGAATTCTGGCATCTTCTAAGGTGAAGAACGAAAAGTTCAGTGCCTACCGTTAGAACAATAATAATAATAAAAAAAAAAATGAAAATTTAGCTCATTATTAGTAATAGCCTGGATTAAAATACGCATTTGATCTTTTTCTTTACAGGGGAAAATGACGCCAAAAATGATGTCTTTTGTAACATAATAAGCAACACCAAAAACACGAGTAAAATTTGAAAAACACTTGCAATATATGAAATACAAATGTATGCAAAAGCTTGGTACTAAACTAATGGAAGCGAACGGTAGTTTCAATAAGGTTTTGGGAAAATATTCTGTAAGCACGTCGTTTACAAAATATCGCTTCTTGATTTGTATTTTTGTTCTCAATTATAGGGCAAATAATATGAAAACACTTTTCTTAAAATTAAGATTGGAACATAACTATTATTACGTTGTTCACTATTATTACTATGTTTTTATCTGACCGGAGTAAATCAATAGTGATTGATCAATCGTCACCGGATTGACCTTTTCAAAAAATTAACAAAAATTTCATAAATCTGCAAAATATAGAACGATATTCTAACATTGAATAGTTAAAGACAGGTTAATTTACTAGTAAGTGAAAAAAAACCTTATATATATTCCGTGTTTAAATTCAGATCTTCAAACTAGTCACCTGGAAATTGGAGACTACAAGTTTGAAAAGTGTATTCAGTTATTTAGGAGTAGAACTTAATAACAACATTGATCTAATGATTTAAACTGAGAAATACATAAACGAATCCCAAATGCAAACATATGTTTTTACAGTCTCAAAAAATATATGTTTTTAAAATAGTTTACAGTTTTCTAAAATAAAAAATATAATAATAGAAAAACTATTCTTTTTTGTAAAACACTTCTAAGATACATTTTTTTCTATGCACCTGAGACATTAACCTCGAAAAATGAGAAGGCGTTGGTGATAGTCGAGAAAAAAGTCTTAAGAAGTATTTGCGGTTGAACTAAGGTAGACAACTTATGGCGAAGCCGAACGAATTTAGAATTTTATAAAAAATCTTTGATCCTCCTAATGTCGTGAAATACTTAAAAATATTAAAGTTGCACTCGAAAATGGATTGGACATTTGATTAGAATGCAGAAGGTCGGAACTGCCGAAAACCATTTCTAGTCAAGTTTCTGGGAACTAGATGAAGAGGGAGATCTCGCTTTAGATGGATCGAACTGTCTCGAAAAAGACATGGACATTCTGAAAACCAAGAATTAGAAGATAGTCGTCAAATAGAGAGACGCCTTGAAAAGACTCCTCGAGAAGGCCAGGGCCTTCCCAGGTTTATCATGCCACGGAAGGAGAAGAAGAAGAAGTTTAAGTTATATCATAAGCAGTTTTTTAGAAAAAGCATATTGAAAAATGTCAGTTTTAGCAATATTGATATCTGCCCTGTCGACTCCTCTTAAAATATTTATATTTATTTTATTTTTATAAATAAAAAAGGTAAGTTTTTTGTTTAAATTTTCAGTTATCAAAATTGCTTTTTTTTTTTTCAAAGCGTGATAAGTAAAGACAATTGTTTAGTAAATGTAATATTATACTTTAATGTTTATGGTACGAAAAAATTAATAAAAATTGTAATGTCGAATGCACGTCCATGATTTGTCGAATGCACGTGCATGATTTGCACGTTCTTGCATTTAAAACACATATCTTTTCTAAAAATAAAGCATGCTTTTTACTAAAAATTATTAGTTTTTTTAAATGATGGGACTTGCATATTCTTGTGTTTTTTTTTTGTAATTTTATAAAAAAAAATTTTTTTTCAACGCTTCGGTTTACAGTTTCGAGAAAAAAACTGAAGTATGAGATTTAAAATATCATTATTACTATCTATTTAAACCGTTAAACTTCTGCAAGCTACACAAATCCTTAAAAAAATTATTCACGCTATAGTTTTAGCTAAAAAAAGTGTATATAGCATAATAAGTTCTTGAAAATAGTTTTATTTCCTAAAAGAATACCTTCTGTTAATCTTAAAACTTGCGAGTATCTTTCTTGCAATACCAAGTTCCATTTCAAGAAGAACTCATCAATAAATTTTGCCTACACGTGTAGAATGATTGTTACTGTTTATTTGAGTGTTATTGGCAGAGTGTCTAAAAATGTATGACTAGAAGTAGAAAATACGAGTGAAGTGGAGAAGAAAATCTAATCCAAAAAATAAAAACAAACTGTACATTAGAGATTTGATCTGAATTTTCAAACAGTTTCAGAGTATATGTAAGAAGTATAAAAATGCATTTCTTTCTACGCGCCGAAAAAGAGTTACCGTACTGTATGGCAATAGCATTTCTGGTAAAAAAAGAAAAGGCAAAATTCTCGTAATAAAATCAAAACATGATGCGCTATTTAAACCATTTTGACCATTTAAACCATTCATTCGGTAATTTTACCGGAGTTTCTGTTTTTCAAAATTGTAGTTTTTATTATCACACATTTAGTAAAAAATAAAAAAACTGAAAGGTAAATTTAACCGAATGAATTGTTGATTATGCTATATTCTAAAGCCAATTTTATCAATGCTTAAAAACAATATTTTAGTGTTCATTTTGTCAAATCATTACCAAAGTGCTTCGGTAAAAATTGTCAAACTTTTTAGTGTTCTTATAGAGTCATGGATAAAGTAAATATAGCAGAGTTTTTGTGGTAGTTTTGTATATGCTTTTTTCTCAAGTTTGGTTTCAAACATTTTATATTTTTTCACCTTATTTTTTATGCAGTATAAAATAATAAGAATAAATTTCGTCAACGTTTAACAGTTCAAAATAAACTATTTCGGAATTTTTGAAATATTGATAGAATACCTGGTGTTTCTGTAACACCTGCATTAGTACATATTTCATTTAAACTTTCCTAAAATGAACAAAAAATTAATAAATTTTCCATGGGTAATAAACACATCTTTTTATTTTTACACATAATACACAATCTGCATTTTATTCGTACTAAATTAACAGTCCAACTTGAAAATTATTATTTATAATTTCGGAATTTCTCATTAGTTAATTCCAGTTATTATTTATCAATTAATGGCGTTGCATATCGTTTTGCTTTTTATTTATACATTCGTTAATTCCAGTGACTATTTATCAACTAACTATTTTACTTATATATTTGCTATTTATTCATACAAAAATTTTCAATTACTTTTCCAGATTTTTTTTATCCTTTATTGACGGTACTTATACAACTGCTATTTATTAGTACAAAATTAAAAGTCTAGCATTAAACTTTACTTATCATTTAAATCAAGAGACTATTTATTAAATTGCGTTTTTATCATAATGCGTTTATTATCATAATTCGAAGAGTTATGTGCTATTTACTCATACAATATTAAAAATCTGACTTTAAATAGATGGGTCCTAAATTATTCATCTTGACTTTACTTATCAACTGATTCTAAAGACCATTGTTTGGTTTACTATTTACAAAGAAAGATTTAAGCAATTGTGAAAAATTAAAATACATTAAATCTAAATATAAATTAATCAAGATTCATAAATAGTTTTATCTCGTTTCTTACTTAAACTTTTATTAACTAGAGATGCTGCAAACTTCTCCTTTATGAATATTCTAAAGTTACTAACCGTTAAGTTAGAAGGGAAAAAAAGAAGAAAAAAAGCTAAATCGATCTAGTAAATTTCAACAAAAGACAATTTAATGATACTATTTTTTACCTTCTTAAATGATCCACTTAATTAAGTTTTAAGTCGCCTATTTCAAAAGTTAATTAATTTTACCATAAAATCTAATAGCGAGTAAGAGTTAGAAGGCTAAAATCTACTGCTTCTCTCAACTAATTAGTTTTCAAATTAACATATTACATTAAACAGCGTTATGGTAGCAGACTTCATTCTATTTGTGCACTATACCGACCAAAACATGAAACCTGCTAAAACTTAATTAGCAATAAAAGAAAGTTTATTATATCCGGTAGAGTGGGATGGTATTCGTGAAGGAGATAATTTTAAGCAAAATTGAAATTTTTGATGATTGTTTATAAGTTTAAAAAGAGTTATAATTAAATTACAAGTGGAAGTTTCCGATAATGTTTAAAGTTTACTATAATGTTTAAAGTTATTGCTCACTAAGAAAAAAAAGTATGGTCTAAACTTCTAGAATATATTTTATTTTATTACCATGGTTGAACAGACAACCCAATTTTGGATTAACAACTACCAATGCTTGTAATTTTAGACCCAATCCAAAAGACAAGGGAGCTTCTGGACGTATTATTGGGAGAAATTTGCATTCGTGGAGGACTTTTTGATGGAACTAATCCGCATTTGCTTTGTATAGAATGCAAAACTATGAAAATCCTCCACGGTTAGCCTGACTGGAAGGGAACTCTAACCCATGATCCATCTACCACTGAGTATATTTTTCGTCAGTACTGTGGTAGGTGCGAGCCGGGAGTGGAATTCGAAGCGATCAGCCACCGCTGGGATTTGAACTCAGTTCACCTCATTGGAAGGGAAGTGCTCTATTCCCTGAGCCACCACGACTCCTACCAGAATATAATAAAATTTGGTGTTCTCATAGAGCCAATAATAATTATATAAGCTCTATGGGAACATATAAAATTTCGGTACTTTTTAGCGAAGCTCTTCGGTAATAATTATCATGAAATTAACACTGAAATATGGTTTTACAATAAGTGATAAAATATGTTAAATGTGGTAAAATTTGGTAATTTTATCATGATACTATAGAGTATGGTATAAAAACCATTTATTTAGCAAAATCTACTTTTCAGTTTTGTAATTTTCGTTAAAAGTGTGGTAATAAGAACTATAAATTTGAAAACCAGCATTTTCTGTAAATCGTTGTTATATGAACGGCAAAATTATCGAATGTATTGATTAAATACCGTTTATTTTGGTTTTTAATACCAGAATTAAGTTTTTTTTTTTACCAGAAGTGCAATTTACATTTAGTGCGGTAATATTACCAGAATTATTCTCCGTGTGGTATAACGATTTTTTCTTTTGCAATTTTTACCAGTTGTAACTCAATAAGTCAGAAATTAACCTCATAATGATATTTACCACATAATAAATGTTGCGTAAAACATCATTTACTGTGTTTTATATTACATGAAAAAGGGGAGAAATTATTTTCTATTCTGTAAGAAATTTAACACGCAATAACAATTGAATAAAAATCTTTTACAGATAAAAATCAGGTAGGGATGTTTTAATTCATTCTAGAATATTTCTCTTTTCTATCAAATTTAATGATACAATATAGTGCAAGTTTTGTGATTAGTTAATATTTGTTTTTGTCACAAATTATTTTAGACCTTAATGCAATTTCAACTACAACAGAAAAAAGTATTATACTTTTAGAAAGGAATATAAACATTTAGTTTATCGGAAACAATAATTGGTCTAAATTAATTTTGTTGTGAATGGTTGTTGGAAAAAGAAACTGGAAAATATATATTTGTGATAAACTGATAGCAAAAAAGTACTGTTTTAGAAATTAAATAAAATGCCATAAATTGAAAATAATTTATTCTATTTTTACATAACTTAAGAATTTAATAGAAAGAAGTTTTGGTTATAAAAAATACTTATAACCAAACATAATTTCAGAAATATTTTAATAGAAGTGTAAATGTAGTTTTTTAAGAAATAAAATCAATATTTCAAACTGGATGACTTTTACGTACATAATCTTAATTTGTTTTCTTATCAAAAATATTCAATCTCGTCAAATATCTTTCAATTTTAATTAAAACAATCTGTCGTTTTCCACTATTAAAATGAATTACTGTTACTTAATCTTTTGCCTGAGTTGAGACTGAACAATGAACGACTAAAAGACGGAATACATATGATATTATTTTTTGCATTGATTTCCTATTTACTGAACAATCCACTATGACAATTTTTTTCTGGAAACATATTAAATAAATGGAAGTTAATTCTTTTTTGGAATTAATTTCATGTTAAAAACTCTTCATACTTAGTTTTTTAGTTTTTGAAAATAGATAAAGCATTATCTTCAAGTAGATAAAAAAATGTTTTGCAAATTTAAAGCTAGTCGATGAGAAAAATATTTCCGGTGCATTAATGAATAAAATTGAGGGCAAGAAAAATTGCCGCAAAATTACCGTAAGGTATGAAAATGATATTTCTGGTTAAAAAATACGTAATTCGGGTAATAAAAAGCAAAATTTATGTTATATAAACAGTTTATTTGCTTATTCCTCCATTCATATGGCAACGGTTTACCGAAAACTCTTGTTTTCAAAATTGTAGTTAATTTTAATAAACAATACAAAGCTGAAAAAACAAATTTAACTGAATAAATGATTTTTATGTCATGGATTAAGGTATCAAGATAAAATTACCAGAATTTACCACGTGTGCAAAATTTTATCATGTATTGCAAAACCATATTTTAATATTAATTTTACATAAATCCTTACTAAAGCATTTTGGTGAAATTTTTCAAGATTTTTGGTGTTTCCATAGAGCCAGAAAAACGATAAATTTTACCCTATTCTGATAGTTTTGACCATATTTCTTTTGTCTCAGTATATGAGAAATAATAAGTTTAGTCTGCATTTGAATTTTAAAAAAATTAACCTTTTAAAAATCTGATTAGTTAAAAATCTGATTAGTTAGTTGAACATCTGATTAGTTGACTTGGAGAGTTTATTCAATTAAATTATAAATGGTTTACTAATTAAGGGTAAGCATTCAATTATATGACGTTTCACTATCCAAAACCAGTCTCCTCGAATTGTTCAATTAGAAACTTAAGTATTGAGAAGATTTTTTTAATGAAATTTCCGACATGCAAATCACTTAGTCTTAGTAATTACTTTAAATGAATGGTTGTCTAAAAATAATAACTAACTAACAAAAACTTCTATCTGAATAATCTACAATCGTTGCTGTTGCGGATTTATATTATATAAAAATTAAATCACAGTTATACAATTCTTTCAAATTCTATTGAATTGAAAAAAAAGAGAGTAAATTTATGTTGTAACAGTTTAATAATTGAAAAAAATTAACATCTTTAGGTTTAAATGCCAACAAAATAAAAAGTATTTATTTTACAAAGTATGTTTAGTATGTATGCTATTATAACATTATAAATTATAGATGAAACTAAATATAAATTTAAAGTAATTTATGTAGCTTCAATGTGTTTCATTAATCACAATAATCAATAATCAAATGTTTTTGCATCCAAAATAATTGAAATGTTGTACAAAACGAAACTCTGTCAGCTATTTTGTATCCATTGCATATAATAAAACGAAGAATAATGTGCAGGGAAAATTGCTTAAACAGTATATTACAAAGTTATAAACTCGGGAGATTATTCCTTTTAGTATTTGAAAGCCTTTAAAGGTATTTTAATAATGCATTTTTTGGGGAAGTTTCTTTTATATTTTTTTGAGGAAAATAATGTTATTAAAGCATTTAAAATTTTAAAATACTTAATGTATGCATTTATTATTAAATACTGTACACTAAACTGAAATATCTTAATTAAATTTAAATTTAATGTTGAAAGTTATCAACTAAAAAATTAAGCTTTATTTAATAAATAACCAGTGTTTTATTTTAGCTTTGAAAAGTTTTTAATTATAAATTTATCAGTTTTTATATTTTTATTTGCTTGCTTAGACTAGTAATTATCATTGTTTTTAATATTTTTTTTTTTTTTTTTAATTTTATGTGGGAACATTGTAATTACAGTTATTCTCTCACTTGTTTTCTTTAGTAACTTCATTGTTTGCTCAGATCTTTCGTGTAAAACTTTCTTAAGGCTATTGCGAGTTTGTTAAAATAAAAAAGATTAAGGAATATCTTTTAAATCAAAAATTAAAAAATTTTGCGCATTTAAAAAAAGGAATGTTTCGAAGTTTGTTTGTTTATAACATACTTTTCATAACTTTTGAATTTCGTAAATAAAATTTTGAAATGTTATTATATATGCACATTTGTTCTTTTCAGAAAATATATAACAAGCTTAATGTTTAAGTTGTACCTCATAACAACTAAAATTTCGTAAATAAAATTTTGAAATGTTTTTATATATGCACATTTGTTCTTTTCAGAAAATATATAACAAGCTTAATGTTTAAGTTGTACCTCATAACAACTAAAATTTCGTAAATAAAATTTTGAAATATTATTATATATGCACATTTGTTCTTTTCAGAAAATATATAACAAGCTTAATGTTTAAGTTGTACCTCATAACAACTAAAATTTCGTAAATAAAATTTTGAAATGTTTTTATATATGCACATTTGTTCTTTTCAGAAAATATATAACAAGCTTAATGTTTAAGTTGTACCTCATAACAACTAAAATTTCGTAAATAAAATTTTGAAATGATATTATATATGCACATTTGTTCTTTTCAGAAAATATATAACAAGCTTAATGTTTAAGTTGTACCTCATAACAACTAAAATTTCGTAAATAAAATTTTGAAATGTTTTTATATATGCACATTTGTTCTTTTCAGAAAATATATAACAAGCTTAATGTTTAAGTTGTACCTCATAACAACTAAAATTTCGTAAATAAAATTTTGAAATGTTTTTATATATGCACATTTGTTCTTTTCAGAAAATATATAACAAGCTTAATGTTTAAGTTGTAACTCATAACAACTAAAATTTCGTAAATAAAATTTTGAAATGTTATTATATATGCACATTTGTTCTTTTCAGAAAATATATAACAAGCTTAATGTTTAAGTTGTACCTCATAACAACTAAAATTTCGTAAATAAAATTTTGAAATGTTATTATATATGCACATTTGTTCTTTTCAGAAAATATATAACAAGCTTAATGTTTAAGTTGTACCTCATAACAACTAAAATTTCGTAAATAAAATTTTGAAATGTTTTTATATATGCACATTTGTTCTTTTCAGAAAATATATAACAAGCTTAATGTTTAAGTTGTACCTCATAACAACTAAAATTTCGTAAATAAAATTTTGAAATGTTATTATATATGCACATTTGTTCTTTTCAGAAAATATATAACAAGCTTAATGTTTAAGTTGTACCTCATAACAACTAAAATTTCGTAAATAAAATTTTGAAATGTTTTTATATATGCACATTTGTTCTTTTCAGAAAATATATAACAAGCTTAATGTTTAAGTTGTACCTCATAACAACTAAAATTTCGTAAATAAAATTTTGAAATGTTTTTATATATGCACATTTGTTCTTTTCAGAAAATATATAACAAGCTTAATGTTTAAGTTGTACCTCATAACAACTAAAATTTCGTAAATAAAATTTTGAAATGTTATTATATATGCACATTTGTTCTTTTCAGAAAATATATAACAAGCTTAATGTTTGAGTTGTACCTCATAACAACTAAAATTTCGTAAATAAAATTTTGAAATGTTTTTATATATGCACATTTGTTCTTTTCAGAAAATATATAACAAGCTTAATGTTTAAGTTGTACCTCATAACAACTAAAATTTCGTAAATAAAATTTTGAAATGTTTTTATATATGCACATTTGTTCTTTTCAGAAAATATATAACAAGCTTAATGTTTAAGTTGTAACTCATAACAACTAAAATTTCGTAAATAAAATTTTGAAATGTTATTATATATGCACATTTGTTCTTTTCAGAAAATATATAACAAGCTTAATGTTTAAGTTGTACCTCATAACAACTAAAATTTCGTAAATAAAATTTTGAAATGTTATTATATATGCACATTTGTTCTTTTCAGAAAATATATAACAAGCTTAATGTTTAAGTTGTACCTCATAACAACTAAAATTTCGTAAATAAAATTTTGAAATGTTTTTATATATGCACATTTGTTCTTTTCAGAAAATATATAACAAGCTTAATGTTTAAGTTGTACCTCATAACAACTAAAATTTCGTAAATAAAATTTTGAAATGTTATTATATATGCACATTTGTTCTTTTCAGAAAATATATAACAAGCTTAATGTTTAAGTTGTACCTCATAACAACTAAAATTTCGTAAATAAAATTTTGAAATGTTTTTATATATGCACATTTGTTCTTTTCAGAAAATATATAACAAGCTTAATGTTTAAGTTGTACCTCATAACAACTAAAATTTCGTAAATAAAATTTTGAAATGTTTTTATATATGCACATTTGTTCTTTTCAGAAAATATATAACAAGCTTAATGTTTAAGTTGTACCTCATAACAACTAAAATTTCGTAAATAAAATTTTGAAATGTTTTTATATATGCACATTTGTTCTTTTCAGAAAATATATAACAAGCTTAATGTTTAAGTTGTACCTCATAACAACTAAAATTTCGTAAATAAAATTTTGAAATGTTTTTATATATGCACATTTGTTCTTTTCAGAAAATATATAACAAGCTTAATGTTTAAGTTGTACCTCATAACAACTAAAATTTCGTAAATAAAATTTTGAAATGTTATTATATATGCACATTTGTTCTTTTCAGAAAATATATAACAAGCTTAATGTTTAAGTTGTACCTCATAACAACTAAAATTTCGTAAATAAAATTTTGAAATGTTTTTATATATGCACATTTGTTCTTTTCAGAAAATATATAACAAGCTTAATGTTTAAGTTGTACCTCATAACAACTAAAATTTCGTAAATAAAATTTTGAAATGTTATTATATATGCACATTTGTTCTTTTCAGAAAATATATAACAAGCTTAATGTTTAAGTTGTACCTCATAACAACTAAAATTTCGTAAATAAAATTTTGAAATGTTTTTATATATGCACATTTGTTCTTTTCAGAAAATATATAACAAGCTTAATGTTTAAGTTGTAACTCATAACAACTAAAATTTTCCTTTAATGCACTGTAAAATAATTGAGGATATGCATTTTAGAATAAAACAGCTTTATTTAACGCTTCAAAAAAAGTTAAAATCTTTATTTTAATCTCATTTACTTGTTCTATTGTAGTTTTCAAATAATGATTGTGCATCTAACATATTCAAGAAGGATTTAAACTTTTAAGTTGATTTTAAGAAGTAGCACCACTTTTGTCAAAACTCAGCGTTTATAAGAGATTTTAACAAGTTTGAAAACATTTTGTTCTTAATTCATATAAAAATAATTTTGTTTTAAAAAAGGGTATAGTGTTTTTATACTGAAATTATAAAAGCAAGCTTTTATTTTACTTTCCATCATCTGAATTTAGATTTTTACAGTTTTTAAATGTAAAATTTCCAAATACATATATTTTATATAATTTTATAACCGGAGTTGAATAGTTACCCCAATTGACTTTACGATTATCGATAATCTACTCAGCAGCCTTGTAATTTTGATTCCAACACAGAAGACAAGGGAATTCCGGGAACAATCAACGCACAAACTAGTCTTCGTGGAGGACTTTTTGATTTAATTAACCCCCATTTGCGTTACATTAGAATGAAAAACCGCGAAACCCTCTCTCCGTTAGTCTAACGGCAAGGTGATTTTAACCTGTGATGCATCTACCACTGAAGATATTTTACATCTGCACTATGGTAGGTGTAGCAACGAGCAGAATTCTTATCATCCAACCACCGCTGATATTCGAACTTGGGGCACCACATTGGAAGGCGAATGCTCTGTCCCCTGAGACAATTCGGTACAGAAATTTAGTTATATTTAAAAAAAAAGGAAGATAATTTATATTATTTTTAGGTTAAACTTCTTTCCAATTATATTATCAAAAAGTTTTTCCTAAAATGTCCTATCAAAAGGAAAAAGGGAAATAAAGGTTTATAGTAAAAATATCATTGTAAGATATTTAATGGATAGTTAACAAAAATCGTTTTAGAAAAGAAATTTATCCAAATTTGAATTTCAGTATGCATTTGTTTGAGTTTTGTACCACAACTCTTACATTTTTTTATCTAATTCGAAAAATTTCGATTAAGAGAATGCTGTGAGATAGGTAGGTTCTTTACTTATGTCGCACTAGAGTTGCATAATGGATTATTGGTTACGATTTGAAAAACATCCTTGAGAATGATCCGAAGACGTGCCTTTACAATTTTGATCCTCTGCAGTGTTTAGGACTTCCTCGCTCTGGTAGACCGAGTGTCAACACGAGAAGTTGATCGCATTATGGTAGCACAGTTTAACGAGTACTGATAAGCGCACTTTTAATCCCAACGCGTTCTGATCAAATTGGTCATTGGTCATTCTGGTCAAATTGGTCATTCTGATCAAATTGGTCATTCTGATCGAATTGGTCAAATTCGCATACTGACCTCAGCCAGTGATGCCTGCTGGGAATCATGTACTTACGATCAATCCAATGGGGGACCTCATTAGAAAGCTCTATCCCCTGATCCCAGTTAAAACATAAAAATATGTTATTTTATAGCCGGAGGTGAACAGCTTACCACTGAGGATATTTTGCGTCTGCATTGTTGTCGGTACAAGCCTTGAGCTTGAATTCGTATTAGCAAGCCACCAGTGGGATTCGAACCTGGGTCACTTTATTGGGAGGCGGCAAACGCTCTATCCATGAGCCACAGTGGCTCTTAAATAAAAATATTGAAAATGTTAAGGAACTTATGTCAAGAAACAAACATTATGAGTTTCAAAGTTTTATTATTTAAATTTAACACCTGTTAAATTATTTAGAAAAAAAAAGTTGAAAATATACGCTAGAGTTTTCTAATCTGAATTTTTACAGTATCATACTTATACTTTATTTTCTATTTTAGTATAAATTACTAAAGTCAATTCAGAATTTATAACTGAACATAACTGTAAATTATTAAAATGACACAATCTGTAGACAATTTTTACTAACGCCTATAATCTCCATCATTTGAAATCGACGTAAATAAGTTCAACCTTTAATATATTTTAATATTTATTTGAAATGGAACACAAGATAAAAATAATTGCGTAAACAAATTATTAAACTGCATTAGAATACAGGATATTACATAGAATATTGTTTAGGGACTGTAACTGGGGCAGGATGTACAATTACACTACGCTCTGTAGTAATGAATAGAATTTGGATTTTACTTAATGCGTTAATTTACTGAATTGCTAGAAAATTAGTTTACATAATTCAACTTAACTAATGCACGTGAGCGCCATTTATGTATCATGTTTTCGTGGTAAGCTTGATTGCCAATTTATAGTACATTAGGCAGGAGTAATTAAGCATAAAATTAATTAACTAATTTATACTTTATTACAAAAATGCAATACTGATATTCTTAATTATTAGCTGTTAAGTTGTTTTTCAAACCAAAATTTAAATTAAAGTTTTTAAAAACATTCGAATAAGAGACAAGATTATTTATAGCGTTTATAACTTTTATTTAGATCTTGGGATGAGCGTCATTATAAATAATTAATAACGTCATTATAAATAATTAATAACGTCATTATAAATAATTAATAACGTCATTATAAATAATAATAAACGTAAAATTTATCTTACATTTAAAAGAAAAATGAGATTCATTAGTAAAAAATTACTTTGATTATAGTTTAAAATTATATAAAAAGAGTCCTTTAAAATTTTAACTAATATTTAAGAGCAATGAATTGCAATCATGGGTTATAATTTTTTAAATTCTGTTTTCTGTCAAAGAAAATCAAATTATTTGGTTTAAAGTATCATAGAAAAATGAGAGCATTTCAAAAGGTTACCGAATATACATAATGTTGTTGATTTAAAAAGCTCTTACATAAGTGACAAAATTATTTTTAATGCTTATAACATTTATTTAAATAATGTAACGTAATATAGGCATTAAACATAAAACTTATTTCATATTTTAAAGAAAATGAACAATGTAATTATCACAAAAAAGGTGATACTAATTTAAAATTATAAAAAAATGTATATAGTATAACCCTAATTTTTTTTAATTTGTAATAGTAATGAGTAGCAATAATGGGTTGCATTTAAATATCTCTATCAGTAAAGAGGGAGGAAATAGTCTAACTTAAAGCATCATAGAAGAAACGAATATATTGTTTTTTAAACTTATCAAATACTTTAGTATCGTTGAAAGACATTGATTACGAAAAGAAATTTCAGACATTTTTTTTTAAAATCTCCTTACGCTTAAAACATTATAAATTTTCAAAGCCTGATAAACTTATAATTTTGGCTTAATTTTTGGAAGAGTTCTAAGAATATGTATGCAAGATAGTGATAATGGAGCACGTTGTATGAGCCACCTGATATCTTCCGCAGTATTTTAGAGATTCGATTCAGCAATAAATATTCAGAAATACAGAAATTTTACTAACAGTCGCAGCTTACTACTCGTCATCATCAATGAAAAATATATTTTTGGGGGAAACGCTCTATCAATCTTACTATTTTTAAATAAATAATCACAATAAACTGAAGCAGTAAGATTAAAAAAATTCATTTTTTGGTTGCATCATACGTAAAATCCATTTTGCTGTAATATTCATTTTTGCCGCGAAATATTAGGCAGTAATTTTTACAACAATATTTATTTAATTAGAGTGATTCATTGATTTTACGGTAAAAAGTACCGGCACCCTGAGTATCGATACTTTTTACCTCCATTTATCCGAAGTTTTTACATTACACGACTTTATGATTTAGTACAAAATATTTTTGCTTAAATTTTATGAATGCTTTCTTTTTACTCATTATACTTTCTTATTGTATATTTATCCATGCATAAGTTAATACATAAGCAGATATTTTAAATACAATCGGCCAGTCAACACCATGTAGATAACATCCAAACTGGGGAGAAGTCATTCTTGTTTCACGAACAAGTGCCTGACCAGAAATGATTAATGGATCTTCACTGATTCTATCTTATCGTCATATTCTAACATTATGAATAGTTGTTGGATATATTAGTGTAGTTCTGACCATGAAATGTATAATGTTACCCTTCTATGCCAGAAATGTCCATTTCGATAAGCTATAAAGGCATCTAGTCTTAATTGTAATAGTTTAGTTACATTATATAATAAATAAATTCATACAGCATATAAATACTGTGTAGTATAATAAATGGAAAATGCTAGATTATTAAAAAAATGCACTTTTATATCTTAATACAAAATTATAATTCTTATTACAATTAATTTATATAATTATAATTCTTATTATAATTATAATTCTTATTATAAATAAAGAAAATTATAATTAAGAAATCTTATGAATCTTAAGAATTATAATATCTTATTATAATTAAGAAATAAAGAAATTTAATTCCTTATGATAAAACTTATGTAAATGTGCGACTAACTCTATTTTCTTTTCTTCCAGATAAGTTGTGTATGTTACGTTATGTACGCTACAATTGCCCGATAAGTTCAACTTTATAAAAACTGTACAAATGCCTGAAAGGGCGGTATTGTTAATTCCATTTTCACGTGCTTAGGTAACACTGTGTGTATTATGTTTTTCACATTGCGCTGTTATTGCATGATGTTTACTTTACAATTCATGCTTTGATAAAATTTAATTTTCCGGGAATTTTGTCTTTCTCAAGTTCAACAAATAACTGTTGTCAGTAGACTACGAGCCTACGAATTGGAAAAAGATTTAGTGTTTGGAATTCCGAAATTATCAGCGACAAATTATTATGTTTGAGCAATGCAAATGAAAGTTTTTTTTGTATTTAAAAAGACTAATGCCGGCTTTTTCTGACAAATGTTCGAGCGAAATAACTAAACTAGCCGTTTGTGAGACTATAAATCAAGACGCAGTTTCTTGTATAAAGTTATAACTGTTCGAGGAACAGGCTTAGCAATATTCCGAAGAAAGGATTGCAAAGGCGTTGTGGACCAGATTAATGAATGAGAAGATTGTTATTTGATTGTTGAATAAGAACTAATACATTAACAACAAAAGCAAACTGTTGTCTGTTACAAAGAAAATATGCAAGTGAAAAAAAATTAACTACTATTATACTGAAAAAAAAAATTCATAAATACTGCCGTCCTCGATGAAGAATGTGGTATCTGCACTTAAATGGTTGCGAAAATACTATCTTTTTCAGATAGCAGAAAGCACGTCATAGCTGTTAGGTACAGTTAGATGATGCTATGATAATGTCAGTTGATGTTATTTTATTCTATTTATTTTATAAAAATCATTGCTTACAGTGATTCAACCATTCGTCCCATAACGACACAGTCACATCATGTTCGTAAGATACCGTTTATACCTTTTATAATTCAGTTTTAAAACTAGCATTTGTCTTCGTTTTTCTCTTAAAGCAATATACTTGAAGCGCGTGTTTGAGATATGTAATACTCACGAGGGCATATCTGTTAATTATAAGATGGGTGGCTGAAGGCACTCCATTTGAATTTCTGAAAAAGCTATTTTATTGTCTGGACTGTGAGCAGTCTAGCATTATCGAGCATAAGAAATGGAATTCTTTTAAAATTACTACAGGTTCTTTGGATTTGATTGCCTTTCTAAGCTTTCAAATAACAAGATTATAGACATTAGTTCAATAGTAGTCTAAAATAGACAAGGAACGGCTGCTTACGAGATGTATTTAGGTATATTGCAGTGTTTACCCTACGATGTTATTTTTCAAAGTAAAATTGAAATAGAATTAGTGAAATTAAATAAGTAAATAGAATAATTAGAATAGTAATTAGAATAAGTAAAATTAAAGAATTATGTTTGGTGAAAAAAATAACTAACTGCACGCATAGAGAGCACATTCATACTTAAATGTGTCTTATTATAGGAATGAACTTCATTTAATAACTCAGTTCAGAAAAAAACTTAACATCCCTATAGAGATGTCCAAGCCAGGACTGAACTATATCACTTCAGTGGAATAAATCAATCAAATGTTTTAATTTAATTTTTATTCATTTCAGTTTAATTCAATTCAGTGGAATAAATCAATCGTTTTAAATAAATTTTGTGCGTGTGAATGACAATTACTTGTTTGTACTATTCCTACTACACTATATGTATTCTCATCCACGTAATTCTATTGGTTGCATCTGTAAACAATTGATCATTGACGGATTTTTACTGGACAAGGAAGTGAAATGACGTCAGTTTAGACATCTCTATTATCTTTAACTTCATTGAATTTATAGAGATCAAGTCAGAGGCTAAACTATATCAGTGTGTCACTATCATTCAATCGATTTCCATTGGCAATAATCCTTTTGGATGATTCATATTCTTATCCTTATAGAAACGATCCTATTGGTACAAAATTGTAACTGATTGATCTTTGAAGGATATCCAACGGACTGGTAAATGAAGTGACATCTGTTTATTATAAATAATAACCTCTGAAATTTATTAATTAGAAGAAAAATGAAATTAAACTAAGTGTTAATTTTCCCAGTAGTCTTTTGTATCTTCTGGCCATTTGGTTATTCATTATGGTTAATCATTATTATTTATTATTAGTATATTTGGTTATTTCACTATTAAGATGACTGGCGATAGTATTGAAAATACATCTGTTTAATATCACATTCATTTTGCTTACGTATATTAAAAATGAATTGTTGAATTGAATTTTGAATTCCGCAATTTGATTCAGTATTTTCTTAAGTTTTAAATTGGGTTTTACTTGAATTTATTTTATAATGAAGAGAACGGTTTGCCGGAACTAGATAACAATTTTGGGAGAAATTAATGAATTCAATATAAAAGGTGTTTGGTAGCTATAAAAATTAAACAAAAAATTGAATTTAAAATTTGACTTTGGATAATAAATACTAAATCAAGAAACAATAAAATTATCTGACGTAGATCCCATATTATTACTAATTACTAATCAAAACAGGGAATGCGTTTCCTATGTCTGTGTTAACATATGCAGATGGTATAATTATGTCCCATGAGAATTAAGATAAAGTAGGAAATGGGAAACATTAATCATATTTCAGAAATTAATTATGGTTTATGACAAGTTAAATGAGTAAAAGAGAATTTAATTACTTCGTATATGAGTTTCATGACATTTACAGTAAAACTAGTTTCACTTATTAATTATTATGCTTAGAATACAATGCTATGGTTATTTTTAGGTACGTAAATGCGAGTTTTTTTAGTGAGTGCATCAATAAAACTAGCATAGTATACTATGCCATAAAGCAGTAAAAATTGTTACGTGAAGTTTTATTTTCTAAATTTCTCAACTCCTAAATATAAATTGGATACCAGTACTACACGTCACTCAAGATGAGTGGGTATATTCAGATAAATATTGTTAATATGTAATCGTTAATAACAATATAAAATTTGATTAAAAATGTAATTTGTCGTTGTCTCTTTGGTTACAAAAATATATAAAATTTGAAAGACAATAACAGAGTTGCTTTTCGAAATAAGAAGTAAATATAAATTTAGCAGAATCATTTTGAATATACTTAGAAACGCTATTTTAATGAATAGAAATTATCGACTTGAATCATAATTTATATTAATGCAAATTATCTACTGTATCAAGTAACATTTTAAGTTTTTGTTACTGTTCATTCTATTAATATGAATATTGTAGTTTTTTATGAATACTTAAAAAAGAATAATTCTAAGAGTTTATAATTTTATATAAATATATTTTTATTTATTTTACCACCTACGCTATCCTATAGAACTTGAAAAGTTCACATCACCTGAGCTTAAAAATAGTATTAATGTGTTGGAGTCATGTTCTGAGGTCAATAGTAAAATTTTTTATGTAAATAATAGTTTACAGTTTTGTAAAAACAAATTACATTAATAAAGTGAAGAAACTAGTTGCTTATAAATTTAAATGCAAAAAAAGACATTGCAATATAAAAAGAAGCTGAAAATTAGATTAGTTTTTCGAAGCCTGAATTTCTGTTAAAGATGTAAATCATTTTTGATGTCTATTCATTTTGTTTTCAGACTCAAATGTTTGCAGCAAAACACTACTTAAGACTCGCATATCAAGCTGCTATGGATTAGTAATAAAAGTTACGATTTAAATGTGAAGTATTGGGGTTCAACCTCCAAAGGCATCTTGAATCGACAGTGCACAAAAGAAATGGACCACCCTGAATAACTTTTGATCTAATGATTGCATCCTCACGTTCTAAAACTCAATCTTAATGACTCGAGGATGTGACATCAAATGTGATAATTAAACAGTACGAACGGTATTTTAAGTTACGAAATCAGACACAAAAATGTACTTCCTCTTAACGAACATATCCGTTTTTCAACGGATTTAGATTTCTTGTTCCATCAAAATATGAGGTAGCGGTTAAATAGTAAATAATTCTGATATTTGGCAATCTGGCAAATGTGGCCCCCATAGTTTGATCAGGAGAAGGCTTCAAAGTTTGTATCCCTTAATGTTAATTTTGTTTTTTAGTGCATTTCGCTTTATCTCAAAGACTTTCTAAGCGAATTGAAACATTTTTGTAAGCAATTAGTTTATCCAAAAGCAATTTCATGCAAAAAATAAATTTTAGAAATTTTTTTTTATTTTATTTAATAATGGTAGAAAATATGTTGAATTGTAAGGTTATACACATTTTTGAATTATTTTAAAGAACATAGTTTTACATGACAAATAAATAAAAATGAGAGCGAAAAATATGAAATTTTAGCAAAATTGGTTGAATAGTTCCTGAGAAATCAAATTCTAAATATATGACTTTTTTAAACACTGTACACCAAGCTTCAGATCGATGGGTACCACCGATGGGTTTCAAAAATAAAGTTATCCTGTGCGCAATGTCCACAGTGACAGTCATTCTATTGGTCATGAAATTGTGGAACCTCCATGATAGCCATAGCCCCAATAAACTGTTAAGGAGTTGCTGTACTTTTCGCGACACAAAAAATAGCATTTCTTGTTTAGTAGTTTAGAAATTATAGCACGATATTGAAAGTTTTAATTTTTTATATGCATAAATGCTTTGTCTTTCTTTTGGATAATTAAGAAATTCGTGATTTTTCGAAGGGGGTAAAATATATAATGCAATTTATTTATTAATAATTGTCAACCGATAATTCTATTTCTACACATAAAGCAGTATTTGGATCAAAATATTATTTTGTCCCTCAAATATCACTCATATTTATTTGTCACCTCAAAAAATATTAATCTCTTAGTCTCATCCTCTGATTACAGAGAGTTTCCTAAGATAAGATTTTTACTGATTAAAAAGAAGAAAGATAAATAGTCGAGAAGAATCTTAAGTAAATAAACTAAGTAAATATTAATCAGGAAGGCACTGCCTAGCGTATTTATTAAATGATAAATGTTTAGGTAATAAGATATATATATATATATATATATATATATATATATATATATATATATATATATATATATATATATATATATATATATATATATATAAATATTTGTCTTTTATTATTAAAATAAAATTATTATTTCATAAAGCCTACACAGTCTAAATGTGAAATTTAAAGCCTGTGTTATTTTAATTTGATTTGCGAAATCTTGTAAATTTTTCTGGCTCGAGATGCAACTAATTAGTGAAAAAAGTATTTATTTTAAGCTATGTTTTATGTTAAAAACATTTTTCGTCAACAAAATGTTTTTTAAATTTTCAAAAAACTTTTTTTTTATAATTAAAATAAATTCTTTTTGAGAAAATAAGGTATATTTTTATTTTATTTTTTTTGTTGAACAGCCGACCTAATACTGAGTTTACGGCTATCAATGTTCAATCTGTAGTCTTGTAATTTTGAACCCAGCCTAGAGGACAAGGAAACTTCTGGATTGAGCAAGGGAGGCAATCTAATCTTCGTAGAGAGAAAGTGTTTTGATCTAACTAACTAGCATTTGCACTTTACGAAGAGGAAAAACGCGAAATAAATTTTAACTCATTTCGAGGAGAATCGTTTTTTTTTTTTTTTTTTTTTTTTGCATTACAATGGCGCGGAAAACCTGATGGGAAGGGGACTCTAACCCATGATCCATCTACCACGGAAGATATTTTACGTCAGTACTGTGGTTAGCGCGAGCTGGGATCAGAATTCTTACCAGCCAGTCATCGATAGAATTCGAACTAGAGTCAATTCATTGGCAGTTGTACGTTCTATCACCTGGGACCCTGCGATTAAAAAATTAGGATACATTGCAAAAAAAAATGAAAACAATTTATATTATGTTTTTAATGTTAAAATTATTCCCAATTGTGTTAGGTAAAAGCTTTTTCATAAAAGTCTTATCAAAAAGATAAAAGTTAAATAAGTGAATAGATGTATAGTAAAAATATTATTGCATGCTATTCAATGGATTGTTAATAAAAGGCGTACTAGAAATAAATGTTATCCAGATTTGAATTTCAGTATATATTTGTTTAAGTTTTGCTCCACAGTTCTTTTTTTTTCTTCTGGAAACTTGAAAATGTAATCCTTTGAATTCTCAGAATTCTTCTGTAGGAGTCTTTTTTCCGTCTAGTCCAAAGAGTTTTGATTAAGAGAATAGTGTAATGATTAAAATAGTTGGAAACCAAAAGCTATAATCTTGTAAATATGGGGAATGTGTAGAAATATCTCAACCAGCATAGTTGTAAAGCTTTCAAAAACACATAAGCTCTTATAGTCTTCTGGT
This sequence comes from Parasteatoda lunata, assembly GCA_949128135.1. Taxonomy (NCBI): domain Eukaryota; kingdom Metazoa; phylum Arthropoda; class Arachnida; order Araneae; family Theridiidae; genus Parasteatoda; species Parasteatoda lunata. The sequence goes on along the minus strand of OX421970.1, from coordinate 55,338,093 downwards.
AAAATATTACTTCTTTCCTGCATTTTTTTCGTCTAACTTGGAGTTATGATTTTCTGAATTACCTCTGTTAGAATGTTGTTTGCATTCAATCAGACCAACATATCCAGACCGGATCACCGATTCGATCCAAAGTTTTCTCACGAGATAATACACATTTTTGCCTCTTATATCGTTGATATTTCGAAGTTTTACAGGTGTTATATTTCTTGCAGAAATATAATGAAATTATTTATAAATTAAAATGCAATAAAAGTAGCTTTAAAATGCTGTTCTAATAGAAATATACACAACAGACAAAAATATGTTACAGCATATGTACTGCAACATGAATGTGAAATTACAATTATATCTTATTTGAATATAATTTGTTTCTTATTATAATGCGCTAATTGGGATATAACAAGAGTGGGTTGAATCAACATTTACGGTGATATGTTATTGTGTCAATAATTATAGTGATATAGCGATGGAGAAAAAATAATCTATTAAATAATTCATAATAAACTAATTTATGCTTCTTTTGAAAGTTTTAAACTTTATTTTAATGGAGTTAACTTTAATGGTACTTATGTAGTTCATAGAAGCAACGTTTTAGCATCATTAAATATTGATTATAATTCTGTATTGTTCTATGATCGAAAAAATTTTCTTTGACCTAATAACTGAAGATATACATGGATATAAATATGTACAAAGAAAATTTCTCAAATGAATAGGCAATGTTTGATTTATTTTGTCCGGAAAAAATGGCAGTATTAAAAAATATATAAATTAATAGTTTATACTCATGAATTATAAGTAAAAAATAGGGAAGAAAAATATGTTCTCATTTAAACTGAATTCGAGGTAAATTTATAACTCATTCATCATACTGTTTGTATTCCTTTATATAATATAGTTTTAAAAACAATGTATGTTAAGCATATAAAGACCAATGAATTTTTGAAAAATGTTTTTAGGTATTCAATAATTATTTCAATAATTTTTTTTTTCATTCGTTTAGTTAAAAATATTTTTATTATATATATATATATATATATATATATATATATATATATATATATATATAAAATTACATTATATAATATATATATATATATTATATAATGTAATTTTATTATATATATATATATATATATATATATATATATAATAGAATTACATTATATAATATATATATTATATAACGTATTTAATATAATGTATTGAATACAACAAAATAAACTATATTAAGTCTGGATTTTTATCTAAATTAAATTTAAAACAAAAAAATATATAAACTCATTTGAAAATATGTTTTTAATCGTTTTATGTTTACTAATTTCATTTCTTATCATTAAAATAATAAATTAAGCAAATAAAATTAATTAACAAAAATTTTCAAGGTAAACGCTACCTATTTTCATATTATATTAAATCTAAAATGCTATGCAAATTGCTATTTAATTATATAGAAAATGTTGTATCATCATTTAAAAAAAACACACACATTCGATTCAAGTATAATGATAATTTAATGTTCAAAATAAACTTTTATATTATTAGTGGATCTTAGATTACGATGCAAATTACACTTTTGGAATTACGTTTCAACAATTAGACAGCTATTTTCTGAAACTTAATTACATCTAGTCTTAATTATGCACAAATTAACACTTAAGGGGTTTGGTATAAAATTTTATGTGCAAACAAAAATTGTTGCAAGATTTATTTCAAACAAGACTTGGATAGTTAGATAATCTTGAAGATATTTAGAAGAATTATTTTTATTTTTATTGAAAATATTGCACGCAAGACTGAAAATTAATTCTTGGCCGTTAGCAACTTCCTTTTTTACATGCTAAGATGGTTACAGTTTGTGATATACTTTGACTGAAAAAAAACTAAATTAAAAAATTTAAAATAACAACGAAATATAAAATAGAGAATTTTACTAAATATAGAAAATTTTATTTGATTATTGGTTGGGTAATTCTAAATATTTAAAAGGCTTTTATTTAAGTTTGAGAAAATTAAATAAAATTGGAATATTTTTCTTTTTTGTTAAACTTATAAAAAAAGAACCCTAAATTGTCTCGAGTGTTCAAATATAGAATATAGAACACCATATTTTTTGTTTTGTGATTAAGTAGTTGGACGTACCGATTTTATTTTTCTTCATAACCGGTGTTGAATAACCAACCTAATTCTGAGTACACGACTGCCAATGTTCAATTCCATAGACTTGTAATTTAGAATCTCACCCAGAAGACAAAGAATTTTCTGGATCAAGCATTAGGACAAACTAGCCTAATCGCCTTTTTCTGACACAGGGAGAAAAACCTCCCACGGTTAGCCAAAACGGCAAGGGGATTTTTATCCATGGTCAATCCGTCTACCACTGAGGATATTTTACGTCAGCAATGTGGTTGGTGGGAGCCGAGGGAAATTTCATATCAACCAGTCACTGTTGGGATTCGAACCTGATTGGGATCACTTCATTGGGAGGTTTTTGATTTTCTGTTTATCGGATTTTCTGGGAAATCAGGTTAATTAATATTATGAATCAAACTTTAAAAAAGATTTTAAATTTGCTGAGAACTTCAACATACATGTTTTTATTAGAAACGTTTGATGCTACAATAGAAATGGTACCATTTGGTAGGATATGAAATATAATTTGGTTCCGTTTCTTTCAAGCATTTCATTTTAGTAGCAAATGTAATCTATTAGAAAAAAAAACACTCTTGCCACAGCCTATTGTGAGCTTGAAGGATCATAAAGGTTAAGTCTCGGCATTTTTATTATATAAGATTTGATGGTAGTAATGTGGTCAGCCTTTTCTTTCCCGACAAGCTGGTTCCCATAGAATAAAAAATTCAGTGAAATTTAAGCCTCTCTAATCTTAATTCTTCACAAAGACAGTGTAGTGCCTTAATCGCTGAGCCATTGCTGAAGATTTGTTAAAAGCCCTCGAAAATACTATCAATTAAAAAGTTGTCGAAATAACAATTTTAAATTTTAAAATTCTTTTCTACGTAGAGAATGAAATAGTTCCGTCTGCAATAATAGGTCAGGTTTGAGGAGTAAAGTAGCATAATTAATTTGTTATTGAATCTCGTTAAACTCAAAACGTTTTTGTTAATTAGCGATAAAAACATACTCAGTTTAAGATATTTACTAAATGAATCTAGAAAACTAAATCATACAGAAATAATTTCTGATTTTTATTTTAACTGTAAAAATATCTGAATGAGGCTCGTCGAGTGGAATGACTGATGAATGAAGCAATATTTCGCAAAGAAGTTCTTATATAATAACGGCATGTAATTTTAACACGAAATACTTCAGATTTTAAAAATAATTTAATTTTTAAACGCGTTTAAATGGGAAATATATTAAAACTAATTTTAGCTTTTAATTTGCTTTAACGAGAGAAAAATAAAAATAACTAAATGATTATACTCTTTCGTTACAACAGTTTGATAAAAAAATTTAAGTTCAAGTGAGTTTAATTTGAATGATTCATACTGTTGATTAAATGTAGCATATAAAGAAAAGATGAAAACTGAAGACAAAATTATTACTCCAACTAATTAAGTATAATTCTTTCAAATTCACACTTTTTTTCTAAAAAAGTAATTTATGAAATACTTAATTATAATGAGAGTTTTACACGCTTAGATAAGTCCATAAAATAAAATAATTTCCATAAAATAAATATTTCGAATCCAACAATGCCTTCTACACTGTTAGAAATTTCTCGGAAAAAGGGTAAAATAAGAATTTATTTAAGTGTTATTTTACCATATTCGAACAAAATCGTCAAATAACCATAGATAAGATGATATTCAATTTGTTAACTGTAATAAAAACTGTTTATTAACTGCTTTCATCTAATACAGTAAAACAATCAGCATATTAGAGTACCACCTAATGGAGCCATATAATTTCTTACAGATGGGTATATATTATAGCCGAGATGACTAAACTTCAAATCTCATGACTAATAGTGATAAGTTATATATTTACAACTTCCAAATTATATACACTCATGACCGGCAGAACGGGGGTTCAAGTCCCAGCATTGACACCACATTATTTCCTTCATTTCATTCAACACATAAGGAATTTCCAGTGCATGTGCTTCCCAATTTGTGACTTTGGGCTACTAGAATACGACAGGCTCATTTACATATAGTTGGAAGCACCATAAAGCTGATAAACTATCTCCAATGCTTAGTTAAATTTATTTTTAACGGTTTTGAACTCATGCCACTTGTAAATATTAACAAAAAAACGTATATATTTTTATTTATTTTTTATTTATCGTATATATATTTATTGTATTTATTTTTTAACCATACTAGCTGTAAACGGTTTCAAACCGTGAAGGTAAAAAAAAAATTTTTTTCAATTTTTTTTATATCTTTTTTTTTACTGTAAACTTTACAGTTAATTGAATGGACAGACTGCTTCCGGTTATTTTACCTTAAATTTAGAGTGTATCAGGAGCCAGTTTCTGACAATGCACTTATAATCACTTAAAAATACTTAGATTAAAAAAAAAAACTATTTTTGACTTTTTACACTATTATTGAAATTCTTCATAAAAAAAAGAATTAGCAATGTACTATATATATATATACTTGATTAAAATTTTTTATTTTTATTTTATTTCATTCGATTCAAGCTATAAGCACAACTTCTAATATTTTATCTCTTTGCGAATTTTGTTAACTGTTTAATTATTTTACTTTTAAACCTAAACCGCATTCTGCTACACGCCGGTAAGTTCGGTTACTACTTTCTTTTATTTCATGCTCTTTTTCAACAAAATTTTTTTTGTGATATCGACACATATAAAGAATAATTTTTATCTTAGGATAAGTATTCTTTATTCAGAAATATTGTATTAATTTATACCAATAGATGTGTCTTGATAACGACTATTGGTTTTTTCCCATTGCCAGTTTTCTCTATATATTATTTTATTATTGTTTATTATTATTATTATTTATTAATTGTGTATATATATATATATATATATATATATATATATATAAATATAAATATATATATATATATATATATATATATATATATATATATAAATATAAATATATATATATATATATATATATATATATATATATATATATATATAATATATATATATATATATATATATATATATATATATATATATATATATATATATATATATATATATATATATATATATATATATATATATATATATATATATATAATACTTTCGTAGTTTTATAATAAAAATTGAAGTAATTCTTTTTTGGAAGAAAATATTTTTTATGCTTCATCTCACAGATAAATTTCGATTTAATGCTGACCGCAAACTATCTGAGTCAACGCTTTTTCTCATGAGAATCAGCTGAGACGCCTAATGTGTTTAGTGCTTTGATCCTTAACATCCCTAAAGTGAAAAAACAAACTAATGAAATTTCCTTATTTTGACAAATTTCTTATTTTCAGTGTTTGTGTCATACTCCAGAAATTTTCCTTATCGAAAGAAAAAAATACTAACATCTTGCCAAATTTTTCAAGTTAATAATTTGAGCGTATATTAAATAACTTCCATTAAAAATTCTAGATGTAACTAACCGTTGTTTCTTTTGGATAGACAAAATTATACAGCTACACTGTAAAATATTCAGGATCAAATTACGGTAAAAAGAGGAAGCATCCAGGCTGTCAATCCTGTAAAATCCATTTTATCGGAACATGTTACGGAAAAAAATCCTGATATACCGTAATTTTTACAGTAATATTTACCGTAATATCATTGATTTATTTTCATTAAATAAATATGTATTACTGTAAAATTTACAGCATTATACCTTACGGTAGAAATAAATTTTACGGGGAAGTGGATTTTACGGATGATACATCCAAAATACCAGTTTTTTTTTCCGGAATTTTTTACAGAGTATAATAAAATGCAACCTTAATAGTAAAACGGTATATAGAGTATTTTGTTTTTATATATTTTATATTTAAAAAAATATAGTTTTATAAGAGAAATTTTCTTATTTTATTACAATTAAGGAAGAGAATTCTCTCTGTTTATTGTAGCAAGAGAAAATGACTAAATAATTTAGCATGATTTAATTATTAAACAAGGGGTGCTACTTTATAAATTAAGGAATTTTAACTTATTAGATCCTTTTTTAAAATCATCTACTAAAATAATATGCTCTAATTTAATCTATTAAAATTTACTATGTGATAAGTTATATATTTACAACTTCAAAATTATATACACTAATACATTACCAATTATATTTAAATGGCTATTTCTACCCAACTTAACTGGATTTATCAATAGTGATCGCTATTTTGAGGTAAGAATATTTTAAACATGTCATCCTAATTTTTTATAAACTAATATCCAACTTTTTTCTTTTACATTAAAACAATACATCAGTATGATCATTGTGTTTTATGTATTACAAACTATACAATATTAGATTACAAAAATATAAAAAGTTTTCCCCAGTGATAAAAAAATCATAATTAAAAGTTAAAACTCATAGTTGCTGAAAACAAAATACAATAATTTTAAGAAGATAAAAACATAAGCTACAATATTCCTTGACAAAAAAAAAATAATCAAGGGTAATTTAATTAAATTGCAGTTTTTTTTCAACCTCAAAGAAATTAAAGCTCAAAGTTCAGTTGTGACATCAAAAACATGGTACGAGAAAGCACTTAAAATGTAATACACTATAGCTTACTTTATAAGTCTCTTGGGTACTACAAAAATGTGATATTTTTTTCTTTGTATACCTTTACATAGCAGCGCGTTCTCAATAAATATATTTTCTATTTATAGAGCAGTAATGGTTAATTTTATTGATAAAAAAGCAAAAAACTTCGAATTTACAAACTGTATTGTACTTAAAAGTTTTTTTTCACCCTTTTTTACTTATTTCTTTCATTTTTCTGCGCTCTTCCCTGTCTATCTATTTATCTTTGCCGAGTCTTTCCTTAGGACCATAACATCGGAAATTGTTTAATTCCAAATCCAGTGTTCATTTATTCCCCGGAAAAAATTCTTGCCGGCTTTTCTGTTCGAAGGACTAATTTACAATAAAAAATTATAATTCGTTTTAGGCTTAGCTGATCCCTTTAATTCTACTTAACTTCTATTTAAGATGTTACAACTTTTGAAAAAAAAAATTTATATTAAAAAGCCGGTAAACAACATTATGGAAAGATATATCGTCATCAGTTCAAAAGAGTGCTTTACACGATTATATCCGCGAGACAGAGTGCTTGCGGATATGATCGTGTGAAAGGATGACAAGATTATTTTCATTATTTTGTTTTTGGCTTTTTAATGTAATTTTTATTAATTTTTTTAAATATTTCTCTTTTAAAAATATTTTCTACAAATATTTTATTTTAATAATTTTTTCTTCTCTTGTCATTAATCTTCATTATATTATATTTCAATGTTCTCTCCATATTTTTAACTTATCTAATGAGTTTGATATACTTGCAGCTTATGCGCAGTAAATAAAACGTATTATTTTTCTTATTTTTCTTAATTTAATTTTTTCTCTTTTCTTTTTAACTTTTTTGTCTTTATTGATATATATATATATATATATATATATATATATATATATATATGTTATGTTATTTGCCAGCAGGGCTAAATAGAATAGAAGGGCTAGTTCATTCCTCTCTTAGAGCTGAAGCTTCAATTTCCCTCCTCATGACGTCACTGTGTACACAGATCTCGGAGATTGCTAGCAAAGATATTCTGATAACTTTGCATCTTTCTCTCTCAAAAAATAAGTTAAGCCTTTTCCGGTTATTTGCTTTCAAACTTTACATGATTAACATATTATTTTCGTTCGAAAACATAGTTCAAAAAAACTTTCTTGGTCATTATATTAAAAAAATACCATTTTTGACTTATAAAAATATTTTACTAGTTGACGAAAATGACACTATAAATACTTCAGCTTTAACTTTAATTATTAAGAAAAATTATAGCATATATCGACACTTTTTTATCTACATATTCTTTGATAACAATAAGTTGGGTTAAATTTAGAATCCTGTTTTTAAAATATGCCGTTAATAATAATTTGTTCATACTTAGTCATTAGGAAACATCAATCTTAAACGCTTATTACTGAAACAAAATAATAATTTAGGGTCATAATGATATTAGAAATTTTACAATTGCTTATAGATATTTACATTTAAGATAATATAATTTATAGATATTTAAATTTAAGAGATTAAAACTTAAAAAAATTAATAAACATTTCGAATTATTAAAAAATATATTATGAAATTAGGAGAATTTTAACTATATATTTTATTTATACTTTTTATGTGCGCTTTAATTTTCTTTGACTTTATCAATTTTTTTCAATTTTTTCGCCTGCCTTTCTTTTTGAAGTAACGAGGCGGTTTCTAATTAGACGGTGAATTTTTATAAAAGTTATTAACGTATTGCTGTTATTATATTAAGTGTGTCATTTCGTTTGAAACGTTGAATCCATTCTTTACCTGGTTGTTTATTTACTTTAATTAACACGTGGAAAATTAAATTTTTTCTTTCGTGTTTCTATCAGAATTTTCTTAAGTTGCAATCGCGCAAACTGGCATTTCATTAACTGTTTTAAATTTTTGTAAATTCACTGCAAAAAACTGAGGAAAGTCATTATAGAAAACATCAAATGTCTTAGAATATGTCACAAAAAGGAATGCTCCACTATTAGTTAGAGCTAGTTAGACCGAACGCTCCGTTCTTGAAGTAAAAGTGCAAGCTTCGCGCCACAGTGACGTCACTGGAGAAAATCGGAGGTTTGGCGCGGTGAGAGTTTCTTCAAAGGAGTGAACCAGCCCTTCTATTCTCTTTAGCCCTGATTTGCAAGTATCATCACAAGAAAATACTTGTTTTTCTTATAACAGATTAAAGGTATTATATAGTAAAATGGAATAGCTTAAAAAAACAACAACATTTGTTTTGATTTTTACATTAAATTTCTAAGAAGGTAAACAAATAAAAAAAATGCTGTATATTTTAACGGATTTACCTTTTAAAAGATTCGTATCGAATTGTAATGATGAATAGTTTTGTAGAGAGCAAAAATAAAGAATAATAATAAAAAAATCATATTCACTGTTAGAAATCGTTCGGTTAAAACGATTAAATAACAATATATGTAATTGTTATTTTTCTATATTCATACAAAACAGTGAAATACTCATAAATAATTCAGTATTCAAACTGTTAACTGCGAGAAAAACCATTTATTAACATTATACTGTTAAACAACCAGAATTTTATCGCATCAATTAAGCTCGTCTAACGAAGCCACTTAGTTCCTTGCAACTCCTTGCATAAAATAGCCGAGAGGGCTAATCTGTCAGTCTCATAGCCTAAATTACTGGTGTTTGAGTCCTAACGTTGACGCCAAATTATTATCTCTATTCTCATAAACACAAGACAAGAGCTTCCAGTGTCTTGCACTCTACAACGCCCATCACCTAACGGAAAACCTAGTACCTATGTCCAGTAAAATTTCATTTTAATGGTTTTGACACCATGCAACGTTGTACATGGTTAAAAGACCGTGTAGTATTCATGGTTTTACAAAAATTACAAATTACATAAATGATTTCAAAAAATCCTCTTTACCATAAACTTTACAGTTAATCGCATGGACAGACTGCTCCCGATTATTTTACCATAATTTAAGAATGAATATTCTAACAGTGTGCGTGTCGAATTGTTCAGGAAAGAAAATAACCAATGGTGGTAATAATTAAGGATAATTGTAAAAACAATAAAAAGGAATTCAGATTTGTTTTATCGTAATATTACAATAGAGTTTTTTAGAAAACACTCTAAATATTTGCTATGTTTTCTAACACGCTTTGTGTTTTAAAGTACAGAATTCATTACTGAAAAGTCTCTAATCGTGTATTATTTCATGCTAAAATAGGCCCCAAAACAATAAAAACTACTTTTTTATTAGTTAGAGCAGCGAGCTAGCAAATATTTGTTAAATCTTGTTTAAAAATCATTCTTTGGGATGGGTGGTAGTATATAGTTTCAACGTGAACAGCTGGGATTGCCGTATCATCGAGCGTATCTATATTGGTGTGAATTCAGAATTTTAGATTTGTTTGTGTTACATTTTACATGCATAGTTATAAACATTCAGTTTTATTCACATGGAATCTTTTTTTTTATATTTCAAGCTAGTCGGATATTTTAGCTTTGACACTTTAAGTCCATAAGTTCCAACTAATATTTAGGTGTTCAAATATCCTCTCTTTACGAAAAAAGGTAAAAATTCGTGAAATTCGCATTCAAATTTTCTTTTTCTTTCATTAAATACTTCAAGGATGGAATGGAGGGAAACATAGGAATTAATTAAATTTAATTTAAATAATAGTTATTATTTTACATATTTAATTTAATTTAACTGTTTAATTTTTGATTTAATCGCATTAAATACTTTTCACAGCTTAATTTTCAATTATAAATATCATTTATCAAATATTTAAAATTGTTCAAAAGTGCATTTAAGATTTTTCAACTACAGATGAACTTAAAACAAAATCTTTTTTTTTAAAATCTTAATATTTTTTTTTGCAATTTCAAAAATTCAATTTTAATTTTATAAGTTAGAGAAAGAAAGAAATTTTGTCAAAGCAATGCTCAGTTCAAAATAAATAAATTTAAATATAAAAATATGGTTTTAAAAAAAAATCATTCAAAAGTGTCTTCTTTCTCCTACTAAAAATTAAATTCAGTGTTTAAGAGCATTATTAATTATTTCATCGCAATAAAGAAAACCTGTAATTATTATAAGAATTAATAATTGACTTAATTTTTTTTTTAAATACAAATCCTTAAAGGATTTTACCAACTATTTCCTTTCTTATTCACTATTTTTCTTTTATTGACTATTTTTTTAAATTTTTTTTGTTTATAATTAATTTTCTTTTTTTTATCAGCAGAGATATATAGACAGTTACAAAAAAATTTAACGTATCCTTAAAAGTAGAAAAATAATGATTATCAAGATGTAAAATAAAGTAACTATACTTTTAAATTTTGAAACTTTTCAGATCTTCCATTTTATACTAATAGAAATTTAAACACTGAATTATGCTCAATAATCAGTGCTCGTTTTGTTCATAATCAGTTCGTTTTGTGCATAAATTTTATGTACAAAACGAACAGAATAACAGAACAGCATAAATAATAATTGTTTTAAACACACACAAATGTAAACGCAGCTTTTTATCAAATATTCAAATAGGTTGTGGAAACGATAGAGAAAATTAGATTTTTTTAATCAATATTTTGTGTCACAAAATTGTCGTATTAAATTATCCGCTAATTTCCTGTAGATGGAGAGCTACTATTGATTGGTAAGTAAATTTAGGTTGGGAAAGTCATTACGTGTTATTATTTTAGCCATCAAAAAGTTTGGGTAATATCGAAAGTCAATCATTGTAATTGGGTTAGGAAGACAAGGAAGCATCTCTAATGAGTGGTACTCCATGTAAGTTCATTAATTTTTGTATGTCAAAAGCTAGAATAAAAAAAAGACTACCGATGATTTAAATCAATAATGTTAGCATTTTTTGAAAAAAAAAAAAAACGAATTATTAATCAGATTTAATTGATGATGTCACGTTCTTTTTCTAAAATAAATTTCACTGATAAAAATTTGGATCGAGAGATTATTTTAAACGATTTTAAGTAATGTTATGTTAAAATATTTTTGAGAATGAAAGTGATTGAAAAAGTAAATTAATTTAGCCCATTGACTAAAATTAATGTGATTTTTAATTCGTTTTTTGGATGGAATGTAGAGGAGATTTTTAAAAGTTTACCCTCTGCATAGTTTTGGCCATAAAGTTGAATTCTTTTGTTAGTGTATATGTTGTTCCCATGTTAGGTTTTATATTCTATATTATATTCTATTTCCCACGCATTCCTCTACTTTTACTTAAATTTATATAAGCAAAACCCATCATTAGTATTATTGTTCAGCCGTAGTTGAATAATCGAACAATCACTTATGAGGAGAGAACTTTTCTTAGTTGTTATTTGTTAATTTGTTACGCATGCGCTCTGAAACTCTTGCTAACTCGAATATTTTTGCCTGCTCACCAGTCAGTTGAATTAGCAATTTCACGACAGCATGTTTTACTCTGGCTTTAAGAGTTTCAGAGCGCAGAGCCTTTTTTCCCAAATACTTTGGAAGTTTGAAGTATGTTCTTATTAAGCTTTTATTTTAAAGTTTTTAATAAATAGTTTAATTTTGCAATTTAGTTTTATTTCGTTATTCGATGGCTCATATTAGTTTTAATTCATGTTAGTATTCCCCCACATCTGGTCCGTCGAGCCGGAGCCATCGAAATTAAAATTTTTAGTTAGGGCTTTGAATTACTTTTCATGAGCTTTCAATATGCCAAAATTATTAGAAGAGCTACTTAAGCTGAAAAGAGTAGTTAAAAGTAAAGTTACTAGGGTAACTAATTCTATCTCTGACTTGTTGCAAGATACTGAACTTAACCTTGAACATTCAGATATTTGTTTACGTCAAATAAGTGAACTCAATTTTGAAGTTTCGAATCTTTTCAAAGACATCTTAGTTGCTTGCGATGAAGAAAATTATTCAGATTACGAAACTGAGCTTTTCGACTTACTGAATAAATTAGATAGTTTTGAATTGTCTTTAAAGAAACGAAATAGTAATTTGACCGAAAATAGTAATTTGACGAACGCACAATCTCAAACTTCGGTTGCAGCTGAAACTCCAAAGGCTTACATCCACCTTCCAAAGCTGGACTTACCTACTTTCTCAGGTGATTTATTTTCTTGGATATCATTTCGTGATTTATTTTCCGCTACTGTACGCAATAATGAGTTATTATCGAATTCTCAAAAATTGCAATATCTAAAATTATCAGTTAAAGGCGAAGCACTATCGTTAATCAACTCTATTCAAGTTTCAGACGCAAACTTTGAAAAAGCGTGGAAAGCACTTACTAATAGGTATCACAGTGAAGTCGACTTAGTTTATTGCCATTTAGATAAGTTATTCACGCAACCTAGTTTGCAAATTGAATCCGCTAAGGGTTTAAGGAAACTTTTGGATTTATCAACTGAATGCTTAGACAATTTACGAATCTTAAACCAACCGGTTGATAATTGGGATTAAATCTTGGTTTATTCATTAAGAAGGAAAATTGATAACGTTTCATTAAAAGAATGGGAATTATCACAGACGAAAGGAAAGATGCCGACTTTTGAAGAATTTCGGTCTTTCTTAGAAATGAGGGCACGCGCTCTTGAATCGACAAACATGTTATTTCAAAAACCGAAGTTGAGAGTTGAAAAAGCGAAGATTTTCAAAACTCAAATTTTGCCAAGCAAATTGGAATGTTGCGTATTCTGCGATGATTCGCATAGTATCTATAGATGTGGAAAGTTTCTTGCTAAATCCGTTAAAGAAAGAAAGACTTTCATTTTTAAAAGAAAACTTTGTTTTAATTGTTTGAAATTCGGACATATTGTAGCGAATTGCAAAAGTAAACACTGCAACTTTTGCTTAAGAAAGCATCATAGCTTGTTGCATGAAGAAGTTGAGGATTCGAACTTAGCGTCTGTTGAAAATTCTGAAATAGAATCTTCTGCTCATTATTCAACAGGCGAGAATTTTGATTGTAGCATCCTTCCAACTGCCATAGTTAGAACTTTTGATTCTTCTGGATTTGGTGTTGATTGCCGAGCACTTATAGACTCTGGATCTGAATCGAGTTTTATCAGTCAAGACTTGGTTCAACGTTTAAAAAGGATGAACGTAAACGTTGAACCAAGTCTTGACTGATAAAACTCGATTCAGATCCAGAGTCTATAAGTGCTCGGCAATCAACACCAAATCTAGAAGAATCAAAAGTTCAAGAAGAATCAAATGAGCAGAAGATTTTATTTCGTTATTCGATGGCTCATATTAGTTTTAATTCATGTTAGTATTCCCCCACATCTGGTCCGTCGAGCCGGAGTACATTTCCCACGCATTCCTCTACTTTTACTTAAATTTATATAAGCAAAACCCATCATTAGTATTATTTTCAGAAGTTATCAACATATAGATTCACAAATCATAGGTACGGAAATAGCTTCCCAAAGAAATTAAAAAAAAAATAATGAAGATGATAGCAAATATACTTTCTACAGCTTTATAAAGAGTTAAAGAAGTTTGAAATCACAGGAAATTCGTCTGATTTGGTTGTCTGATTTGCCACTGAATACCAGGGGTGAAAGCGAGACGGAAAAGAGGAAAGACTGGTCATAATAAGCCAAGCTGGTCATTCTCTGTCATAATAAGATATCAAATTGAATCCTGTTTTGCAGGAGCTGATCCATAACATCGGAATATTGAAGGTAGGAACCTTCAATACTCCGATGGGATAAGGAAATTTAAATAGTTCAACACAACGTAAAATTTTAAATGGCATATAAATTTGAAACAAAATTGAAAGAACTTCATTAATCTATACGAAAAAAAAAGTTGCTTAAACGTTTCCATTTTAAAAAAAGAAAAAAATATTTTACTTCTAGAGTGGGATAAACTTTCGTGGATTAATAGTATGTACTTTGTAAATTTGTATGACATTTCGTTTGCCATTTTCTGTAAAAATGTTTGTTATAAGCATTGATTTTTTATACATATATTTTTAAAGGTCAACACAGCTGTTCACTTGATCTTAGGTGACTAAATTAAACTGTTTATTTTTTCGAAATACTATAGATTAAAAATGCAGGAATAAATTAAATAAATACTTTTATATCTTTCATGTTATAGTTCTAAATCATGTTTGTGTTTGATAAACTTTTTTTATATTTTTCCTTTCTTTTAGTTTTTTTTTCATATACTTCCTTCCATTTACGCCACCTGAGGGTGGTTCTGTTTCTTTTCTGTGTCATTTTTAGTTTCTTTCGCTAATTTCATGCCTCTAGGCCTGCTCTGTAACTTAACTAATCATAAATTTTTTTTATTTAAATGTTTTGTTGAATTTAATTTTTTTGTTGTTTTGATATTTTAGTTTTGATTGAATATTTAAAAAATTTAACTGTGCTTGAGATTTATTATTTTTATCATTCTTTTTATTTTTTAATTGTTGATAAAATAAGGAGTTAATTTCAGAGAATGAAAGAACTTCCATGCCTTGTCCGGGACTCGAGCCCAGAACCTTTCTGATGCCAGGTCACTTCCCTTACCCCTATATAGTATGGACAGCATTATATGAATATAATACATAATTTGCTATGAAACACAGCAAATTACGTTTTTCTTACATACATAGTACGTTGATTATATAATGGAGAAAACTGTTTAACAGAAAAACAATGCTCAAAACAGATCCACCATCTTTTAATGAAAATTTCATAAAATTTTCAGTTATGCATAAATATGTATGCTACGATCTGTTGCATATCAATAAAATAAATCGATTTTTAGTTCTTTTTCCTTTTAAGAAATAACTACTTATGATTTCCACCTAATGAGTTATGGATTTTACAGTATTCCTATATTTGGAGATAAAAAATTTATATTGTTAAAGTTATTGTTTTATTGTACCGTGTTTACATTTTTCATTTCATTTCATTCATTACCGTGTTTTCAGTTTTAATAAATTATGTTACCCACTGAAATGTTCAATCATATTATATTTTGTTGAACATTAATGGAAAACTATATGAACTGCATATCCTAGTTAGGTCATGTTTTATTCAATATTGCATAATATTGTATTATTCGTATAGGATGAAATTTAATCATCTATTCTTATAACTTGAGAAGAAAACATCAACTAAAGTAAACTATTGGGACAAAGAAACGAACTGATACGGTAACATTTCTGAATTTATCCTATAGACAGATCAAACAACTAAGTCTTGTAACAATGAATGTACTTTCTTTTCTTTCTCATGTATTTGCGGAACTTTCTCAGTATCTATTTTCTGGAAATAATCTCGGAATTCCTAAAAATTACCATAGATACATTTGTTTTTGAGCGAGTCTATAATAGTTAAAAATCTCTTTAATAAAATTTTTTTAAGGGGAAATTGTTTAATTCATAATAATTTTTTTCTTAAAAGTCTATTTTTTTCTGTATCTGAGTTTACTATTTGAGTACAAATGATGAATTTTAAAACTGCAGTCTTAAATTTTAGAACAAAATTCGTTGCAAGAATTTCATAATTTTTTTTTAATTTCAAAAGCATTCCCGATAAACGTTTGAGAAATTTAGGTATAAATAAACCTTATTCAAAAAAATTATGAAAAATTGGCTATGTGAAAATTGCCAAATGCGCAGTTGAAAAACAGGTAATATGTCTTAGTAATGCTTGCTTATATCCAACCAATGCAAAAGTACTTTTCATTTATTTATTTTTAATAAGGCATGTTGACATAGTTAATTTTAAAGTTATCACCTTTTAAATATTTTTTTTATCTCACAGATCTCACAGCTTTACTTTATCTGCTCAGAAACTGTTAACAAAATAATTAAAAATGAGAAAAAGTGTATGACAACCAGTAGTAGCATATTTCAAGCTTTTTTATATTTTCCTTAAATAGGAAAGTAACTGATTAAATTTTTTCTGCATTATATACACATATATTTCTAAAAAAAATATTGCTATTAGCTCTATAATAAAATGATTAAAAGACTTTAGTAAAAGAAAGTTGTCATGTATTACTTACTAAAGTGAAATGATAAATAAACCGAAAGCAGCATTTAATTGATGTAATGTTTAGATTTTAATTAACGCTAGACAGTTTCAATTAAAAGTAATCACTAAGAGACGTTTCATTATCTAAATAGTTTTCTACTTATATTAATTATTCAGCCTACTCTGATTAAACATTTCCACTAATTCAAAACTGCGAAATGAAAGAGAATATTTTAGATTATGATCCACCTGTCCATGTCGAGTGGAATTACTTTGGAATATTTAAGTTATTTTCTCATTCGATAATTTAAATTACACCGCAAGTGAAGATAAACATAAAATTATTTATCATGTGTTTATCTAACACTTCATACCATCATCGCAGTTATCTAAAGCTGGGAAATGTTAAAATATGATTAGTTGTATCTTAATTTTTCTGAAGATTTTAGTATATTTTAATTTAAATTTATTATAAATTATGGGTAAGTTTATTTACTTGTTATATAGAAAGCTTCTTAGTGTTTGTTCTACCATATGTACACATCGTTACATTTCATTTATTTACACTTGGCCAAGTTTTTATTGTTTTTCTTTGTGACACTGTTATAATTTTCACTCTGAAATTACAGTAAAATTAGAGACAGCCGTCTGTCCATTCAATTAAATGTCAAGTTTTCGGTAAAGAATGTTTTTCACCTTCACTGTTTTGAAACTGTTTACAACTAGTTTGGTGAAAATACCACGAAAAAAACTATATTGTTTTTTAATCATTTGCAACTGGAATTGTTTTAAAACCGCAAAAAAACAACTATAACTTAACATTAGAGCTAAGCTTTTTATTAAGCTAGGCTTTTTTATTATTTCGAATGAACCATGTATCGTAAGAGATGGGAAATACGACACAATTTTGTGTTAAGAAGTTTAATGGCGCTACCATCTGTGCGTGAATGAGAGTATCCTATTCGAATCATCCAGGGTCACAAATTGAGGAGTTTCAGGACACTTCAAACTCTTCATGTCTTGAAGGGTATGGAAGAAAAATTGTGGTGTCAACGCTGGGACTCGAACCCGCATTATGCCGGTCATGAGTTTGTCAGTTTTACCCTCTCGGTCAACAACAAGGATTTAAGGGGCATCTTTATGTCGACCCTAGATGGTGTGATGAAATTCCGGTTGCTAAACTGCATCAGCTAAAAAACGGTTTTTTTCACAGTTAACAGTTTGAATACCAACTTATTTACGGATATTAGAATGTTTTGTTTGTATTTCGTAAAATAACCATTAAACAAATTGTTATATAACTAGTATATGTAATGAACAATTCTATTGATCTCAAATAAAACTTTTGACCTTCTATTTTTATTACTCATAGAACAAAATAATGGCAATGAAAGTAACAAAACTTATAAGAATGTAAATTTTGTGATTTTCAATATCCCGAAACTAAACTGAACAATTCAAAGCTAGCATTACCATCACATGACAGGACGCCATAATAAGGAACTCATCCTTTGGGAATATTTCGATTTCCTTCTGTTAAATGGAAAGAATGAGAGTAAACATCTGACACAAATGAATTTTTACAACTATTAACTTTTGCACAAAATATTTAAAAAAAGGCAAAACTCTTAAAAATTCTCGTTAGTGAAATATTATTAAAAATTCTCATTAAATGATAGTTTAAAGAAAGTGAGTCAAAGGAACATAATAAATATTTAAAAAGTGTTAAAAACATTACATGTCTCTCTTGTAATATTGAAAATTTGTATAACTTTTTCAAGCGAAAGCTATTTAGTTCATTAAGAATATTAATAAATAATTTTTTAATTATTTTCATATTTAAAAAAACATATTAGAATGTTATATCGGCAATGAATAAGTCTCAATAAATTTTGTCCTTTTAATAACTTTCTTTTTA
Organism: Parasteatoda lunata; assembly: GCA_949128135.1. Taxonomy (NCBI): domain Eukaryota; kingdom Metazoa; phylum Arthropoda; class Arachnida; order Araneae; family Theridiidae; genus Parasteatoda; species Parasteatoda lunata. Next base: position 55,319,419 of record OX421970.1, on the reverse strand, counting down.
ATGGCGAAATGTTTTATAAGCGTGTAATATGTGCGTTTTTATATAAATGTGGAGTTTATTGACATAAATATGAATTTCCAGCTTAATAGTTTTATTTAAAAAGAAATTATCTCCATATTGTATCAATTTATAAAGTATATATAACCAAATAGATTAGTATGTAATAAATGAACCAGCATTCTAGGTTGCAACTCACATAAAGCTAATGAAAGTAAATTTTATTTTGGAACAAACTACTATACGTAACTCATAAAAACTAAGCATTTTACGCTTTGTAACTAAATTACTCAATATCTGGTTTCGTTATCATTAAAGGAAATAAAACATTTAACGTGAATTCGACAGTGAGTTGAAGTTTCTATTCTCATTAAATTCAAGATAAATCAGAAGTCACGATCGTAACTTATCATCCGGTTCAAACTAACAACGTGCCTCGTAGGCTGTTTACTTTGCATTGTTTGTTCTGTCAACATAATATATGCTTTCAAAGAGTCTTTGTACGTTTCTAATTACGACCATTTTATGTGCTATAAATTGCAGTTTTCAACTTAATATTTATGCTGAGGTATGTCTTATAAACTTATATAACTAATACATTGTAAGGGGACGATTGTTATTTTTAATTAGAAACGTAATATGTTATACACACAGAGAACGTGTTTAATCCTTATCATGTGTAAGACATATTTATAAATCTCTGACGTGATAACTATTTTCTTTAATAATTCGCGTTAGATAGTCTTTGTCTTTTCAAAGTAAATATTAGAAGTAGTTAAAAATTAAATGGGGTATACAAATTGTAAATGGAAGTTTTGCTAAAAAGTAGAGTTGCAATATTTGCAAGTTAAATAGCAAAATATTTTCATTACCAATGATTAAATTTGATGAAATTTAAAATTCAATTTACTTTTAATATTTTTCAATTACCTCTTTATTTTTTAAATTGCTCATTCCTCTACTCTTAAATTAGAGAGGGCTAGTTAACTATGAGTAATATTTTTTAACTATTGTAACATATAAAACTTTTCTGTTCTTTTAAAATTTTCAAAACCTTTTCTCTATGAAATACTTAGTTGCAAAAATACTGCAGTGCAAAACAAAAAATAGAGAAATTAGCTGGTAATAGACATTATACATTTATAAAATATGTAAGTACTTATGCTAAAATTGCTACCTTCTAGCGAAAAACAGATTGCGTCGAATTTTATGAAATTTTATCGCTATCATCATTCATAAATTTAATTCTTTTGGAATAATTTGATGTTTTAAAATAGATTATAATGCCTTATTTTGAAATAAGATATGTAGTGTTTCTTTTTTTCTTTTAGCGAAAATTAAATAGATTCAAGTATAAAAATGAAAAAAGGTATCGCAGATATTCATTACGCGTTCAGTAGTACTAGTTTATTATTTAAAATTTTAGTTATTATTTTTGAATAAAATTATGTTCTTGGATTCAAAAAGTTACGTGGAATTATATTAGATAGTTTGATTTAATATAGCAAAACGCACACATTATTGAAGTAAAAAAATGAATGCTTTATGTTTCAATATTTCTCTCCATCACAGGTAGGATGTTTATTAATACTTCCAAATTAATATTATTTGGATATAAAAAGGCAAGAGCTATTTTATGCTTTCAAAACGTATAAGTTGATTCAAATTAAAAGACTACAAAAACATTGTATTTCATGATTGCGCATACGAATTGCATCAAATTGCATAAAATATATGTAAAAACTGAAGAAAATTGTTAAATTTTTTTTATTAATTCACAGGGGTATAAAATCCGTTTACTTACATTAACTTTACTTGATTTTCATTAACTTCTGAAATTATACTACACTTTTGATCCCATACTGATAGAATTTTTATTCTGAAATTACTATAAAATAACCGACAGCTAACAGCTACATGTCCATCTAATTAACCATAAAGTTTATAGTCAAGATAATTTTTTACCTTCACGGCTTTAAAACCTTTTACAATTACCGTATATTGTTTTAAAACCAATTACAACTAGCATAATTTCCAAACCATAATAATGAAAAGTAAACAAACATTGGAGCTCTGCGGGTTCTGCGTCATTTAGTAGTTAATATTAGTTTCGTATTCTAATCCTCAAGGATCACCAATTGAAGAGTGTGGAAAACTGGGAATTCTTAATGTATTGAGGAAATGGAAGGAATACTGTAGTATCAACGCTGGGATTCGAATCCCTGTTAAGCTGATCATGAGATTGACTGATGTTCCCTCTCAGCTACAGTACATACCCTGCTGTTCAGAACAAAATTGCTTTTTCAGGTAGGCCTAGCGCTGATAGAATTCTGGTTGTTTAACTGTTTTAGGAAAGACAATCAATAAAGTTTTTTGTCCCACTTAATAATGTCCCACTTAAGCTTGAATATCATCTTTTTTTGATGTTTTTTTTTTACTGTTTTCGTTGAATGTGGTAAAATAACAATTAAAAAAATTCTATTTAACTATTTCTACTGAGAAACTTCTAACGGTTCAAGATTCATATTGATTCATAATCTTTATTTAAAGAAATATTATTTATGCAAGTCAATTAATAAAACAATAATAACGGGATACATCCTCTGCAACATTATATATTTACTAATATTAGTAGTTCAGATTATGTTGTAAAACTAAAATTTTTAAACATTTTACATTTTATGCTTGGTTCGGGTCCAAATATTGATAAGAAATATGGAAGAGAAAAGAATTGCAAACAAAAGTTTCCGGAAAAAAGTCCTTTTTTATGTATTTTCGCTTTTTTTATATTACATATCCAGACTTGCTTCGACACTTTTTTATAGCTTAAACATATTCAAGTTCATGTTGGAGGAAGAATTCAGGAAAAGTCGAATAGAAGTGTAAACAGAACTGAAAAAATATTTTGTACTATTTATGTTATATGCCTTTGAAGAAAAAATATTTTCGAGTTTATCTTTTATGTTTTTGTGTTCTGTAATAAAGCCATGCAAAAATATGGAGCATAAAACTAATTGCTATTAAACGAATAAAAATAGTAAACACTTACTCAATAATGAATACAATATTCAGTATATAATTCTAATTACTGATGGTTCGAAATCGTTCATTTTTTTAAATTAATTTTTGATAAAAACTATAAAAGCTAATTGCATTTTTCATATTTTGAGTTAGGTTAGTGCAAAATTCACCACATGTATCTATCACATATTATGAACCCATATTTTATGGTTAATTTTACCAAAATCATCACGAAAGCGTTTTGGTAAAAAAACTATCCAGTATTTGTTGTTCTTATAGAGCTAGAAATAGGATAAATTTTATCATATTCCATGTAGTTTTAACTGTACTTATATTCTCAATGCATTCCTATATTATTTTTATCGTATTGTATTTCTTTAAAAAATGAGCATAAACTATTTTGTTCCATTTAGAAATTTACAGGGTGCGAAAAGATGAAATTTAGAGAATAGGCACTTTTTTGTAAGAAAAATGTGTTGGATGTTTAATTTATTTAAGTGTCTCTTGCCTCGTGTCCAATTCAGCAAACTGAAGTCAGTCATTTTTTTCTTTCAAAAGCTGTAAATAGGACAGGAAAAAAACCCCAGCTGTATTGCCTTTCAACGCTGTTTTCTCTTTTTACAACTATACTGGACAATAGGTAACTTTGATAGAGAAAAGAAAATATATGTAAAGTCTGTATCGGGGAGGAAATAAGATAAATACAATAAAAAGTAGACAAAAAAAGTTCTGGAAATAAATTTTTCCTTTGGAACTTGGGGATTTATTTATCTCGGACTTCAAAGCTCTCAAGACCCTTAAACTTCAAGAAAAGAGGAAATTGGAGGAGACATTCTTGTATTAAAGTTTTTTTTTTAAAAAAAATCGAAATAAAGTATAATCGAAGAAAAGTAACACTAGAATAAAAGTGGTGAATGAGTACACTTAAGTGAGTGCACTTAAATGAGTTTTTAAAAGTGATTACTCTCTTGCAATCGGATAAATTTAGATTGCAAGTGTAAGATCTTATTTTTCATTTATCTATTTTGTATTTCTGTAACCATACAAATCATTTTATCTAATTAACAAATTTAAGATTTTTAAACCTACACTACACATTTGTTATAAATTTATTTTTAAATGAAATGCTATAATTTATGTTTTACTACTTATATGAATTACTAGTTTTCTTGCTACTCAATAAGTATTAAACGCTAAAATTTAAATCTTAATAACTTTATAATGAATTGTTCTAAAAATTCGAATTGAAGAGGGAATCAAATTCTACAAATTAATAGTTTTTGTTTAACTGCCGCCACTTTTACATAAATATTCGAAACTGTTATTAGTATATTGTAGGTTTTGGCGTTTTAAACTATACGTTAAGTTCTATCTTCCACAAAAAAAACATGTAGTTTGGCAATTAACAATTAAAACATTCTCTATTCTTTTTCGATAGGCACTTGGCTCGATTTTCGATAATTAGCAAAAGAATCTCAATCCTCTATCTTCTTAAATAAAATTGTTCTTCTTAAACTAAATTGTTGTTTCCAAATTGGTCTGGTCATTACCGTTTACCAACAGTATTTTTATAATGATCGATATATATTGCAAATATTATTACATAAATTGTTTTCACTAATTATTCTAATTTAAAAATTTTATCATTTATTGATCTATTATCTTCTGCGTGGTCGTGTAAAATGTAAAACGCTTAAAACTCTGTGTAAAGGTCAATTGTAAAATTCTGTGTAGCCGCTTAAAAGTATGCACCATAAAAAATTACATTGATTGTAAATTTATCATATCATGTATTTATACTTATTATTAAAATAATCATGATTTATTAGACACAATTTATTAAAACAATTATCATAATTCTATACATTTAATTACTCTAACAAAAATTTATGTTTGTGCTTTAAAGTTGAATTCAGCCCACAGTGAATTCAATTTAACAGAATTAATCTTGAAATGAAATTGATTTCGCGTTTTATTCTCAAATTGGTGCTAAGTAAAATACTTTTTTTTTGACAATTTTACAATTGTTTTAATTCGCAAGATATGTTTTCTTTCATTTGAATTGTGTAATTCTTTTTTAAAATGGAAAACATATAGCTCGAGGTATTTTAAAGAAACAGAATGGTCTAGAATATACAAAATAATAAAACAGCTTAAAATGACAATACTTTGAAGTTATATTCGGTTTGCTATGAATATGTGAATATGCATATGTTTCGTTATAAAAAAAAAATTTTCTACTGAATTATTGAGATAGTTTATTGCTTGATTTTCGTTAACTTTATGTTTATTAGTTTAGCTTATGTATTTTTTTCAAACTTTAATTCTGCAAGGTTTTAAAAAGTTGTTATTTGAAATTGGTAAATTACATTGTCTGTTGCTGAAAAACTGCTGATGAGACTTTACGGCATTTATCGGCCATAGATCGTAATCATTATGCTCTCATGGAATGTTGAGATTGAGCTTTTAAAATGAATTTGAAAATAATAAATCTTTAATTTTGGTTTTATCTATTTTAATTGGTCTCAGTCTTTTACTTGTGTGTTTTCTAACTGTGCTGCTCTTTGTTTATGTTATGTTGCAATAAATATGTTATTTTTTAATTCAATAATCTCTAATTTAAATTCTTTTCTCAAAATCAAAAGTTTTCTCATTAACAATGTGTCAATGTTTGGTGATGTTTATAATGCATTTATCTTGTGTCAATTAATTTAAATTTTGTATATTTTAAATTAAATTTATTTTATTTTGAAATTATTGGTATTGTTATGTTTGTAAATTACATTATTTGGTATTAAACAATAATATGTATTCGTTAAAATCATCTCACGTAAAATTATCAATGAAATAAAACTTTGTGAAGCATTTCTTTGCATGAGAATATCTCATGAACTGCTATGGTATTATCTTTATGAATTTTTTGCTTATAGAAACGTTTAAAAAACTTAACAAATCTTTTTCTCAAATATGTATTTCTTTCGTAAATTAATTATTATTTTATATTTTCCATCGCTATGACCTCATTATTAATCTAAATGTTCCTAATATTAGTTAAAGTTGAATAACCACAAACATTTTAATTTATTCTGTTAAAATCAGAACATTTGTGGCAGAAATCATCAAAGGAAATGCGACATTAAGAAAATAAATAAATGAAAAAAAAAAAGCTACTTAGTTTATATTATCCCATATATTACCTCGGAGAGAGTTTGTAAGGAAAAAAAAAAACAAATTTAAAGAGAATCTTTTCACAAAAGCTCTTAAAATTTTTCTTTGATAGCATTAAAAATGAAGTACTTTTTCTTGGAGAAGCTCCAAAACTCATTATTTTCTGATAAAGAAACTGTGCGGTAAAGGATCTAGATTTTAGAAAGCTCTAAAAGTTACCCCAAAGAAAGGTTTTTTGATCCATATCTAATAACCGGAGATTATGCGTTAGGGCGGTAACTTCAACCATATGTCATCATTAGGTGAAATAGAGTTGTATATTTTAGGTTAAAAAACGCGTTCAAATTCTGTATTTATGATTCTAATTTTCGTTAAAGGATCAGATTTCTTAGAAGTAGTGCAAGATAATAATAATAAAACAAAACTTGAGACTTCTAATACTATACTCTAAAAATCCCAATTGTTTAATCAATTTGCTCTGCATATTTGACGACTTAAACTGTTTTCTGGACAAAACCGTTTCTCTCTGTTTTTAATCCTAATAATAAACGGAATAAAACCGTCATCTAAAATTCGGTTTTCTCCTGTCCGTCTGGTGTACTGTACGATAACTCTATCTTTTTTTTTTCAAATGATTTCACGATTATATTCTCTACTAGCTCTTACTTTTCAGAAATTATTTTATGTTTTTAAACATTGTTTAAGTAACACTGCGATTCGATATTATTGTCAAATTGATGCTCTACTTGATTATTATATTTTTTTAGATACATGTTTTTTGGTAAGGTAAGTAATTTTTGATGTTATTAACAATAAAATAAGTAAGATTTTTATGATAAACATTTTTTTAAGTCTTTCTTCATACTAAGGAAACGAAGCTGTGGTAGATCAGGATACAGAGTCATTACCTCCTAATGGGGTGACTCAGGTTCAAATTCCATCGTCAACTGGTCGCACGAATCTATCCTCGCCTCACGCTGACCATAATGTTATTTATTTTACAGTTTCTTTTTGTTAAAAAAAAGCAGAGTATGATTCTTAAAATAACAGTACATATTTACTTAAAAAAACAGGTGTCTGTTTTTTAATAACATTATTAAAAAACAGAAATGTGAAATAAATGTTTTTAAGCTGCTAAACTAGTTGACAGTTTCTCCTCCAAAAATTTGACAGTTTTTTTTGCTGTGTATTTGGTGACATTTATAACTTTAAAGCATAACTTGCCTTAAACATAATTTTAATTTCTTTAAAAAATGTTGTTTCAAACTAGCGTATATCGAGTGATTCTGTACGTATACGTAGACTGTTATGAAACTTTACCAAATTGGTTTGGAAACCCAGTATTTAATTCCAGATAAAACGTTTAAAGTATGAAAGTAATGTTGGATTTTCAATAATCAATATTATTTCGCAAAAATAGTTATGATCTCCAAAAAAGATACAGAATATAGGTTGGAAATAATTTAATATTTTTATATTCATATCATTCATATCATATATATTCATTATATTTTATAGTTATAACCAACTGTAAATGCCACTATTTGTTACTTCATTACTTTTGATTCTTATATCGGAAAAAAAATGAAGTATCACTGACCTACATTATTTTTTAACAGAGACATTTAAACACAAAAACAAATGAAGTATTAGTAATCAACAATATAACTTCATGGGTAAAATTAGTTTCAGATATAAAATTTGAATCTTTAACTTAATTACGTATAAATGATCGCCAGTGTTTCCCAAGCGTTAAAGTTAGATACAGGCTTAAAACCTAAACATACGTATCAATGATCGCCAGTGTTACCCAAGCGTTAAAGTTAGATACAGGCTTAAAACTTAAACATACGTATCAATGATCGCCAGTGTTTCCTAAGCGTTAAAGTTAGATACAGGCTTAAAACCTAAACATACGTATCAATGATCGCCAGTGTTTCCCAAGCGTTAAAGTTAGATACAGGCTTAAAACCTAAACATACGTATCAATGATCGCCAGTGTTTCCCAAGCGTTAAAGTTAGATACAGGCTTAAAACCTAAACATACGTATCAATGATCGCCAGTGTTTCCCAAGCGTTAAAGTTAGATACAGGCTTAAAACCTAAACATATAAATAAATAGCCAACAGCTTATCTCAATCGTAAAAGTTGGTTACTGTTAATAAGTTTTAACGGAGTTTTTAAGGAGTTGAAGCTATATATGGGAATAAGAATTCAATGTATAAGCTAGTATTGCATCAGTGGCAAAAATTATTTACTAATCATGAAACAAACCTACTTAAGAGTTTTATAATAAATAAAAAAATAAATAAAATAAATAAAAAATAAAATAAAAACAGAAAACCAACCTCTCTGGTCAGTGTTAATCGAACTCAAATTCATGACCCGTCTACTTTTATTTAGCTATTATCTGAGCAGCTATTATATGACAGCCCAGTGTAAGTATGCCACAGAAGATTCCTCCACGACAACCTGATCTGCCTACTTCAGGGAATATAAAGTAATCTTTTTTTTTTCTTTTGATTTCATATCGGAATACAAATATTTCTTTTAATATTTCAGTTATCCTTTCAAAGTATTATTTAAAGAATATGTATCAAAACAAAATTCCTTCAACGTACTGATTTATCACCTGATGAATGGATTATTTAATTTTTAAATAGTATCTTCTATTAAGTAATTAATTTCTCTAGGATTATTAGTACATTGCAAACAATTTTTTTAATGTTAAAATACGTGAAAAAGAAACAATTTTTTTTCTATTTTAGAAAAGATCTTATTCGTAGATCAAAAATATCTAGCCGATCAGAAGTATGAAATACATTTTAGGAATAAAAAGCATGCCTTTTTTAAAGCTGTTAGTTTTTATTTAAAATTTATTTACTTTTTCCTAAAAGCAGAGAAAAAATTCACTTAAAGATAGTAAATATTTCAAATCAAAGCTTTCAATACATCTTTTTATATTTTTGAAACCGCCTAGACACTTCAGAACATGTGGTAAAGTCCGATGGTGTCACTTTATTTGCAGCTCATATTTCCTTTTAGATAGGATTTTTTCACAACTTCTCCTTTTTTCTACGTATATGATACGACATCCGCTATCTCTAGAGAACAGGAACTATCACCCTATACATCTATATTGAGTTTGTAGAAAAATGGTCACAAATAATGTTAGAATTTTCCTATAAGATATTTACATAGGAAAATCAAAAATGGGAATAAAGGTTAAAACAATCCATATCCTGAGAATATGTTTTTAGTTTAATGTAACAATCATAAAATATTTAACTAAGTTATTTGATATCTATTTATAGCAACATTTTACTAAAAAATGCGATGAAGAGATTTTTAATAAAACTTATATCTTCAAAATGTTGTTAATATATAAGTTTTTGGAATAATAGTATTCACAACATAGTAGAATTTTCTTTTCAACGGAAAACTTCATTGACATCGAAAAACTATGGTGGAAACGCTTAGCAGATTTCGAGCTCTCAAAGCAGGCACTCATCATAAAGATTCTTATACAAGTAAGAGATGAAATCAAAACAAATTTGAATAAAGAAACACTACATTGCCAACAAAAAAAAGCAAAGCAGTTATCGACGGGAACGATGAAGGCCGAGTGAGGCAAATTTGAGCATGAGGATTTACAAGAGGAAAGGCGAGAAGAACTGATGCTATTATATAGCGAAATGGAATTCATAAGAATGAAACGTGATTCCAGATTAAAGTGAGCCGATCTAAAAGAAGCGAAAAAATATTTTCTTTATCGAAGTTAAATTTATGTTCAAGTTTCCTGAAAGGTGCAGCAAAAGACTAATTATTGAATTTGATGATGATGATTTTCTAACTTGTTATTTCAATCTGAATTTTAATGCGTATCTGCTTTGCCTAATGTAGCATTCATAAGGAATAATGTGCTAAATGTTTGATTAAAAAAAGTGACAGTGATTATCGAAACATTATTATGCAAAATAGTTCAGATATCGACAAATCGAAAAATAAAAAAATTAAAAATATAAAAGATGCTCATTGGGCGATTTTCCAAAAAGCCATAAAAAGTTGGTCATCTTATCAGAATGAAATAGAAATGAGCACCTCTGTAAGATGTGTGATTACCTCGGACACTAATGCACACGTTGCAGCTGTCATTTATGCTGTCCACTAAACTATCGAAGAATTCTTGTGGGATATTGTCCCTCTCCTCTCTCAAAGCAGTTTTCAGCTTTTGTGCGATTTGGAAAGGGCGTCTTCTTTGTGAAACACGTCTCCTAAAGGCAAACTAGGCATAATCTATAGGATTTAGGTCCGAGGAGTACACAGGCCATTGCATATGGTCAATATTATTACTTTCTAGTGTGTCCCATACCTCAGCACATCTGTGTGACCTAGCATTGTCGTCCATAAACAGAAAGTCTGGACCTACCACATCCTATAGAGACCAACATGCTCCAGAATGATCTCTTTGCAATACCGCTGCAATGTAACTTTACTTAGCTTTAAGATGTGAAGCGATGCTCAGTCCTGAGCTTGAAACTTGCCTATACCGGCATGTCTGGACCTTACCGATCAAAGTTCATGAACCTATTGTTGTGTAAAACGTGTTTTCCAAGCCCTTCACTCTAACTGATAGCCATAATCAATTTTCATAATGAATTGGGATTCGTCGGAGAACATCACTGTGGTCATTTACTGGTTACCTCAACCAATACGTTCCTTCCATCAAAGTAATCTTTCTCGATGATGACGTGGTTAGAGCGGGATGCATCGAACAGGTTTACGTTTTACAGGTTCACAAACACGTAAACGGTTACGTTTTACAGGTTACAGGTTCACAAACCAACTTGAAATACAAAAAAAAAAAAAAAAAAAGGTAAAATGTGTATGTTAAATGCGTGATTTTTAATATTTTATATGTATTTTGATTTTTGATAGTTTTTTTTTCATTTCTCTGTTAAAGTTTAATTTTTTAGAGCGAAGAGACATAAGAGATACGATATTTATAATACGGTTTTACATGTTTTCATGTAAAAACGATATAGATTTTGAAAGTTGCTTTGATATTATTTTGCTCTATTTTTTAAATGACATGCTCATATTAAAACAAGTTCAAAAGTGATTTAACAAAACATTTTCAAATTTTTATTCTTTTTTTCCCTTTTTAACTACAAAAATATGTCTCTTTCTTATATCATATGATAATCTGAAAAGTATAGCTCCCTAATTAAAAAAAAATTCTTTTATTTTTGATAATATTATATTATTTAAAAGACAGAATATCATCATGCTGTTTATTATAATTATTACTTTCTTTGATACATGTTTGTTTGTCAATTTTTGTATGCCCATGCCAAAGAATCTCCCCTTCACCTCCTTGTGAAAGCATAAAACTTCATATTACACTTCATTTCCTCACATTACTCTTCTTTAAAAAAGTTGCTCTATGACACTAGTTGTAGCGGAACATCACCACGCATCCACTTCCTAATCCAAATTTAGGATCCAGTGACTCATTTTTTTTTGTAAATTGAGAAAACATTCGGTAGTTCAGCATAGAAAAACATTTGGGACTAAATTGAAAAATCATATGGGGGTAAATACATAGTTAATTTTTAATTTACAGTTATTGCATAGGTAATTTGGAAAATGTTGTTTTGCGATTATGTATTTAAATGCTTTTAAACTAACTTAATTTTGTAACTACGTATTTAAATGCTTTTAAACTAACTTAATTTTGTGACTATGTATTTAAATGCTTTTAAACTAACTTAATTTTGTAACTATGTATTTAAATGCCTTTAAACTAACTTAATTTTGTAATTATGCATTTAAATTAACTTTTAAGTGCATAGTTAATTTGGATAATGAAGATAATAAGTGTTAAAATAATTATTGAAAACTATGTTCTGTGAACTATAAAAAAAAGAACTTAACATCTGTAAACCACAAAAAAACCCTTAAAAAAACTTTAAATCTTTAGAAGAATGATCTAACAAAACATCTAAGGCGAGAAATTTTAAAAACATTTTAATGAATTTTGTAATACAGTTCTTTTTGACCATACGGTTGAATAACAAAGAAAAGAGGAAACTCGTACAAGAAAGACGATATCTTTTCAACGAATATGTAGGTACTTATTTTCTTATCTATCGATTGTTTTGCGCAATCGAAAGATATTGGATTGGATGGACACATCAAATACTTTGCTTGATAGAAAGTCAATAGAAAAAAGAAAGCGAAAGCTTTCTTCCTCCTTTACTGAAAGATTTAATACAATCACCTGCCTAGTACGAAGCTTTTATTGGCATCATTGTGTTTGTATATGTATTTGTAGAATGAAAGAAAAGTATGTTATTGTCATTGTTTGAGTAGTGCACATTGCTTTATGTTGCACTTAATACGAAGAATGTTAACGATAAATGTGATGTTTGGTAAAAATTTGTCATTTCATTAATGTTGAAAGACATTTTATACAAATTGGATTTAAATAATCATAAATTATGGCGATTGAGATTCATTAAAAATCATTTTTTAATTTTTGAACTGTTCTTGATGAAAAAGCTATATTTTTAATATGAAATTTTTATTTTGTGAAACTGTTACAATTTATAAATTCATACAATCTAATAAGAACAAATATATCAACAATTCCTTGCTAAGTCAAGAAAAGTAGAAAGTTTTTTTTTTTCAAATGTAATAGTTTGCGTTTTTTTTTCTGGTGCAAATTTTAAATCTAAATCCTCAATATCAAATTGAAGCAATGGCTTAATGTAACAAAAAAATTTGAAAAATTAAAAATAAATTAATTATGCATTTATTTATCATGGTTGCATGGTTTTAAAATAAACATTAATAATGTTAATCGTAAGAGAATTAAAAATTGCAGTGCTTTACAATTCTATTTTTAATACATTTTCCTCTTCAACGAGATCTTTGTAACACCCAAATAGTCTTTAAAAAGGAGTTACCGCAGATAAAACATGCTATAGGAAAATCAGTCCAACGTTACACCTTATTACGATATGCAAGTTACGTTAATTTGAACATTATTAATGTTTGAAGCGAACTATAGTATCACGTAAAAGAGTTTGAGAAAAATCAAATTTCCAAATAATATGGTTCAACTTGCTATATAATTAAGCAAATTTGAATGATAAAATAGCTCAAAATTAATACTACATTCTAACAGTTAAGCTATATACAGTATTTTAAAATTCTTCAGACACCTTTTTTTGTTCCAAAGTGTTACTCCAATATGCTATGTTAAAAAAATATATTGTTGATTAAAAATAATCTGTTAAAAATAATTTTCTGCTTAGTTTTCAATATGAAGCACAGAAAATCTACCAGGAAAGTGTGAAATCCTAAATGTTAATTTGGGTTTTTGAGTATTTCGCCTTGTCAAAGAATTCGAATTTTTGAATTTCTCTTGTACAAGAACTATTTCATGAATTCCCTTAAAATTTTGAATTCTATAATTTAAAATTAAGTAGACTAAATTGATGTAAAAATTCTTAATTCTTTAGATCTAGAAATGTTTTCGACCGTTGGTAAATTAAAGAATAAGTATATGAAAAACTGTTACGAAAATAAAATATTTTTTAACTTGAAATTATAAATTATTATTGCGAAATTCTTAAAAAAATTAATAAATTTAACGTAAAATATATTTATTTTTTCCATTTGCATAAACAAGTATGAAGCAAATCTTTTAAAACTTTACAATAGTTTCTGAGATATTTTAAAATATTAAAAACGTAAACTTAATAAAATGGGGTCGACCGCTCGCTAAACTTTTATATTACGCTCACATTTCCTAAATTGAGGCTACCATTTATATTTTAAGATTCCTTAAACACCCAAATCAATCGAAAATTATGCCTGTTTTTTCAGAGAAAGTACCTTTTGTGCTTGTTTTTTTTTACTTAAAATATCCTGTGCATTAATCAGCATACTTAGAGTTAAGCCCTTGAACAATTAAGGCTACCATTTATATTTTAAGATTCCTTAAACACCCAAATCAATTGAAAATTATGCCTGTTTTTTCAGAGAAAGTACCTTTTGTGCTTGTTTTTTTTTTACTTAAAATAACCTGTGCATTAATCAGCATACTTAGAGTTAAGCCCTTGAACAATTAAGATTAATCCGTGAAAGTCGTATGTTATTAGACCAAAACATATTAAGTTGTTTATTTTCCTAATTTTACTATACCTATACAATACAGCTAATTATATTGAGGAAAAATATATTTAAATTAAATGCTCAAAATTCAGTTAAAATATGAATTAGTCCAACTTTATATTAATTAAAACAAAAATATTTCTCTTATTCCTGATAGATACATATTTATTTTGCAGCATGAGGAACAGAGTGTGTCACTCTGGTCAACTTAGTCTGGTCAACAATCCAGAGTTGGATTAGAAGTATATGCTTGCTCTCGGTATGATTTATTGAATGCTTAAGCAAATAAATGGTCGAAAGAAATTCTGATTTTTTTTTCTGTGAAAGCTAAATGAACTTACTGCAAACATACAAGCTTGTAAATAATTCATCAAGTTCTTTCGTTTTTTTTTTTTTTCGTTTTTTTTGACATAATAATTTAATTACGTGGAATGCAACAAGGGAACTACTTTGATCCGAAATATGAATAACACATGTATTAAACGTCAGCGTAAGGATCGTAAGTTATAAACCAGAGTTTCTATTCTTTATGTATTAGTACTATAAATTATTTAAAACCGCACATAAGAAAAAAACACAAGTTCATAAGTTGATTGTTATTTCGTTAATAGAGCATAAAAATGTCAGACATAGAAAATTCCAATTCACTAACTAAGAATAATAGATTGGGAAAATATGAAATATGGAGATAACTGGAAAATTACGGCATTAAAATAATGTCAAATAGTTGGGTATTTTCAAGTAGACTTTTTGAGAATCCCTTAACTTTAAACAGTACTTGATGCACTAATGTTGCTAAATTTTTTTTGTCATTTTTTACAAAATTAAAATTCGAAGACTCTTATTTATCTGTTCCTCTTTTGTTTACTCCTCTTTTTTTCAATTGCGTGTTAAAAAACGGTATGCATTTCAGGGCATATTTACTGAGCTCTGCGTGATTTTTCATGTTTCAAAAAAAAAAAAAAAAAAAAAAAAAAAAAAAAAAAAAGCTGATTCGATATTTTTTGAAGAATTTTCGAATAATACAATTTAAAGGGCTTGTAGGAAGATGAAAGCAGAATTAAGCAGATATTTTAAATACAAATTTAACAAGAAATTATATATATATATATATATATATATATATATATATATATATATATATATATATATATATATATATATATATATATATATATATACATATATATATATATATATATATATATATATATATATATATATATATATATATATATATATATATATATATATATATATATATATATATATATATATATGTATATATATATATAATATACACTGTAAATTTTAGGTAAAACTTTTATTCTTCTTACAAATTTCAATCTTCAATCACCTGAAAACTGTTTTGCTTTTTTCTATCTTCAATAAAGCTTTAATTTCATTATAGCTAGGTTTTTAAAATCTTTAATTTATCTTAAGCTCTGACCTTTATCTGTAAATAAGTTTAAAAAAAACTGGGTATATTAAAATTGCTCACTCTTTAATAATATGATTATGATTTTTATTATCCGAAATTCACCAAAATTGCTAAGAATAAAAATGCGCATTAATGTGAAGGAATACGAACTTTCTTAATTCTTACTATACATTTCTATTGGTAGTGTATTTATTTTTATTAAAGTTTTCTGTTCCTTTAATGAAAACGTTATTTAAAAAAAAACAGAAAATACTTAATTTTAAAAATAACAGTTATACAGTGAATTACGTTTTACTGTACGGGAAAGCTTTATTACAGAGGTTAGTAAAGAAGTTTCACCTTAATCACTCATTAACAGTTATTGTAAATTTTAAATTTATTTTTCTTCTTTGGGTAATAGCTTATTTTTCATTGTCTTTTTATAAAAGATAATATCTCACAATATTTATCAAAGAAAAAAAGTTTTTTAAAATCTTGTTTCTTATTTTCATATCTTACTCGAAACACATGTTAGAAGTGCATTTTTCTTTCCCCAAATGCTTCAAAATTTAACTATCGTTATAATTAAATGGTTTTACTCATCTAAAGTCTTATAGTTTTGTTTTGGCTATTTAAAAAGTTCTTTTTTGTATATATTTTATCCACAAAAAAGAGCAATTTCATCGTGACTGTTATGTATTAATGTAATTTTTTGTTTTTATTTGGTTGCAATGCGCAAAAAACAAACGGATCACCTTTAATAACTTTTGATCTAATGATCCGATTTTCAAGTTATAGGACTCAATCTTAATGGTCCGGAGGAATCATTTCAAATACTAATTTATTAGTTTGTGCAATAATGTTACAAATTGAAGCACAAAGATGTACTTTGTCTGAATAAACATACCTTTTTTTTTGTACGGATTCGGTTTTCTGACCCTTAAAATATGAGAGGTAGCCACAATTTGGGAAATATGATTCTCATAGTTTGGTCAAACATACAATCCAACTTTTGAATATCTTTAGTGCTAACTTCATACCTCAGGAATTTCATTTTTATCACTCAATTTAATGCACATTCATTTCACCATAAATAAGTGCTATTTTTAAAGCTAATTAATAATAATGGTTTTAAATTTTCATTATTTAAAAATTCTTCTGATTTCTGTTACTGGAATTAAATAAAAATTTCATTATTTATGCGCATTATATTTTTTCCAATGCTATCACGTATCCATTTATATTTCATAAGCAAATAATTTATGTTAAACGCTATTTACCACAATAAACATACACCGTAAAATAAAGAAGGACTGTTTCTGAAGCTGAGGAAAATTGAACCGCATTAAAATGACTGAATATACTGTTATAGAGCAAAGTTTAAAGAAGAGATTAATGAACGTAGCTTTCATCTATCAGCTCGGCAAAAGAAGTAAACTAGTTTTCAAAATGCACTGAAACTGTTATCATAATTTATTAGCAATGCAGATCAATGCATCATCTAAATAACTCTGTCAGGAGAACCAGTTTACTTCATGAATTATTTTAGAATATAATTTACTTCACCTGTTTTAACAACGTTCATTATGACTTGTTCTATAAATATTGTTTAATATATTTCTTTGTCAATATATTATGTTGTGGGCGAACGTTGAAGTTTTTATTTTCAACATTTAACCATAAATTGATTATTATTCAGACAAATAATGTCTACTAGTTAAATAACTGTTTTCAGTAATACAATTACTTTGATGTACTACGTTAAGAGTTCAAGGAAATGAAAAAAAATTGAAATTATATATATAATTATATATATATATATATATATATATATATATATATATATATATATATATATATATATATATATATATATGTTGTCTGAAGAAATATTTTTACACCCTATAATAGATACTTGTATTAAGTGCCTATTACTACAATAAGCCATCAGTATCTATTACTATCATTAAGCATCACTGGAGTCATTAATAGGTTAACGAGTTATTTTCTTATTACTCCCTGAAAAGAACACCAATTTTATTTTATTTTATAAGCGTCGCTAAATAGCCGATCCAATTTTGGGTTTATGCAACCAATGTGGAACTCCATAGCCTTATGATTTTGAACCCAATTCAGAAGACAAGGGAACTCCTGGATTAAGTATTGAGAGAAATTTGCCTTCACGAAAAACTTTCTGATGGAACTAACCCGCATTTGTGTTACACGGAGAGGAAAACCCCAAAAATGTCCCACGGTTAGCCTGATGTCAAGGGGACTCTAAAACATGATCCTTCTACCACAGAGAATATTTTCCGTCAGCAACGTCGTCTGTGAGATCCGGGGGCGGAATTTGAATCAACAAGCAGTCGCTGGGATTCGAACCTGGTTCACCTCACTGGAAGGCATGCGCTTTATCACCTGAGCCACCAAGGCTAAACTAACACCATTTATATTATTTCAATCCATGAACAATCCAAGTGTCTCTAATGACACTTAAACATTTTAAATGTGTTTACAATTCTTCTTTGTTTTAGCCCTGTTATAAATATCCCTTGAACTACGTTTCTCAGGGGGGAGGGACGCTTTTTTAATCAGCTATTATTACATTGCCTGAAGCTTTTTCTACCTATACTTGCTTCAAATCATATTAAATTGTAAAATCATAAGTGTCAAATAGAATCCTTCTTTAGTAACAGAAGCTGTATTGTGTTAACGAGAAGCTTATAAGGTGCATTTAAAAGAAAATGCGAAAGATTTTCTGATAGCAATGAGGAAACATAAGCCTCAAAAAATGCTACTTCTAATTGGAATATTTAGTATAAAAACTGAGAAAGAAAGAAGTTTAGGTTGAAAAAAATGGCCCATAATTGGAAAAATCCCTAAAAGCTGTCAGTAATGATGCTTTTGCAGCATTATTGTATTTTTCTCTCAAGGGAAAATGTTGCTGTATTATTTTTGGTGATCATTACTTCCAGAAAAACCTATTTCCTCAATAAAATTACAAATGATGATGCAACAAATAAAACTTATTGAAACAAATAAAGTTTTAACAATCAGCAAATTGGCAGTAATTTGCTGATAAAGACTTTTAATTAATAAAATAATGGAGTACTTCTTGTTAGACTTGAAACATAATTTTTAATATTGAATCAAACATTTTATATGAGTTGCAATTCTACCTGTCATTAGTGAAAGCTTTCGTATTTCAGAATATAAATGTGGAACCTTTCTATGTCCCATAAAGTGATCAATGCAAAATAATGATTAATGTAACATTTCTGACCATATCTTATCGTTATATTCTCGTATTATGAATAGTAGACAGAGATATTACTATGTTTCGAACTATTAACTACACATTGCTATTCTCGTATTCAGGCAAGCTTACTGTGATAGGTTTGTATTGCATATGGCAGTAATGAATATATTATGAATTACGTTCAGTTTAAGATATAGATTTATAAAATTTGATCAATTTTCATCGAAAATAAAAACATTCATGCAATGTTTCGGATATTACAATAGGTTAAATATTACAATAATGTTTTGTGATATTAAATAAAATAGCAAATAAAGTTCTTCTATAAAATCAAACCTAAATAAATATTTATATATTCAGCTAATGATAATAACTTATTTTAACTGTATGTGCCATAATGTTCGCTTTTTTGGGGACGGCAAGAAAAATGTCTCATAAAGTTGCTCGTAGTTATCAAAAGCTCTTGGAAATTTTTTTTACACGAAAACACTTTAAGATTCTTTCTTAGAACTTTCATCTATTTAGATCTTCAAAACTTAAAGACTTGCACAAGACTATTTAAACTTAAAGAATTTGCTATGAAACTTCAAATAAACTACTGCTGTGTTGTTAAATATGTCTAAAATCAGATCTTTCCTCACAAAAATCTCATTTTTTCGAGAATATAATTAAAAAGCTTTCTCCAGTTTGAAAAAAAAGCTGCTTTCTAATAAAAATTATTCATGAGGTAAACGTTTATATAAAAAAAAGATGT
Source organism: Parasteatoda lunata (assembly GCA_949128135.1). Lineage (NCBI taxonomy): Eukaryota > Metazoa > Arthropoda > Arachnida > Araneae > Theridiidae > Parasteatoda > Parasteatoda lunata. The sequence continues at coordinate 55,299,616 of OX421970.1, read as the reverse complement.
TTTACATAAAATAGACGCATATTTTTGACGTGAAAAAAAATAAATTTCAAGAGATAAGATTTAAACGTACTTAGTAGGAGCTAATTTTTTTCAGAGGTAAATTTAGATGATCAAAAGCTTCTTTAAAGCTTTTGCACTTGAGATAGAGGAGGCCTAGCAAACATAGCTTCCTCTTGAAACATGAAACTACTCTTATATGGATAAGCTAGGTATCACTGTTGGGTTATTAATAAACAGCATATGATGGTTTCCTCGTGTACAGTGATTAAAAAAAATGGACCACACTGCATGACTTTTGATCTTCAAGTTCTAGAGTTCAATTATAATGGCTCAAAAGGGATTACCTGAAATATACTAATTAATTAGTGTAGACGATATTTAAGTTACGAAATTAGATACAAAAACGTACTTTCGCTAAATAAAGATAGCTTTTTTTTCGATGGTTTCGAATTTCTGATCCCCAAAATATAGAAGGAAGCCAGATTGCGGAAATATGGTCCCAGTAGTGTGGTCAGGAGAGCGCTTCAAAATTTGTATACCTTAATGTTTATTTTACTTTTTGCGCATTTCACTATACCTCGAGAACTTTTTAAGCGAATTGAAAATTTTTTTCACACAGTTATATAATTTGTTCATCCAAAGATGATTCCATTCAAAACTAATTTTTAGTAAATATTTGTATTTTTTTTATTATTTTATTTAATAACAGTGAAAAAAATTGGATTGCAAGTTATAAAATTTTTTGCAGCATTTTAAAGAAAATAATTTTGCATCACAAAATACAAAACTTCAGCGACATCGGTTGAATAATTCTTTCGGTAGAATAAATCGGTTGAATAAGTATCTGATATTTTTGAAATTCAATTTTTCAGGAACTGTTCAACCGATTTTGCTCAAATTTTGTACTTTTCCAAGTAAATTTATAATCTTTAAAAATGATGCAAAAAATTATACATCTAAAAATTAAATTTTTTTTCAATATTATTAAATGAAAGTTTAAAAAAATATTAAATTTTGCGGAAAACGCAAAAGTACATACAGTTGTTTGGCGAACTGTACATGAATAATTCTTTAAAACATCAAACTTTGTCTATAGTTAGTCACGTGCTTGTCTTAAATGTAAAACTCATTTTTGCTGAGAATAAAATATAATGAAATAATAAATAATAAAACTGTCTAAAGATTTACAGTAATATCAATTGTTTACAGCTAGCAGGGTGAAGCTAATCTTTTATTTAAAAAATCGAAATATTTAAACAGTAATTTAGAAAACCTAGTTATAAAGGTTTCTATATATAGTTAGGGGATCAAACAGATATTTTTTATAACAAAAATAAATATTCTTCCTAATCAAAAGCTGAATGGCTCAAAAAATTAACATAAAACATTCAAAATTTAAAACTTTAGTTGTGTTTTCGTACTCTTAAATTAACCATTTAAGAATTAACGTAAAAAAAAAAAGAATTAAACGCTTAAAATGTAAGTCAGGCAAATAATATTTGCAATATTTATACGCGAATTTCGCGAAATTGTCTTCGTATTTTGACAAAACGATTTCAAAAGAAATATTGGTGCTAACATTTTTCCGAACTGAGAAAATTATTGCATTCTTTTTTAATAACAAATTTCAAGAAAAGCGTTAGGTTTAGAGCCTTAACACAATAGATTAAGAAACATTTAAAAAAATGAGAAAAAATAAATCCCGGTGAACGCGAATATCAAGTAAACACAGTAAATTCCATACTATCACGCCTTACATTAAAAAAAAAAAAAAAACGTAGCAGTTCATAAAAGAAAAGTCAAAAACTCGTCATCTCAAATGAGGGATCGTTTTCGACATATATTTGTGAATTTGCGTGTTGTCATAAAAGTCTCATGATTTCGAGAAAAATTATAATTAAAAAAAAATTAATAACGAAATACAGCTAAAGGATGTCTAACTCATGAAAAATGAGAATGATGCGGAACCTCAGGCACAAGGCCCCGAGTCACGCTCGACTTTGAATACCACAATCCCGTAGACAGGCAGAGCAGACCAGGGAGCAGTCAAACCCCCAATCCACCCAATCCACCAGGAGAGCGCTTCAAAATTTGTATACCTTAATGTTTATTTTACTTTTTGCGCATTTCACTATACCTCGAGAACTTTTTAAGCGAATTGAAAAATTTTTTCACACAGTTATATAATTTGTTCATCCAAAGATGATTCCATTCAAAACTAATTTTTAGTAAATATTTGTATTTTTTTTATTATTTTATTTAATAACAGTGAAAAAAATTGGATTGCAAGTTATAAAATTTTTTGCAGCATTTTAAAGAAAATAATTTTGCATCACAAAATACAAAACTTCAGCGACATCGGTTGAATAATTCTTTCGGTAGAATAAATCGTTTGAATAAGTATCTGATATTTTTGAAATTCAATTTTTCAGGAACTGTTCAACCGATTTTGCTCAAATTTTGTACTTTTCCAAGTAAATTTATAATCTTTAAAAATGATGCAAAAAATTATACATCTAAAAATTAAATTTTTTGTTAATATTATTAAATGAAAGTTTAAAAAAATATTAAATATTTACTAAAAAATATTTTTTTTTTGAAATTATCTTTGGGTAACCGAATTTTATAATTTTGTGCAAAATTTTTTCTATTCACTTAAAACGTTTTTGAGATATAGCGGAAAACGCAAAAAGTAAAATTCAGGGGTCCAAACTTTGGAGCGCTCTCCTGACCAAACTACTGGAATCATATTTCTCAGATTGCCACTATCCGCCATATTTTGGAAGTCAGAAATCCGAATCCGTAGAAAAAAAGGTATGTTTATTCAGAGAAAGTACGTTTTTGTGTCGGATTTCATAACTTAAACTGCACTAATTAGTTAGCAAATTTCAGGTCACCCCCTTGAGCTATTATGATTGAGTCTTAGAGCGTGAAGATCCATTTTTTATATCAAAAGTTAATCAAGGTGGTCCGTTTTGTTTGGCGAACTGTACATGAATAATTCTTTAAAACATCAAACTTTGTCTATAGTTAGTCACGTGCTTGTCTTAAATGTAAAACTCATTTTTGCTGAGAATAAAATATAATGAAATAATAAATAATAAAACTGTCTAAAGATTTACAGTAATATCAATTGTTTACAGCTAGCAGGGTGAAGCTAATCTTTTATTTAAAAAATCGAAATATTTAAACAGTAATTTAGAAAACCTAGTTATAAAGGTTTCTATATATAGTTAGGGGATCAAACAGATATTTTTTATGACAAAAATAAATATTCTTCCTAATCAAAAGCTGAATGGCTCAAAAAATTAACATAAAACATTCAAAATTTAAAACTTTAGTTGTGTTTTCGTACTCTTAAATTAACCATTTAAGAATTAACGTAAAAAAAAAAAGAATTAAACGCTTAAAATGTAAGTCAGGCAAATAATATTTGCAATATTTATACGCGAATTTCGCGAAATTGTCTTCGTATTTTGACAAAACGATTTCAAAAGAAATATTGGTGCTAACATTTTTCCGAACTGAGAAAATTATTGCATTCTTTTTTAATAACAAATTTCAAGAAAAGCGTTAGGTTTAGAGCCTTAACACAATAGATTAAGAAACACTTAAAAAAATGAGAAAAAATAAATCCCGGTGAACGCGAATATCAAGTAAACACAGTAAATTCCATACTATCACGCCTTACATTAAAAAAAAAAAAAAAACGTAGCAGTTCATAAAAGAAAAGTCAAAAACTCGTCATCTCAAATGAGGGATCGTTTTCGACATATATTTGTGAATTTGCGTGTTGTCATAAAAGTCTCATGATTTCGAGAAAAATTATAATTAAAAAAAAATTAATAACGAAATACAGCTAAAGGATGTCTAACTCATGAAAAATGAGAATGATGCGGAACCTCAGGCACAAGGCCCCGAGTCACGCTCGACTTTGAATACCACAATCCCGTAGACAGGCAGAGCAGACCAGGGAGCAGTCAAACCCCCAATCCACCCAATCCACCAGGAGAGCGCTTCAAAATTTGTATACCTTAATGTTTATTTTACTTTTTGCGCATTTCACTATACCTCGAGAACTTTTTAAGCGAATTGAAAAATTTTTTCACACAGTTATATAATTTGTTCATCCAAAGATGATTCCATTCAAAACTAATTTTTAGTAAATATTTGTATTTTTTTTATTATTTTATTTAATAACAGTGAAAAAAATTGGATTGCAAGTTATAAAATTTTTTGCAGCATTTTAAAGAAAATAATTTTGCATCACAAAATACAAAACTTCAGCGACATCGGTTGAATAATTCTTTCGGTAGAATAAATCGTTTGAATAAGTATCTGATATTTTTGAAATTCAATTTTTCAGGAACTGTTCAACCGATTTTGCTCAAATTTTGTACTTTTCCAAGTAAATTTATAATCTTTAAAAATGATGCAAAAAATTATACATCTAAAAATTAAATTTTTTGTTAATATTATTAAATGAAAGTTTAAAAAAATATTAAATATTTACTAAAAAATATTTTTTTTTTGAAATTATCTTTGGGTAACCGAATTTTATAATTTTGTGCAAAATTTTTTCTATTCACTTAAAACGTTTTTGAGATATAGCGGAAAACGCAAAAAGTAAAATTCAGGGGTCCAAACTTTGGAGCGCTCTCCTGACCAAACTACTGGAATCATATTTCTCAGATTGCCACTATCCGCCATATTTTGGAAGTCAGAAATCCGAATCCGTAGAAAAAAAGGTATGTTTATTCAGAGAAAGTACGTTTTTGTGTCGGATTTCATAACTTAAACTGCACTAATTAGTTAGCAAATTTCAGGTCACCCCCTTGAGCTATTATGATTGAGTCTTAGAGCGTGAAGATCCATTTTTTATATCAAAAGTTAATCAAGGTGGTCCGTTTTGTTTGGCGAACTGTACATGAATAATTCTTTAAAACATCAAACTTTGTCTATAGTTAGTCACGTGCTTGTCTTAAATGTAAAACTCATTTTTGCTGAGAATAAAATATAATGAAATAATAAATAATAAAACTGTCTAAAGATTTACAGTAATATCAATTGTTTACAGCTAGCAGGGTGAAGCTAATCTTTTATTTAAAAAATCGAAATATTTAAACAGTAATTTAGAAAACCTAGTTATAAAGGTTTCTATATATAGTTAGGGGATCAAACAGATATTTTTTATGACAAAAATAAATATTCTTCCTAATCAAAAGCTGAATGGCTCAAAAAATTAACATAAAACATTCAAAATTTAAAACTTTAGTTGTGTTTTCGTACTCTTAAATTAACCATTTAAGAATTAACGTAAAAAAAAAAAGAATTAAACGCTTAAAATGTAAGTCAGGCAAATAATATTTGCAATATTTATACGCGAATTTCGCGAAATTGTCTTCGTATTTTGACAAAACGATTTCAAAAGAAATATTGGTGCTAACATTTTTCCGAACTGAGAAAATTATTGCATTCTTTTTTAATAACAAATTTCAAGAAAAGCGTTAGGTTTAGAGCCTTAACACAATAGATTAAGAAACACTTAAAAAAATGAGAAAAAATAAATCCCGGTGAACGCGAATATCAAGTAAACACAGTAAATTCCATACTATCACGCCTTACATTAAAAAAAAAAAAAAACGTAGCAGTTCATAAAAGAAAAGTCAAAAACTCGTCATCTCAAATGAGGGATCGTTTTCGACATATATTTGTGAATTTGCGTGTTGTCATAAAAGTCTCATGATTTCGAGAAAATTTATAATTAAAAAAAAATTAATAACGAAATACAGCTAAAGGATGTCTAACTCATGAAAAATGAGAATGATGCGGAACCTCAGGCACAAGGCCCCGAGTCACGCTCGACTTTGAATACCACAATCCCGTAGACAGGCAGAGCAGACCAGGGAGCAGTCAAACCCCCAATCCACCAAATCGTAGCACCAAATCGACAACGGCAATTCCAAAACCAAACGGACAGAATTGAGACAACTGCTACTATGCTATCCACTGAGCAGTCCTCAGGCTGGAAAGCCCTCAACATCCTTTATTAAAATATCAAAAATAGCAAATTCAAAATACAAATTTTAAAAGACAAAAATTGATTCAAAATTACAAAAAATTTAGTATGCTTGGACAGCTCACTTATAACTATAGAGTAATTATTTTATGCTAATATGCATATTTATAGGGATATTCTTAAAGTTAAAAAATCGATATTCTTGTGGTGATGCTTTATAATCTTTATCACAATTCGTTCGTTTATGGTATTAGGCATGCAATAAATGAAATTTATAGATATCTAACTGATCTTAATAAATTATTTTTAGTGGCCTGTTTAGTGTTATCTGTTTAGAGATTACAAACAAATTCAATTAGCTCCGATCATACGAAGTCTACATATAGCTTCAGAGCAGAATTTTAAAAGAAAACCCAGTAATTAAACTTCCGCTAGGGCATTGCCAAATGTAACCACTGGAATTAGAACAATTACGCTTTATTTTGGGGAAAGAAATGCTGCTTTAAATCTTGTTATGTAAATGTAACTGTAATTACGGCTTCTATTTCTCGCGTTGTTTTGTTGAGGAATGTTAGAAAGAAAAATTAAGTACTAAATTATATACAATATGCTTGAGACTAATTCCAGTCATCTGTTTAGCAATGGAATTGAAATATTACTTTGAAACAGCAATTGGAGATTTTGTTATGCTTTGCAGGATTTTTCTCATCGTAAATGGATAAAGTAGGGAAATAAAAGTGACTCACTATTATCTTTTCATAGCTTGTAATATTTTTCACAAATCATTTTTCGATTGAATTGCTGATTGTTCATATTTAGTAGGGTAAAAATATACGTTTTGCTTAAAAGACAGAACTGTTTTAAAATTTATAACTAAGTTTGTTAACAAACTACACTTCTTCCTAGATAAACTATTAACTGATGTTTTCCTCTAAAGGGCTGACCATTTCATCTGATCTATTGTCCAACGATCCTGTTATTAGTGGGTGGTATTTTTAAAAAAACAAACATTGCTTCATAGATTTTCATAGACACCGATTAACGATATTTTTTAAAATAAGAAACAGCTGATTCTCAAAGCAAAAGCTGTTGTTTTCCTAGAACAAATATCGTTAACAGAGATGTCATGGTCAGTTACATAGTTTATCTTCTTCATACTTTCTTCTTCTTCATATAATTCTATCCCCTCAATATTTAACGATTGATTCTTCGACCCCCTTTATTAAACAATAAATTCTCAAAGTTTTTCTATTTTGAAAATAAAATTATGTAAATAAATATAAGAAAATGAAAACGTGTTCTTGCATTGGGAGGAATATTACGTAAGACTTAAAAATCAACAGAAAAAACATGCAATCAGAAATATAATTTATTACAACGTATCGAAATTCAATGCGGCAGTATAATATAAGAATTGGGATTGTGGTTTTGAACTTTATAAGATATTTCTTTCGCGTTTACAGTTTTTAACTAATTTAATGATAATATTAAGACAAATTGAATCAGATATCAATACTTTTTAAATATAATATTAAAGGTATTACAATATGATAGTTTCAATATCGAATACAGATTCTATTTGTTTATAAATGTTGGATCAATTGCAAATTTTATTTCTTATTTTAATATTTAAAGAGCCTTAATTATTTTATTCATCCATTTATTTATATTTTTTTACATTTTAGTTCAGATTAATTAATTTTTTTAACATAAGAATCAACAGAGTTGAGAAAAAAACATGATTAAACTCAAATGTACTGTTTCATGATGTAAAGTAAAAGGAAAAATATATAATTTATTTGTTTAATGTTAAGGCATTTATTAAACTTCGTAAAAAATAATTTCAAAACATTATAGAGAACAACTATTTTCTTGGCCATAGATGGCGCCACCAGAAAACAATCGCATCCCTCTGCCTTAACAAGCATACGAAAACAACAACAATAAAAGAACAATTATTAGGTCATCAATGATATAATAAGCAGGTTGGATGAATAATTTGACATTAGTTTAGTATTTTGCCGTTCTTTTTCTTTTGTTGAGCATTTGCAAAACTTATCTACTTTCTTAAAAAAATCTTCTAAAGTTATAAAAATTCTAAAAGTATTTATTATTAATAAATTAATTTTATTAAAAAGGTGACCATCAGAAATTTACACTATCATAAGAAATGAGTTGTTGCGTCGAAATATGTCATCGCAGACAATGTGAAACATTAATGATAAATTTGGCATGCATGTTAATCAGCTTTAGCGTTGAATTAACAAGGATAAAACATCAAAACTTACTCTAACGCTTAATATTAAATAAGGAAAACTGACGTTGATCGTTTGCTGCTCTAAAACAGGCGTCATTTATTGTGATTTTAAGATACATGACTCATCGATCACAAGAGAAATATATTGCCATTAGCTAAATGAAATGATGCAAATATTTGAAAGAAAAAGAATATATTGGTCAAAATATCAATTCCAGCTTTACTGTATGGGCTTGCCAAATCATACTCTTTTGAAAAACTATGGAAAACATGCATTGACTGAAATTAGAATTTCATCATCAGTCTCCATCCTCACTGTAACCTGCCGCACGAGCTACCACTTTTATTAAAATTTGGCCAACTTTTTGATAAGAAAAAAATTTTATTTCGAAAATACAGTTGATGTGCAGTGTGCCAAATCACACTTATTGCACTAATAATTGTGGCAAAACCACATGAATTGAAATTGGAATTTCATCATCATTCTAACTATAGCTCCACGAACTACAACTTTTTTTTTAAAATTTGGCCAACTTTTCAATAAGAACAGGATTTAATTTCGAAAATGCTGCAAAAACTTCCCTTTTAGGAATTCATTGACTCCCGTTCGACAGAATTTTATATTACTTTCCTGAATAACCTGAGAAAACATGGCAAAAGTGTACTGAAAGTATGAATGCATACTTTGATAAATGATACAGTTCCTTAAATCTGTAAGTTAATAACCAACTTAGTCCTTTTTTAAAAACAAATTTCATATTTGAAGACCTAATATAATTTAACTTAACTTGAATACAAAAACAAATAATTTTATATTTTGTATCAGCAGTTTATAACAAAAATCAACATTTTGCGACAATTCAATGATACAAATATATTCGCATGTCGTAATTCTATACCAAATTGTATAAATTTTAATTCTTCTCTTTTTTATTTATAACAAATAGGGTTTAACAATGATCATATGCAAATTAAATAATTATTTGGGCATTTTTCCGAATGGACTGATATCTCATTTTCAATAAAACATACTAATATTTATTTTCTCTCTAAAAATAACATTTGTCATTTTGTTGAAAAATTCTTCCAGAAGTAATAAATGTGTTTGTTTTTTAATGAAAAAGGGATAAAAGAGAAGAAATTGTGAAATATTTCTTCGATGTCTCACAATTTATTTTATTTCTTTTGTGGTTTCATTTTCTTCTGCACTTTTATTTTATTTCCCTTATCGCTTTTTCCTGTCTTCTGAAATCTGGCAAGAACTTTTACTATGACAGAGTTTTTTATATTTTACTTTTTTTTTCATTTCATCTTCTGTTCGTTGAATGTATCGAAAGATCAGATGAAAGAATTTTTCTCAATGAACATCAAATCTGAAAGGTTAGCAGACAAAATGAAGAAAAGGAATACAAAAATATAAAACGAAGCCCTCGAGATATTTAATAATTCGATTGTCCTAATGTTCTCGAAAATCTCAAATGTCAGTCTTTTCGTTCTTCAGCGAAAATGAAAGTTATGCCCTTTTTTCTTTTTTTAATATTTCTTTCAGAAAAAATTCTTTAGCTATTTGAAAGATAACGAACATTTTTTCTTTTGAATAAAAGATTTAATCTTTTTAAGGTAGAATATTTTCGACGGCCTGGTTATTATAAAGATAAAAGAAATCCACTTTGCTAAGAATAGTTATATTGAGCATTAGCTCAAATATCGTATTTATTACATGCATTTTGCGTATTTAAGTTTATGCTGTCGTACATAAGTTTAACAGTTGTGTTTAGCAACATAAGTTGTGACTCAGAGTATCATTTTCCAGCGTTTTATTTATTTGTGTATTTTTTTTTTACCTTTTCCAATTTGCATTTCTACATTTTCTCTTTTAAACCGCATCAGTTTGGGCTTTGAATTCAAACTCCTGAATCGGCAACCCTTGTGACCTGACATCCATTGTTTGCATGATTTTCACATGGCCAAGATTTTTTTTTTTTACCATGTAGTTATGCATTTAATCGAATCAAGTTGTTTCTCGACAAAATTGATCTATCTACAGCACAGAAATAAATACTTGCTTAATGTTGAGATGTGCAGATAGAAGGCCTGATCACATGGTAATAGTTAGCTGATTCCACACCTTTTATCCGGTGATGTAGGAAGTCACAATATACTCCTTCATTGTTTTAGAGCATCTTCAGATAATTAGGCTACTCCAGTTCTATTTTTACCTTCAATAATGGCCCTACAGTAGACTGATCGTAAGACATATATCCCAGTAGGTCACCGAAGTCAAACATCACTGACTGTGATCAGTGAGCGGTTGACTGACCACTTTCATCAGCCAACTTATGGTGAATCATGCTCAATTATGTTTTCTAGACCGTCGCCAATAGCCATTTTACAGCTCTAGTGCATCGTAAACAAAGTACTAGTACTTCAATATTAATTTTTTAACTGCTCATTTATCTTCTGAATGGATCTATACTCTAATTTTGTACATTAATATTTAATTGGAAACTTAAACATGAGGCTCAAAGGATTTTGACCGCTTCGATGGCAAGAGATACATCTCAAAATAATTTGTGTGGCCATTTTTATTTAATTTTGGACTTGGTTCCCAGATAAGTGGAGATTGCTCTTTTTTATTTTTTTTTTATTTTGCTCCAAATAATTTGCGTTTTCAATCACGAGATTCACAAAGATGCCAACCTTCCCGTGTAAAAGATCCTTCAAGAACAGCCCTTCAATTAGAGATAATGTCATACTGATGAATTTCTTCTGTACTTAACTTCACTAAAAATAAATATTTATTTAAAAAATAGGTTCGTTCAATCTACTTTCCTTCAAAATTATTGAATTTTTAGGAAATATATTGTAAATTTCCTATGATGTGTTGCATAAGCCAAGTATGGTATTTATTCGTTGAATCTGGCATGCTCAAGAAACAGAGTGTATGACGTATAGGGGCTATGTCTCCGAAATGGTATTTAAATTACCAGGGAGCTCAGCACCCTGTTCGCTGTCGCTCTCCATCTCCGATGAGTGTTTCGCAATAATTATTGTTACTTGGCATAAGATAGTTTTTTCTATGAAATTTGATATTATCCATTCATATTAGGTGTATTCAAAAAATTCTGTTTGCTTACGCCTGTGTCCCTACTTCTCTGGCCAAATATTTCCCAGCTCTAGGGGGCCGTAAAATTGGGGGCCGTCTTGGCTTGGCGAAAATTTTCGCTCAGTTTTGTTGAAATTCTGGTTACTATGACATACTTCGCGGTCTTTGCTTTCAATAACGTCACCTTCGGGTTATGGCAACTTTTGTTTACCTTTATATGGTTGGTTCTTGGTCTATTTACAAACATATTCGTTAATTGCAAATCGCCAAATAAGAGAGGGGCTTCCGATAGTAAATTATTACCAATATCTAAAATTATAGGTTTATTTTTATAACAAATTTGGGGAATTCTCAACTTTAATTTCATATTTCAACTTACCAAATAGGCTGTCTTAAATATTAGTTTATTATATATTGATATATTAAATACGATTTGTGCAGGCATCACATTGTGTATCACATTAATTTTTATTCCTCTGACGAATTCCTTTAACTCTAAATTATAATAATGCATATTAATATAATTTGCACCAATAAATAATTGTAAAACAGTCAATGAAATTAGACACCCATTTAAGCGAATTTATCAAAAAATATAGCTTTATAAGGTAATATCGTAGAATTACGTTAAAATAAAAAAATATCTCTTTAAGTTTTAAATTCTTAATTTAGAAAATAATCAAAATTAAAAAATTAATAATAACAGAGAAGGTCAATACCTATAAATTAGATACACAGAAACATTTTATTGGGAAACAATACTTATATGAATATTAATTTTATACTGATTGCAACCAAACAATATGGGTAAAAAATATTGCGTTACTGGATCCTACCAGGTGATCTTCCGGCAAATAATAATGCATCGACAAAATGGAAAACTTCATGACACCATCATGTTTTTATGACACATAGAGATTTGAATTCATTTGTTTCTTTAGAGCTAAGCAATTGAAAAGTGTTTATATAAAGCTAAATATTTTAAAATCAATGGTAATTGAAATAAGAAAGAAGTTATGTTTTGAAAAAGCAAAAATAATAGAGAAAAGGATTCTAGGTTACAGTAAAACTAACTCCCCATGTTATTACTGAGGACATCTCAGTTTAATTAATGTAATAGTTACTACAGGTACTATGGTAAAAGGTGCTGTTAAAATAGGTACTAAATATACTAATATTGGCACTTAATTTGAATATCGTGGTACAAGGTTTTTAAGTCTTACTTCCGCCCAAAGTACAAGAGAAAAAAATAGTGCGAGGAGTCCCTCCGCGTGGAAGAAGTTTAACATCGTAATGTGGAAATGAAAATAGGAAGGGGTAGAAATCGATTTTTAGTGAAATCATATTGTTTCTTTAAGACAAACTTTATTAACATTGCTTACAACCATCTATCTATATAACTTTATTTTAAAATGTAGCGCAGAATTACATTACAATAACAATAATTAAAAAAATAATAAAAAAACAATTATCTTAGTTATAAACTCTTGAATTAAAAGCGTAATAATAGCGTTACAGGAAAATAACATTAAATTAGGGATGCAAAAATATTTATAGAAAAACAATACTTTTATGACTTTTATTAATTTTATGCTAGTGAGAACCAAAACAATATGGAAATGAATGAGGGAAAACTGGATCCTACCACGTGATTTTCCGGCCAATAAAAATGCAGCGTTAAACGTTTAACGCAACCTTGTTGGAAGTCGCATTAGAAGTTTCACTTCAAAAAGTTTTTCAAATGCTATCGTAAACAAGACGTGAGTATTTGTATCACGCCAAATGATACTAGATATTTTTATTCTTTATTTTGATGAGTTAAGTTCCTTAAAATGTACTTTGATTACTATTATAACGTAAAGTTGTTAAGAATAGCCACAAATTACAATAAATAAATAAATTTGAATTACTTTACTTTTTTTTACCTTTTTATTTTTGCATGCTTTCATAGTGTTGATTAATTTTAATTTATTATTTTCTTTTTCTTAAACCGTTCGAAGAAAGGACATTCAAATAGTACATATATAATTATTAAATAATTTGATACATACAGGCAATCAACATGAACCATGCATTGACATTTACACATAATTTGACATTTTGCGCGTTTCCAAATTTTGGTCTGGTGACATCTCAATTTTTCTTAATTAAGATGTTTTCAAAATTTTTTGTTTATTAACTCTGGATAGCTAACTTTAGCTTAATTTAAAAACTAATTTATTTACTCTGTTTAGTTAACTAACACTTACTGAAAGTGCATAAAACTTATTAAATCAAGCACAAAAAAGACATTTTTTTATTGTAAGTAAGACATAATTTACGGTTGAGTAGCGTTTGGTTATGTTCATGACAGTTATGGGTACTGCAAAGGAATTTTATTAATAGGTGTTGCTGACAGGATGACAAATGACAGAAAGCAGGAGTATCACTCCAACAGATTATTTCTTAGAAAAATCTTACACATCGTGCAACATTGTCAAAAAAGACTTATAAAAGATAGTATTAACTTAATATTGTCATAAATTATGATTTACAGCATGTTATATTTAGTTAATTTGACGGCAACTTTTCGGATAAATATTTTATTTTATTTATGATTAAGTATTTATCTCTTACCCAAAATAGTTTATTTTGTAGATATATGTTGAAATAATTAAATTTCGAATAATTTGACTCAATCGAAAAAGAAAAAAAATCTACTGAAATATTCGCAGTATTTTATGTAAAGTATTGCTCTTATACAGTCTCTTATAAAGTACTGTTATTGAGTCACACCAAAGTGTCATAATTAAACATTAGGAGGAAAAAACTATTAATTGGAAAGAAAGTTAAACTGTACTATACTGTTCCTTTAATAATTCTACAATTAATGTTTTTTTCTGTGTTAAGATTTTAGGTCTTTTTATTGATTTTTGTTATTGTGAAAGATCAAGTTAGTTGAAAGAGAACAGAATGAAAAAACGTTCCAATGAATTTATGAAAACTAAAGGTAGAGGGAAAGCAAAATATGTTTCAAGAAAATTTTGAGAACGTTTTGGATTTTTTTCCTAAAAATCTGTTTTTTAAAAATATTTGTTTGAATGATAATTAAAAATATTTTATATTTAAAACCGCTCATCATCTAAATTTAAAACCACTCATTTACTGCGTGTAAACTTTGAAAATTTTTCAAGGCAATTTTTTATCACTTTTCTTGTTTGAATAAAATGTATCACAAAATATATATAAAAACGTAGCTGGTTATAATTACACACAGTATTTGAATTAAAGCAAATAAACGCATTGACTTGTTTTTAACCAAAAATAATGATGATTTCATCGCTTAATTTAAAAAAAATATGTAACAAATATTTTAATCAAAAAATCTATTTATATTTGTGACAAGACTGTGTTTTATATTAATAAATAAAAATTAAATTTTGCACCGCATCAAAGTAATATTCTATTTCATTTTCAATTAAATATTTCAGCCATTTTTTCATAATACATAACAAAATAAAATACATAACAAAATATACAAAATGCTTTAATCCTTTTCAGATTTTATGTAAAACACTGACATACAACAAAATATCACAAGTCATAAGTTACTCAAAAAAACTATCATAATATTTCATTAAATTTTAAAAAAATCAAAAAGCTTTGCAATGACCTAGAAACGATCTTATTTACGTGAATTTCCGTTAAAAGTCTTATACATTATGCATATTACCCGTTTTTATGCTTACGAAACGCATAAAAATTCTATAAAATATACCAAATGGATATCACGCAAAATTTGTCAAATTGGCTGCATCTCAGAAATATTTTTTAAATCCTAAATAATATATCACATGTTTTGGCAAGATTAAAGATATTTCGCCAACCGAAATGTGTCATTGTTTTCTGTTAGGGTATTTTCTTCTGGTTCAAAATCATTCCGATGAGGGAATGTTCTATCGCGAGATTTCCGCAAGAAAACAAATGTTCTGTCCTAAATAATAAATTAATGTGTACTAGCCAATGATATCCCACAATCCTCTCTGAGAGCTTCGTATTTATGATTCTACTCTACTTAACATCTTACGGTCACTTGAGAGTAACCCACTTTTGTTGGGTTTCACCCAAATGCGAGAATTCTTCTTCTTTTCTTCTGATAAATTAATAAAGGCAATATTATATTTGATAGATTATAATCAGCATAATTCTTCTAAAGATATTTCTTTTAGATTATGGGATAAATTAAAAAGAAGAAATCCATATGTTTAACTTATGTAAATTGATAAGCATTTAGAATACTTCAAAGGAAAAAAAAATAGGAAAAATAGAAAAAAGAAACAAAAAATTGGTACAGAATTTTTCTTGATTGCTTTAGACTAATGAATATTCAGTCTTTATGTTTACAAAACAGAAGAATAAGTATTATTTTTTTTAAGGAAATTCTCCCTTATAAGAGACACTTTTTTTGAAGTAAAAAAATAATTAGCGATCGAAACAAAAAAAATATTAGCAAAAAAATTTTTCTTGTTTTTTTTTTTTTTGCTTAAGTGAAAAAATAATTAGGGATAGAAACAAAAAAATTAGCAAAACATTTTTCTTGTTTTTTATCGGAATAATAACTATTTAGTCTTGTATGCAACAATCATAATACAGCAACCCATTTCTTGGCTGCGATATGGTTTGTCATTTAATAAGAAGTCTTTATAATCTAACTATTCGTTAAACATTTTCAATTAAATTTATATTGCTTTTCATTTGTTAGCCTTTTAACAGACTTGCGTATATGAGCAGTTGACTCAAAAGATGAATTTTTTTTTTCAATTTTTCATTCCTTGTGGGCATTTTTACTAACACTAAATTTATTTAGAGCTTTTTTTTTTTAAAAGCTCTAAATAAATTTAAATTATTAACTTAAACCTAATTATAATATGATTTCAATACTTAAGAGTTAAAAATAAATTTACGTTTTATAATGCACACCTGCTGGAAACTAAAAGAAAAAAGATTGTAAAAATATTAAAGCTTTGATTTCATCAAAACAATTCATGATGGTAATTTTATAATAATAAGTTACGAAATTAACTACAGCATTTAAATTGTAATCAAATTAAAAAAGAGCAAATGATTCTAGAAATAATTTCGAAATCGCCGTTTTGCATTAATACTAAAGTTGTTTAGAGTCCATAAAAAAATCTACATAAAAATTTATATTTACTGAGAGTTTGCATTGTTAGTTCATAACACTTTTATTTATTCAATTAAAATTATTTAAACATTCTATATCCTAATTTTAGGATAATTTAGTTTTAACCTTTATAGCCTCTATGGAGATAAAAATTTCAATTACCTTACTTAGAACATGAAGGCGAAGTTTGATTAAATTATTTCATATAATTAAAATATACCTTCTTAAACGCATTTATACGTAAAGCCTGTTTTAACTGATGAACTTGCTAATTTATTTTGGCATTTTATCGTCGGTGTTTGGTAATCAGACAAATATTCTTTCTTATGAATGGACTACAATGTAAAAATTTAATGTTTTGCTATAATAAATTTTTTTTGTCATTTCTAAACATGTACTAAACTGTTTAAGTCTCTATTTCTAGTTTCAGTGAGATTAAGGTAAGGGTTGTAATCTGTGTTTTTGTTTGCGAAATGAATTTTAAACTTTAAATGTCACGAAAGAAAAAGTATTCAAAATATTACAAAATGACTTAAATCAATTCATAAATTCAGTTTTAGGTATAAGATAACACTAATGTTTCTTTTCGTAGTTAAAGAATAAATATGCTAATATTTAAACACGCTAAACGACAACACAAAATTTGTTATGAGATTAGCCCAGTAAAAAATTTATTTATTTTTCATTTTAAAAATAATGGCAGCATAAATTTATCGATACCATCTGAAATTTCTTCCAAATTTTACTTAAGTTTTAACATAGCTTTCCAATATTTTGATAAAGAACTAGTTTATTTAAGCTCATAATATGCTATATATTAGACATAAAATAGTGAATGTCATAAATTATTGATCAAGGCAGACCTTATTTCCTTAAAACACGATTGTTCAAATAAGTGTCATTTCTCTACAAGTTACATTTCGGGAAGATTGGAGCAAGTCATTACTATACCGACAAGTCTTTCATTACTTTTTCTAAGATCTGAACGAAAAAAAATTCGAAAGTATGAAAGATGAAGTTGAGGACATAGAAAATGATCAATGCCTTTACGCTGCAGGATGTCGAATACATCATTTTTGCTCATTTCAATGTTGAGTTAGGGTGACAAAATGATAAATGACACGTTATCAGATGATGCTTATGCTAAAGCTATTTTTTTACTACTTTATCTACATTATTATATGCTTTCTTTTCTTGAAATCTAAATGCAAATTTTCTTTAAACTAAATTTCGTATAGATAAAAAAATTTATATATTTGGGAAATAGATTTCAGTTATTTATAAAAGATTATATAAATTTAGTAAGATAACATGATGTGTAAAAAATAACGCGTATTTAGCCCTTATGTGTACAGTGCGCAAAAGGAAAAAAAGAAGGAAACCGACCACACTGAATAACTTTTAATCTAATGCACGGATCTTCACGCTCCAGGTCTCAATCTTAGTGGTTCTATGTTGTGATTTTAAATATGTTAATTAAAAAGTGCAGACTATATTTATCTGTATTCTTAAAATTTCGTCGACCATTGTTAAATAAAATTATAATAAGTAATAAATATTTACTAAAAAGTATTTTTTTGCAGGGAATTACCTTTGGCCAAATGAATTTTTTTATTTGTGTGTAAAATTTTTTCAATTAGCTTAAAAAGTTTTCGAGATATAGCGAAATACGCAAAAAGTAAAATTAACATTAAGGGTTCCAAACTTTGGAGTGCTCTCCTGACCAAATTATTGAGACCATATTTCCCAGTTTGCAGCTGTGGTAATTTGGGGGTCAGAAACCGAATCGGTTGAAAACAAGCTATGTTTATTAAAAAAAATTGCGTTTATGTATCGGATTTCGTAACTTAAAATATTGTCTGAATTTATTAATTAGCATATTTGAAGTCACCTTCTGGAACCGTAAAAGATTGAGTCCTAGAACGGGAGAATACGATCATTAAATCAAAAGTTATTCAGGGATGTCCATTTTTTTCGCACTGTGCAGTAAAGTGTTTAAAAATGATGGTATGAAAATTTAGAAAATATTTTTTATTTATAAGCCTCCATTATTTTATTCATATCGTACTTAATCGCGGTATTCATAGTTTGTGAAAAATATGATTCGCGCTTACAATAAAAAAATATCGCTAGATTCTTAAAAATAAATAAGTGTAGTATTTAACGCAATTAATATTTAAAATGTTTCTGAAAATAATATATATTGTTAAGAAATTCATTCGTTGTAAATAAAATTTAGTTACAATAACAATAGTAGAATTAATTGTATCACAGACATTTTTGTGTTTTGTTATAACATATAATTTACCTAACAATTATATAAAAGTATTAAAATGCATGTATTATATACAGTTTTAATGATGAAACTGTACATAAGTTTTTGTTTAAAGTTGTAACAGCTTTAAAAGTGTATAGACTGTACACTGAGTTTAATTTTAGAAAAACAAGTTTACTTGTTTGAGGTTTTAAATCGTACACCTCAAATTTTATCGAGAAAAACTACACTGTAAAAATTTCCGGCGCAAATTACGGTATAAATTACCGGTACTTTGGCAATCGTTGTGGTTCCGTTAAAATCCATTTTACCGTTAAATATATTCTGCTGTAAGATCCATTCTACCACAAAATTCATTTTTAATACAAAATATTATATTGTAATTTTTACAGTAATATTTATTAAATTACAGTAATTGAGTAATTTTACTATAAAAATTCCTGTATATCAAATTTTGAATACAAGAATTCTTGTGCACCGAAAATTTGTGTACTGCTAAAATTCCGGGAATATCATTTTTTTTATTCCGTAACATGTTTGCAAAATAGATGTTACGATTTCAAAGAATAATTTGATTCAGTAATTTGATTCAGATTGTATTGCAGTGTACATGAAATTTGGATTTAGTATTCTTAGTTTCTTTTCCTCAACGCTTTAAGGGCGTTTGTTGTATATACACGCCATACTACTTTTCTATTGCAGTGTGTATAACGTGCATACTTTTCATAAAAACAAAACAAAAAATTCATTGACTGTTAAAACTTGAAATTTCAGAAAGGTACAATAAGAATATAATTTGGTG
The DNA here is from genome assembly GCA_949128135.1 of Parasteatoda lunata. NCBI lineage: Eukaryota > Metazoa > Arthropoda > Arachnida > Araneae > Theridiidae > Parasteatoda > Parasteatoda lunata. The sequence continues at coordinate 55,279,993 of OX421970.1, read as the reverse complement.
GTGGGTTTCCTTTATATTATCTATATAACTAGCAAGTATCTTATATTGCGTGGCGGAGGATATATATTTGGGTTTGCTGCCCGAAACCAATTACTTACGAAAGCCGTGACCTAGAACGTTGATTTGAATCATATCGCTCGGGAACGCCGCGGAGAAATTGCGGAGAAACAATTATCAGGGCCAATACTGTCCCTCTGCACTAGGAGGCAAATTCCTAGGCATTCTTGAGTAGAATACAAGAAGAAAATATATTCTAATTGAAACTCTCTCATTCTCTCTTTTGCCTTGAATTGTAATTATATTGTATTTTATGTATTTTGCCATTTTTTTAACAATTGTTTAACACGCTTATAATAACAGTGACCTTTACTGAAATGAATTGTTATATTTTTATTAATTTAAAATTTTATCCTTCCTCATTTTTCATAAAATCTATTATTGGCTCTGCGTTCGAAATGTTGTATAGATCCGTTCTTTTATTTTAGATCCTCGCCCATGACGAGGATTTTTGAAATTAAATTTCACGAAAACGTTTCCCTTTAGATTTCTTTTTATATATTTAAAAAAAAAAAAAATAACTGGGAATTTTAGAATTATAAATTATTTTATCGTTTATTGTAAAAAATTATTTAAAACAAATAAAAATATACATAGTTTCCTTCAAGAATAATATTTCAGTTTTATAAAAATTAAATTATCAGTTTCTTTTAAATAAGATTTTTTTTTTTTTAAAACAGCTTTTAAATTAATGTTTTAAAAATGACTCATTTGGGAGCATTATTTGTATGCTTTTTGTTTGGTAGAACAGTATATATATTTTAAAAACATCTCGTGCATTTTTAAATATCATTTCAAAAATATGAAACGGATCTACTTGAACGCGTATTTGTTATGTTTTAAAAGACAAACAAAAGAACAAAGTCATTTTGTTATGAATACAATACATATTGTTTGAATAAATTATTTAAATTATGGTCAAATATTGTTCTAAATGTGATTCTTAATAGAAATCCTTAATTAATTTAGCTTTTAACAGGTACTTAAATTTTAATTTAAGTATATATTTAAATTACAAACGAAATCACTGTTGATATTATATATACATAGATTTGGGAAAGAAAACAAATTCAAAACATGAAATATTTCCTTCCAACATTTGGCACAAATTAGTTTCCGAAATTTAATTTAAATTTGAATGTAAAACATGGATTATAAAGATCTGGTACTATATAAATTTCAATGTTTTTTACATTTGAGTCTGATTCATATTACTGCCGATGTTTGAACTCTCAAAACTCATTATGAGTTATTTATAAATAATATGAATTCTTTATAAATAATAAATAGAAATTTAAAATCAAGAAATCGGCTACAAAATTTTATAAAAATTGAGTTTAAAAATGTAGAATATTTTGCTCATGAATTGCATGTTCATCTTATATATTTTTGTCTTATTGATGAGATAAATAAGAATGATAAGATTCTTATTTTTTTCCTCTTTTTTATAATTCTTAATAGTTCAGCATGCAAGGAAAGGTTTTTTTAAAATTCCATGTAGATGATGCTTCAGCGCAAGCATAATGAACTAGTCACAAATTAATGTTATATTTTTATACTATGTTTCTCTTATGTTATATAATTTTTTTGTTTCTGCCATGTTTTTATTTTAATACATGTTTTTATGTGTAAATTGTGTTTCATTTGATTATGTTTTTGGAACTGTGCAATCTGGTTGGGTAATGCATGTTAACTCAATTGCAGCCAAATAACCCTTTTTTAGAATTTAAGTTTTTTTTCGAATAATTCGTTTAGTATTTCTAAAGAAATTTAGATAGTCATTTTGTGTTTTGTCTTATAATTATTTTAATGTATCTTTCTTCTCTTTATTTTTGTACATAAGTAGCATATAGAAATAAAAACATCGTCATTCAAATTCGATATAAAATAAATATTATGCCTAATTGCAGTTAAATCAAATCTAATTTTAATTTAAATTACACAGATATATGGTTCCCGTAAAACTGAAACATGATTTATTTTTACTGTTGCGTGATTTTGTATAATATTATGGTTTAAGGAACTAATATTATGGTTGAATAAATTTTTTTTGGTTAAATCATTTATGGTTAAATCAAATTGTACGATGTAAAACATGATTTTAAAAAAGTGAATTGTAAGATCCATTAATCCATATATGCTAAATTTATACTCAGTAAAACTGCTGCGTGATGTAATATTTGAGCTAAATTCATTGGCGGAGCTTACTTTTTATTAAAGCACAGTTACTGGTAAGGGTGATGTTCTAGAAAACAGAAAAAAAAATATTTGTAGCATAAAACACGTATTTCTAAATGAAGGAAAATGTTCTTTTCGAAACTGATATGTATGAGATATGCTACATATTTCATGTCTTTATTTAGGAAATGTTTCAAAACTCTGATGTTGACTCATTTTCAAATTAATGCGATCAAAGTGGCTAAATCTTTGATTTATTTAAATAAATTGTTTTGTGCTATTTTAGGAAATATGAAATTACATAAAAAAAAGACTAAAATACTTAAACGATCCGAAAGTGTATTTTTCTGAAAATTCCAAACATATGAAATTAATTTCAAACTAAATTATAAATAAACTATTTTCAATGAATACATTTACATTATTACCTTTCTTTTCTTCGTTTTGCACTTTAATACGTTTAGGAACATTTAAATTTAATCTTGGAAAGTTTATGCATCTAATCGAAAACCTATTACTACTGTATAATGCGTAAAACAATACCTAATAAAGTGTACGATGATGATATTTACATATATATGAATTTTTAGTTAGTTAAGCTACGCATTGATTGTTATTAAAGCTTTTAAGAACAACTCAAGAATTTTAAGAATAACCGATTAACAAAGGGTTTTAAAAATTATTTCTGTTTTCAAAACTAAAGAGCACAGCTTGAGTACCTAAAGCAGAGAAGCGCTTCACTTCTTTAATTATGTGTATTTTCTTGTTAAAACTAACTAATTGAGCTCTATAACAGACAGATGTTTTAAAAATTTCTATAATTACTTTAAATAATAATTTTGAGAGAATTCTTTTATCTATGAAAACACCATTAAAATCAGAGATTTATTTTTTATTAATTTTATAAACCCAAAGAATACAGAACAAAAAGCAACTTTTCAAATTAATAAAAAAATTTAAAATCATTAACGCTTTTTATTTCCTGTCTAACGTTGGTTCTCCTATTGTTGAAATTTTGTGATTATCAGTCTAGAAGACACTGACTAGAATAAATGATCAATATTTTATTCCTCAAAATAACTGTTACGAATTTAAAAAAAAAAATATAAAATCCGTATATTATTAGATAATCAATATTTTTATATGATGAAAGAGCGTTATAAGAACAACGATAAGCTAAAAAAATTTTTAATTATACAACATATTCGTTGTGCAATATAAATTTATTATCCAGATTTTATTTTTAAGAAGTGATTGATTGATTATAAAAAGACACCAAGAAACGCAAATAATTAATTGCACTGTCGGATTACTTTAGTTGTAATTGAAACAACCTTCTCTCATTTCGTCAGATAGATAAATCCCCTTTTAATGCTGACCACAGACGATTTGGGTCAAAAACTTTCCTCTTGTGGCTTGAATAGGATGTCCAATCTATTTAGTTATTCGATTCTTTTGATTCTCTGGAGAAAATGTAAGTTAATGAAATTTCTTTCTAAGAAAAAAAGTCTACTTGTCACACTCGCATCTTGATAACATTTGCCAACGTAATGAATTACCCAGCTAACTCAAATAATGTTTTGTCTGATTATTTATGGTTATAAAGAACGTAGGAAAATAATATACTCAGTATGTTTTGAACTGAATTGAATCAGAATCTAAAGTAAATAAATTAGAGATTTGTAGTCTTAGTGTCTAGCATAGGGACTTTGAAACCTTTTGTAATCATAAAATAATTAGAAACGCAACAAAATTTATAAACTTGTCAATTTTGCACATTTATGAAGGTGGTGGTTAATATTTCGAGATACCCCTTGATTTTCCAGTTAATTCGGGTAATTCATTTGATATAATATATTTTTATGTTATATGCTTTTTATGTTATATTCTTTAGTTATGTTATGTATTCGTGTTATTTTATGTTTCTGTTAATTTTTTATTTTTATGCATGTTTTTAAATGATTGAATTATATATCATAGCAATACGTTTTTGGCTCTTATTTGGTTGGGCGTTATATGCAAACACGATGGTGGTCAAAGAGCTTGTAAATTTATGCTATATAGCAAATGGAAGTGTATTTTTTGCCAGTTTATTACTTTTCATGCTGGTTACTGTAATGGCTGGAAATAATTAAAGAATCTATTCGAGTTTTTTCTTCTTTTTTTAACGATAACTCAGACAATATTTTTGAGGGTCAATCTGATTCAGAATATTAATACTATGTTTGCAAACTCTCAATATCACAATAAATCTCAAGGGAAACGATTTTAAAATAAGTAAATTAAACATTGTCGGATTGACCACTTAGGTATTCTAAATTATTTGCCAACCACTACTATAACCAAAACTTTGCCAATTACTATTTTAGCTATTAAAAGGTGAAAACTTGTGAATTAGTTCTAACATTTCTTATTTAAAAATCTATTAGAATACGTAAACAGTTTAAGTATTTAAAAAGTTTTGTTGAAAGTATGCTAAGAGAAGTTGTATTTTGAATAAATTCCTATTTTTGCTAAAAGAGGTTAATAAATATTTTTATAAGATTCCTTAACTTCCTTAATAGAAATAATTACTAATCCACTAGCTTTCGTTGTGTCGAGTTCATTGGCTGAGCTGTTTTGTCAGAAAATTACGAAAAGTGCTCTGAATAAAAACATATTCTTTTGGGCAAAACAACTTTATATAAACACAGAAGTTCATATTTAAAAATTGAAATAATAAGTAGACATAAGTATTCGTCAGTATTATTACAAAAGTCGGTTCGTAACAATAATATGTTTTCCGTTTATTTTTTTCCATCATTCTGTCTTTTCTTTTTCTATCAAAAGCAAATGATACCTTTGTACAGGTTACCGGCTTGAGAACTAGCTTTAGTCTGTAACTCTCCATGGCTACATATAAGCAACCAACTAGCAGACGGCAGTTCTGATCTAGTTTCGATAAATTATTTTGAAAATATTTTTCATAAAATCAATGATAAAACAATCAAAAAGGCAACTACAGAGAAAATTTATTTAGAGCAATTCTCTAAAGTAATCTCAGTATTTTAAAGCTGGTATGCAATTTTGATAAAGGTGCTTTGGGAACAGATTGAAAAGGAAGGCAATTGCTAATATGCTGTTATTTACTTTAGAATCTATTTGATTGCTATTTTATTCCTTATTCCGTAGTCTATATTTATTATTATATATTTATTATTATATGTTATTATTATTCAATATATTTAATTTTTTTTTATTCAAAATTGGAAACAAACTTCTATGTAACATTCCAAAACTTTACTTGACAGCAATAATCTATTTACTAATCTGATAAATATTTTAATGCTTTAGATCTTAATCAAGTACTTGCACTTCGAGAAGAAGATCAAACATACCCACATATAAGACCTACGACCTCAGAATCAGAAGCAAAATGGCGTGTCAAAGTTCAGATAAGGTTTTCCATGTAAGTTTGACAATTAACATGAAGTTAATTAAATATGGCACCGTCTCGCACATTGTATTTGTTGAAATATAATTCTGTCTTAGATTTATTATTTGTTTATATAACACGTTTTTATGGTAACACGTGATAGATTTTTGTTTTGTGCACCTGGCAAATTCGATGCATAATTAGTTTGTTTACGTTCTTCATGACTTTGCGTGCATGACTTCTACATGAAGTGCCTGTTTTTGAAAGAATTGATATCTTGTGAAAGTATCTTTGTGATTGATTATAGAATGTATCACTTAAGATAATTGATGCTTGACGGGGTAAGTTAACTCCAAATAGAATGGAAAGAGCAGTTGCTAACGACAAAGCCACGTTTTAACAATCAATCAGGTTAGAGATACCCACACTACGTCACTTGCAGGTATCCTATAGTATGCTAAACTGTGTAATCCTATTTTAAGAACTAGTTTTTTTTTTTCTTAATAAAGTGAATGAGTTCTAGGCTTTAAAGATTTAAAGCTACGGTAAATACTCAGTTAAAAGAAATAGATTGTTTTTAAATTCCAATACAAATTTTGGAGGCATTATTTCTAGAATAAATCATCATAACATGTTATATAAATTCAAATTATGCAAATTAATATCTTTGGATCAAGAAGACACAATAGTTTTTACGTAATAAATTAAAATCAATTCCTTACAGGTAATTTATGCAATTTATATTGTTATTTATATCAGTTTAGTAATTAGACTCAAATCTAACAGATAATAATATGCTTAAGAGAAAGCATCGTCACTAAAATTTCCAAAATTTTTTTTTAGTTAAACGTAATTCAATAGTACATTCAAAAACAATTTTGTAAAAATATTGAATGAAACAGTTACGAAAAAAAATACATATTGCTTTAAAGTTTGTAGATAGCATCAACTTACAATTTCTTAGGCAAAGTTTTCATAAAATCCAAATGGAGCCTTTATATTTTGCCCTCTTGTTTTCATGTTCTGCAGTTCTTTGAAAGTAAAAAGTTTAAAAGAATCCTCCTTCAGTTGCAAGGCTGAAGGTTTATGGACATTCTGAGATTCATACATAATACTTTGTTTTAAATCAGAAGAATATTTATGTAGAACAGTGTTTAGAAAAACTTGTTGTTTCTAATGCTACTTGGCATTACATCAGCAAGCCTGCTGGTTGAAACCAAGCAAATTTAAGGGTGCGTTTCTCGTTTTTCAGTGGCACTATCAATGATCAAGAATACGACTTCAGCGACACTTACTCCACAACCCAATTTAAGGAGTGGACTCATTCATACATCCGTTCATTCCTCCACAGATCGTACTTTTGACCTGAACCAACAAACGATTAATCTCCGATTCAGTACCCCCAGAGGATTGATTTGTTATTGAAACTTGGAGGACTTCGAGACCCGACATACCTAACGTGCACCAGTCTCCATTTACTACATGGGGAGTCTTTGGTCTGTGGGGATCGAACTCACGACCCCTTGAATATGGATCCAACGCCCAACCAACCAGGCTATCCTGATTTTTTAAAAAAACTTAAACAATCTAAGTAATCAAATTATCAGTATTCGTTGCTAGAAATAATCAATGTCTAACTATTATAAGTAATCATAATTAAAAGTAATCAATTATTTGTAATTGTTATTAAGAGTGAGCACAATTCATCATCTGCGAGAATTTACAATATTTGACGACTAGTAATTAGAATTATTTGTAATCATCTCAGATAATTAAGATTACAAATAATCAAATTCTATTATGGGCCTTGACTATAAGCAATCATCAACATTTGTAATCAAAATTTGCAATGGCTTGTAATTCCTCCTAGTCTTATATTCCTCGTTTTATTTCCTCATTTGAAAGATTTGGATATTTTAAAAGTGATTTTTGATGGTTAAATTGTTACTTTTTGACTTTTTAGGTGAGATAAAGGTGAAAAATACGCTTTAATGGTTTCATACAAAATGTTCATAAAATTTAATTGACTGTAAATTCTTAAATGAAATTCACGAAACGTATACTTTCATATATTTTAAAATGTATACTTTCATATAGTTATACTTTCATTGTTTAGCATATGCTGTATGACCATCACGGTTTTTTGGACCTTTACTAGATAAATTAAATATAGTAATTTGCTAATCACATATTTATAATTTAAATCAAATTTCCGATAAACAAAGAATTATTTTGCCTTCCTTCAATTCCTTCCCAAGTATTCAGATAATAAAAAATACTTAATAAAAAATATTAAATAAAATGACTTAAATAAAAAAATATTGCCTCATAACTGTTTTCTTTTACTGGTAAGTGTAAAAAGAAATGAAAATGGAAAGGGAAATAAAAATAAAAGTGTAATTTCTAAGCTTTGTTGAAATGATTTTTTTTTTTTTTTATCTCTGTAGCCTTATCTCACAAATATCAAATTACTGGAAGCCTTCTGCTTTAAATCATTTGCAAACAATTAGGTTTGAAATATTTCTTATAAAAATTAATCATTAAATTATAAGCGTAAGAAAATCTCTTTTGTGTTACTCTTACAGTTCCTTGCATCTCAATTTTTACAAAAGATAAGAAAACTTATAATAATAAAAATCGTTCTCGATAAATAAAAATAGCTGCTGTTATTTTCAATAAATGAATGGAGCTCAGACATTCAAAAGAGAGCCTTTAACTCATTTTTTTTTCGTATATATGAAATTAAATACTACATAAAAGAACTGAGAAAATATTGATTTAAAAAAATATATATTCATTTATAATGTGTTTATTTTCAATTAAATTCTCATTAAATATCCATATAGATCTGTCTTTATTATATGTACATTTTTTTCTTCTTTTGAATAAAAAATCACTACAAAGTTCTTTAAGCTTTATCTGTTTTATGCTATTTTTAATTTAATTTTTTAGAGCAGTTTGAAATATAATATTAAAAAAAGGTGTTATTAGCAGATTAATTCTTGACATAATTTCAAACTGGGTATGCTGCAGTAAATTAAAAGTGAAAACTTTCGGAGTTAGCTCCTAATTTCAAAGATTGCCATTCTCAGAAGGAAGAGTCGATTCATCAAGAGGTAGTTTTTATGTGACTTTTTAATCTCCTGTTAAACAAATTTTAATTTATTTAGGATAAGATATCTAATAATAAAGTTTGCAGAATTTCGATTTAGGTGGTTAGATTTAAAATTTGGTGATTTTAACAAAGCCATTTTAACTTAAAGTAACTGATATAGTAAAACCAGACATCAAACCAGTTATTCAATATAGATTGCCGTAAAAGCATTAGTATATAATATTGCCTGAATTCCTTAATTTATGTTTCAAATGTGGAATCATACCATTAATTTCAGGTGCACAAAAATTACCGATACATATGAAAATAAAGAATTAACATAAGGCGCATAAAAATACCTCGGTGTGGTAGCCAATTCTTTGCTATAGACCTTAGTTCTTAATACAACTTAGCAACTTACTTATGTTTGAATTATATTTCTTTGAATTATATACTAAAACTATTTCTAAGCAAAATAAAAAATTAGGGAGAAATCGGTTGAACAGTTCTTGAAAATTCGAATTTTAAAGAAGTCGAATACTTAAAATTAGATTTCACAGGAAATATTCAGATGAATTTGTATCTTGCCATGCAAAAATGCATACTTTAAAAAGACTCTAAAAATTATAAGTATACATTACAATTCAAAATTTGTTGACTAAATTAAATAAAATAAAAAACATCAATAAATATTTAATAAAATTTAGTATTTACATAGAATTATCTTTGGAAAAATGAATTTTATAATTACGTGCCAAAACTTTTGATTTCACATAAAAATTAATCACGAGATATGGCAAAAAACGAAAAAAGTAAAATTAACATTAAGGTGTCGAATTTTTGGGACCATATTTCCCAGATTGCGATTACTCCCTATATTTTGGGAGTCAGAAATATGAACCAGTTGAAAAAGAGATATGTTCATTCAGAGAAAGTATGTTTTTGTTTCTGATTTCGCTACTTATTAAATCATCGTCTGCCCTAATTAATTAGGATAATTTAGGTCACCCCGTCAAAGGATTCAGATTGAGTCCTATAACGTGAAGATCCGATCATAAGATCAAAAGTTATTCAGGTTGGTCTGTTATTTTTTGGCTCACTGTATATTCAACCTATCGTTACCTGTACAACAATAGATTTTTTTGAAAAAAATTCTTTATTATTGTATTCTTTACTATCGTGTCATTGGCAATAAAAAAATTAACTTCATAATTCGGGATAAAAAAATATTCAAGTATTGCTTATAGATAGCTAACAATAATGAAGAAAATGTTTTAATCACCGTATGAATAAGAAACTGATTTAATTCAATTTATGAAATTATATCAATTAATCTCTAAAATTACACTTAATTTTTAAATGATATTAAAAAGATATTACAAGATATAATTTAAAGGATATTAAAAGATATATCTTTTTTTTTTTTTAAAAAAAAAGCTAGATAGAAGAGAATATTTTAATATATTTTTGCCACTTTTTATTCAATGAAAAGATTTTTTTATTTTTGTATATCTTGTAAAAATATAAATCTTTACTTTAAATGAGCTTCTTTTATTTTGTTCCTTTCTTTTATCTAAAAGATAAATACACTGTAAAAAAAATCCCGGAACTTTTCTGAATGTATGGGACAGCTACGGTGCATGTAGTTTTCAAAAACGTTTCCTAATATTCCAGAAACCTCTTATGGGGATAGGCTACCAGCAATGTGAACCGTTATCCAACAAAAGATACCTCAAGATAGAATCGATTTTACATGTCTTATATGCCAGTACTATTAGTGAATGTACTAGTGAATTGGAATTTAATAATGGTGGTTGTAGCTACGCTACATTACTCCCCTACTAGAATTTTATCAATAATTGAATTCAATGAATAAATACAATGTATCGGGGGCAATAGATACAATCAACAATGTGAACCGTCATCTATCAAAAGCCATCCCAAGATAGAGTAAAGTTAACATGTCTTATATACTAGTGAATTGGAATTTAATAGTTGTAGTGGTAGTTACTCCAGGGAATTGAAACTTGGTAGTGGTAGTGGTAGCTACGCTATATTACTCTCAAACCAGATTTTTATCAGGGATAGAATTCGATGAATAAATAACATGTATGGGGGACAATAGATACAACCAACAATGCAACCGTCATCTATCAAAAGCTATCCCTAGATATAGTCGAGTTAACTTGTCTTCTATACTAGTGAATTGGAATTTAATAGTTGTAGTGGTAGCTACGTTAAATTTTTCCCCCGCTAGAATTTTTTCAATGATAGAATTCAATGAATGAACATCACTAGTTAATTTATTGCTGTTTTGCGAGAGGCCGGCAGAGCTGTATTAAGATTACCGGGCTTATAGTGATGGTCGTGAAAGCTGTATGAGGATAACGGTTATGGGCGCTGTCGCACCTGTGTTTTGCAATTAGCAGTCGAGTGTGCACAGGCCCCCGTTGTGTGAGTAGCAACAGCGTGAGGAAGACGGGGACAGAGCCACAAACAGCAAGTCAACTGTTCACTGTGAACCATCCATGGAACTAGGTGTGCTTGAAACGAAAAGGGTGTTTCAGTCTAAGTGGGCGTGTTGGTCGAGGTAGACGTTTTCAGATCAAGTCTGTGATTCACTCATGTGGGGCTAGATAACTAACAATGTCACCCGTCATCTATCAAAAGGTGTCTTAAAATAGAATCGAGTTAAAGTGTCTTATATACTAGGGAATTGGAATTGAATAGTGGTAGTGTCAGCTACGTTACACTCTGAAACTGAATCGGCGTCAATGCGATTCAATTTCCTACTTTTTAAAATAAAAGAAATGTTTCTCAATTCGCGATCGCAACGAACTATAGGGGGCGTTGTTGTATGTGCCGAATCCCTGCGATTTCCATATGAACAGTCATTCAGTTACACTGGAGACGTCTTTAATGTAACGTTCCATCTTTATTGTGGCTGATTAAATTTAAAAAAGAAAAATATTTGTTTTCTTTCTTATGCAAACGAAAACAAAATGGTATCTCTTTTTTTTTTTAGAAAAGGAACATCCAGAACACATCGGAAAAATATTTGTAAATAAAGAGAAAAAAATAGGTATATTCTTATAAGAGTTCAAACCTAATGCCTGAGAAATAGTTTTACTAAATTTAATGGTATAACATGAAAGGCCCATTTAAAATTTAACGTAAAATAAAGATTGCTTACGAAACAAAAAAAAAAAAAACAAAAAAAAGAACCATTATTTTTTTGTCGCCATTTTTTAGTGTTACGAAAATGCGTCTTTGGGACTTGTCAAAAAAAACAAAAACAAGATGCAGTTTAATTTTTTTAGGAGCGAAATATTTTATGGAGTGAAATATAACGAAAATGTACCAATGTCCATAACATGAAACTTTATCTTAGTAAACGTCCGTTTTGGAAATGTTATTTCATTTTGAATCTTATTTATTAGAGTTCATAATGGCTATAGAATCAGGTGAGAGAAAAGTTTGTTTTGAATCTATGCTAAACTCTATATCGGCCCATTTTCCATCGAAATCCGATTGACTACTTTGATTTTAAACAAAGTTTTTCATTTTAAGATTTTTTCCAAAAATTTTAAGTGTAGATTAGTGGCACTTAAGAATTTGCCAAATCTGTAGTTGTGGTTAATACGTAAGTACCGAATTTTTCTTCCATACTTTTCTGAATCATATTACTTCAAATATTAGAATATGCAAGTATACATTAACACATAATGCTATACCATTTAATTTTTCAAAAAAAAAAGTATTTTGACAACAATTTTTATCAAAATCTTATAAACTAAAAAACGTAAAATAAAGAATTCTTAGGTTAAAAACGATTTTAAAAATTCCTCATTTTTCAATAAAAACTTTCGTATTGTTTCTTTTTTTTAATTCTTATAGTATTTAATCAGACGTAAAAAAACCCTTTTGAAGAGAACGATCATCATGTAAGAAAAAAAATTATTTACAAGCAAATTTTTTATTATAAAAATCATAACACTTACCTGATTTATAAGTCCGGAGAATTCCAAAATGATATGTTCTTTGTTTGAAAACTTTATTCTCAAATAATATATACATAGTTTATCCCTTCATTACTTTTAGGTAATATACCACACATCAAAATTTTATAATTGTAAGATCTCGATATGAATTTTAATTTGTAGCTTAGAAACAGAATAGCTGAATTCTAGTTGAAATTCTTTCTTTACTTTTAGGTAATATACCACACATCAAAATTTTATATTTGTAAGATCTCGATATGAATTTTAATTTGTAGCTTAGAAACAGAATAGCTGAATTCTAGTTGAAACTCTTTCAAAACTAAAAAACACTTACCAAGAAAACGATAAAAAATATATTTATAATCAGCACAAAAGATACTTTTTCAAGTAATTCGGATCATTCTTTATTGTTGTTTTCTGAATTATGTAGATACAGAATTATATACTATTCTATGAAGAAGAAGAATATTCTATAACTATTACAGTTCTGTATGGAATTCATTGGAACACATTTATTCATTGGAATGACGAAAGCAATGTTGACTTCATTTTAACTTGTAATGAATTGAAGACAGAAAAATTATTTTACCGCAATACACACATCTGTAACAGCAAGTGATCATGAAATCATGTTAGGTTGTTAGTAATAGAAAGGTAAAAATTATTGACAAATGTTCTTCAAATGCTTGGCGTATTCTGCTTCAATGTTTGGCATGTTCTGATTAGTTTTTTCAAGAAGTTTTACCTTTTCCTTAGGGAATTTTTGCTTCCTATTTGCTGCTAAGAAAATGGCGTCCATCATTGACAATGGTTATGTGGGAACTAATGCCCGATATTTACAGTCTCCCGCTAGATGGCGTACTCGAGTGTTGCGATCACGAATTGATAGAATGCATGATGTTAAATAAAGTCCTCTGCGGCTTTCGGAAACATTTTGCAGAGTCAAAATTAGTTTCTTAAATTTTTTTCTACCAAGTATGCATGTATTCTCACTTGAGCACAGAAAATGCTGGGTAAAGCAAAACATGCGTTCATGATACGAATTTATAAATGTGCTTTGTAAAATAACTAAAGTAATTAAGTATTTTAACAGGAAATTGGGGAGATAGTTATTCGAGCAGTTCTAAGACAAAATTTATATTTTTATTTCGTAAACAAAGAGAAGAAAAGAACCGTAATATAAATGTCTGTCTCTAAAAATCAATATATATATTTCTCTTACACGGCACCAAAAAAAAAAGCCTCATTACAACTTCCCGAATGGCAACGTTAAAAAAATTGACCAATGATTGCATCTAAAAATGTCACATGCCAAATCTAGCTGAGGTGGCTCAACATATAGCGCTTTTAAAAACGGAAACAATAACCAGAGTGAGAATTATCAGGTTGTTAAATTCTGCTGCGTCAAAAATAAAAATAAACAACTTAAAAAATAAAAATGCTGTTGCCAGCCATAGAAATTTTCTAAAGTTAACTTAGCAACATAAATCAAAATTATGATACCTGAGCGCTTGACGTAACAAATCCTTCAATTCTATAAGTGTTGTATCGCCAAATGCCCAAATTAACAATTGCAATTTCAAATTAATATTGAAATGTACAGGTTTAGAATTTTCTACAGTGAAACGTTTTCGGAACTTCAGTATTCAAAAAAGTATACAAAAGCTAGATGTTAAGAACGTATCCAATGAGCGAGCAAAGGGAGCATTGGATTGCGAAGCAATCCGAAATGAACTGCGAAAGCAGTTCCGGGGGTTGGTGAGCGCCAGCGAGTAGGGGGCGATGCCTCCTAGTAACATATATATGTCTTAGGATAAGTGTATGCGTTATTTATATCTTTCGACTCTCTAAATATTTCGTCCTTCCAAAAAAGAAATAGGGTTTTTGTGTCATGTCAAGGTAATGAAAAGAATATAAGGGTTTAGTTATGTGAGATAAAATTAAATTAAATATGATTATTTCTTACGAACAAATTCTAATACTAACTTGTTTTTATCGGATCTTAGTTTTTGTATCAAATCAAATTTTTATTGTTACTTAAGTTTTTAAAGTTGTATGTTAAAAACAAAAGTTTAAATTTGTGTTAAAAGTTCAACTTTTCGTCAAAAGTTTAACTTTTGTGTTAGTAGTTAAAGAAAATTAACTAAAACAATAACATTTATTATTGATAATAAATTATACTTAAAATTTTAAGCTTCTTTCAGGAATTCTTTACATTTGTAAAAAAAAAACAACATTTAAACTTACTTTAGTATCAATTAAAAGGTGTTCTAAAATCACTGCCTTTAATATATATTTTTAGAAATAGTAAGAACTGTTTTTTCAGATATATTTCTTCTATTTTTCAAATATATATAGGACAAACAAAATTGTTTCTTAAATGAGAAAAAAAAATTATCACTATCTTACAAATTATATTATAGATGAGAAGAGGATCTAATATATGAAAAAGTTCCATTGCCAGAAGAGACTGAGATTGATTAAAATATATTTTAGTTTTGGAGTTATAAGAATTAAATATCTTTTAGAAAAGATTTAGATTTAGTGTATAACATTTGAAATGCTTAAATGCGTGGTGATAAGAAACTACCCGACTATTATTTAAAAAAAAAAAAAACTCCCCATATTCTTATGTAATTAAATTTTTTGCCAACAATTTCGTAAATAAACTAAAAATAGTGCTTTTAAAAAGATTAATACGATGTATTCATAAAATAACATATTAAAATAAGGAAATGAAATGCTAGAAAAATATTAACTTATTTCTTAGTATGAAGTAGACGTTCAAATTATTGTCACTCTTTCTTAATTTGCATTATGGATATATTTGTAAATGCGGTAAAGTTTTGCTGTCTATTTCTCAGAAAAATATCAAACTATTTGAACTCATGAAAGCATTTTATAATAAATTATACAACAACTGCATGCCTTTTTCTAACCCCACCAGTTGCATGCTCTCAATTTTTGTTTCTCGACAAAAAATAGATTTATAAATTAAATTTAAAAGTTATTCAATTAATGATCCTAAATTTTGTTCTATTAACACATTTTTTCTTCTCCAATTTTTCTGGGATAAAATTCAAACTTAATCAATCTAACTCCACAATCCTATTTTTTACTGCTGCTTAAAAAACTTATGAATGTACAAGTTTATTTCTTGTAATTATTTTGCAAAAATTAATTTATTGCATATGTTGGACTGCTCACATTTTCGTATAAAATATTGAAAATATAGCTTATGAAACTCTATACTTACTGCTTATTAATTGTGTAATGCTTGTAAAACGAAAGTCCTATACGTTCGCAATAAAATGTTTCGTTTTGGGGAGTTATAATAGTTTTTTTTTATAGAATTATGAAGAAACTCTGTTTTTTTTAATCCTTTATGTTTAATTTTTACAATTAGTATTTTTTTTTTTTTCAAAATAATATAACGTTAATAAGGCTTGTAAGCGTAAGATATTAAAACTAGTTAAATGTAAATTGTATAATAGTTAAAAATATTTCAAAACTACTTACTATTAAAATTTTTTAAAATATTTAAAACTCTGAATTAATATTAGAACTGAATGTATATATTTTAGATTTTAAAACCGTAATTGGACACTTCGGACTTACGACTACTAATGTTCAAATCCATTGCTTTGAAGTTTTGAACCCAATCCAGAAGACAAGGGAACTCCTGGATCAAGTGTTGGGAGAAATTTGCCTTTGTGGAACACTTTTTGAAGAAACTAACCCACGTTTGTGAAGAGGAAAATAGTGAAAACATCCCACGGTTCGCCTGACCACAAACAGACTCTAAGAAATGTTCCGTCTATCACTGAGGATATTTTACGTCAGCACTGTGGTCGGTGCGAGGTGGGTGCGAAATTTGTGTCTACCAGCCGAAATGAATTATATAAATTAGTATGAGTGTTAATAAGCAACAAATCTATTGTTTAGTGACGATTACCATAACAATTTTCATTAACTTCATGCTGATGACCACCTAAGATTTCCGAATCTTCTTTGTTAATTAATGATCCTCTCATATGAATTTTCTACCTAACAAGAAATGCATCAATAGCAATGAGAAACAATGTTTGGGTATCTATAAAACTGTGCAGCGCTATTTACTATTTATTAAGTAAGGCTTTTTAAATGATGTATTGTTCAAACTGAAGCTTGTAATTTTCATTAATTTTAAACAGAAAACCCTCCATAAAGTATAATAAATTTACTTTAAAAAGACTTTAACAAGGCAGAGCTCAGAAATGAATCTTTAATTCCTGTATGAATTAATGAAGAGAAATGTTAATAACGAGGCAGAAAAAATAGAAAAGCAACTCCTCGGAAATTGTACAATGTTTAAATAATATGAATCTTAATATTAATCTTAGAAATTGATTGCAAAATAGCGTGCTTCAAAGATATTTATATTCTAATTATTGCAACAAATTACGAGATTATTTAAATGTTTTTCTTACCTTGCATAATGCATACTAAGTAATTTTTGAATGAATATTTCAATTGTATAAACATTTTTGGAAACAATTTTAATTAAGGTAGTAAATTTTCAAAATTGATAATTTTAATATATCACGTTAAAAATCAATTTAAACCATTGTGATAAATAAAGTTTTTGATTTAAACCCTAATGTAAAAACTTCTACAATGGGATACCTGCAAGTGATGTATGGATCTCGATCCTGATTGGTTGCTGAATCGTGGCATTTGGTAACTGTTCTTTCCATTCTATTTCGAGTAAGCCAAGCCCGTAAAGTATCTATTCTCTCAAGTGACACTTTCTATATTCTTATACAAAGTTTCTTTCACAAACATTTCAATTCTCTTAAACTATATATTTCTTACTTACTCCAAGACTAGACACAAAGTCATGTAGAGTGTAAGCAAACTAATTATGCAACGAAGTTTCCAGGTGCGCAAAAAAAATATATCGTGGTTATAACAAAATACATCAACAAATAATAAATTTAAGTTAAGTAAAAGAAAGAAAGAACTACGAGAAAGAATTATACATTTCAATTAGTTCGATGTATTTAACTAATTAACTATGAATGGTTATACTTCCTAGAAATTCGCAGCCACAAAGTTTAGCAGAAATAAAAGAGAATATCAATAGTTATTTGTTTCTTATTTTTCAAAAATAATTATTTTTTATAAAAAAAAGCATCTAGCAAAACTGAAAATAAGTCGTCTCACAAATTATAATTTTTAGCTTAAGCAACTTATGTTCATTTCAATCACTTTAAATAAGGAGATTCGGATCAGTAACTTAAAAGTTTAACGTGTACACTGAGAAAAAAAGCATGGTTAAAAACTATCAGAATATTGTAAAATTTTTTGTATGGTAAATTGTATCAATGGTAAAATTTTCTGGTTCTATATGAGACACCAAAAAGCTCGGTACTTTTTACCGTACTTTTTGTGCTCGTAAAAATTCTCGTTTGTAATCATTACCAAAGCCCTTTAAAATTAGTTACGATTACTAATTTTAAAATGCTTTGGCAATGATTTTTGTGAAATTAAGTATAAAACATGGTTTTATAATGTGTGATAAATTTGGCTATTTTGTTAAAATTTGACAATTTGTTCAGCAAGGCTTGAAAACCATTTATAATGGAAAATTACACAAATTCGTATTTTTATTAAATGTGTGTTAATAAGAATTATAATTTTGAAAACCAGAATTTACGATTAACCATTACTATATGATCGAAAAAGCTACCTAACAAATGGTTTAAATACCGTATATTTTGGGTTTTATGCCAAAAATAGTAATTTTTTTACCTGTAATAACATGATCATGCAGCACGGTACTTTTAGAAGAGCTATTTTCTCCGTGTGCAAATTCAAAAAAAAAAAAAATAAATAAATAAATAAATAAAATAAATAAAAAAAATAATGAATGAAAAAGTTTTTGCAAATTTCAAAATTAAAATTTTGTAGAATAAAATGAATGCGGATACGCAACTATGATTTAATTTAAAATATGTTCAGTTGTTTTTAATAAAGAAGAACATGACATGTATGTATTTGTATGTTGCATGTGTTTAGTGAATTTGATTTTAAATTTTTTTTTACATGCGTTTATTTTTACTTGCGTAAGGTACTATCAATAAAATTTTTTATACCTTCTGAAAAAAACTTATATAATAACTAATGACATTCTGTGAAATAACTATTCTAGTTTTTAATAATTTTTATTTAAATTTTCAACTGGGCATTATTTTGAGTACACAAAAATAGGATGTTTAATAAAATATTTGCAGAAGTATGGGAAAATAATTTATCCTTTACACACAAAAATGAAGCATCGAGGGTCATTCTATCACAAAAAAGTCTAATTACATGCGCAAGTGCTGCGGCGAAAATAATTATTTATCGAAATTTCAAGTGTTGATAAGAGCGAAAAAAATATTTTGTTGATAACTGTGTCGCTGTACTTTATCCACTTATTTTTGATTGGTAGAGCATTATCTCTCATCAGTGAAACTTTTCAGCCAAGATAAAACTCATTATACTTTATTATTTTAGTCATCAAATGTTTACGCAAGTATCGAAAGTCAATCATAGTAATTGAGTTTAAGAAAGTAAGGAAACTGCGATAATGAACAGCACTCCACTTTGGTCCACCAATTTTTGTAAATCAATAGTGTTAAGAATGACATGGATATAATGAAAGATAATTTTTACAAATTTCGATTAATCCATGTTATTGAGGGTTAAGTATGCGATTGCAAATTAAAAAGATTTTGTAAAAATGGCAACAGAAATTGCTTGGAAAAATTTGCATAAATAAACCTTCCACGTTATTATTTTTTTTATTAATATTAATTTAATTCCTAAGAGTCGTCTGTTATAGAATAGATTGGTTTGTATACTTCTTAAACTTTTATTTTTCTTTGATTTGTTGATGCTGAAACTTCAAAATAGGGTCAACTGAAGGACAAAACCTGAGGTGTTTCTAATACTTGTCTTTCAACATGGTGAAAAACAATCTGGTAAAATTATCGTGTATGATACTGACATTTCTGGTGAACATTAATATAATTCAAATAATACAAACCAAAATATACAATATTTAAATTATTCATTTTGTAATTTTTCCACTCATATGGTAACGATTTACCGGAAATTCAGTTTTTAAAAATCATAGTTCTCATTATCACACATTTTCTTAAAAAGGTAAATCTGAAAAGTGAATTTAATCGCTTTTATGCCTAGCTGAAAGATATCATGGACCAAAATTTAGAACGTATACCGAATTTTATCTCATATAAATTTATATTTTTAGTAAATTTTACCAGAATCATTACCAAAGCATTTCGGTAAAAATTATTGCGCTTTTTGTTGTTCACTCAGAGCCAATCACGAGGTAAACTGAACCTTAATCTGGTAGTTTTGACCATACTTTTTTCTCAATGAACTCTTCTCTGACTCTGAATACTTGTCATTACGATGTTTACTCTTTTTTTAACATTTTGATAAGGATTTCAAAAACGCATAAGGAGCGTTTTTTACGGTAAATCCTGTATAATTCAGCACACAGTGAAACATTTCATAGCGCATTAAACCAGAATATATTATATTTTCTGCAATTTTAACACAATGTAAAGCCTAACCATATTATTGCACCACCCAAATATCCTATACTTCACTATACTGGTTCAACTTGAAAGTAGACATGGTTAAAATGTAAACTTTATTAAGATCTCTGTAAATTTGTCTAATATTCTAACATGTAAAAGTTTTTTTTAAGTAATTCACAACTGATTTTTCTTGAATGCTAAATATATATCTTATGTGTGATGAAAAGTGTCCATTTTATAGTTCATACAAAAAGATAAATCCAGCTGAAAAATAATTAATTAATTAAATTTAATTAAATAGTAATTAAAAAAATCAAATTTATATAATTATAAAGGCCCAATCAAAATAAAATAACAGTAAATAAAAAATTCTATTTATAAATTCATGTCAGTTTTTCTGTTGTGAAACCTTAACAAATGTATTTCTTTTATGTTTGCCTTTTAGGAAAAAAGAAAGTCATTCAACACCTAAGTGATCGTTTATTCATACGATACTTTTAACCATCAGATTTAGAAAAATAAATTAATGGTGCATAAATATATTTATCTCTAAGCATATAAAGTTTAAAATAGCTCTACTGATACTGTTTCACATTTATTTCTTACTGACTTCATGCTCAATTTAAAGAACCATTCATGCCTTTTGTCTTCTGTATAAACTCGCCTTTGTTGTTATCTACTATTCACGGGACATAAAACCTTGAATTGCTTCGGCTCCATTTAAAAGAGAACAGATATTCAAAATGCTAAATGATGCGAATGAAAGAGAGGGTGAAAGTTAATGTAAAAGAGTATGATGTTTTTTTTGCGAAAGATCACCAGTTCTTATAAAGAAATATTATTAATGCTTTCATACGCTGTTAGAAATTTCTCTAAAAAAACTGTCAAATAACAATCTGTTTAGTTTTTATTTTACTATATTTAACCAAAACAGTCAAACAACCAGAAAAAAGATGGCATGGCAATAAAACTGTTAATTGTGATAAAAATCGTTTATTGACTGTTTTCATCTAAAACGGTTAACAAACCAGAATTTTATCCGCACGAACTAGGATTACTGTACAAAGTAAATTAAACTCTTGCAGCTGGGTACATAATGTAGTTGAGAAAGAAAATATTTCAGTATCACGACGAACTGAAGAGAGGAACAAATTTCAGCGTTGATATCACAATATATCTTCCATTCCTGCAACGCATAAAAGGTTTCCGCAGTCCAGCACTCCCTAATTCGCACCCTTAAACTGTAAAAACTCTCATTCACGCATCTGAACTCTCATTCGTGCATAGAATTCCTGCATAGTAGTACTAAAAAGCTGCTTGTTACAATAAGACTAGAATTCACAATCTTTCACGATAGATGGCTGCACCAAATAAACTAATTAAGCCACATTCCCCGGTTCATTTAGCAAAACACAACTCCACCTCAACCTGTCCTTTTCCACCTCAACCCCACCTTTTAACAAAAAACCTAATAGAACCTAACTCAAACATACAGTTAAATCTCAATTTTTACTGCTTTGACGCTAGATGTAAAGGGTTACAAAACCGTATATTTTTGTATTCACTGCTTTAAAACCATTGCAGTTGTAAACAGATTTAAATATTTTATAACGTTTTAAGAATATTAAACAAAATATATGTACTTGAAAGGAGTCAGTTATTTTGTCGCAATCCCAGTTAAAGAAGTTCTCTTTGTTTTAAATGCTATTTTTAATCTTCTACTTTTTCAAATATAAAAGAATCTAAAAAATAAAATAAAAATTTAAAAATTTTAGAATTTTTTGTCAAAAGTTCAATTTTAAAAGTAAATGAAATAAAATCGAATGCTTCAAAAACACACGCATTAAAGCGCACCCCATAATAAGAGCAATTGCTCAAGAAGATTTTTTTTATTTAGATATTTCGATGAAGGGTACAACAAAGTTAGCTATTATATTAATAATAAATTACTTAGGATACAGTGAAACAGCCAACTATTTTTATTGAATATTATATCAAATTAGTAAGGTTTGCTCAGTACTATAAAAATTAATTTTTCTGAACTTGGAAAAAATCCTTCAGTCGAGCAATTAAAAATAATTTTGTTTTAAAAAATATAATACATTTAAAATCAATGTACAAATCCTACTCAGAGTTGCAGTGTTAGTTATGATATTAATTTCTGCACTGTAGAAAAAGTCTGGATCAAACTGTAACTAAATATACTGTTTTAAATATATATTTTAAAGATATATTCTAAATATTCTTACTTATAAATTCACATTTAGATTTTAGTTTTTAGCTAGAATTAACTATAAAATCTACTTATTAAGTTTCAAAGAATTTCATTTATTTTTATTTTATTCATTTATTTTGTTATGTGTGTAGGCGTAAAAATTTTTTTTTAAGTCAACGCTTCTCTGAAAATTCATTTAATGTATGAAATTGCTAAAAAAGCCTCTTTTGCATGAATAAAAAAACATATTTTTATTTTTAAACATCGAAGAACAAAAATTTAAAAAGCTTATAACTAATAATTAAGTAAAAGCTAATAATGACGTACTAATATAATCAATATTCGTCAAAACTGTCAATTTTCACTTATTCAAATGCCTCATATAAATGAGCTTGCGAAGTTATCAAAAATTTCCGTTATCTTGTTAAAACTTAAGTACAAAGTGTAAAAAGTTTCATATTGTATCAACATATTTAATCTATTTTTAAAGTAAAAAAAATCATAAATCTTATACTAATGGCTAATCTCACACCAAATTTTGTGCTGCACTGCAAAAAATTTCAAAACAATAATTTACGGTAAAACGGATTTATGAATGATGCCAGAACTTTATACCGTAATTTGATCCGGAAATTTTTTACAGTATCGTATTGTTTTTGAATAATTCGATATCATAATCTAAATAAACAAATAAAACAACAACAAAAAATGTGACACATTTTTTTACCGTTGTCGCGTAGAAAGTGTTTTTTGTACTTTGATTTCTTGCAATATAAATATAATTTAATTTAGAATAAAAGTTCTAGTAGAATTTCTTACATGAAAAATAAACAAGATACATGTTTAGTTTTATTAAAGTAAATAGAAATCTTCATTCACTATTTGCTTGCGTATTCAGTTTCAGGAACAATAGCAATGTGTAAAATATTCTTATTTCATGCATAGCTCACACGTTTTTATAACAAAAACACAATTTTCTGAACTGAAATGCATAGAAAATGCATTATGGGAAAGAAAAGTCAAGAATAGGTTTTCTATGCATCTCAAACACGTTTCTGGTTTATCTGTCTGTGAAAGACAAATTCCACATCATCTTCTTTGAAATCGATTGAGTGATTTGAACAAAATGTTGTACTTTTACCACATTTCAATCTCAGGTGATGTTTTAGAATAAAGAAAAGTCTAAAACGTAAGAAGTAGTAAAAGCAAATAATAAATATTTTTGAAACCTTCCTATTTAATAATTTTACGAAGAATTAAAAAGAGTATAATGGTATGAAAATATTTTAAACTATTTTCGCGTAAGAAGATGTATAATTAAAAAAAAAACTTTTTTTTTCTCGAAAACCTATGGACCTACTCTGTTCAAATAATGTATTTTGCCATTCAAAACTACCTACTTTAAAATAAATTAAAGAAACTGTTTGTCTGAAGATTTATCTATTATCAAAAACAACAGAAATTATTAAACCATAATAAAGAAATATTTTTTAAATGTAATCATCTTTTGATAAACGTACTTTATAGCTGAGTAAAAACAAATGTGCTGATTTGCTTAAAAAAGTCTTCGAGATATAGCTAAATACGCAAAAAATGACCTTAGCAATACGGATTACAAACTTTCAACAGCTCTTCTGGCTAACCTATTGGAGCCATATTCTTTATATTGCGACAAACCTATGTCTGATGAGAAAAAGGTATGTTTGTTTTGAGAAAGTACGTTTTTAATTCCGATTTTGTAACGTAAAATATCATTTGCACAAGTTAATTAGCATATTTAAGATTATTTTCTTAAACCATTGATTCAAATACTTGAAAATCCGATCATGATATAAAAATTTATTCAGGGTGTTCCTATTTTTATTTTATGGTCAGTATATTAGAAATCAATATTAGAAAATATGAAGGATATTTTTATAAATGAGGTTAATTTGTCTGGTGATTTTTTCCTGTAAATCACATGATTTTAAGATAATGCATAAAGTGTAAAAATTAAAAGATGATTAAATAAAATTTAATATTAAGAATCAGTATCTAATGTTTATTCCTATTTGCACTGTAAAATAAAATCCTTGAAATTTACTGTAAAAACTGTCAGCTGCTGTGCCAGTATAAAACTGTTTATTTCACAGAAAAATATTTTTATTTAAAAAGAAACACTTGATTTTTAAGATTTTAATTACTGTTATTTTAGCTAACAAACTTCTTTATTTTTACAAATTAACTCTGCTATTTTAACAAAAAAATCTATCATTTTAACAACGTAACTCTAATATTTTATCAATAAGGCTTTATGAAATAACTATGTCAGCATCGTGGTCGGTGAGATCTGCAAGTAGATTTGTGATTCGAACCCGGGTCACTTTAATGGGTGACGAAGGTTATGTTCCCTGAGTCACTGAAGCCCTAGCTTTTATTATGAAAATAATTTAAACTATCTTTAATTTAAAACATTTATTAAAATCATATTTAGGTGTAAAGATGCTTAAAATTGTAGTGATCCATTTTTAAAAATTTTCCGATAACTTAACTTACCAAACAACTATGTCTAAAGGAATATAATAAACAGGCAACGTATTATTTATGTACACAATAAGTTTTATGAGTTTTATTTATACAATATTCTAAGGCCTAATAATCGTAAAACAAATTAAAAGAAAGGTGAAGTTAGAGTATCTTAAGCTAAACTCAATGATAAAAACAAGAATTTGAACTAATGATTTTGAATTGACGGTGTTCTGGACGCAAGTCCATAACCTGCATTAATATGTTTATTTAATTTAGTTTACTTCTTTTGACTTTCTTGTTTTGGAAACACCATTAGATATCATTTTGTATTTATTGGCAGTTTGCATGCTTAAAATTTTGTTTTAAGTCAGGTTTAAAGAATGTTATATATAATTAAGAACACATACGCTTATGTACAATACATTTTTGGTGCCGAAACAACTCGGTTTAAAAAACGGATCATATGAACAATTTACGGAGTTACGAACACATTTAAGAACAAACGGAACTTAAAGCATTAGTATTCCGCAATGGCGATACAAAACGAAAATTACCTTGGTGACAATTTAACGCTTCTAAAAGGAAAAAGAAAAACAGTAAGGGGTAATGTGATTCGATTTAGTACTCAATTAAATTCTGATTTTTCTTTAGATACTGACTGTTCAAATGAAAATATAGAATATATTAGTCATCGACTTTACGATTGCTTGCTGGAAATTAAAAAACTGGCTAATCATATTCATAGTTCATTAACTGACGCTAATTATGAAAATGATACTATTATTCAAAGTGAAAAATACGGAATAATGTCGAACTTGCTATTTTCCAAGCAAAAAAATTTATATTTTTTAAACTATTTCGGAATCGAATAATTCGTCTAAATCAGTCGAATTACCTATTACACAAGTCTCGACAGATGTACCTATTACTCATTTTATACCAATCTGAAAAAAATGTACAGACAGTAACAGGATTCGATGGATACATTCTGGAGAAAATGGAATAAAGACTATTTATTATAATTACGATTATTCCATCAAGCTCGTAACATTCAAAAATCATCTCATGTTCGTGTTAGAGATATAGTTTTGTTTCACGAAGATATAAGACCAAGACATGTGTAGAAACGAGAACTGGTTACCTGACTAATTTAAGGACGTAATGGGAAAGCTTGTACTTGTACTTTACGTTCAGATGGCAGGAAGATATCTTGAACTGTTCAACTGTTTCTCTCTCTGTCTCTCTGGATCAGGGTGGAGGGGATGCTCTGAACGCAAGTGCATAATGGGAAAGCTTGTACTTGTACTTTACTTTACGTTCAGATGGCAGGAAGATATCTTGAACTGTTCAACTGTTTCTCTCTCTGTCTCTCTGGATCAGGGTGGAGGGGATGCTCTGAACGCAAGTGCATAATGGGAAAGCTTGTACTTGTACTTTACTTTACGTTCAGATGGCAGGAAGATATCTTGAACTGTTCAACTGTTTCTCTCTCTGTCTCTCTGGATCAGGGTGGAGGGGATGCTCTGAACGCAAGTGCATAACCTGAATTAATTTTGCAAATGTTTTTTTTTTATTTGGTTGAATTCTTTCATCTTTTTTTTGTATTTGTTGACATTTAGAATTATTGAAGTTTTGTTCTAAGTTAGATATAAAGAGTATTGTATATAATTAATCAGTAAAAAGAAATCGTAATTTGTTTACACTTTGCAGATATTGGTTTAAAACAGAAACAAATCTGTATTTTTCACTGAGCAGTTTTTTTTTAATGTGAAAAACATTTTTTTCTTTTCTGTAGAATTTTCAGTTAATTTTTACGGTGTAGTTGTATTTGATTATCGGAGTAAATATTTTTTTTTAATTTTCAATTATTCCGATAATTTTAAAAATATTAATGATATTTTTATTTCAAGGTTCGCTCGGGGAAGATAAAATCATTGACCTCAAAAACGTTCTTTTTAATGAAGATAAACGATGCAACTTAAAAAGTTCAATCGTTATTTTTGAAAACACATTTTAGGAATGCACTTTTTAATTTAAAAATGATTAATGGTGTTCTTTCTCCCGCAATGGTATGTCAATTTCTTGAAAATTAAACTTGTTATGAAATAAGTTGATGCTCAAAAGTAACCATATAAAACTGATTAGAAAGTTTAAACGATACAATGTAATAAGAATCGAGTAGTAGATATATATTTTTTTTTTTACAGAAAGCTAAATTATTTTCCAATAAATATTTCGCTACTTTACTTTTTATTTTTTTGAAAATACAATGTTTCACTTTTTTTCTACAGATGATGAATGATCATGGATACAATTTTTTATTATTAATTATAAAATTTACAGAAAATACGAATGCAAACAGTTTTTTTTTTTTAAAATAAACGGATTTTATTAATTTTAGAATAATTTGCGAATGAATATCTAATAGTAAAACAACATGTAGTTAAAAATATAATTGTATTTTGAAATGTGTTTTTTAAAAATTAACAATTTTGTTATAATTTATATATATATATTTTTTTATAACTTCGAATAAAATATCTTTAGTTTTAAAATATTTGTAATGAACTATGTTAGTCTTGTTTAATTTATAGATGGATGCTTAGTTTGATGCATCTTACGTTGTTTTACATTGTATCATATCATATTAACCCATTAGTGAATATGTGCATGTGATTTGTCGACCGTATTTTATATTTTATCTACATTTTATAAAAAAAAAAAAAAAAACGTACATATATGTTTATTTTAAAACTGAATTTTAAATAAGTTTTCAGAACATTTTTAATTAAAATATATCCAGTTCATACTTCTCAAATCAATTGAAGATAAAGACGTATTCGTGGTGTTATTTTATAAAAATATATTGACCGAAATTCGTGTAGAGTCTAAAACATTTATTTTCTTCAATAGAAGCTCAATATCATTTTGTATTCGCAGATATTTATATATTTATTATTTATCTAGAATTTTATTTAAATTACTTAAATGAGCTTCCAGAGAAAGGCGAAGAAGCCAATTTTTTAAAAAAATAGTCAAGTTGTTTGAATTAATGGATGTATTTGTTAATCTTTGAATTATTCCTTTTGAGTTTAAAAAACTTTATGCAATCAAGTACCGACAAAAATAAATAAATAAATAAAACATTTTTTGATTTTGCACTATCAGTATTATTTTGACTATTTTAAGGAATTTACATGCATTTATTCTAATTTATTGAATGCCAAACTAATAAACAGCGATATTTTTTTTTTTGGATAAATAGTTAAAATTATTGCTTTATTAAGCTCATGCATACTAAAGTATTAATATACTGGCTGTCTCGCAATATATTAATTCAAATGAACTATTACATTTAATAATCTATTCACTAAAACTAAATTAAATATTCTTAACTATAATTTCAATCGTGAAGCTGTTATGCAAGTTCAACTTTAATTTTGAATAAGTCCAACCGAATAAAAATTAAACTTTTTATCATAAAGCATACGTAACAGTTAAATTTAAAATGTTTGAGCACTTTCCTTTCTATAAATTTACATGGTTCATAAGTTTTAAATCTTTAAAATATTATTTTAAAAAATGCATTGTTTAGAGTTTATATTGTTTATTGCTAATATAGACTTGATACTTTTACAAAATTTGATACTTTTGGAATGAACAGATTACTCTGCATGTACCGCACAAATAGCTAGTAGTGCACAGATATACAAATAAAAGTTAACTTCCTGGAAATAGTAAAACTTCCACTGCAGTCTATTTCTAAAAATGAATACTTTTCTAGTATAAATTGCTATCCAACTGTTACTGTGATGTTCGTGAACATGCTAATAATTTAAATTTTGAATAACTAAAATATTTTTCTAGAGCATAATGTTTTTCATTTGCCGTTCGGAGTTAGTGCGATTAATATTAAATGTTGTTGTTGATGTCGTAGACCGTTAAGGCAAGGGGTGCGATTATTCTTGTTTTCCAGTGGCTAAATCTATGGCCTAAAATTCAACTTCTGCCACACCCATACATCACACTCGTTTATAGGGCGGACCCATTCACACATCCATTCATTCACCCACACATAGTAATTTTGACCTGAAGGAGAGAAAGACCAATCTCCAATTCAGTACCCCTAAAGGTATTGATTTGTTATGGGAACATGGAGGACTTTGCGACCCGACAGATTTAACGTGTACCAGTCACCATTTACTACACGGGAAGTCTTCGGCCAGCTGGATTTGAATACCAGTTCTCACGGACGAGAGTCCTGCGCCTTGGCAACCACGTAATCCCGGCTATTAATATTAAATGATGATTCTAAGACATATTAAATTTTTACAAATTTTTAAAGTAATAAAATTGGGTTTGTACTTATTTTTATATAAATAAATTATTTATATTCACTACTATCATTCGGTTTATGTAAAAAAAAAAAATACTTTGATTCAAAATTACTATTCTTGTTAAAAAAAGTTTTAATTAGATTTGAAAATTTTAGTATTGCAATCTATAATGATAAAATGAAGCGTTTGACTGTCTGTTTGCATCTTTTATAACTCCCGAACCGTTTGTTCTATTATCTTGAAATTTGAACAGAGGCTGAAAGGGAACAAGTTAGTTCCCGATCATAAAATTTGTTAAAAATGTTCAATTAGTTGCTTCACTAGAGCCAAATGAAATATTGATTTTTTATCGACTTAAACTCGCCAGTTAATATTTAATTATTTTTATTCATTATGACAGGTAAACTCAATAATCAAAACAAACATCACTGCATACTAAAGATTACGTTACCAAATTAGTATTTCTAATGTTATTTGAAATCACTTGTTTATTTTGTTTATAATTCTGCTTTTAAAACGGGAATCTATAAAACTAAATAATTTGTAATCAACATTAACGAAATATAAAAAAATACTAAGTTAATTATTTAAAATATAAACATAATGGAGATTAAAACTAATCATATAAAAGAAACGTTAACTTCACCATAATCCTTTTGATGCCATACTGTATTTTCAAAAAAAAGGTGTATCGACTAGTAAATGGATTAGACATCACCTAATTACAGAAAATTTACTATAGGTTGCGCATTCTTCTGACTATGCATTTGTGGAGTTTTAGGAACAGAAGTAAGGATTTCTCTAATCATACAGATTATTATTTACAAAGGTCTGAAAAACATTATTCTCCCTTCAAATGGTAATAAGTATTAAGCTTTTCTTAATTGGAACGTAAGTTAAAGCTTTCATTTTCCCTCCTTCTCATTGAACTTCAAGAAATGTCGAAACATGAGAAGATAAAATTTAAAATGAGATTACAGTTTACTAAAGGATTTATTTAAAATGAGTAATAAATAATTTACCTTTACGTTTCATCTTAGAATCTGTTTTATTTATATATGATTTTTTAAATTTTTTTTTTAATGTTTTTATCTCAGAATTTTTGAATTGTTTAAACTAAAAGCAAAAACAGTGCTAAACATTTATAATAAAAAATTGTTGAAAAAAACTTAGGAGTAGTTATTCAAACTTGGGAGTAAAAAATTTTGGAGCTAAATCATTCCAAATTTATAAAAATTAAAAACAACATTATTTTTAAATAAATTTTTTTAATGTTTTGTACACTTAAAATATGCACGAATAGCGGAAAATGCCCGATATTGCATGCATATTTTAAATAAAACATATATATTCAATGTCTCTTTACGGATTTTCAGTCTGGCAATTAAATAAGTATTAAAAAATATTGATCTAAATATTGCATGATTTACATCAATTTCACGATTAAATCGAAAGCATTTGGATGATTTTATTGACAGACTATTTGATTAAGAATTTGACGAATCAGGTTTGATGTAGGCGTCAAATTCTTATCCAGATTCGACTAGACTAAGATGGACGACCATTTCATTT
Source organism: Parasteatoda lunata (assembly GCA_949128135.1). Taxonomy (NCBI): domain Eukaryota; kingdom Metazoa; phylum Arthropoda; class Arachnida; order Araneae; family Theridiidae; genus Parasteatoda; species Parasteatoda lunata. Next base: position 55,249,021 of record OX421970.1, on the reverse strand, counting down.
TCAGAAATCAATAGAATGCCCCAGTCTCTAATATAGCGTAGAAAATAAATACGCCCTTCTGACGGTTTTGAAAGAAATTTCTGACAGTTTTGAAACGAATTGATTAGACCTCGTTTGGGAAAACTGCTTCCTTTTTTTTTATTCGCTTCAACTACTTATAACTCAATTAATATACATTTCTATAAGCCTTTCTGCTCGAATGCATTTATTTGATTTGTATCGTAATATGCTTTTTCTCTTGCATCCCACGTAAAAACGTTAAACAAATGTTTTTGGTATAGGTATGCTTTTAATTTCTTTTACTTTGTTCCTAATAGTCCAGATTTTGATGATTTTCACGAATAATGATACTACAGTTATAAGAATTGTGTTTAGGTAGTCTTTATTACACTGTTAGAAATTTATCCAAAAAAATAGATAAATAGCAATTTATTTAATTGTTATTTTTCCATACTCAAACAAAACTGTCAAATAAGCACAGATAAGATGGTATTCTAACTGTTAATTGTGCGAAAAACTGCTCTCACCTAATACGGTTGAACAATAAGAATTTTATTTCACTCACTAAGCCCACCTAATGAAGTCACTTAGTTCCTTTCATCTGGGTACATATTATAGCGGAGAGAGCTAAGCTGTCAATCTCATGAGCGACAGTCCCAGCGTTGATACCACTACGTTTCATCCACGCTCTTCGGTACATCAAGAGTTTCCAGGGCCCTGTACTGCCCAATTTGTGATCCCGGACTATTAGAATATGATAATTTAATTCGTGCATAGATGGTAGCACCATATAGCTGCTTTACACGAAAAAAGTCTTGTATTTCCCATCTTTTACGATAGGTGAAACCATCAATTAAACTAATTAAACCACATTTCACGGTTTATTCGATAAAACGCAACTCAACCACAACATAACTCCAATGTCTGTTACCTAACGAAAAACCTAACCCCAATTTCCATTACCTAACGAAAAGCCTAACTCTAACGTTCAGTTGAATTTCATTTTTACTATTTTGAAACCATGCTAGTTGTAAAAGGTTTAAAAAAACCGTATAGTTTTGTAGTAATGGTTTTCCAGCCATGCTAGTTGGAAATGGTTTCAAAACCGTAAAGGTAAAAAATTTTCTTGCCCGGAAACTTTACAGTTAATTGTATGGACAGACTGGTGCCAGTTATTTTACTTGAATTTTAAAATGAAAATTCTAACAGTGCACTTATTATTGTTCCAAAGAATCATTCAAAGAGTACATAAGTAAATAGATAATTGTTTTAAGACAACTAACTTTAAACTCTGTATTTGAAGCTTAAATTTCAAAACTATATTTTAATTCTAAAGAGATTTTTTTTTCTACAAAAGTTGATATAAGGTACCTCATATTACTTTTAATTGTTTCCAAAATTTAAGCAAATGTATCAAGTTAATGGATGCTAGTCTTAAAATTATTCCTTAAAACAAATATTTTTCAAACATGACTTGATTTTTAACAGTTTTTTTTTTTTTAATTTTTTTTATTTTTTTAATGACAGTGCCAACATTTTGTCAACTAAATGTGTCATTCTAAAAAAATAGATTATTTTTTTAATAAAACTAAAATAATTTTATACTTAGTTTAAATTTTACTTTTAATTACATAGTAGAACTGATAACATCATATGATTATATGTAACAGAGAAAAATTTATAATTTTCCTAAAAATTCGTTGTCTTTTATTAATCTCTCTTTACTTTTGCTGTCTGCTTAACCGCCTCTACTTCAGAAAATGATTGCAGCGATGAACAATATAAGAAATATAAGTTGAACTAATATGAAAATTTTTTCACTTTTAGAGAAATGTTTAAAGGGTATTCTGATAGTGACATTGTAGAGGCCATTAGTTTTTGAATTGTTACATAAAAATAGTAAGGTTATGTTTTCACGATACTCAATTCAGATTAGCAAAAATTACTATTAAATGCATTGCAAGTATTTTGCAACCACATGCAAGTCACGTCTCTTTGTTTAAATTTCAAATTTGTTTTAGGGTAATTAAATAGTTTATTTTGACAATTTTTGGATATTTAAATGCAAAAGGAAAACTTTTTTTTCCAATTCCCACCACATTGGGAATGACATTTCGTCAATACCGGCATCAGAAGAGCAGATTAGTTGGCCACTCTTTCGGGGGGCACAATATTAGGTGGGCCAACGCTTCTCCCATAGTAAGGACAGATATTACAGAGACTGAAAGAACATCCATAACTTGTCCGGGATTCGAATCCAGAACCTTTCTGATGCAAAGCCAGTCCCCTGACCCCTACACAGATCGGTCAGATTGCAAAAGGAAAACTAATTAATTTAATACAATAAATACACAATAAATTCAATTATAATGTTGCAAGCCAAAATGTGTTAGATTTTGATTATTACAGCAATTATAAATTATTAAAGCAAACTAGTTGAAAGAAAAAGGACGATGTCGTTATTTCAACAAGCCGGAATTTCAGCATTTTATAAGTTAAATTTTGAAATATAGACTCTAATATAATTAACATAAGATATATTAAAGTATACAAGTTAAGGTATTAAACAAGATGAAGGCAAAAAGAGAGAGCGAAGTGTTTGAAAATTGGATTTCGGGGGATGGTGAGTGATAGTGTGCAATGCGCAGCCCCCTATTTTTCCTACAAAATATGAAATAAAGCAATTCTTTGATAGTTTCAAATAATATAAATGAGAGAAATTTTGATTGTGGTTTTTGTGGTTCCATAAAATGACTCAGGAAAATACCTTTCTCTTCTAAATTACTTTCCCGGAGCCTCTTACAATGGATGAAAAATTGCCTTTATCACTTTTCCCTATATATGGGAACTCTGCCAATGTAGTTTTTTATTGCAAAAGCGCCATCTATCGCTCTTCGGGACCTCTCCATACTATCTGTTCTTAAAATGATCGTTATTTAGCCTGCAGCGAAAGCATGATTGATCTAGATTTTAAAGAGAATTATCGAAAATTGAATTTTTTCGGCCAAAATTTTAAAGCTCAAACTATAATAGAAAAAAAAGACTATTCTTTACCAATATCAGTTAATTTTGCGTTCGAAGTATTGATTGAATTCGTTAAATATTGAAATATAAAATTAGTTTTCTGAGAACATTTATGGTTCACGCATTCGTTTAAGAGCCCGTATATTCTTGCGGCAAACAATTTGAAAATGAGAAAAATTATAGTCGATGATGGAATTTAACAATTTTGCTTAATTTTATTTAATTACATGGTAAGTCAAGTTTACAAAACAAAATTAGTACCGTAAACCGGGGCGAGTCTACCCATCCAGGGGCGAGTCTACCCATTTTAGTTTTATTTAATTTTCACTATTTTAAATTGCAAATAAAAAAATTTTTACCGACGGAGGACTTAGTTCAGACTCTAAGGAAGATGGCGCTGTAGTAGTTTGATCCGTTTTTATTTATTTGGTGTCTTTTTAACCGACCTGTTCAAACATCTTTTGAGAGATTTGTATTGAAAATCAGCAAACTTTTAGTTGGTGCTCCGTAAGTATATTATTATTATTGCCTAAAAATTAATGTAATCTTAGTCTTAGATAAGTTTATCACTTAACCAAAGTGAAAATAGCAATAATAATAATATACTTACGGAGCACCAACTAAACGTTTGCTGATTTTCAATACAAATCTCTCAAAAGACGTTTGAACAGGTCGGTTAAAAAGACACCAAATAAATAAAAACGGATCAAATTACTACAGCGCCATCTTCTTTAGAGTCTGAACTAAGTCCTCCGTCGGTAAAAATTTTTTTATTTGCAATTTAAAATAGTGAAAATTAAATAAAACTAAAATGGGTAGACTCGCCCCTGGATGGGAAGACTCGCCCCAGTTTACGGTAATAAATGTCAACATAAAAAAAGCGCAATTAAATGTGTACTTTCCTAAATTTTTATTGTGTTAATCACTTTGCTAGACCGTTATTTTTATCGAATTTTTTATTATGGATGGAAATGGTAATATTCCAAAAAATCAAACAAAAAAAAATATATGTCTGGTTTCCCCAACATACAAAATTCAGAATTTCTTAGAACTTCCATATTTTATTTTTTTAAGATTTAAAAAAAAGTATGTTTTTATCTTTCATAAAACGAGATAAAAAAAACTAAACGCTACTTTTTAACAAAACAAATCGCCACTTTTTCTTTTTTGAAAATGTTTGTTTTGTTATAACTTAAAAAATATTTGAGATAATAGCAGAAATAAATTTAATGCAAGTTTTCTATTTAATATTAATTTGATGAAGTCAATACAGATTATGTGTCTTTTATAGTCAGACAGTATTGACAAAGTTATATTTCTTATGATTTTTTTTTCATAAAAAAAACTTAAAATATTTATGCAATTACATAATTTTTTTTAAATTATTGGTAGCCAAAAATAAGAAAGACAAATTAAAATAGAGACATTATATTGGTATTTTTTCAAATATATTAAAATTAAATGATATAGAAGATAACTTGTTTTTTCTACAAAATAATTAAAATATCAATTTCGTTACGTTTAAACTGATTTTAAGACTTAAGGAAAATTTAAACTTTAAAACTTTTTTTAATAACATGTTAAATTTTTGTAACTTTCTGTAGAGCTTCTGAAATTTTTTTTAGCATTTATTATGTTCTACAGTAACACTAAAACAATTTCGAAAAAAAAATCCACCATATATCCTAAATCATTTTAAATAAAAATACTTTTCAGCACCAATCTTTACAGGAAAAAAGGTTTAAATTTCAACAAATTTATTATTATCGAAACATAATTTTCACCCCGAATTCTAAATAGGCCAGATTTTTTTAATAATGTTATTAGTTAATTTTAATGCAATTCTGCTCCTGACACTCAAAATTTCCCTTTTTTTTTTAAATGTACACAGATAGATTTAAATTAATACCGTATGAAGACCAAGTCTCTGCTCAAAATCTGCTTATTAATATATGCATTTGAGATTTAGGCAGAACTCATATGACATAATGTTTTAGCGTGTAATACATTTAATTTAAAAACAAGTCTCAAGTCATTGTCAATATTCATGTACAAAGTAATAAAAATTTTTTAAGAGGTTGAAAAAAGTATTAAAAATACTGTTGTAAAATCTTTAAATGGAGATTATAACAGGGAAATGTACTACACAATCCTTTTACAGCAACATCTTTAATCAATATATCAATATAATCTGGACATAGGAGATAAATAGCTTACACTTTCAGCCATGAAGTTTCGGAAAACATTGAGTTTTGTTCGAATATTTCATTAAAGAATAATTTATTGACATGAATTTATTTAAATTACAAAACACATTGACCCTTTGCTAACGGGGTACAATATTGTACCATCACACGTGGTCCAAATGTTGTTCCAGCCGTAAGCAAAAGGTTAAGCACTTTCAAAGTGTAAATGTATAAATAAGTTGTTATGCTAAAATTTAATCAATGCATAAATATTAATATCTAAAATATCTTCACATTGATATATGCTAGAAATGTAAGGTATCTAGTTATGTAATTGTGTTTATCATAAAAATCTTTTTAATCATATTTAAAGTCGAGCAAATCACTGGTCTGGTGGTTACTGTACTGGACAGCAGGGTCAATGGTTGTGGGGTCTTATCCCACCGTAGGCATGGATGTAACTTTCTCTCTCTGTTCTATGTCCTTTCTTCGCTGTGCTTATGGATGGTGTTTTCAGTAGAAATGTAAACAATAACAATCTCGAGCTGTATGCCTGCTCTAGTTCCGGTTAGAAAGTTTGCAGCTGCTTATTACATGTTATTCTGCGAGGCGATATTTTCAAACGGATAATTTTGTTTTCAATAAAAGAAATAAATTAGATAATTTCTGAGCTCTAATCTGCCGTATTTCATAAGATATGAATGTTATTATGTAATTCTGGGGAGTTTGAAGTGAAAATTTGTTTTAGTTATTTGGAGATATATTGTTAAAAAAAGGTGACATGGTGGCTAGATTTTGAATAACTCGCGTTTTCGGCAGTCTTGATTTGGTCTCTTTCCATTTGTTTATTACTGTTTGTTCGTGTTGCAAGCTGTGCACCATCTGTTACTGTTAGCATATTATTCAAGGAGCAAGATTAAGTTTAGTAATAAGTATTCAAATTCTACGTTTGCAGGAATTTTAAAACACAATGATCACGTTGTCAGCCAAATGGCTTTAAAATACACGGGAAACAGTAACCCAGAAGTATAAGTGGCATACAGCTTGCAGCGCTCCCTAGTGTCGAAAACACCATCCATATGAATGTAACCCGCCCTATAAACAGGTTTCTGGTTGTATGACGTAGGCGATGATACTCCACCGCCGTAGCTTAGTCACAGGTACCCACTGGGTAACTATAAGAGAGTAGCATATCTGGCATTTCTAAGACCAACGGGAAATAGGACTATCTGCCCGGCCATTAAAAAATATTCAAAGACGATATGTATTTGTCACTGTGGTCATATATTTACCAATATTTTTCTCAAATTAAAAAGATTATTTTTAAGTTTTTCTGATTGAGCTTATATAGCTTATATTAATGTAACTCATAGGTCTCCTTAAATCTTCTTGAAGACTCTAATCTAACCGGGACTCTACATACTTATAATAACAAATATTTGTAGATTTGGTTTAAAAAAAATTTAACTATGCGTATTTGATATTGAAGATTTTATGTAGACTCTGGGAGACGTAGCATTTTATGACTGCAAGCATGTTTTGATGGTATTTTACATTCTAAACTTTAAATTAATGAGTTTCGAAACTAAAATATGCTTTATATGTCTTTTTAAATAAAAAAAAATATAATATTTGACACAAAAATGGAACTGCAGACTAGTTTCTGGATATTAAAGTAAATTTTAATTCTCCTCATTCTGTTTTGGTAAATATTTAAACATCAGTAATCACAGCAACAACTTTTTATAAATTTGAAATTTTGAATTTCGAAAAAAATATTGTGATACACTCTGATTTGTAGATATGATAAATGTAATATGAAAAGAAAACTTAATGTGCAGATATATTGTACTAATACGTATGATATGAAGTTATGATACTTTGCAAAATATGCTACACTCTAAAAAAATTTGGATCAAATTACCCGAATCAGGTAGCTGCTACTTTTAACCATTATATCCATTTTTACCGGAGAGCATGTTACGAAATTAAAAGTCTGATATTGCGTCATTTTTACAATAATAATTTTCATTAAATCACTGAATCACTGAATAAATATTTCTGTAAAAATTAAGATGTAATACTTTGCCTTAAAAAAGAATTTTACGGATGATGTGCTGGTATTTCATACCGTAATTTGGTCCAGAATATTTTACAGTGCATGAGTCCTATTGAGTATTCTTTTCTGTGATCATATGTTCCATAGAGATAAAACTTCCACATTTCGTAATAAAATAATTTGGAAACTTTATTAAAACTTGAATATCTAATATAAACGTTTCACTTTTATTATATGTGTCTATACGAGTATCATCACTTTTTGAAAATCTTTCATGTTTTATTCTACTAATCGATTGTTCTGAACAGATTTTTTACTCTATGATAAAATGCCCTAGAAATTTTGCAAGAAAAATCTTTTTAAAATGTACTGCACTTTGAAATTAATGGAGTATCATTATATTTTTTTTCACACGGGGTAAAAGCAAACAAGATTCGTTCTACATGAAGATTCCTTATCCATTATGCATTAGTGATCCATGCTACTTTATTTCTAAATAAATATCTCAAACAAGTTAGAAGATCTCATGAATAACTTAAGAGTGAAAGTTTCCTCTTCAACTTTACTATGCATGATGTATATTTGTTTTTATCACCGAGGTAAAGCAGGTTTTTAACGATGTTCATTAATTTTCCTTGTCACTAAGAGCATGGTCAGATTTAAAATATAGATTCCTTGTTTGTATGTTAAATGCATGGCTGTCGGCATGCCCGGTTGTTAGAAAAGATTTCACATTTGGTTTTAAGATTATTCTAAAACTTAAGCTTAAAAGCATATATCATATATGTATATGTTTGAATTATTCGTTTATGTTAGTTGTTAAAAAAATTTAAGTATTAATTTTTAAAAGATTTATACATCATAATTAAAATTTTGCTAGCACCTATGTCAATATAATGGTTATACACGGAAAAACAATTGGAAAAAAACTAGAAGCAAAATAGTCATGGAAACAAAGCAATCTTGATGAGTTGCAGTCTACAGATTAAACTCTTAACTGAGAAGAAAAATGTAGTCTAGTCGAAAAAAATTAAAAAACAGCTCCTGTTGGAATATATATATATATATATATATATATATATATATATATATATATATATATATATATATATATATATATATATATATATATAAATAGTACGTATTAATAACTGTTGCTTTTTAATCCGGTAACAAGTTTTATTTCATTTTCATTTGATCTGTCGCTAGTAAAACCGTATCGGCATGCTCCAATTTAAAATAAAGGATAAGAAAGGATTTTTGTATAGACAGTATTACGTAAATACGTGTTAAAATATTTCGAAAAAAACTAATCGTGATATATGCATTAAAATGGAATTTTTTTTTCAGTTGCAGGAAATGGGTTAAGCTCTAAACTAATATCTAAACTAAAATTTAACGATGAACTTCTTGCATAGTGTGATGCTTACAAAAATTGTGTTTAATATATCCGTCCGTTTGACAAGTGAATATATAAAGTTACGGTTGTGAACTCACCAAATTTACTATAACCATATAATTTTAACTTAAAACGTTATTTTAGAAAAAGGTTGCTCAGAAAAAATTATTTACGCTCACTATTAGATCTTAAGAGAATTATTAACAATTATATGGACGTGGGAAATGGGAGGCTCAAAGCTGAAAAAACAGAATTCTTTTTTTACTACAATATTTTAAAGCAATAATTTAAAATATAGTAGAAAAAATTGTTCATGTAAAGAAACAACAATTTTTGTGAAGCAAATACCGGGATTAGTTAGTGGCAGTGACCAACGGGATTAGTTAGTGGCAGACCTTAGCTTTCAGTCTAAGCCTAAAACTGAAAGACCACCAAAAAGCAACGGAAGGAAAGAATTGCATTGTAGATAGCATCGAGCGTCAAAGAACTGCATTTGAAACTGCATTGCAAAGAAAGTCTATTACATATTTGTCGTGCGTCTATTGCATTGGCAACTTGAATTGGTGAATTATTGCATTATCGAATAGCTGGAAAGGCGTTATTAATCGTTATAAATAAAAAAAACAGAAACCCAGATAATAGTTCGCTAAAGAGAATTTACAATGTTTTACAATAAATAAATGTTTTTCTGATAAATTCAAATTTTGTTTTCGAATGTGATAGGGATTCAATTTATTCGGCAAAATGTTGGACAGTGGACAGAAGCAAGAAACGTTAAATATTAAATTTCTTTTGCAAAACATGGAAGTAATGCTATGGTTACGGGTTTATTTTCCATTCAATTTTTATTTGAGTTCTCGAACCATCAGTGTAATTTACCGTGTTTATGGATCACACTAAAAAAAATATAAAAATTAATTAGTAGTTAGAAAATAGACTTTGATAATTGTAACATATAAGTTAAAATCTGAAATAAAAAAAGGACATAAAATATAAATGAATGCAAAATTTAAACCTAAAACATCTTTAATCTAGCTAAATCTTATTATGATATTTGATTCAACATTTTTTAACATCAAATTTCTAAAATAAATCAAAATATCCCTTTAATTTAAATAATATAGGATCTGACAATTAAGATTATGTGACACAATTAGGTAAAATGCTGTAGTTTTATCCTATTCGACAATTAATTAAGTTTATGTCGTTATTCCCACAAGCTAAGTACTATCATCGGGTTCACATATTTAAAACAAACCTTATCGTTGCTGTTGCTTTGTTTAAATAAATAAAAAATATAAGTTATTAAGTAAATAATTAGTGCACAATTAGAAACATTGTATCTCAGATTCATTCTCTATGAATTCGAATCAAAGCTCTAAAAGTTTCGTTTGATATTTTGAAGATATTGAGTGTTGTTCTAAAATGCGAGCAGCAGCAGGTAAGGTAAGAAAAAAACCTAGCATATAATAAATATATATGCCAAAAATTGGAAATAATGAGACAAGTCTTCGAAAAATATGTACTCAAGAGGAAATATGCACTGTGTTCCCGTCATCTGAACTTTCGCATAGCTTTGAAAAATGAATAATATTTTTAAAAGAGAAATAAATAAAAAATGCTTCGAATTCGAATATTTTAGCAGCATGTCCATTTTCGTAGTTTGAAGAACGTGAAAAATTAACTTAGAAAAATATGTTTACCACATATCTAAATACTTTCTCGAATATGTATGTATATATATATATATATATATATATATATATATATATATATATATATATATATATATATATATATATATATATATATATATATATATATATACTTTTAAGAATACTGTTAAGTTTATTTATTATTTAAAATT